>RCWM02000270.1:17500-685000 GCA_003667255.2 Euschistus heros
CCTATTATCACTATTCATTTACGTATTATTATCTATATTTTAAGTCTACATTATTGAATATATATTTTGGTAGGTATATTTCATTCTTACCTTATCATATTTAGTTCATTTAATACTATAAATATGTTTTTCTTTCTCAATGAATCTACAACCCCATCTTATTTATAGCATCATCCTTTTACTTACTTTCCTATATTTCCTTATCTCCTTACCCATATGACTAATATCCTAACCGCCTGTCACATAAACTCTCAAGCCCACTATGATGAATTTCTAGAATTCTTCACCCGGAATTTCTACCACATCATTGCAGTTTCTGAAACCTTGCTTAAACCCTACATTCCCTCTTCCTCAGTTTCCCTCCCTGACTACTCTCTCATCCGTCACGACCATATTAACCGGACTGATGGTGGGGTAGCGTAATATATTTACGACAGTCTGAAGTCCCGTATCTTTCAACATTCACCCCCCTCAAATCTCCGAAACACCGAACTTCTATTTGTTGAAATATCCTTTAATCTCCATTCTCTCCTGTATGTAGTGGCCTATCGCCCCCCTCGTGTTCCTTTTGACCAATCCGTTGAATCAAACCTCTACAATTATGTTCCTCTCTATTCCAATATAATCATTTCTGGTGACCTGAATACCAATCTCCTTACTGACTCCTATGATAAGAAGTATTTAGAAAACCTCATATTTTCCTTTCACCTCTTCATTGTTACATTTAACCCCACCCATCACTTCCGTGGGTCCGACACCTGGTTGGACATGCATGTCATAGACTCCTTTCCTCATGTCAGCAGCCTGTTACGTTTCTGGCCTCTCACGACCTAATACAAATTTCTTATGATATCCCAATCCCATCGTTCCTCCCTAAAACAATTACTTTCCGCAACATAGAATCCCTCACACCAGACAATATTTTACCTGACCACGAATCCTAGTCTGGAATCCTATCTACTCATGTTCTTCTATTGACACTATGGTCGAATTACTAACTGCCAATCTCCTTTCCATCCTCGATATCCATGCTCCTCTCAAAACCTGTACGTTTCGTCACCGCCGGCCTGCTTCGTGGATGAACCTAGAAATAAAAGACCTGCAAATAAGACGTGAGTCTTCGTAGGCCGAAGACGTTTTAGACGCACTAGGCTTGAGGATAATTACCAGGCTTTTAAGGTTCTCCGCAATTTAACTCAAGCTACCATCCGGCGAACGAAATCCAATTACTTCCACGAAGCCTTCTTATCCACCCCCGATCCCAAATCCAAATGGCACCTCCTCCGTAAACTTTCTCTTGTTCAAAATACACCTAGCTTCTCTCCCTCGGGAGTCTTTCCAGTCACACCTAATGAGTTAAATTCCTATTTCGTATCTACCTCTACATCAACACCATCTCCATCCTCTCAGTTGCCTCTCTTACCTTCTGCATTCAATGATAATTATTTTTATTTTCCTTACATCTCTCCCACAGACCTCATTTCCTCCATAATGAAATCCCGCACTTATTCAACTGGATTAGACGGTATTCCTATCAAATTGATAAAATTATGCCTTCCTGAAATCCTACCGGTTCTCCTCTTCATATATAATTTTTCCCTCCAGAATTCTGCATTTCCCATCTCCTGGAAAAAGGCCCTAATTCACCCTATAGCCAAGAACCCAAATCCTTCATCCCCAAAAGATTACCGACCGATCTCCATACTTTCTAACCTCTCTAAGCCCCTAGAAAGAGTAGTACAATTCCAAATCTCCAATTACCTCGAAGATTCCAATTTACTTGACCCGTTCTAATCCGGTTTCCGCCCCAGCCACTCTACTTAATCCGCTCTTATCAGTGACGTTCAGGCAGCAATGGATAAAAAAGAATCCTTTTTCAAAGCCTTCGATTCCTTAGACCACACCATCCCCTCTTCCAAACTGAAATCTCTACACTTCTCCAATAGTGCTCTCATGTGGTTTCATTCATTCCTTTCCCACCTTTCCCTTCAGATCAGTCCAGTTTTACCATTCCCAACCAAGGTTTATCCTCTTTCCTCACTTTGCGATCAGGTGTAGCTCAAGGATCTAGCATCTCTCCTCTCCTGTTTAATTCCTATATAAATGATCTTCCTAACTCCATTCATAATTGTTCCTACCACCTCTACGCCGATGATTCTCAAATTTATCTTTCCTTTCCTCCAGCGGAGTTATCAACTGCATTTTCCAAAATTCAGCAAGACCTGGATGACATCTGTGCATGGGCATTCCTGAATAAATTGAGTTTAAATGCAGCTAAAACTCAAGCAATTGCAATTGGATCCTATTCCCTCCTTCGATCGAATACCAACTTCCCTACTTTATTCCTAAATGGTCAACCTATAGTTTTTATCTCCTCTGTTAAAAACCTAGGTTTAACAATCGATCAAACCCTTTCCTGGAAACCCCACATTGCTCAAATCACCCGACGATCGATTGGCATCCTAAAATTATTCCACCGTTCCCGACACCTACTTCCTCTATCCACACGTAAACTATTAGTATCCTCCCTCATATTCCCCAAATTTGACTATGGATGTGTGATTTATGTTGGGCACTCGATGATTCTTGAAGATAGATTAAAGCGTATTATGAACTGTTTCATAAGATTTGTTTTTGGAACCTCGAAACGCTCCCATGTGTCCCATCTTTACACCGAGTTAAATTGGCTTCTCCCTTCCTTCCGTAAAGATTACTTCCTTGGTACATTCCTCTTCCAAGTTATTAACTCACATCAACCTCCGTATATTCACAATATCCTACATTTTAAGTCCTCAATCCAATCATTGCATACAAAGTCCCGTCTCTCCAATCTCTACACCCCATCCTACAGAACTACTGCTTTCCATCGTTCCTTTCTTACCCGTTCCGCTATTATTTGGAATTCTCTTCCTCCTTCTATTCGTAATGCATCCTCCCTCGGAACTTTTAAAACACTCCTCTTCCACCACTTTTCTTCCCTCCAGTCGGATGCTAACTAATTATATAGATGCTTTAATGGATTTCACCCAAGCATATCATATATAAAAGTTTAGCCTGTTTAAAAAATCCTCAAATGATAATGTTTTCTCTATCATTGAAATAATTTTCATTTTTATTTTTCATCATCATTTTTTTTCTTCTTCATCCTTTACTCGATTTAACATCAGAAATATATTATTTAGTCAATTCCTTATTTAATATTTTTTTTCTTTTACTGATTGTAAATATAGTATATGTATGTATGTAGTGTGTATGTGTTTATATATGCGTATAGATTTTTTTTTTTCATTTTATTACTTATTTTATTGTAAAATTGTATTTACTTTTAATGATCTTATTTTGTTATCTAATTTATAATCTCTAGGCCAGATATAACTAATGGTCTGTTATGTAACGATTATTCTTAAGGGACTTTGTCCCAGAATTAAATTGTTTTCTATTCTATTCTAAACTAGAAAGTCTCTTAACTAATTTTTTTGCTAAATATATATATTTTTTTTAGTAAACACATATGTAAATCCTAAACAGCTAAAAAAATCTATTTTGTTTTATAAAATTTGATAGAAATTGTAAAAAAAAACGAAATCAAAACTTTGAGACCATTTTTCTCTTTACGGCAATTTTGGCTGACACGCCAAAATTATCGATACCGATTCTTATCTCAAGAATGGGTGGAATCGAGAATCGAAAACTGAAATCGACACATCCCTAGCCTGTACTATAAACCTTCGAGACGTATTTAAAGTTTTCTGCTCTAGAAGGAGTAAAGAATTAAGAAAATAAAAAGAAAATCGGCCGAAGTGAAAATGTTATTGATGCATTTTACGTTTTAAGTAAAAATGTCGTCTCGTATTCTATTGTTTATTACTGAAGTCAGAGTGTAACGTGAGAAAAAGAAAAACCGTTTTCTGTCTTAATATCTTTGTTAGGTTAAAAAAAAAAATAATAATATGTCATACCTTGTCAGTTTGAAATTAAAGTTTCCCGATTTTTTAGTTAAATTCCAAATTAATATTTAACAATTCATTGTCTATTCGATTGTATTTTTGAGTTTTATCATTTATGTTATATTAGATGATAAAAAACAGAAAGTTGTGAAGTGAATAAGATGTGGTAAATTATGACCAATGGATTATAATTCAAAGAAATAAAAGCGTCAATAGAATATTATACATGAAGTTTCCCTGGCGCTAGTTTCATAATGTTAAGGGATGTAAGTAAGCGGTAAAGCAAGTGGGTATAAAAGAATAGTATTGAAACTACTTTCTAGTATAGATGCATCGTTTAATAAACAGTTTTATTTTTTACAATAAAGAACCTTCGACATTGCTGTAGGTGTTAAGAAGTTATACTAAAAAACTCCAATCGAAGTGGAAAAGGCTCGAAAGTTAGACAATCAATTTACAAGTTGGAACAAGGAAACGAGACATTTATTCGAGAAAGCAACAGCTGTGTTACATGGCATTGAGTTCCCTTTCACCTTTGGTTCAAATAAAAGCTTAAAATTGGCAATTACTTGGATTGATTTAAAACCGAGACGGTCCATCTCTCGCTTTGAAAAAGGTCGGTCCAGCTCCAGTTAGATAAGTTATATAACTCGGAGTGGAGGAGTGAAGGAGTTTCCTCGAGATGAGGCGAGCTCAGAAGACAAAAGCTGTACAAAGAGAAAGGATGGAATGAATTAGCTGGAAGAAGTAAAAGATTTAGCTCTTGGTTGGAAGATATTTTATCGTTGAAGGCATGGAACCGCTTTATGAGCATGGAACCCAGAGCCGGGAAGTAAGACATAGAGATAGCTGCCCCAGGAGATCATATTACACGATGAGGCAGGCCCGCGTTAGGAGTACGGTTATGAGCTTGTAGAGACTGCATTTGTATACAGCCCCGGTAGTTGCTCGTATATAACCCTGCGTGATAATGATATGTTTCGCAATCCTAGATTCTTATCAATGGCGTTTTGTTGCAGGCAGCCAATAATAGACCAGTCAAGACTCGAAACTTAATTAAAATAAAGATTCGTTTTAATAAACAAATGTCAAAATATTGTTATAAACAAATAATTTGAACCAATACTATCGATATAATATCAGAATAAAAGTAAAGTCTCTATTACCTATCCTACTTTATGCAGGCATATTGTATTATGATGCCATTAGAAGTTGTTAAAAAAAAAAAGAAAATAATTATTATTATATTTTATATAAAATTAAGTGTCAACCACCGAACAGATTGAAATGGAATTTGGCATATAGCTTCCTCTAGGGATGTAGGTGCTCGCTAAGAAAGGAGCGTAATGAAACCTAATACATTGTTTCATAATAGATGTTAGATGCACAATAACAATTATGTTCTAAATAGTTTGTCCTGTATCGGCACTACAAAGGGGTAAAATAACAGTACTCATACAATATGGTAATAAGCTAAGTTAAAAAATAGGTTAGATGCTTAAGCCGCAAAAATACGTTACTGGTATGTCGAAACCTTATTATATGATACCTTCTGTGAACTCATGGTGGCTGCAGAGGTGCACCGTTAAAAGAGAAGCTATTAGCCTGCTATGGAGAGGAAGTTGAGGGGACACACAATGATATATATATATATATATATATATATATATATATATATACAATATCCTTCCATGAACTAATCCTCCATTTATTTTTATTTACAAACATACAAGAACTAGAGTTTAGGATCTTGGATTGCCTTTCGGCATTTGAAGATCGGTGTCCTCGGCTGCTAGTGGGTACTACCTCATTCACTGGGATGACAGGTTTATCCATTTAATAAAATAATATTTCATAAGCACTTCAATATTTATGAGAGCACATAGGTTAAGTTAACCTTCTGCGCCCACTAATGTCTGTTATTTAAATTCAATATACTTTCATGAACTAATATTTATCTCCTCTTTCACTCACTTATATTGATAAATATGAATTTTTTTTTTTAATCTATATAAATGTCGAAAAAAATTATGTTTGGGATATATTAGGTACATCACAGTGCAGTAATTGCTACAGCGGGAATATCCCTATATCAAATTGTTGAGGATGATTAATTTGATATTTTTCTTTTAATGTATATAATTAGAAAAAACTAATTAACAGAATATGTAATTTTGGCTTATTTCTCAGCTTATATTTTAGCCGCCGCATTGTAGTTATCTCCAACTATTGTTTTGTTTACATCTATTATACTTAATAATTTTTTATTGGTCTAAGTTAATTTCAACTATTAATCGTTATAGTTTTTTTGGATTAGTATGTGTTTATTTTTCCTTTTTACAATATTTTTTTTAATATAAGTTCTTAAGTACTTTATAAATAATAATGTTTCATATTTTTTTTTTTTTTAATTGATTACTACTCAAATTATGGCTTTTCCATTTATACCCTTTACATACAAATATACAAAGTAAAAAGAAATCATTGTTTAAATTTTTTACTGATGAATCACCTCACGGGTGAGCCGCGACTAGCCATATACATACAGGTAACGCGAGTAACGGAAGGTTAAGCAGTTAAAACGATAATCTAAACTATGTTATTAAGCGAAGTAACTTAAAATAAGATTGCACTTAAAGCATAACTTAAAATTGCCCAATTTTTATGATTCTATAAGATTTCTTCTTCCTTTTCAACACTAATTACGAGCTACTAAGCACTGTCTCTGCTTTTAATTAAGATTCAGAAACGTAAATGCTTATATTTGGTTTTATGTTAATGGGGTAATAGTCATTTTAATGTTTTTAATGAAAAAAAACTTTGATTTACATTTTAAAATTAATGATTCAAGTAAAGAGAGTACAATTGCAATTTTTTCATGTGTTCAATAATTTAAAAGAATTATTTTCGCCCACACTGCCATATCATCGACGAGCGATATTATTTCATCACAAAGCTACTTGTTACGCAGAGAGGACACGTAAATGACCCACCAAAGACCATCTAGAATCCCACTTACGTAACTAAATTACAGATCTGTGTAATATTGAAGAATAAAGACTGAAGACAGATGGGATCTAGCTTGGAGGTGGTTTATCTCCTGCACGACCTCCTTCCCCCACCCCACACCGGTCTCTTCCTCATTCCTCCAGTGACAATATTTTAAACTACTTGAGGAACGCTAATGAAAGGCGAAATCTGTTCATGAAGACATCATGGTGATGTGTTAAAAGTATCGAGGCCGTGAGAACTATAAACATAAATTTAGTTGCGATCTTTGGTGACTGGAGCCAATAATGTGTTCAGTTATGTAAGGACGTTATGAGGAAACTGAAGATATAACTTATTTCAAAAATTTTCAGCTCACTCAGTTCCTCATATATACATATACCCTGAAAACAAAAAACAAAAACTGTTGGATACATAAAGAAACAAAAAAATGTTATGGGAACAAATACTATTTATTCGAAAAAATTCTTGCATCACACTGTGGTTCAGAATTTCAATTTAGAGCGTCAAATAAAAAAAAAAAAAAAAAAAAAAAAAAAAAAAAAAAAAAAAAAAAAAAAAAAAAAAAATTTATTAAGTCAAAGAATAATAATTTAACCTTCTATAAATACATATATTATCTGTTATTTCAGCCGTGGATCGAATTTAAGGTCGGGAGACCTTCCTGGGGCACACCCAGCTTCCTAAAAAGTGGGTACCCTTAATTGGGAGAAAAACCTGGCGGTTGAGCGTGAATTCTTGCCAAATCACCTACTTTCACAACCGTTGGTGCAGAAACAGTACAGACAATATTCATTAAATTATTAAATAGTAGTAAACAATATTTAATAATTTGTTTACTTTTCCTTTTTGGATATATTTTATTCTTTTATTAGCGAATAATATTGTTTCTGATTTTATATTCATTAATCATTATTCGTGCAATGGTGATGGGGTTATGCATTAACAAAGCGTGTTAGGAGTTCTACCACAACTGTTGTTCGCTGCAGAAAGTGTTTTTATTCACTCCGCCGTCAATTCACCCCCTTTTTTGGCAGTTAATAAAAAATGTCATTAATAATTCTTTTATTTTTTTATCATTTTGTTAATTTAACATCTGTAATAATTTTATTAATTTAACTTGTGCTTTTCACCATAATATCGAGCGGAGAATCAATAGAAATATGAAAACATCCAATTTTGTATGATTTATCGAAAGGACAATACAAAAACATACGGAAGAAAGATCCAAGAAAATCTCACTTCTTCTATTGATTCCTCAGTCCATGAAGGAATTTTTCAATTCTTTTTACTTTAAATGATTTTAAAAAAAAAATATATTAGTTATGGTGTCTTGACTTCCTTCATAGGAAAAGTTATAAATCCGTAAAAGACAAAATCAGATAAACAATATTTTGTAAATATTTTCTGGAATAAGCACTCTTTGAATCTGCGAAGGAAATTTCCAGTTGAAATTATGTATTTCCATTCACTTTATATAATTTTAAAAATAAGATTAATTATTTTTTCATTATTTCTATTATTAATTTAGTAATAATATTTTTTTTTTTTTTGATACACAAGAAATTTATGAAATCCAATTAATAAAATTATCAATCACATCAACAGTAGAAATATATACCACCATCGCCAAGGGGTGAATAAATGTTAATGATTACAAAATCAGAAACAATATTACTTGAATATTATTACCAAGTAATACAATGAAAAAAAGTTATTTGAAAGAAATAGAATTATTTTGAATAAAAGGGAATAGGATATAAGCAAGTGTGTCCAAAGTTTTCGCTTGCAGTGTAGATAAATTTGGAATACATTTGTTAATAGTAATTACTTTTGTTTACTTTAAAAAAAAAAAACTGCATGCAAAGGTTCAGTTTTAAAAATTTGTGTCTTCAGGAGAGCTGTTCCTAAATAATGAGTTTTGATGAAAATTGAACTTTAGGTGGCAAGCACCATACTACCTGAACTACGAAATTATATAGAGCTTGAAATAGATAATAAAATTTAAATGTATTCAATTAAATTATTAAAAATGATTCAAATATTGGTTGCAACATTTGGATCCCAGTGAGGTTTAATAATCGACCGATATGTGGCTATCGCCATTATCTTGATAGCTCTAAGAAGGTTTAGATATAATAAAATTTGCAATAATAAAACTTTAGATGTTATAGTGCTTCACTTCACTTCACTTCTTAATAGTCGTCTGATTTACCAATTCATACTATAAAATTAATAATTCGATATCAAAATATGCTATGGCGTTATCTTCAACCACCTAATCAGTTCAATTTAACCAGATTGTAAATTACAGCTATGAGTATAAATATTACTGTCAAAATGATGCACAATACCATACTTCAAAAACCAAGATGTTTATCAATAAACAAATATAACTTCAATTATTAGTTAAAATTATGTAAGTTCTTTACTTATGAGAGCGAGTGAAGCCAAGATGGGGTTGCTGGTGTAGTTATTTATTTTCCAGAATAAATACGGTAAATATAAATCCTCTAATCAGATTTATTTTTCTTCACCCAAGAAAATTTAATTTAAGTGGAACGTAAGTATATCTATGTATGAACACTAGACCTTCTTTAGAGTTTAATGATTTCCTTGTTTAAGTCATAAAATATAGCTTAAACTATTGCTTTCATGTTTATATATACGTACAAAAGTATATAAATTAATTTCTTGTAAGAGAATTTTCGTTGAAGAAAAGTTTAATTAAGAAATGAATTCGATGTCTCTGTAAAAATATCCGGTCTAAAACTAAAAGAATATTCCTATATTTATTATATTTTTTTGTTTAAATTTATTATATATTCACATTGTTTAAACTGATATATATGGGAAGACAATATATCCGGTCAATTATTCGAATCCTACCTGGCCGGGTCGAAATTTATTTCGTGCACTTTTATCTCGATCCTTCCACTCTCGCTGTGTAGGTAAATCCTGCTCCATGCTATAGTCTGACTTCATAAGAACACTAGATTCCAATAAACCACCAGAAAACTCCTGGTGTTTATATAAAAATCAATTTTATCCCATTACTTTCAAATAAATGAGAAGGTCAAAAAGCAAAAGAAATAGATATTCTAAAATAAAAAAAATATTTTTGTCTCCTGGTTAAAACTTTTCTTATTAAAGTGTCCATGCTAGAGCGTAAATATTTCCAAATATTAAGAATAATAGTTAACTCACATGTATTAATTATAAATTTATAATTATTTTTAAAATTTCTAAATAATATTATTTTCCTTTAAATAACTATCTCAATCTCTTTTGAACCCAAACAGCATTTAAATACATTTCTGATTATTCACGTTCAACCTTAAACCAATATAAGGATACAATGTTGTTACACCATAAAGCTGAAAGTATTTGGTGCCATTTTGAGTAGACACTTCAAAGCTTGTGAAAGTTTGTTTAGAATGACTTGCAACTTCAGTCTCCTTCACTTGTAGATGTAACATTTGTCTGGAATTGTAAATTTACAATCGTTGCTAAGAGATAATCATTTAAACACATTTAAGCGTGATTGTGCAAGGTATTTATTGTTAAAAAAGAATTTATATAATTGAAAAACAAATCTAACAATAGTTCTGAAGACTCCAGATTAATGAAGTTGTTTTTTGAATAAAGAAATATATATATATCAATGATGTGTCGGTACCAATAATGATATGTTATTTCATAAAATAATAGATACGAGAAATAAAAAGAAATCAAACCATGTCAATATAATAACCCAAAAAGTGTCAAAAGTGTATCGAATCACTTTGACATCCCACCTGATACAACTCATTTGCAGTTGGGATTTAAAGATGATTCAGGTACTCTTTCGATATTGCATATAGGACAGCGCGATTTTACATTTTTAAATACAGATTTAGCAGTTGTTTCACTTTTGAAATACGTGTACGATATAACCTTGAAAGGATAATATTCATCTAATCACTGTCATTCTGCAGTAAGATATGGTAGCAATATCTACGGTTTATTATGTATTTTCTAAGTATTAATTGCTAAATTATAATTTACGGCGTGTGTAAATATTGAATAAGTACTTGGGCCCTAAATCACGTTTCATTCGAAAAGATATCGGGATCATTATCAAATTCGTACGAACTTTATCGGCATAACCACGACAAAATAAGAAAAAATATATATTGGTCTGCCATGGCCTCTTCAACAATAAGCTTTATACCGGAAGTATAAAAAAAAAAAAACTTCAGGAATATAGCAATATTTTGAAACTACACAAAGACTAAATGGAAAATTGTGAAGATTTAATAGTGTATCAACCAATTGACATTCGAAGTGTTGTTTTTTTTTGTTTTTTTTTTCCCCTCAATTTTTTCCAGTTTATTCATTTATTCAGTTTTAGTTTTTTTTTGTTAAAAGTTATTGACACTTAAAAATATTGAATTTTATCCGAAGAAAAACGCTATTTAAAAACATTGTATGCATATAATATGCTTTTTGCATGGTGTATGCACAATTTTAAAATAAACTCTTATTCTGCAAGGTTGCTGCGGAAGAGAAAAAATAATATATATATGCGTGTGTGTGTGTGTGTGTGTGTGTGTGTGTGTGTGTGTGTGTGTGTGTGTGTGTTTATTGAAACTTGACTGTAATACAAAACACACCTAGATAAAAGAAGTAATCATTTTAATAAAACTACTTTTGTGGTATTCATCGCAAGGTCATTTATAAATTTAAAATATTAGATTAGAGATACATTAGTAAATATATAAAATACATGTATGTTAAATGTATTAATAACGGTAAATATTTAACTATTGGAAAAGAAGTGTCGGAACTAGATATATTCCTTATAATTTGAGATATTTAAGCAGGTAAGAAAAAATAAAAAATTTTTATTGCAAAACGTTTTATTCTTTTAATACTTCACTCTACGAGAAGTTTACATTGAGTTTAGCGCTAAAATTCAATTTGAAAAAAAATATTAAAAGTATAAATTTCATATCGTGCTGTTGCACCATACAGGTTGCAACGTAGTAACATCACTAAACAATATTTTCTTGATTTTATCTCCTTCCTTCCGTTAATATACCCCTTGTTTCTCTTCTCAGCTTTTAGCTCGTCTTTCCAAGAAGTTTTGTTGTTGTTTGTCTTTTTCCTGACCAAAAAACAAACAATTACCTTCTGATAAAAAAACAAACGATTACTTTGTCGAGTGTTTTTATTTTTTTGAGTGTTTCTGCTTCATAATGCACAATAATGGAGAATAAGAAAACTGGTCAGTTTCGCCCAAAGTACTAAATATAGGTTAAGTGGTTTAAAACTAACTAGGGTAATATTTTAAATAGATCGAAATATTATAAATATTATAAATCGAAATATTATTATAATTATAAATCACTATACAATATAATTATAATCTTAGTTATTCAATGTAGAAGTAATGGGAGGCAATAGCGTTTATTTCAAAATATTAAATAATAAAATATATTGTATAATTTATACGATATACACCTCGCTGCCGGATTCCCGAAAATGGCGTATTACTGAATGTAAAGAAAAAACGCAATAATAAACGAACATTTTTTCCATTTATGTTATTATATAACGCAATAACCGTAATAAAAATGATTATTTAAAAAATATTTAAAAGAGAAAATTACATACCAGACTTAACGACAAGAAACTCGTTTTTGACTTTTGTGGCATTTACAGGACAAACATTCAGACCTTCCAATTAATCACAAGAGTCTCATTTACACGACAGTAATTAGACCTATTTGGATATACGGAGTTAAGCTACGGGGCTGCTCTAAACCATCAAAGTATTGGATACGAGCAATACCTAAAATCCTATATTTTATTTATTTAGCCAAAACCAGATATTTACCCTTTTGTAGTTGACAAACAAACCTTATGCACCTCCTACAAACAGCAATGTAAGGTCTAAAACAATTGCTGCAAAATCCATCAGAATTAACCACAAAGTAGTATAAATAATGTGAGTACAGCGTTCCACAACCCTATTTATTAATTTGTATAAGTTAGTTTAATTAAATCGGTCCATTGAAAAATCAAATAATGTCTCTATATTTCTAGATACTGAATGAAATGTACTCATGTAAATTATTCATTTACATTTTATTATATAAATTATTTTATAAAGAAAGCACCAAAGGCTTTCAGTTCAGTTCTTCAAGGAATGTGAGGCCCAATAATGAAAGAATGGTTGAATAAGCATTATAAAAATAAAACTAAAAATGTGTCGATTCCTAGGAACCGATCGATACAGCTGACTTTGGCAATAGTTTTGTGATATCTAATTATGTTATTGTTGTACATCATTCTTCTCCTAATGACCAAGCCTCCTTTGTACAAAACTAAAAACAAATCCCATGTAACTACACGATAAACTTCAGTTCGTTGAAGATATTTATTCGTTATTGGTAAATGAACTTGCCCATCGAATATGTTGTACTAGTGTCAAACTCAGCGCTTTAAGCTCCACGAAGAGCATTTATTCAGATCACTTAGGAGTATATCGAATTCTAGATCTGGTCAAGAAACTTTATGAAGGAGGAAGATCAGTGTACTTCATTTGGTCGCCAAGTCATATCTAAATTAGAGGTAACGGAATGGCTGATATAGCAGCAAAAGAATCTCTAGCCCTCCCAGGACCTGTTGAAACCTTTCTAACGGTTTCAGAACTTGCACGCCCACTTAGAGAGACAATATCACAAGAGTGGCAGACATTGTGGGACCACAGCCCTCCAAGTAGTCTCGTGATAATTAAGAAGGACGTAAAACCATGGAGCAGTTCCTGCCGTACTAAGCACAAAGAAGAAGTGATCCTAACGCGATTAAGAATTGACCATACAAGAACTACACACCTTCACCTTATAACCAGAGAGGCTCCTCCCAAATGTATAATGTGTGGCAATGGTTTTTCAGTATCCCATATGTTTAACCAGTGCTTTTACTACACTAAAAGGTTGACTAAATCGGGAATGTCTCGAGACATCTCAAAGTCACTAGAAAATTATGTAAAAATGATTGAAAAAATGATAGGTCTCCTTTACGGAGAAAAACTATTTCATAAAATATAGATAAATCTTGAACTTTATTTTCTATTAAGATCGAACGAGCGTTGATGACTTTAAGTTTTACTCTTGAAAAATCTCAAATAAATAAAATAAGAATTAACATTTTATTAATAATATTTGTTATTCTTAAGGGAAGGTATGTCCAAGAATACAGATTTTATTTTCCACTTTATTACTTTCACCAGTTTTCGAACCCTAATACTCAAATAAAACAAATCCAGTGCATCTACCAAACAATATTTCCAATTCTTTAATCAGTAATTGAAAACTTTGAATTTTTTATATCCGTAAATAAGAATTTGTCAATTGAATAATGTTATTGTATATTGTCTGATTTATAATTAATAACATAAGTACGAGTATATTATATGCAATGGGTAATAAATGCTACTAGTGGTTTATTAGTTAATTTCTTGAATTATTATCGTTTTATTAATCAATTTGTTTTGCTACATTAGGTTTTTGAAGTAGAAAATTATGTCTAAAATGAGGTACAGGTACCTCAGAATCGAGAATCGAAAATGTTTGGTACCAGCACAGCACTAAATAAAACCACCATGATAAAAAAAATTATATAATGCCTATAAAACATAAATATTTTAAATATGTCCAAATACTTTAACACGTTGAATGCCACCACAATTTAAAAAAAAATTATATAATGCCTATAAAACATAAATATTTTAATATGTCCAAATACTTTAACACGTTGAATGCCACCACAATTTTGACATATCTGGCCAAAAAAGACAATTTGATTTGATCACATTCTATTAATAAAAACTACAATTCTAGATTTGTGCATAGTTATCATCAAAAAGCATAAAAAATTTGTTTTTTTCTTGTTTTTTTAAAAAAAAGGTCTTACTAATCTTTATAATTATATTTTTGTTTGTTTTAAAATAAATTCAGTATATATACAAGCCAGGATTCATTTTTTGTTATTTTTCAGAAGCCATCTATCGATATTAGCACTGATGTATTTCGAGTTTAACCGTAGCTGCACAAAAATAGCAAGTACACACAGGACGTCATAACAAGTAGTTGTCGCAATTGAAAAAATTCTTCATAGGGACTAAAAAATATGAGATGTGGCTTTTATATTTACTGTTGTGAATTTTCGATTTGAAAAAACTTACTAATCACTCCAGTCGTTAGCTCAAGGTTCATGCAGCATAATTAGTATTAGCTACTTTTTTTTTTTATTTTTTATTTATATATAATTTAAATGTTTTAGTTGATAATATCGAAGCCTTAGGGTAACAGATGTGTTAAGTGCAATGTTTTTACAAAATATTTTAAATGCTTCATCTTGTTGAAATCTTGTTTGAAGTGCTAATGTGAACTAACATTATTTTTTGTTAGATAGTTCGAATAACTCATGCCCAATAAATAAAATCATATTTTAACCAGTTTTCGAACTTCAAAGTTTCAAAGCTGAATACCGTAAAATTTGATTTCTTACACTTAATACATCTGTGAGCAAAGGCATCGCATGTATAGGTATTGAAATGCTATTACTATAACTGGGGGGGTATAAAATATTTACCTTTACCCATATTGATCTTGTCCTTAATGGCGCAATAGCCCCATCTATTTGACTTTTATATATTGTTTTAACCAATTCTATTTTAAAAAGTGGTAATAAGGTAATGACTGATTAATACTATTATTGAACATATTTCATTTAATGATACTATAAATTAAAAACTTGCTATCGATACTAGCTGCTGCAGTTTCCCAGTGATGAAATGAACTTCAGCATTACATTAAACTGTTAGGTGTATTTCTGTTCTAATACAAGCAGTGTCTTGGTAAGTGTGTCTGTCAATGGATTTTCTATTGCTAGGTGGATATATTGGATCACATAACAATATAATATAATTATATAATAACATATATTCGATCATGTAACGGTAGGAGGGGTGGGACTGTACCAGGAAAAAAATATTATCTGTTGGGACAGATATTTGTTGGCAGCTAACTGAAATGTGAGTGTTATAGCAATATTGGATACGAAGTTAATTATAAACACACAACAATTGACAAAATACCATGTACATCCTCAAAAAATGTTACTTTTCCTTCAAGTCTATAACAGTTACAACTTTGCATCACGACTATTACGTCAATAAATATAAAAAACTGCCGAAACAAACCTTTAAAAATGAATTGTGAATATGAGTTTAATAAGATGAAAAATTGCGAAAATATATACTTTAAGGCAAGAAGCACAACAATATCTACTAAAATCGTGTTTTATTTTTATCAAATATAACTCGTTTTCAAGTTAATTGAACTTATTGACTTCAGTACAATTATCGATATGATGTCATGAATCGATGGTCACAGTGAATAAGTTCGAAAGTAGAAAAAATGGCCTAACTGAGTTAAGTGGACTGTGACCATCTCCTACACTCTGTGAATTAGTAAAAATTCATTTATAATAAATAATTACAATATTATAGTTTCTCATCCTCACCAAACTATTAACACCCACTGCACTTCCAATCCAATTAAAGAACACAATATTCAGTCTTTTTGACCTTTATACCTCATACCACAGACCTAAAGCCTTGCAGCATTCCGTTCTTCATACCTCCGCAATTTTAGGAACTCCCTTCCTCTTAATATCCAGCATGCTTCATTCCTATGACATTCAAAAACCTCACCTTTCGGACACTCGCTAACTAATTAGGTAGAGCTATTTTATTTTTATTTATAATATACATGTTGGTTGACATTATTGTTATGATTAAGCGCTTAATTTGACCCCTCTCAGTGTCAACTTAGTCAATTTAATTTCAGAGTGAATCGCATAACAGATGTTCAGCTCAGGAGAGACATGGAAAAGAGAGACATGAGTGCCCTGGTGTCTGAGCCGGCATGCACTTGCTGCACGAGTCGGTGGGCTTACTGGCATAGAGGTTCGGGGTGCCAATTTTTATTCTGAAAAGGATCCCATTTGAGCAAGGGGTCGAAACGCTAATAGAGGAAAAAAATGTAATAAAGCACAAATATTGTTAAACATAAAAGAGGATCTATTACCCGAATATTATAAAATAGTTGTTTAAATAAATTCTAAGGGTCGACAAAATATAATTTTGATATATATATATATATAGGTATGTTTTTTTAAAATATGTATAGGTATGCTATTTAATGAATTTATTATATTATATTGTATCTTTTTTTATTTAGTTTTATATTTTTTTAAAGCTTCTTTTTTTCTTCCCTTTATACTGTGCATAAATTTTTTCTAAATTGTGTTATATCTCTAATGGGGACGGAAAAGAGGGTATGATAATCAAATATCAATATTGAAATAAAATGGGCTTAGGGGCATTCTGGCATTGAAAGAAATACAATAGCTGACACCTTAGCGAAAGAGGCTGACAAAAGTCAACTATTTCCGTCATATAAGAAAACGTCATTATTATTTCTTAAATATCAATTTGGAATTATCGCTGGATTAAATCCCCTAGCTTGCATAAATTCATTCAAAAATAACAACAAACAATTTTTAACATACTCGAATCCACACATTACAAACTGGCACAGGCCTTAACCGAACATGGACAAACTAAATCATATCTAAAAAGGTTTAATTTAATAAATAGTAACCCATGTACTTATGACGGATGAGAACATACTTTTGAACACATAATTTGCGACTGTTTATTATATGACAGGCAAAGATCAAAACTAATTATTACTCTGTTTTTCAAACGTGACAGAATATGACTTGTACAACAAATACAGAGTTGACTTTAAAAAAATTATCTATGGCTTTGACCAACTGACTGAAAAGGTGGACATCTTCATAAAAGTCCTTTAAACATTTAAAAATTGCGCTAAAATCAGCCTTAGACCATATTTTTATTTTTTTCCCCAATTTTCTTAATCAATCTTATTTCTTTCTTTTATCTTCTAAAATAAATGGTCATATGTTCAATTTATTGAATTCTGTTATTAATATTATTGTAATGTGTTGAAGCAGAACTAAATATTCCACTCCAAATGTCTCCTCCTCCTAAAGTATTCCATCATTCAGAGGTATCTAACATAATCCACAGATTACCCTTTAACAAAGCCCGTGGACATATTCTAATTACAGCCCAAATCCTAAAACTCCTTCCTCAGAAAGCGATCCTATTCCTAACCTATATTTATAATAACACACACTTTCCTAATCCTTGGAAACTATCCATAGTAAAGATTATACCTTAGCCAAAACAGCCACCTGTACTTCCATCCTCATATCGTTCAATATCACTCTTGCCCATAATGTGCAAAATCCTGGAAAAACTCATTCTGAAACGCCTGAATCCTATCCTAGAATCCTATTACATCATCCCTGATCACCAGTTTGGTTTCCGAACCTCACACTCCACTATCCAGCAATGCCATCGTGTGGTGGATGTCTCGTCCGCATTGGAGCGCGGGATGTACTGCACTGGAGCCTTCATTGCATCCCAGGCACTCCAATTCCTCATCATAAACCTTCAAGAATGTTGTCGAAAATGGAGAATTAAAAAAATATCCAAATAAATCCCATCAAATAACTTTTACCCTCCGTCGTGAACCTACGACATCCTGTCCTTTAATAATATTCCTTTAATCCCTGTTGAACAGATCCGCTACCTGGGACTCTATTTGGACAAACGTCTCACTTAGAATCCACATACAAGACAAAAACGACAAGAAACGGCCCGTCGTTATAGACTACTCCAACAGACTTCTTTGCCTCAAAACTAATGGAGTAGTGACGGCCTAAAATCTAATTACTGGCAAAATTATGGATGACATTAGTTGAAAATAATGGACTTCACTTTTAGCAGTAGTATTCAATATTGTTTAAAATATGCTTTCTAAAAGAATGTTTTATTTATGTACATATATTTTTGTAACAACCTAATATTGCATTCATACATCAAGCTAATTGCATTGATTGTTTTAGTATATCAATTAGGAAACTTTAATACTTAAAAATGACAATTATTAATGTCTTATTTTAAGATCAGTGACCAATGGCAGTATATTGTTTGGAACAAATATCTATATCTTTTATTTGACGGCCATGCAGAAGATTCTATATGTGTCCTGTGGATGGGAAGGAAAAGAAAGGACACAGGTTAGTTACCGGCCAACGGCTGGCCCACAGCAACACGTGGCTTCGGCTGTTTGCTCCCCTCAACATGTCGGCAATCAAGGCAATCATACACGAGCAACGTTTTTCGCTATAATCCATTATTTGCGATAGCCAGCTCTATTGATTTATAATTTTGTTTACTTAACTATGAATTGTTTTATTTAATTGAGATCATTTTAAAAAATGAATAAACAAAACAAGGGGAAAATGAGTATACAAAACTATATACATTATATACAACATGTAAATTTGAAGAAAATTATCACAATATGTCAATAACATGTAAAGAACTAACCACTATCCACTTGTAAAACTTCAATTGTTCTACGTTATGTCTCTTGTCCATCTTCTTTTCAGACACTTCGGAGGATTTAGTGTGACGTAAGTTGGGAGACTAGTGGACTCAAGTGAAATGATAGGTAAAATGAAATGATTGGTATCTGGATTGGGGCATATCAACAGCATATGGTATAGTAAGATCTTTATGGATAAGTTTGTTGGTGATATAATAAGTAGCATTGAGGATTTTAGGAAGGATTTTGAATTGTAAGGATAGGATACGAGAAGAATTCGAAGGTTAAGTGGATCCCCAAAGCTCAACTCCGCATGTCCGAATGGGTTTAATTACTATCGTATAAATAAATCTCTTGTAATTAACCAGAAGGTTTGAAAGCTTGTCTAGTAAATGACGAGCAGTTTCTTGCATTTTAAGTCTGGTATGTAAAAGGAAAGTTAAAAAGTAAAACGTAAATAAAACTAATAAAAAAACAAAACAAAAAAACAAAGGACAAAAATGTGGAATAAAAGTTTATCGCACAATTTACTAATTGGTCTTTGAATTAAATTATTTTATCCAATGAAGTTGGTTTACTGAATTTGTAAGTTGTTTGAGGTCATAAACGCAAGCCTAATGTAAAAATATTCAAAATGTTTCCTTCTTGAGGTTCATATTTATTTCTTTAAAATTTTTTATTTATTTATTTTTTTAATGCTCAAACAATAACGAAATTGCAATCAGGAAGCAATTATTTAGTTTGCATATATAGAAATCGCAAGCCATGAGTTATCATCGTCTAAATTAAAACTGAGACAATTGATCGAAAATCGTGTCATTATAAGATACCTACTATAGTACAACAAAAAAAGATTCTCGTCAAAAAGTAGTTTTATTATTTTATTACTATTTTTAAATTAATTTAAATCATGTTTTATTTTCACATAGACTTTGGATATGATAAGAGTTGAATTCTCTCAGAATTTGCAATACCACGAAGACCGATGTCGAAATATTAATCTGAAAATCTCACTTCGGAAATACTATTTCAAAAATAAAATATAGATTAGTTATAGGGGACTAAAAGAACGCTCCACGTTATTATAAGATAAGAAGATAAATATAATATAAATAAATATAATAAATAGAAAAAGAGATCATTGGCTAACTATGTTATTAGTGAAGCCAATATACCGTCTTTGTAACAGTTGTAACACCTGAACACAAAATTTAATAAATAAAAAACAAAATATGTTTTAAAATTTTTCCTCAGCCGAAATGTACCATATTTGGTTTAGTTAAAAATTCAAACTGAGAGTCAGGTGTATATTACTCAAGAAAGTTGATTACGAGAAAATATTCCTATAATTAATTTTGTAGGTGCATTTACATCATTTTCAGTTCAATGTGACTAATTTCTCAAGGAACCTATATAAATACATATATAGGAATGCATCACTTATAACGTATTACACATCATTAGCAGCTATAAGTGGAAGCTATTTTAATATTGTCATTAAATAATGTTGTATATAAATAATGTTGTAATTAAATAATGTAATGTTGTTGTCATTTTATTATGAGTTGGAGATTTTAATATATGTTATAACTGGTTGTTCCTTAAACTGTTATAAACGATTTGCACTAAATACATTTTGCGTTTCAAGGAAATACACTAAATAAGAAAACACAAATATTTATTTAAAGCTAACTCTTATTTTAAAAATATGCCAAGTATTAAAATAAAACTTAAAATGCCAAAGAATCGAAACAGTTTATTTTAAAAAAGAATTAATTTATTTAATTTTTTATTATAATTTTTACACAGTATTAATAATTTTAAAATATTGACAAAATATTAAACCTGTTTTATCAAGAATTTTCCTTCTTTCACGCTTGTCTTTTATAATCAGTTTCAGAGGTGTCTCTAATCAAGTTCCAGCAGTAGTCCGCTAACATAGAAGCACTATATCGGCCCTGGTATATATTGTACATATTTGATATGTCTTGATGGAATCATTCTCCATGTTGGCCACTTAGACCACCACAGTTAGTAGGGAAAAATCAAATGGGAGTGAAGAAAATGAATTTTGAAGGAAATATTGTAACACATCTGATAATACTTTTTTAAGGGATTGTTCACAAGTTCAACATAATTTACATTTCTCATATTGCCTAAAAACCATGAACGAATGCCTTGAAAGACTCCCACCCACGGCTCTTTTTCAAAGCCCTGCGAAACCGAATCAAAGTTTTGGTTCTTTAGAATTTGGGGGCCACTAAAGATTCCTTATTTTACTTTGGCGTCGCTTAGAAGAAGTGTCAAGCAAATGTAACAATCATTGACGTGGTTAATTGGTTCTTTCCACATCATTGTAACATCAAATTCTTCAAACGTTCTTTTTTGTTTAGCCACTTAATTGTTGAACAATTAATGCAACTAAAATGTGGTACAAATGGTTTGTCTTGGTTTTTAATTCTTCTTACAAAATAATGGAAGTGAGCAGTTTCGCTGAGTTATTAGATATCTTTAGCTACTGAGATTTACGTTACAGCATATGTAGCAAAAAATGTCTGCACTTTTAACACTTTTACGTGACATGATAAAAATGTTAAAATTGTCACTAAAAATATGCCGAAAGTATTAAGAATGCTAATGAAACACGACTTTTAACTGGCCAATCAAACACAGACTACCTTAGGCACAGCAAGGAAATAAGTAACGATGTTTATACCAGTAATCCCTTAAACTTTGAACTCTCATCATAAATATGATGTCTATGAAGTCACTTTCCATAATATTAAATTTGACATAAATGGACAATAAGAGCTAACTATCAATTTTAAATTCCAAACTTAGATTCAGAGAATCAAATACTTTAGATCAGTGTCGGACATATTCATATTCGTAAATACAATTATGAATAGATTCCAACAGATTATTCTCCGAGAATATGAATGCAAATGTATTCGTATTCACATGCGTTAATTTTTTCTATCCCATTTTTATCATTGCCGCGTCAGGCATTCCTATTCCTAACATGAATAAATGTTTTATGTTTCCATGAAGATCTCATCACCATTCTCTTTTCAGAATTCTGTAAGTATTTTAAGGCATTTTTCTTATGGCCATATTTAGCATGTTTTTAAATTTCTATTAGTCATTAAATTTACTCCATTCAGTCTCTATTCATATTCACGTGTGTGCATATAAATAGTTGTATTCATACTTATAAATTGTGAATACAGTTGTATTTACTCGTCTCGAGTGTGAATACAGTTTTATTTACACATCTTGAGAATACAACTGTATTCTGTATACACAATTTAAGTACAACTGTATTCACAATTTATACGTATGAATACAACTATCAATATTCACACATGTGAATACGAATGAATATATTTATATTAACACATGTGAATACGAATACATTTGCATTCATATTCTCAGAGAATAATCTGTGTAAATCTATTCATAATTGTATTTACGAATATAAATATGCCCAACACTGCTTTAAATATAGTAAATTTTTACGTAAATGGCAATTTTTATGTCGACCAGTGTTATCTGAAACGATAGATGTTAACTAATTTTCTTTAGGAACTCCAATCTAATGCAGCTTTATCAAGTGAATAGATCACCTACATTCAAAATTTCTTTGATTTTAATTCAGTTAATCTTACATCCGGTTGCTATATGTCAACTTGGCTTTGTTTTTAAATCTCAAAGAGTAATGCTGCATTTTCAACTAAAAATTTTGAAAACAGCCAACGACACAACGTGGTTCGCTTTAACAGTCAACTATTTCAAAATTTAATTTATAACCTGTAATAACACCTATTAGATTTATTACTATTTGTTTTTGTTATAAAACACTTAGCGGATGCAATCACAGTATAGTCTGATGAAGTTTATATTTGAAGCATAAATTTAGACAACCATAAATTTTTATTGTCATCGATACTCCGTAATGTTATCCCTAATATATTTATGCTACGAGGAGTATATCTAATATCTAACTAGATTAATAATAGAATCAGTGACTATACTTTATCATATGACTATATTATAATACTTTATTAATTTTCTATTTATTATGTGATGTAATTAAAAAATCTACATTGTTCGTAAACAAAAAACATGTTAGTTAGCTCTCTGTCTGTGTTTGTCCAGATATTCTAAATATTTATCTATTAATACCTCAGGAATCATGCTTTTTCTAACAAAAATGGTATCATATATTTATTATTTCAGTTATAAGATCTCTGCCCGCTCTCAAGATCCCTGAAATGAACTAAAATCGTTCTTCCTCGCGATCATTATTCATATTAAACATATTCCGTTAAATGAATTATTCAATTTTTTCTATCCCATTTTTATCATTGCCGCGTCAGGCATTCCTATTCCTAACATGAATAAATGTTTTATGTGTAGATCTCATCACCATTCTCTTTTCAGAATTCTGTAAGTATTTTAAGGCATTTTTCTCATGGCCATATGTAGCATGTTTTTAAATTTCTATTAGTCATTAAATTTACTCCATTCAGTCTCTATAGCCAACGGTGGATGTAAGTCTAAATTTTAAGTATTGTTACCGATTAGGATGATTGTGAAAATATAATTAATGTTTTTGATGGAGATGTATGATTTTTTCAAATGCGTTGTACTAACTATCCAGTTGGTATTGTTATAAAAATATTTTTACTATACTTAGACGAGCCTCTTAATGTCAGCAGCAATTTCGGTTTAGTGCGGATATTTTATTTTAGACACGTGTGACGTCAGTTTATATTTATCATTATGAAATGTTCATTAAAATTAGCAATAAAGAAAAAGTAAAGGGGATATTTCGAGGCTTAAAAAAATATTCTCTTCAGCCCTTTCAAAGTCCATTAGATTTATCACTTTCTTTACTTGTTCCGTTTATTTACAATCAAATTCCTTTCCTTTTATTTTTAGTCAAATTTACATTTCATCAGCAGAGTAGTTTTTGAATCAGTTGGCGTATGCGAGTTGTGTTGTTTAAAAAAATGTGTTTGCTACAAACTACATATCAATATACGATAGTTGAGAACCACATGATTCTGCTATTGACGCAGCTGAGAGAGCAGCGCTGGGGATCTGCATGTAAATATTGTATCATAATATAGTATGATTGTACTTATGTTATCTTCTGTTTCTTTCTCTGTTTTATCATATACTACCATTATCCTAATATATTTTATATTCTTCTTCTTCTTCTTTCTTACCTTTATATGGCCCAATCGGAATTAAAATGAAGAACTGAGAGGTCCTCTTAAGGTCCAAATCAGTACTCTATATTATTATTTATTACATAATCAAAGTGTTACTTTGACTGCATCCCTGACTATCTTCTTCTCCAACCATCATCCAGTCAACTGTACTTTTATCATTATGGATCGTAATCTTCTGGGCCAAGAACAAGAATCTAGAGTGACTTCTCTAAGGATCCGCCGCAGCGCCAGGCTTCAAAAGTTATCCAGAACGGGTCATCATCAAGAGAGAAATCCTTTTCCTGCTTCTACTACTTACGGTTTCAAGCTCTTCAACTACTTATTTTTCATCTTCTTTGATTCAACCCAATATTGTAACTACCCAACCTTCTCCGCATTTTCATCCTCCTTCTTCTGAATCCAATATATCCTTCTCCCAGTTAAAATCTACATTTCCCCATCATATTCACCATTTTAACCTCCTTTGCCGTCTTCAAAAAGCTCTTGTTATGAAAATTGAACGAAGGATCTTTCTTCTCAAATGCCATTCCCATTCTCTCTTTCCTAAATTTATTGATAACTCATTTTACACCTTCACTATTTCTAAACCTCTCTCCTCAAAGCTGGCATATTCTACCTTTAAATTTAAAAAATCTTTATTGAACCTTAAAATAAGCGAAATCATCCTTGATATACACAATATCAATAAAAAAATATCATCCCTTACATACATTTTAAGTTCTGATATTGATAATCATATAATGATCAGTTTAAATAAGTTCATAACCAATATTTCCCATGCTGTTAAAGCCCAAAAAAAGCTCCAACTGATCAATAAATTTAAATAACTTCATGATATTTCTCTTCGCCATAAAGTTTATTCTAAAGGGGATGATAGCTGGGTTCAAAATATTTCTTCTTTTGAAATTCCCGCTCCTGTGTCCAATATTCTCAGTTTAGGTCCCAACTTTGTTACACCCCAGTCTAAAGTTAGCCACCTCCCTCAGTTAATCAGTGACCTTGAATTTATTTACAGAGATGACCTCCTTAGATGCACTGATGAAGAGAGAGAATTGTCCCGTATTACGGTCAGTAACATGATATCTAACCACCTTCAGCACCCACCTTCCCAAATGTCCACCCTTTCTCCGCTTTTCTTTAAAGATTTATCTTTCACCGGATCCTTCCTTAAATCCAATGATCGCATTGTTGTTACTAAAGCTGATAAAGGTAACAAGACTGTGATCATGGACAGATCCGATTATCATGACAAGATGCAACCAACACCTCCTCTCTGATCCTACCACCTATCTCCCCACCAAACGGGACTCTACCCCTTCCCTCATAACCAAATTTAACAATCATATTAAAACCTTATTTGAAACTAAACAAATTAATTATCCTACTTATAGAAACCTCATTTCCTATAATTCCGTAGCTCTCCATTTCTATGGTCTTCCTAAAATCCACAAATCCAACACCCCGCTTCGTCCTATTACTTCTAATATCAATTCCCCGTCTCTTAAACTCAGTAAATTCCTTCTCCCCTCCCTTCAAATCCTGAGCCACGATAATCCTTATGATATCCGCAGTTCCTTCCACTTACGTGAAATATTACTTTCCTTTAAAATTCCCGATAACTTTATCCTGGTCTCCTTGGATGTTGAAAACCTATTTACTAACATTCCCATGGATAACTGATTATTAACAATCATTGGTCATGCATCGAACCTCACACCCCTCTTAACCGTTCATCCTATTTAAAATCCTTAGAACTATGTTGCAAATCCGGCTGCCTATCCTACAAAAATGAGTTTAATAACCAAATCTCCGGTCTTACCATGGGTAATCCTCTTGCCCCTGACATATCCAACATCGTCCTCAATGACCTCCTTAACTACATTTTACCCTTATTCCCTACTGATATCGCCTTTATCAAAAAATATGTTGATGACCTATTCCTTGTCCTCAACCCTGATGAAATTCCCTCTATCCTTTCCTTGTTCAACTGTTATCACCCTCGTCTCCGCTTTACCATCGAACGGGAAATCAATAATTCCCTCCCTTTCCTTGATATTATAGTTATAAGAAATCCTGACCACTCAATATCCACCAATTGATACACCAAACCCACCCACTCTGGTAGACTTTTGAACTTTCATTCCCAACACCCTTACCATCAAAAAATTAATGTCGCCAAGAACCTTATCCATCGCTGCCTCTCCATTTCTAATCCCCAATTCCATAATACCAACACATTACGCATCAAACAAATCCTCCAGGCTAACAGTGTCCCACCACTTACCATAAACAAACTCCTTTCCAATTACCTCGATCATTCGAACTCTACCCTTTCCGCCTCAAACTCCCCCGCACCTCCATCCCCGTTATTACTATACAGGTCCCTACCTTATATTCCCTTCCTTTCTGATAACATTCAGAAAACTCTCCGCTCTACCTTCCCTAACCTACGCCTAGGCCTGAAATCCCACAACAAACTCAACTACATCTACACTAACCTCAAAGACCCCATACCTATCCAACTCAGATCCAACGTTATTTACCGTATACCCTGTGCTTTTCCTAATTGTCAGTCCTCATATATTGGCCAAACCAAAAACCACCTTAAAACCCGCATCTCCCAACACAAACTCTCCATTTCGTTCAAAAATTCTTTTGCCACCAAACTCTCGGAACATGCCATATCCTTAAACCATACCTTTGATTTTGAAAAAACTTCAATTCTTGCCACGGTCCCTAACCATAGTAAACGTTTATTATCCGAATCTATTTATATCCATCTCGAGCCTAATCCCGTCAACCAAAATAGTGACAAAGAGTACATTTCCCACACTTATTCCGAAGTTATTAACCTTATTAAAAAACAATATCCTTCCCTTTGGTCCTTTCCGTCTCTTTTTGTAATTTTGACTTTATATTATTATGTCTATTTGCTTCATCTTGTTATTTTTTTTTTCTGTATCTTTTTATATTTGTGCTGCACCCTGATCAAGATGGCATTGGCATTATTGTATTTATCTCTTTTTATTCTGTTTGTATTTATCTGTTATTTTGTTATCTTTTAGTCTCTCTGTTGTTCATTTTTCTTTTATATTTTTGTTACATTTTCATTGTTTCATTTTCCTATTCTGTATCCATGTATCCAGCGCCTTTTCTCCCTTTTACCTACCCAGCTGTTCTTACCGTTTCATATTAGTCATCGTTCTTCTCCACACAAGTGTGGTTCGGTGGGTAAGTGTTCTTTGCTATTGTTTTCCTTTCCTGTTATCTTTCCATTTTTATTTCCCTTCACCTTCATTTTTTGTATCCGTTTCTTTTCTTTTCTTTTATCACCTTCTCATGATTTCCTCCATTATTTCCCATATTTCGATATTTTTATTTTATTTATTTATTTTATTTTTATTAATTTTTATTTTATTTATTTATTTTATTTTATTTTTTATTTATTTATTATTATTATTATTTTTAATTTACATTTCATTTCCTTCTGCCCTTTTTATTATCCTTTTATCCATTACCATTAATATTATTTTATTTATTTATTTTTATTTTATATATCCTCCTTTTATTTTATATATATATATATATATATATATATATATATATATATATATATATATATATATAGATATATGTTTAGTAAGGTTCTTGAGGTTCAGTCATGAAATAAAAAAACAACTGTTTTGGCGACGTTTCGAGGCTATATTGTTCTCATAATCATGCCCTACAGTGAAAAAACAGGTTACAATACAACAGGGTTTTAGTACAAACCCGAACAAACCTATTTTTAATATTTGTTCTGCACGTCTATAAATAAAAACCCGAACAAACCTGACCAAACAGCTCTCACCACACATTACAGACAAACAAAACATACTTTTAAATTAGATTTCCCCAAAATTATTCACCATGAACAAAATAATTTTAAAAGAAATATTAAAGTAGGGCATGATTATGAGAACAATATAGTCTCGAAACGTCGCCAAAATAGTTGTTTTTTTTATTTTATGAATGAACCTCAAGAACCGTACTAAACATTTAATAGTAGCAGTCAACAAATTTATCCATATATATATTGTAAGGTGCGTGGCAATTAAGAACAATACTATTTTATTTTCCTCTTTATTTTAAACCAAATCGTAATTCCAATCATGATATCCTTATACAAGCCTCAAAAATTTATATAGAATTAATATCTTATATCAGCACACTAGAAAATAGGTAACATAGGTAACCATATAGTATATATGGTTATAGGTATCAGCTGGAGTGAGGTTTCTCATGGATTTACCACTGCATTATATGAAAATGAAAATTATAAATTATAAATTAGGCAGTGGCAAATCCATTTCACATAGCCTCATTGGTTATTACGCCAGCTGATAGCCGATATCCTTCCCCAAACAGTGTTGCCTGCTACAATATAAAATATATATATGCCCCTTTTACCTCCTGCATTCAATGATAATCACTTTTATTTTCCTTACATCTATCCCACAGACCTCATTTCCTCCATAATGAAATCCCACACCAATTCAACTGGATTAGACGGTATTCCTGTCAAATTGATAAAATTATGCATTCTTGAAATCCTACCCGTTCTCCTCTTCATATATAATTTTTCCCTCCAGAATTCTGTATTTCCCACCTCTTGGAAAAAGGCCCTAATCCACCCTATAGTCAAGAACCCAAATCCCACAACCCCAAAAGACTACCGACCGATCTCCATACTTTCTAACCTTTCTAAGCCCCTAGAAAGATTAGTGCAATCCCAGATCTCCAATTACCTCGAAGATTCCAATTTACTTGACCCGTTCCAATCCGGTTTCCGCCCCGGCCATTCTACTCAATCCGCTCTCACCAAAATCATCAGTGACATCCAGGCTGCAATGGATAAAAAAGAATTAACCATCCTCATACTCCTAGACTTTTCCAAGGCCTTCGATTCCTTAGACCACACAATACTCTTTTCCAAACTGAAATCTCTAAACTTCTCCAATAGCGCTCTCATGTGGTTTCATTCATTCCTTTCCCACCGTTCTCAATCAGTTACCATTCCCAACCAAGGTTCATCCTCTTTCCTCACTTTGCGATCAGGCGTAGCTCAAGGATCCAGCATTTCTCCTCTCTTGTTTAATTCCTATATAAATGATCTTCCTAACTCCATTCATAATTGTTCCTACCACCTTTACGCCGATGATTCTCAAATTTATCATTCCTTTCCTCCAGCCGAGTTATCAACTGCATTTTCCAAAATTCAGCAAGACCTGGATGAAATCTGTGCCTGGGCATTCCTGAATAAATTGACTTTAAATGCAGCTAAAACTCAAGCAATCGCAAAAGGATCCTATTCCCTCCTTCGATCGAATACCAACTTCCCTACTTTATTCCTAAATGGTCACCCTATATCTTTCCTCTCCTCTGTTAAAAACCTAGGTTTAATAATCGATCAAACCCTTTCCTGGAAACCCCACATTGCTCAAATCTCCCGACGATCGATTGGCATCCTAAAATTATTCCACCATTCCCGACACCTACTTCCTCCATCCACACGTAAACTCCTAGTATCCTCCCTCTTATTCCCCCAATTTGACTATGGATGTGTGATTTATGGTGGACTCTCGATGGTTCTTGAAGACAGACTAAAGCGTATCATGAACTGTTTCATAAGATTTGTTTTTGGAACCTCGAGACGCTCTCATGTGTCCCATCTTTACACTGAGTTAAATTGGCTTTCGCCTTCCTTCCGTAGAGATTACTTCCTTGGTTCATTCCTCTTCCAAGTTATTAACACACATAACCCTCCGTCTATTTACAGTATCCTACATTTCAAGTCCTCAATCCAATCATTGCATACAAGGTCCCGTCTCTCCGATCTCTACACCCCATCCTACAGAACTACTGCTTTCCAACGTTCCTTTCTTGCCCGCTCCGCTATTCTTTGGAATTCTCTTCCTCCTTCTATTCGTAATGCATCCTCCCTTGGAACTTTTAAAACACTCCTCTTCCACCACCTTTCCTCCCTCCAGTCGGATGCTATCTAATTATATAGCTGCTTTAATAAATTTCACCCAAGGATTTCAGATATAAAAGTTTAGCCTGTTTAAACAATCTTCATATGATAATGTTTTGTCTATCATTAAAAAATAATTTTCATTTTTACTCTTTTTTTCATCATTTTATTTTCTTCATCCTTTACTAGACTCAACATCAAAAATATATTGTTTAATCAGTTTCTTATATAATATTTTTTCTTTTACTGATTGTAAATATAGTTTATGTATGTATGTAGCGTGTATTAGATTTTTGTTTCATTTTATTACTTATTTTATTGTAAAATTGTATTTACTTTTAATTATTTTATTTTATTATCTAATTTATCATCTCTAGGCCAGATATAACTTACGTTCTGTCATGTAACTATTATTCTTAAGGGACTTTGTCCCAGAATAAAATTTGTTTTTCTATTCTATTCTATTCTATTCTATATATATTTATTCACACACACACCCACATTTAAAGTGTAATATGTATAAGAGAATTTGCCTTAATTATTAGGCTTTGAACAGAGAATATTCTAAATTTGAGCTATACTTTGGTTCATTTGTGAATGAGAGGATAAGAACGCTGGGTACACTGACTTTTCAAGACGTCTCTGAATTCTTAAGAACTTTGACGAAAGTAAAGGCCCAAGATTTAATTAAATTTCTGTCTGAAACCAAAGCTCTCATATAATAGAGAAAGAAAAAGAAAATTCAACTGGCCACAAAATTAAATAAAATTAGATAGTGCTATATTGGCAATATAGGACTTGTGTTAGCAAGTCTTTAAAGCCAAAAAAAAAAAAAAAAAAAAAAAAAAAAAAAATTTGAGCTAGCGCAAGTATCACTTCGGAGCGTTAATATAATGTGATTTATCTTTGTTGAATTAGTTTTATGTGTCAAAGATCAAACTGAAAGTATTATATAGTTCTAAATTAACGTTATTCTTTCGACTAGCTGGTGTTCAAATAATAAAAGTAGATACACATGCTTTTATTTGGTAATATCGGGAATTGAGAATGTGTTTTTAGAGAGGCAATTCCTATTTTAATAGCCCTTTAGGACAGCCCTTGAAGGAGCAGTAAACGAGATAGCCCTTAGTGGACCAGCATTACTTCACCCACTAAATTAGTATGTTTATCTGGCCACCTCCACTAAGTGGGTTCACGCCTCTGAAGGCTAAACATAGCTTTATCCTCTTCAATATGATGTTTAGAGAACTCTCACCTGAGGAAAGCCTCTCTGACTGGACCAGTTCTGCTTGGAAATTACGGTTTGATGAAACTGGTGCATGAAAGATAGCGCACAGATTACTCGATTCGGGGTACAGTTAGGGTAGGGGACTGGGTCTTTAGAAAGTAATTCTCGCTCTGGAAATGAAGCGAGGGTATGATTTTAGCAACTTCGATTTTAATAATTACAGACTGTTCTAAACATCTAAGTTAGCAAATATTTTTTCAAGGAATGATCAATTATAGAATCTGAAATTAGATCGATTATATTGGACCAAGTGAGAGATTATATCGTTCTTCGTTAACATAGGACACTATAAAGTGGACTAATTGTTCAATATTTAGACTTTTTTTTTTTTATTTACTTGAAAAATTTAGTTTGATTAATATTAAAATTTTATTACAATCAAGGGCGAACAGTAGTATTGTAATAAATTGTCACTATGGGTGTGTATCGATACAAGATATATAAAACATATCTTTTTTTTTTTTTTTTAACAGTCCGATATTTTTTTTTCGAATTGATTCGTTCGTTACATCGATTTTCCGTATATCCTAATAATAAATCATACAACTATATATATTTGAAACTTCATAAACCTAAGATCTCCTGTCCCACAGTATCCTTTCACAATATTCCACTAATTCCTCTTGAACAGATTCGCTACCTAGGACTCGATCTGTAAAAACTTGGAATCCACATAAAAAGACAAGAAACTGCTCGCCGTTTTCAACTTCTTCAACAATTACTTCAGACACGCTTTAAGATGCCGATTAATTACAAAAGACTCATTTCCACGACTGTCATTAGACCCATTTGGACATACAGAGTTGATGTTTGGGGCTTAAATAAGTCGCCTAATTTATCTCGTATCTAATCCTTCGAAAAATTCTTAATGCTCTTTACAATGTCAGATATAAACATATCCATAAACACTTTAATGCTCCATATGTTGATGATTTACCTTAAACCAGATATCTATACTTTCATAGTAAACTCCATAACCATTCAAGTCTTTTTGTTTCTCAACGTGCTTCCAATCCTATCCTTGACAATCCTCTTAGGCGTCCAAAAAGATGCCTTCAGAAATTTTGAAAGATTTTTGGGAAAGTCACTTTTCCTGCAAACCCCTGATGGCAATATGTGTCATTTAAATTGTTGACCTCGTAATATTGGTATCTGATCTAATGACTACTGTTTAATTCATAATAAACTAGTTTAAAATTTTAAACTTTTCAAATAATTTTATCCTAGTTAAGTTGTAAATTAATCTAATAATAACTAATACGATCTAATCAAAAAGAATATCATTGTAACGAGATAGGAATATTTAAAATGGCATTTCAAAAAAATTATTGTGGTGCATTGATATATATGCACCGATATTCAGAGATAATAAAATTGTGGATAAGGAATGCCGATAGTTTTACGATATCCATCCGGATTGCGACGGGTATGCTAGTAAAAAAATAAAGCTGTAACAATGCAAGAGGACGTTTTGTACGAAACAAGTATATAAACAAATAAAATATACTACCTATTACTACAAATTAAATATTGATAAATTAAATAAAAATAAACAAATTATATACTACTAAGTTTAATTTCACAGCTTATAAATGAATATATATGCATACATATTAATCTACATAGTAAGCAACTTATTTCCTAATTGTTGAAGCAGACACGAGGCGTTGAATATGAATTGTATCCCAGAACGATTAGTTTTCCACAACAGTCCTTGAGAATATTTTGATAAAAATGTCGGTCAGGCTTGGCTCAGTGCCAATGTTTGATGTAAACCAGAAATCTTCGGCTGATATTTTGCATCAAGAAATTGTTTGCTGAGGGAGTATTTTTCCACTGGTCGTTCGCATTCCGACAAATGAAAGTCAGTTGTAAACAGAGATGATAACATAACATGTTACATACGTTGTAAACAAATGGCCAGATTGAGGTTTCATAGCTATAAAACTTTGTATGCAAATCATTAGTTGTTTTGTGTGCAATAAGCAAGCTTATTATTATTTTACTTTTAAATTAGAATTTCATAAATTATATTTTATAGTTAATAAACCTATACATTTTTCATATTATAAATTTTGAATTCCTCATGGTTAAAAAAAAAGCTTATTTTGAAGCTATTCATTATAAATATAATTTGTAATTTATTGAAATTTTACAATTGATTGCTCAATATTCTACAATATAGAATATAGGCTTCAAACGATGTAACTTATATATACAATACTTTTGTTAATAAATATTATTCCTTTTTACTCAGTTTCATTTAAATGATTATCCTCAATCGCAATTATTTCTAAAAAATATTAATCACCTTTATTATAATTGATATAATTATAAAATACTTCTTTCTTTTTCTTATAACTGTTTCTCTAATCAATAAATAACTCTATTCAAAGAAACGTATACGCATAGTTGGTCTGAATAAAGAATTATTGATTAGGAATCAGTTATGTAATTAATTTTTTTTTAAATAAAATCAAAATAAATAATTTTTTTTTTTACATATAATCTATCACATCCTTGAGAAATACGTAATACCTATTGAATCTAATTAACAATTATTATGAATTAGGAATTATTTGTAACTTACTACTATGATAAGTTCCAAAATCATTCGGGAATTCAAAACATCTTATAAAGATCTCAATCAGCTATTCAATTTTCAACTAAATAATATAGAAAAGGTATTTTTAAGATATCCTTAATCCGAAAAAGTTAAGGATTTGTTATTCAAGAGAACTGAACAGTTAAAATAATTAAATACTATTTTATAATACAAACTTTTGGTATAATAAAATATAATTAATGATATAATAATTATAACACCCGAACGTTATTGGTCTCTTTCCTCATTTAATTAATCACACCATATTCATTCTCAAATACCCTTTAGACTACAAATAATATAATAAAGTTCGTAAATGTCATATGTGAGTCTCTATATACATATTATGTAGGTTTATACCATACTAAATTATTTTATCTGCAATTTTTGGGTTGTTTAGTAACCTAAAAAAATAATAAACCTTGTCAAAATAAAATTATGATTTTTGATTTCTTGCCCGATATGCGTCAACTAGTTGGACAGGTCGGTTGAGAATTACTGAAAATTGTTCATATAATGATTGATAAAGAATAAATATGAAGAGTATGGCTTTATGATGAACTATACAACAGTCCCCTAAATTAAAAATAAATAAATAAAAATCGGCTTTTGGATCAAGCAGAGTTGTATGAATAAATACCTCAAAGAAAAAGGCAAAACAATACATTCACTGAGAGAAGAAAGAAATGTGAGGTTTTCATGAATTTTAAAAGCAAAGACAGGCTGAAATAAATAAACAGTTCTTATGACTGTTAGAATATTAAACAATTACTTGTTTTAAAATTATTGTTAAATTTCAATGTTATTCAACCAAATTACCTACACCCATATATTCTGGAATGCAAACAGTATCAATTAGAAAAGCTACCATCAGCAAAAATAACATTTCAAAACATGCTTTTCGTCAGGCGTTATAGGCCAACTGACTGTATTCCATATATTTTGGTTTTTATTTTTTCAGTGTTAGGCGCCACTGACCTTGAGGGTGTTTGGCCGAATCTCAATGTCCTATTTACAGATTTTATTGCTTGCAAGAGGACATACAGCTAGCTTAGGAAGTAAACCTCACGTATTTACTATGACTAAACCTTACTATTTACTATGACTGGATAAGTGTTCCTTTAGGACCGATTCCTTAGCGATATAAGTTCAAATATTGAGGTCCTAGGAGAGATAAATCGATCAAGAACTACACATCGTGAGTTTACGAGGTCGTTATCTATAACTTCAAAAAACATTCCTTTCCACCTCCATCATTTCTCCAATTTATCATTCCAGATGTTCTTTATTCATGGAACCATGATATGCCACGTTTAGATATCCATCTACTGATAGCATCACTATCTGCTAGTTTTTGTTAATGGTCCCAATCATTATTCTGTTAATTGCTAGTCATACAAAATTATATTTTGGACGAGTGAAAATTACAAATCCATAGGAAAGCATTAATCATGTTGAAAGGCTTTATAACACTCCTTACCTTTCGCCATTTATAAAATGGTGATTTCATATAAACATGAATTCCATATAAAAAATATGCCAGAAGAAATATATTAAAGTTTCAGCTCTCTACGAATTTTTCGTGATCTCACTTTCACTATCTTCTATATATTCATCGTCATAATTTTTTTTAATTTCCTCGCTCGATAAAATTATGTTTTTGTGTTCTTCGTCACTTTTTTCATTTATTCCTTCAGCTTCTCAAATTGGATTTCATTTAGTAACGATATCAGATCTTGTACAATGAAGATTTTTGCATTCTTCATTATCTGATAAGCTGTTCTTTAGTAACATTTCTATTACTGAATGTATAAACTAACAACAAGTTAAAAATATAAAAGGCATTCCTCGAACTGTCCTAAATAAAAGTGTTATCATTGATGATATATTTTTCATTTTTTTAGGAGACAGAAAATGCTATTCTCACACCTAAAAAATTTGTTAGGGAACTCGCAAATGCCGCTCACTCTCTCCCCGATTTTCCAACTTGACACCAATAAATTTCATACTATTAGATCAACCAATTTCATTTTCAAATTATTTTACAGAAATATACTAGTAAAAATGTTACATACTATCAGCGCTATTACATTCACTAAAATGAGAAGAAAAAAATAACACTGTACTTTGTTTCACTGTGTAAGCAAGTTAATCCTTAGTCCACTTAACCTGAGGCCGGTAAAGAGAGGTATTTCTAAAAATAAATATTGCATACGTATTATATTATGTCTGTGTAATTATCCATTCTGAAGTGACCGTATGCGTTTAATTTCATGTATATGATAATGTGGGACACATGATTAGGGAAAAAAGAAATCTTTTAATCTTTTGTCATACCTTCTTTTTCAAATCTAATACTTTGGATTTAGTGGATTGGAAGGTTTAGTGAGTCACCAAAGATCAGCTTCGTATTGCCAAATGGATCTAAATATTTCCATATAAAAAAGTCTATTGGTATTCATTGGGAGCTTTGAACGCCAGTCTAGTAAATGTTGGAGTAGTCGGAAATGACGAGCAGTTTCTTGTCTTTTAGGTCTGGTATTTGAAAGTAAACTTTTTTCTTTTTTTTTTTCACTTTTATTTTTGAATCCACACCTGTCAAAAAAAAAAGAAAATTGACTATTAGCGGATGTGCTGAAATCATAATATTAACAAAATTGGCATGTTAAGCATGAGGAGAGTGGTCAGTGGCACACCTTCCTTGTCTTTTATTTACTTCCACATAAGTAGGTCTCTCATCCAGTTTCTTTTCAGTCTCCTCCTCGTATTCTCCGGCATGAGAGGTGAGGCGATACTATTGATGAATTTGTTCGGATGCACCTTTAATTTTTCATGGAACAGTCGGTAGTGGGTCCGTATGTGTTCAATAACTGTTGGTATTTGTAGGTCAGTGTGTATAGTTTTATTGTTCACGTACCAAGGTGCTTGTGTTATTAATCTTAATGTCTTGGATTGAAAAGTTTGTTATCATTTTATGTGCTTCTGTTTAGCAGATCCATAAATTTGTGATGCGTAGGTCCATAAAGGTTTTAGTAGATGTGTGTAGGTCATTAATTTTTGTCTTATATGTAGTTTTGATTTTTTTCCTGAAAAGTGAGTTTATCAGTTTCAGTCTCATATTTAATGATGTCCGTTTCTTCTTAATATGTTAGCTCCATGTCATTCTCCTATCGAATGTAAGTCCTAAATATTGTATGTTGTCCGTTTGTGGAATTGGGATATTGTCAATGTAAACGGGAGGGCATGTTTCGTGTCTGAGAGTAAACGTAATGTGTTGGGGCTTTTGGTGATTTAGTCGTGTTTCCCAAAGTTTACACCAGTCTTGTATATCTGTAAGTGGTGTTGCAAATTCAATGATGCCTGTGTTGGATTTTGGTGTCTAGTAATTACAGCTGTGTCGTCTGCGTATGTGGCTGTAAGAGTCTCGGAACTTTAAGGAATGTCATGTGTATATAGTATATATAGTAGTGGTGTTAGTATTGATCCCTGAGGTACACCTGCTAGAATTGGGCAAATAGATGTATCGAACAGAGAAAAATTTGTCAGAGAGGAAAGACTGAAGAATAAGATAATAGGTAGGTGGTAGAGTAGTCTTAAGCTTGAAGAGAAGCCAGAAGCATGAAGAGAAGCTGTTGCCAGACTTTGTCAAACGCTTGAGTGACATCCAGAAACACCCCAGTTGCATATAATTACTGTTCTAGTGCCGTCGAAATGTAGTCAGTCACTCTGTGTAATTGTTGGGTAGTTGAGTGTAATTTTCTAAATCCAAATTGATGGTCGGGAATTATTTTGTTGTCTGTTAGTCTAACAATCTTGGATATAGTAATTTTTCGAATAGTTTGGAACATGTAGTAAGTAAACTTATTGGTCTGTAAGAGGAAGGTCTACTTATTTCTTTGTTTGGTTTTTTTATCATGGTTATATGAGAATATTTCCACTGTGCACGAGACTTTTGTACAAAACACATTAGATACACCTTTACAACTCACTCCACCACCGCCTTCCTTCAAACCATCACAAGTTGCAGAACAAATTGGACAATTACCAAGAAGAAAATCCCCTGTACATGACTTAATTAATGCTGAGGTTCTCCAGCAAATGCCTAGAATGGCTCTAGTGTTCCTCACGACAATCTACAATTCATTACTTAGGATTACAAAATTATATGATAACACAAGCGTGTTATCAGTCAATAATGATTCATTTGCTGCATCCCAGACACTCCAGTCACATATAATTTCCCTTGAAGAATGGTGTCATAACTGGAGAGTTAAGATAAATCCCAGCCAATCCCAGCAAATAACCTTTACCCTCCTACGTCGAAAACCTACCTCATCCTGTCCTCCTTTATCCTTTAATGGAGAACCATTAAATAATGTAGAACAGATAACATACTTTGGATTTTATCTGGACAAGAGACTTACCTGAAACCCTCATTGAAGATTGAAAAGAGAAGAAGCTGTACGTCGATTTCGACTACTACAAAACGTTCAAATCTCCCGATTCACTACAAAAAACTCATATATATATATATATATATATATATATATATATATATATATATATATATATATATATATATATATGACGATTATCAGACCTATTTGGACCAACGGAATAGAGTTATGGGAATCCACCAAACCATCGAAATCTTCCCGCATCCAATCACTCCAATCCAAAATCCTTCAAAAAATCCTAGATGCTCCTTACTTCGTCACAAATGAACTTATCCACAATGACCTTCATATCCCATATGTTGCTGATTTGGCACGAACCAGATACCTCTCCTTTCATAATAAACTCACTGCTCATCCAAATCCACTTGTTGCGCAACTTGCTTCCCATTCCATTCCTGGAAACCCTCCGAGGCGCCTGAATGTCCTCGTGATCTTCTTTTGTAAATATTCATTAGAGTACTACCATTGGGTAGTTCCTTTACAAGTTTTATTCATGTCAATATATATTATATATACCGCATATTTACTAGATGAGTTTTTTTAAATGCAGTTTTAAATTTCTATTAAAAAAAAAAAAATTGTTAATTTCCCTTTTAAGCTCATTTTTTAGTTGGTTAAACGTTCTTCTGTCCGATGGAAGTCTGTTAGTCTGCCATATTTTGCGGGCCCTTCTCTTTGCTCGGATTAATTTCCTAATGGACATTGGATAATGAGGTAAGTTCTCTGGTTTTGAGGGCTTTGGTACTAACGAGAACCATATGGCATCTTGTACATTTCGAGTGGATTTTTCCACTGCTTCTTCTAGTTTTTCTTGGTTTTTGATCGAAACTGGAACAGAAAGATTATTGTCCGAATAATTTCTGAACGAATCCCAATCCACTCTTATTAAAGTGGTTCTTTTTTGTGCTTCAGATGGCTCTTCGAAGAGAACCATATGTACAAGAGAATGGTCAGAGCAAAGATCAGGGCTATTGATGTTATGTCGTACGGTTTTTAGTCCTTTAGTGATGAAAAAGTCTAGTAAGTCAGGAGTTTTCCGTCTGGAAGTTGGCCAATAAGTCGGTGAATTTGGGGTTATAGTGTCAAAGGAAAGTTCGTGGAGGGCATGTGAAAGATTTCTGCCTCTTGGAGTACACAACCTCCAGCCCCAAGCTTGATGCTTAACATTATAATCGCCACCTGCGATGAAGCATCTTCCTAACCGCTTGAAGAAATCCGAAAACATAGAAGATTTCATCAGTAGGAATTCATCAGGATGTACCTAGGGGGACAGTAAATCGCAGCGAATGAGATTGAATGATGATAAATTGTATATAATTTAAATTGTATTTAAGATTAGTCCTGTTAATTATAGCTGTACCTCCGTGTGCAGTTTTGTCAGGGTGGTCAGTTCTATAAATAGTGTAGTCTGGAATGTAAATTTTTGATTGTGTTGTAAGGTGAGTTTCAGTTATCAGTGCTAAATCAATTCTTTTTTCGTGAATTTAAACTTAAATTACATATAGCGTTTGACCGAGTCTGGCACCCGGGACTGCAGTATAAACTCCGTCAGTTCCTACCTTCTACATATTTCCTCATTATTAGGTCTTATCTCAGTGACCGAACCTTCAAAGTAAACCATAAATTTTCCTCTTCTCCCCTCTTTACCCAATCTGCCGGAGTGCCTCAAGGTAGTATTCTAGGTCCTATCCTCTACACAGTGAACACAGCTGCTGTTATGCCGATGACACATGTATGTTATCAGTAAACAATGATCCCTTTATTGCCTCTCAAACACTCCAATCCCATATCCTAAACCTTCAAGAATGGTGTCAAAAATGGAGAATCAAAATAAATCCAAATAAATCCCATCAAATAACCTTTACCCTTCGTCGTAAACCCACAACATCCTGCCCTACAGTATCCTTTAATGATATTCCACTAATTCCTGTTGAACAGATCCGCTACCTAGGACTCCACTTGGACAAACGACTAACTTGGAATCCACATACAAGACTAAAACGACAAGAAACTGCCCGTCGTTACAGACTACTTCAACATTTACTAGACAAACGTTCAAAGCTCCCAATTAATTACAAAAGACTCATTTACATGACTGTGATTAGACCTATTTGGACGTACGGAGTTGAGCTTTGGGGCTCTACTAAACCATCCAATTCATCTCGTATCCGATCCTTACAATCCAAAATCCTTCGAAAAATCCTCAATGCTCCTTACTTTGTGACCAATAAACTTATCCATAAAGATCTTAATGTTCCATAAGTTTCTGATTTAGCCCAAACCAGATACCTATCCTTCCATAGTAAGCTCCATACCCACTCCAATCCACTAGTCTCCCAACTTGCTTCCTCCTCCATCCCTGATAATCCTCCGAGGCGTCTGAAAAGAAGATGGCCTAGAGACCTTTTAGTGTAGATTTTATTGAAGTGCTACTAGTGAGTAGTTCTTCACAAGTTATTTGCACGCCATTGAATTCACTGTCAACACATTTACTTGTTGTATATTATTTTGTACAGTTGTAAATATCAATAAATGAAGAAGAAAAAAATTAATATAAATTGTACAATTTTTTTATTGAGAAAGTATTACAATCTGCCTCAATGTGGGCAATAGGTAATATGGACGACTAAATGGATTTATTCACACACTATTTACAATAAAAAAATAAATGCTAGGAATAGATTAAAAAAATAAAATAAAATATTAATAAGAAAATAAACAAAGTATCTCAACCTATACAATACATAAAGCTAAGAAAATAAAAAATAAATAATCTATAAAATAAGTAACAAGACATAAAAAAATAAATAAATAAATAAATAAAAAATTTAAATTAAATTAAATCTTAAAATACATTCATACTTTATTTACACTATATTCAAATCTGAGGGATCCCCCAACCAGACTTGTCCCTCCACTTTTGGAAGGACAAGACAGGCCCCAAGAGATCCCAGCGCTTCTCTCTCAGCTGCGTCACTAGTATAATATAACAACAGTGGAGGCTGTGTGAGAGCGCTAAACTACAGCCACTCAGGGCATGAGCGGAGAAGCTGGCCATTGCCAGGACTCCATGATGAAATTTATAATAGGTCACGAGGCCACTGCCTTTTTAACCTGCGAGGAGGATTATAGGAGGCGAGTGGAACTGGATAGGGATTGTGCTAGTGGATTAGGATGATGAGAAAGTTTTTGATGAAATTTTGAAAATTTGACAGGTATGGATTCTAGAACAATAGGTATATTAAGATCGTTATTTAAGTTTTTGTTGGAGACATAATATGGGACATTTGTTATGGTTCTTAGGAATTTGGATTGGAAGGATTGGATACGTTTGATGTTCGAGTGTTTTGCTGCCCCCCCCCCAAATTATTAGTCCGTAGGTCCAGATAGGCTTTAGGATAGTCTTGTAAATCAGAAGCTTGTTGTCTATTGAAAGTTTTGAAGTTTTGCATAGTATGGGGTATAGTTGGCTGAATCTTCTGTTAAGTTCTTGTCTCTAAGTCTAGTATGTGGGTTCCAAGTGAGTCTTTTGTGTAAGATGAAACCAAGATATCGCACTGTATCAGATCTGGGTAATGGGATCTTATTGAATAGGACAGTTGGGCAGAAACGACGGCGTAGAGTAAAAGTCATGTGGCTGCATTTCGATTCATTAACTTTTATTCTCCATCTGTTGCACCATAGTTCTATCATTGAGAGGTGATTTTGTAGGTTGGAAGAGGCTGTTTTGGGATCAGGATGTGATGAAAGTATAGCTGCATCATCAGTGAAAGTTGCAAGGAACGTGTCGGGAGAGGTAGGAATGTCAGCAGTGAAGAGGATGTAGAGGACATGACCCAAAACGCTGCCTTGAGGAACTCCGGCTCGGATAGGATAGCAGTCGGAAAAATCAGAGCCGCATCGAACTCGGAAGGAGCGATTTGTAAGGTAAGAATGAAGGACGAGGTAGAGGGTTTGTGGTAGTATGTTCTTAAGTTTAAAAAGCAATCCGGTGTGGCAAACCCGGTATAAAGCCTGAGCAATGTCCAGAAAGGCACCCGAGCAATATTGCTTCCTTTCCAGAGCAGAAGACACATGGTCAACAAGACGGAGTCCTTGTTGGACTGTAGAATGCATTGGATGGAATCCAAACTGGTGGGAGGGGAAACTATGTGTGTCAAGTTTGGATAGGATACGTTTAAGGAGGATTTTTTTCGAATATTTTAGATAGAATAGGAAGTAGGCTAATTGGTCTATATGATGAAGTGCTGTTAGGAGGTTTGCCTGGTTTTAGGAAAGTTATTATGACGGAGTGTTTCCACAAAACAGGAAAGTGGGTTGTGCGTAGGATGCAGTTGTAAATATAGGTAAGGAACATTATTGCTTTATGTGGAAGTTGGAGGAGGATTTGAAGAGTAAGGAGGTCATAGCCAGGGGATTTTCTTTTGTTTAGTTTTCGAAGTAGGAATTTGACCTCAGAGGGGGTAACAGCTCTAGGAGGTAAGGAAAGTGGAATAGAAGAAGATAGGAAATCTTCAACTGTACTGGATTGATTAGGATAAAGTCCAGGATTTGGAGTAAATGTTTGGGAAAGGTGATTGGCTTGTTCCTCTGCTTTTTCCATGTCAGATGCGGCCCATGAGCCATCACCTCGTCGGAGAGGATGGGAGATGGGCTTGGATTTTAGGATCTTTTTTGTTATGTTCCAGAGGGATTTATCATGAGCGGAAAGGGACTAGAGGTGTGTATTGAATAACCGGGATCTAAAGGAAGCCAATTCGCGCTTGACTAGTTTCGTATAGTAGTTATACGTGCAACGATCAGATGGATGTCTTGTGCGTTGCCATATTGCTCTATAATAGCGCTTGGCATGGATGATGGTCTAAAAGGTTTTGTAGTAATGGGTTTGTTTTAGGGTTTTTTGGGGTATTATTCGGTGAAGATGCTGCCCAAGCGGCTTGCTGGATTGAGGTAGTGAAGGAGTGAACAGCATCATCCAGGTTTTCACGGGTTTTCAAGGAAACTCGGAGGTCTATTTGATCGGTCAGGATTTGTTGGAAGAGCTTCCAGTTGACTGGACCTCTGATAAATGAGGAAAAGGGTGATTTAGGAGCTGGTGATATGGATAGGTTTAATATTAATAGGCTATGGTCTGATGATAGGTCGTCTAGGCGAGTTATGGAATGATTAAGAGGTCCTAGGCCTTTGAGGATAAAAAAGTCTAGGAGATCGGGATTACGATTAGGATCGGTAGGCCAATATGTGGGAGAGTTGGGAGAGAGGATTTTGCAAGGACTAGAATTTAATGCAGACATCAATGTTCGCCCACGGGAGTTGGTTGTTCTGGCTCCCCATTGCTGGTGTTTGGCATTTAGGTCTGCTCCTAAACTAAAGTGTTGTCCTAGGGAATTGAAATAGGAAGTGTAGTGGGATTTGGAAATGGATTTATTAGGGGGGGAATACGCTGACACAATAGTTATAGGAAAGAAAGGAGTTTGAATTTTTTACAACAGTGGATTGAAGGAAATCGTGGACTGGTAAGGGAAATAGGTAGTGGGCGAGGGATTGGTGTATGATGACAGCGGATCCGCTGTTCCATCTGGGTGGTCAGTCCGATATGTTTCGTACTGAGGTATGTTAAATAGACGTTTGTTGGTTAGTCTTGTTTCAGTAATAAGGGCTACGTCGATGTGTCTGTCCTGTAATAAGGTAGTTAGTTCGTTAGTGTGATTTCGAACACCATTTGAGTTCCATAGAAGGATCGTAAGGGACATAAATGGGGACATTTAAGGATTTCTAGGTGGTGGGATTACAAAATGTGATAAAGCATTTGAAAGTAGGGTTATGAGAGGGGTAACTATTGATTTAAACTCTGAAAGGAAAGACGACAGTATATTGGTGAGGTCAGAGGAATTCGGAGGAGGAGGGATGTAAGGAATCTGACGAGGATTAGGGTTATAAGGATTAAGCTTTGGATGAATGGTGGATGGATGAGGAATTTGGGGTTCTTGTGATGCAGGTTCAGGCTGCTGCTGGGCCTTGAGATGTGACGTTGGTTTTGAGCCTCTTAACATTTCAGAGAAGGTTACTGCTCCATTGACTGTTTTGGATGGTTGTCTTGTTGGTCTGGATGGCTCTTCTCTCCTAGAGGTTGTTTGCATTCTTGATTTCAAGGTTTTGTAGGTTTGACTTCCCTTGTAATTTGCTGGGTGCCCTTGGTGGCAAAGTGTACAAACTGCAGGAGTTTGTCGGGATTTGCTGCATTCTTCTGATTTATGCTGCTCACCACACTTAACACAACGTGGTAAAAGATGGCAATAGCGTCTTGTGTGGCCATATGCCTGGCAGTTATAGCATTGAACTATTTCCCGCTTTGGGTATGGTTTTTAGACTGATATACTGGTGTAGTACAGTCTGTTCACGTTGTAGATTTCTTCTACCCCCGGTGTTCGCTCGAGGTCAAGAAAAAATAGAGGTAAGGCTATTTTGCTGATTGTACCTGATTGATCTTTATTGTCTCTTTGGACATTTATAACCTGCTTGACCTTAAATCCCATCGCAGTCAGTTCTTCTTCGATGACATTGTCTGGTGTTGATGCATGTAAATGGCGAATTACTACTCTAAGTGATCTCTCCTGTTGTAACTGGTATGTGTGAAAATCTGCCTTGTTATCAGAGAGATACTTCACCATTTTCCTGTAAATTTCTGGCGTGTCTGGGATAATATTAGTATCATTTGTCCGACTATGGAGTGTAAATTTACCGGAGCCTACTATTTGATTTAATTGTTCACATAGGAGCTGAATGTTTTTTATATTTCTCACAAAGATGGGCGGGGGTTTGATTACATTTGGGGTGCTATTATTGTAGTTTCTATTGTTTCTGTCCTGTTAGATAAAACTTGATATGGGTTTGGTGTGAAGAATGGTGACTCGTCGGTAAATACTTGGTTTGAAGGACCTGGAAGAGATTCCATATCTATTGAGTTCCCTGGAGTGACGGGAGGAGTGATTCTATTGGAGCGTTTTGGCTTTTGTTTCGTAGGGGAGTTCCTTGGTGTATTTCCTAAGCTTCTTGATCTCTTAGTGTTAGTCTTTTTGCTGGACATAACCATGTGGAAATATCGCATGCTAATGTAACGGTCATATAAATATTGTGAAGAGAAAAAGTAAAAAAAAATAGAGAAAAATATATATATATATATATATATTTATTTTTTCTATTTTTTTTTTTATATATATATATATATATATATATATATATATATATATATATATATATATATATATATAAGGTTTACGTATTGGAATACGTAATAATTTGAGGAAACCGCCAGTAGCAAATCCCTAAGCAACGACTGGCAGAGTACTGGCTCAGCCTTGTGGGGGTACTGCTAGTGATAAGATGGCCACAGTACACGCCAGTCTCATGTAATTCGTAAATACAGTGGTCTGTTTTATAGTTTATAAACAAGGTGTTTACTCACGTTTAGTAAGCTGTAATAATCAAAGTTTCTAATAATTTGCTCACAATGTTATTTACATGATGTTTTAATCTAGAACACTAGTTAAAAGAACACTTTTCACAGACAGATCTAACGTGCAACCTCACAATTCGGGGGCATGCGCAGAACTCGTATAAAATATTTATTAAAAAAAAAAAAAAAAAAAAAAAAAAAAAAAAAAAAAAAAAAAAAAAAAAAAAAAAAAAAATTGGACTTTGGATTTTTTCTATCATTTGGACTGCATTTAACAGAAAGGAACCAATCCTCATTTAAAATCTCAAATAGTTTGGTTCTTTTTTTTTTTTTTTAAATAGAAACGTCGTATTCTATTTTAAATAGTTTTTCCGACTTCGATCTTTCCATTAAAATACCTGAACCAAGAAAATGTTCTTTTCTGTTGAAAATAGTAAGCACTAACACTATCCAAAACCACCTCTAACTCATTTTTGCATATTTTGTGGATTGGTTCCCTTCTGCTAAATGCCGTCCATTTATTAGTCATTATGTCAATATGCATTTGATTGTGTAGTTTGTACACTTTCAAGGCTAAACTCCATTTTATCCTAGATGAATGAGGATCCCCTTAGCTTACTAATGAAAAAAAATTTGTACAACGATTTCAGTATTTATTGTTTTTAGATAATTTAAAATTAGTACCTATCAAGGACTAAGCGTAGGTTTTTTTTTTCTTTTTTTAAATAAAATTTACTGCTTAAAACTTCTAGAAAATTCTGGATTTGGATATTTTGGTATTTTCCAAGTAATATAGATATCATATAGCACATCTCTAAATTATTTTTTCTGCTATAACTATTATTCTAATAGGTTTTTACTACTCGGGTGCCTTTCTGGACATTGCTCAAGCTTTTGACCGGGTTGGGCACACAGGGTTGCTTGCATATATACTATGCAAGACTTCAAAACTTTCAATAGACAACAAGCTTTGAATTTACAAGACTATCCTATCTGGACCTACGGACTAGAAATTTGAGGATCAGCAAAAGACTCGAACATCAAACGTATCCAATTCTTCCAATCCAAATTCCTGAGAACCATAACCAATGCCCCCTATTATGTCTCCAACGAAACCCTACATAACGATCTTAATATACCTTTTGTCCTAGAATCCATACCTGTCAAATTTTCAAAATTTCATCAAAAACTTTAACATCATCCTAATCCACTAGCACAATCCCTATCTAGCTCCACCTACCCCTATAATCCTCCTCACCGGTTAAAACGGCAGTGGCCTCGTGATCTATTATAAAATTCGACATGGAGTCTTGGCATTAGCCAGCTTCTTTACCCATGCTTTGAGTGACTGTACTGGCTCACACTCAATCTCCATTGGTGTTTTCTTCACCAGTGACGCAGCTGAGAGAGAAGCGCTAGGATCACTCAGGACCTGGCTTGTACCTCCATAAGTGGAGGGACAAGTCTCGTTGGGGGATCCCTCGGATGTGTATATATTTTAAATTAAGTATGAATGTATTTTTAAGATTTAATTTAATTTTTTTTTTTTTACTATTATTATTTTTATTTTATATTATTTGTTTTTCATACCCAGCGGTAACATTCTGGGGACCTAACATGGTCAACTATGAATGTTTATTTGGAATTTAAAAACTTTCGAACTATTGTTGTAATTCCCAACAATGCCGCTTGTTGCATTTTTCTAGCACTGTTATTGGCAGCTCCAACTTCTCTACTGAACAAATTGTGTCTTTTGGAACCAGCCCATTAATAAATATAATTATGGGCAAGACAATGCACTTATCAAGTCTATATAGTTGTTTAAGTTCTTCTGCCAGCTCCTGGTATTTTCTCTTCTTCTCAGCTAAAACTCGGAACATATTGTCATCCGATGGCACACCAATTTCAACGATAAAAGCTGATTTCCCTACTTTGTTTATGATCACTATATCCCGGCCTTTTGTTTTGATCATATGATCAGTTATTATCGGGTGATCCCAAAATACCTTTATCCCTTTTTCCGAAATTATAGCTTGAGGATGATAACGAAAATGAAATGAAATGAAAAAAATAAACTTTATTCTGGGGCTTACTGTCCCCTAAGAATAAAAATAATGCACAGTTAAAAGTACAATTGTCTGGCATGTTATTTACAAATTAAATGCATCAGTAATTGGTTATGAATGTAGGGTGGGCAGTGGTTATTAATGACTTGGTACAGGAAAGTGCCCAGGAAATATTGTCTACGGGAGGATGGATAGAGCCAGTCTAAGGTAGTGTAGAGGTGCGATACATGTGAACTTCTCGGGGGTACCGGTAACAAATCTGATAAAACTATTCATGATTCGTTGTAATCTGTCCCGGAGACCCACCGAGAGGCCCCCATGCACTACACAACCATAACCAAACTGAGGAAAAATGAATGAGGAAACTAGGAGTTTTCGCGTGGATTGAGGGAGGAAATGACGGGAACAATGGAATAATTTGAGGATTCCTATTGATATTTGGGCGATTTGGGGCTTCCAGGAGAGGGTTTGGTCAATAATGATTCCTAAATTTTTGGCAGAGGAACAGAAAGTGATAGGTTGATTATTCAGGTTTAGGGTAGGAAGGTTGGTAATAGATCTGAGGAGGGGACCTGAACCGATTACAATAGCTTGAGTTTTCCCTGCATTTAGCTTTAAATTATGCAAGTTGGCCCAAGTACAGATTCTATCGAGGTCTTCCTGGATCCTAGATAAAGCTTCATGTAATTCATTAGGAGGAAAGGATAAATAAATTTGAGAGTCGTCTGCATAAAGATGATGGGAACAATGTCGATTATTGGGAACAATTATGACGCATAATTTTATAAGTTTAATAGGGTTACCATCTGGGCCTACGGAATTGGTATGAGATTTCATGATGGAGGAGATAATTTCTGTGGGGGTTATGTCGGAAAAATAAAAGTTACTGTCATTGAAAGGTGTTTCTGAGTAAAACTGGTATAACGGGAAGGAGAGGTGATGGATGATGAAACAAAATAGGCGGTCAGGTCATTAGGCGATACTGGGAAGTTGTTTGAGGTTGAGGATCCGGAGGGCTTATGTAGTTTTCGAAGGATTAGCCATTTTGACTTAGAATCGGGAGAGGACGATAAGGCTTCGTGAAAATAGGAATATTTTGCACTTCGAATTTTTACTTGCACCTGGTTGCGCAGTATTTTGAACACTTGATAGTTGTCCGTGAGTCTCGTTCGTCTGAATCGTCTTCGTGCAGCCTCACGCATTCTCTATAGATCTTTAATTTCTTTTGAAATCCAGGGTGCAGGTCGACGATATTGAGAATCTATAATATATAGGTCTAACTGTGTGTCGGTCTAGCGGGAATGGTGAGTAGGAGCGAAAGGTACGATGAAAAGGCGGAGAGAATCGAACAGGTTATCCAAATAACGTTTATCATTGGAGTCAGCAAGCAAATTTGTATTGAGGTCTCCGGAGATAATGATATTGGAACAGAGAGGAACAAGGTTAAATAAGGGAGATTCGGAGGACTGATCGAACGGATCAAGAGGAGGACGATATATCACAGCGTATGATAGTAGAGACAGTTTTTATCTAACAGCTTCAACTTGAGGGCCATAACGTGGTGCACAACCTTAGCTACATTGTTATGCCTTTCAAGATATTCCTTGCCAGCCTGTTATTATTGTTATTATTTTATATTATTATTATTAATATTATTATTTTTATATCTGAATTATATATTTTTTCTTTCTTTCTCCCCTTTGTGTATTGTATAGTTTGAGGTACTTTGTATATTTAATTTTTTTTCCTTTATTTTATTATATATTATGAGGATATTCTTTACTTATTTTTATTTATTATTCACTTTTGTTTATTGTTCTTTTTTGCACCTCTTCTTTGTAATTATTTCTTATTGTACATATTGTGTAAATGGATCCATTAAGCCATCCATATTACTTATTGTCTACATCGAGACAGAATGTAATACTTTCTTTAAATCAATGTTTTATAAAAAAATAAAAAAAATAAGTTTTTAATTCTCCATTCTTATTTTAATTACCATATCCGTCAGCTGTTTTTTTGTTCAGAACCATATCATTTTCTGTGTTTTTTAACCTGACTTAATGTTGCTAAGCATACTTTATTGGGCTAATTGACTGATCTATAAGCAAAAATGGGGCAAGTTCGAATATAACGTAAATTAAGTACTTAATTTTCTTATTTGTGTAAGAATTATAAAGACAAAAATAAAATAAAAATAACGTTTATTCTGGGGCCATTGACCCTAAAGAAAATAGCTGCCGCTTTTAAAATTAAGGACCCCGATCCTAATGATAGATAACATAATACAGTATATAGTATAACATAATTAAATTTATTAATAGACATTACCTAATACTAACGACATGAAACATAAATACATTTTCAAACTGAAAATGAGGTTAGATAATAAAAAAAATAAATGAAAAGTGAAAAATACAGTAAATAGGACAAAAATAAAGTTATCAATGATTAAATGATGAACCACTATAGATTCAAGAACTAAATGAAAAATATAAATGATCTGAAAAAAATAAATGTGATCTCACAAAATAATGTAATCAATCAATAAAGCCTTATAGAACCCGAAGGTTCGAGGTAGACATTTCCAACCTTCAGCCACTTAACTTCCTCCAACCCACCCTATCAAAACCCAAATCCACAAGATTAGCCCTTTGTATATATATATATATATATATATATATATATATATATATATATATATATATTATAGGGTATGGTAAATAATATACACGCAGATAATAATATAAAGTATTCTAATAGATTATGATTAAAACATAAATTAAATATTAAATGGTAGGTAATATATAATTAGATAGAGTATCTTAAAAAAAAAAAATTATTTTGTGCGTGAATTCTGACAAAATCTCCTTCTTCCACAACCATTGGCCCAGTAACAGTACGTTCTCACCTGAGTAATGAGCCCAAGACGCTTCTTGGGTTTTACAGGTACCGTTTTGGTTTTATTGTTTTGTTTTTTTTACAAGAAATATTCAACACTAACATAAGATTATATTTATAGGTAACACACTTATTTGATGATTCAAAGATTTTACAACCCAATTTACTATGTTCTTTAAAGTTATTGGTTCATGAAATAAAAAAAACAAAACTGTATGTTGCAACTTATAATTTTCTTATTTTTAATAATCAGCTATTCACTCCTCTGCCATAAATTTACAGAAGTAATTTTCTTCAATAGTAATTTAAAAATGATTCATTCTCTTTTTGCTGTCTTAGGTTCAAGAGGGGTTAGGATGGATTCTTAATTCCAAATGCTTCTTTCTCTAGATATTAATTTTTTTTATCTAAATTTTCAAATAACTGATTTGATCTGTTACATATCCCCCCAGTTAAATTACTATTAATTTTTTTTTTTATGTACAATTATTCGGTTTCAAATTACGAATGAATTAAATGTAACCAATTAATTCGGTATGTTACAGTATGACAAAACAAATACAAAAATAAAATAAAATAATTTTATGAACATTCATATCACATTGTACTATAAATTTTGTTCTTCAGTTAGACCATTGGATTGTTTACCTAATAAATAATGGTTGAGTCTGGATTTAAAAATATTGAGAGTTGAGGAACGGCTTAAGTTGAAAGCATGAAGCATACCTGAAGTTTAAACTTCTTTTGGTCTGTTGGGTACTTTTTGAGAGGGGGCAAATAAAGCAAACTCGCTTCACGTACCTTACCGTATTGTATCCTACAACCGTAGATTTAGATTTACAATATAGATTTAGATCTGTTTACTATCTTCCCGATCGCCAGGCTCATGAGCGATTGGAAGACGGCTTTGTGGCATAACCAACTGCGGCGGACCCATGACGACCACCGGCAGTTCTGGATATTGGCCCGAACCTTTGTCTACAAAAGGCGAGCGGTTTTCCTTACTGATAGTGACCAGTTACAAATACCTGCTGAACAGGCTGAACACCTAGCCAGAGAATACTTAGCAAAAGATGCTGAGAGGACGGTGGATGTGCCACCGCCGTCCTTCCGCCGCCTGAAAGGGAAAAAGTTATCCGGACTGGACGGCATCCCATCAACATTGCTGAAGATGCTTCCTAGGAAGAGTAAGGCCTTCCTACTAAACTTCTTCAACTCATGTTTCCGGATTGCATATTTCCCCACGGTCTGGAAACGGGCTGTAGTGGTCCCTCTTTTAAAACCTAAGAGACCTGGCAACGCAGCGGTACATTACCGTCCTATTAGCCTCCTCTCTCACATCAGCAAGGTGTTCGAAAGGCTGACTCACTTTCATATCCTCGACCACCTGAACAGACAAGGTTGCAGCGAGATGTCGCCTTCGAACATTAACTGGTTAAACTACAGGCCTATAGCATCAGACAGATGCAAAGGAAAAAAGCCACCGCGCTCATCTCGCTGGATTGCACAAAGGCCTTCGATTGTGTTTCCCCTGCTGCTCCGCCGACTGGAATAATACAGGTTCCCTACCGCCCTATGCCGACTGATCAGACGCTATCTAAGCGGAAGATCCTTCGTCGTACGAGTGGGTGAGAGCCCGTCTCCACCAGTCCCCACCACCTGCGGTGTACCACAGGGATCAGTACTTGTACCAATCCTGTTCAACATCTTCACCCTCAAACATCCCGAGGCGGTAATGGCTGCATAAGCGTTCGACGTCGCCGTCTACGCCTCCAGCCTAAACCCTGGCCGAGCACTCGACATGGCTCAGAGGGCAACCTTCACCATGTATGAGGCTCTGGAGACCTGTGGTATCAAGGTTAACCCTATGGAGACCGATGCCATCGTGATGTCCTTTGCCAAAAACAAGAAATCCCAAAGATTGCCAAAACACTTCACGGAGGACAACGTGCAGCAGCCCATCTCCAGCTCCGTCCTATATCTTGGGGGGTGAACTTTGGCCGGCACCTCATCTTTTATCTTTAGATTTATATGGAAATGTAGATCAGTCAAAGAAGTTTATTTTTCCAGTGTGGGGTCCTAAGCACACCAACTTTTTTTTTTTTTTTTTTTTTTTTAATGTTTATCTCTAGTTACAGATAATTGTTTCCTACATGCTTTATGAAATTCTTTAAGGAGTCTGCCTTTAATGAAAATGGTTTAATTCATTTAATATAAATTTTTTTAGATTTTATAAAAAAATTAAATTAAACTGAAGGTATACAAATACTATATCCGACATACGGTAGGTTTTGGCTAGATTAAACAAGATAACTAGTTTTATTGAAGCATACTCAAACAAAACCAGTATTAGGTAAACAGGCAAAGAGGCACGTGTAGCTGGTGGCCCCAGGTTTCGGGTCAGGCTACTTCGCACCTGTCAGGTCCTGCTTGCTGATGAAGTAAACATCTTCACTTTGACCAGGTCTCTGCTACCTCGCCCTTTAATAACGAGCACATGCATTAATCATACCAGGAATATAACTTAATTATAAAAAATATGTTTCTATTTTTGATTTTTTTGTTTATTAATTATATTTTTGAATTAACCTTTATGTGATCGCATCGTCGCGACGACGCACAGCGGTCCAAGACGTGAAAAAACTGCGATTTCTTGAAATTCAAAATACAACTATTAAGTATTATTTTTGAAAACGAGAATAGTAAACGCAAGTATTTCGATGAGTTAAATAGTCGAGATCTAGTTTTTCGTTTACACAAGGGCGTTGAAAGTATACGTTGGCAATGAAAAATTGACTGTGAAACTTGACTCGTGATTTTTTAATATTAACAAAATTCATATTGAAATTCGTATACGAATTCATATTAGGATTCATATTAATAAGAATTCATATTATATTTAATTTACCCTGTACATTTGCTTTCCTGGAAGTATTCGCATTTTCAAAATCTAACTTATAATAATTATGCTATAATGTTATACCAAAATTTGACTTGTTGAGCCGCTGTGCACCGTCTTCTGGCAATGATAAATCAATTTAGTAGGCATTACTGTACACAATGAAACCGATTGCACGTGCGAAATTCAGCGGCTCTTACCTACAGACCATTAAGATTGGGAATAAACGTGGTCCGTTAACCTACGTATTATATTGCCATGTTTACAAACAAAGCTTCAATATCTTTTGAACCAAACAGACGGGATTTGTATTCAAATTTTGAATACAATTATTATTACATTTGAATTTCATAATAAGTTTTATTATCTTCCCCCTTGCTTAAGGTTAAATAATAAAAATGAAAAATTTTACATTGTGTTACCGTGATCTAGTGGATTTAATTTTACGCAACGATCGTGACTTTGACAGGTGTATCCGGGAAGTGGCAACCCTAAACATTATTTGTCGTCAGATAACTTGGAAGAAATTCGTAGGTATCAAAACGGGACTTTTTTTTAAAGAAGAACGAGGAGTTGCTAAGAAACGAATATTTTTGAATATGAATAGGTATGAAACAGGGACGAGGGCAAGTCTGGTTTTATCAGAAAAAAGAAAATTCCTCCACTGAGGCAACAGCCACTATTCGTGAGCCCTTGCCCACTGATTTTTAGCCGACAATGGTTCCTACGCGGTGTATGGGTCTTCTTGCTCGAAGATCAATTTCCTGGGGTGATTTTGGACTGTTTGGTCACTTACAGTAGTGCCTATACCCCGCTTAAACTGTCGAAGGTAGTCACCTGGAGTAGAAAAGGGCTGTCTTCTGGCAGTTAGCCCTATATAATGGTCCTCATGCCTTGTGGTACAGCGTTGCCTACCACTAAGTGCTCTGTCCTCAACACTTTCGGACGCTAACAACGTCCCTACCACTCTGAGAACTGAGGGAAGCAACGATTCAAGAATGGCGGAGTTTTCGACAAGAAGACATAGACCACATTATTTTACGGATGCCAGTTCGAGTCCAGGCTCTAATTAGAGCCCAGGGAGAAATTACAGAGTACTAGGTAAACGATAAATGTTTGTTAAGCGATATTATAACAATGTGACATTTTCCTCTTTTCTGAATTTTTCGTATTTTATTAATTTTTGTACTTATATGTTTTCTGTTTGTTGGATGCTGGTGCTTCAGGCGCACTACAAAAGATAATTCATCTGCTTCAGGGTAGAAACATCCGTCCCGAAATATCTTTCGAGCATTGTGATGATAGAGCCAAACAAATGAAAATTAAACATCTACGCGAAACATTTTCAGAAAAATTAATTTTGGTAGCCCCGGAAAAATCATTATTGCTTTAGCGGTTTTGCCTATTGGAGTGCTGACGGAGGAGGCACAGGACCCTTCCTTTACAAAATAACTATTTGATATTCCATTTGCAAACGATTGATTGAATAAAATAGGTTACCAACAACCAATGTTGTAAAACACACGATTTTCGAATATTTTTGATAATATCTCAAAAACTGTTAGTCCGATCGGCTCCCGACTAGATCCAATCGATTCAATGGTGTAATTTACATGCGTGTAAACAACTACTGAAAACATAAGAAATACATGTTGGTAGATTTAGAGTTTTCATGCGAAATTAGCTACTCTGAACAACTGTGCGACGCGTCGTTACAAAAATATTATTTCAAAATATTAATGTTTTAATGGATAATTTTATTAGAAGAAAAAAGAACCAAAGATGATTAAATCAATTTTTTAATGATCTAATTTTTCAATATTTACATATTGCATACAGAAATATTTTTCTGATTTAACGGAACCACAACGCTCAACTGATTGATATTTAGATGAGCATTCTGTAATAAATTAAAAATTTTGAGTGTCAGGCAGGTATACTAACAATTTTTGTAAGTTATCTATGGAAATCGGGACAGTGATTTGTATCTTACAAAATATAGTAAATAGAATATAATAATAATAAACATGATAAAAAGAAGAAAAAACAATCCTGATAATGGATCATGATAAACTTCAAGAAGGAACGGAACGAGAAGGTTTTCTCCACATTTGTCATTAGCAGTACATTCAATTGACAAGGATCCCCCAGGAGCAGAAAGGAGAAATGCAGAAAGGCAAAACAAGACCCTATCCATTTATTCCTTTTAAAAAAAACTCAACGGTTATCGACACAAAATAATTGAGAGAAATCGAAATCAATAAACATATGTAGTGATTTGAGAATAGTACCTCAAAGCTTAGCATTAGCATTAGTAAACAACAAAAAATGTTTAAACAAATTTAATTGGTTGTTTGGCTCTACTGGTTCCGCTTTTATTGATTTTAACTGACCATGGCATGCTTTGCCATTATTTCTGATGATTTTCTCCTCGCTAATAAAATAGCGAATTTACCAAATGTATTTTGTTTTTATTTTAAATGGTTGTTTTATTTAAAAAACATCTTTAAAAATCTTTATGGCATTCACGCCTTAAAATTAAAATATTTAGCACAATAGAGAATTCAGAAGGCTCCACTACAAAACATTTATCTGGCAAATATACATCAGAAGATAGCAGGTTTAAGGAGGCATGTGATGTCGTAAGATCTAACAACAATTTGCGAAAAGGTAATCGGCGTTGAATTGTGAGGTAAACGTCCAGGGGAAGAACGAGACGTAGATGAAGGATTGTAGCAGGGCCGGCCGGAGCTGTAGATTTGGATTTATATGGCATGGGGCGAAGGGATCTGTGAGTCACAGATAGTTAGTGACGTCATTAACTATTAAGATTTGCTAAGAATTGTATTATTTATTTGTCCACTTTTCAAAACCAGCAAAAAAAAAAAAAAAAAAAAAAAACAACAACCGCAAGTTAGAAATAAAAATAATAATTTACTACATAAAAAAATCAATCAAGTATTCTTATTGTAATTTTCAATTCAACTAATAAAATATGATCTTACATTCCTCATTTATCAATAGCGTTCAGGACGAGACTTCAAGCTCCATTTTAAAAGCGTTTTAAATATTGACTCGAACTTAATCGCTGTCCTCTTTACTGCTCTTACATTGTCTTCCAGCATTGACTTAAATTTTCCTGTTAGCTGAATGTTAACGCGCTCCTAACTGCAAACTAAATCGAACTTGTTTTTCAATCTAGTTCAAGGTCTGGCTGATATTTCAGAGATTTATACTTTGAGAGAGGAGCTAGGAGCGGAGTACCCCTAGACGATTTGAACAGATCCTAACTCAAACATAGTAGAATTGAACGCCATCATCCAGGAAGTTGTGAGTACAGAGGATAAAGAAAATTTAAACGGTAATAATTATACGGGAAAAGTTGGCCATTCCCAGTTTGCCACAATGTCCTCTTTGCATACAATGAAGTAATTACACAAGTTCCTTACACTTAAAGGTCCTTTTCCTCGTGGTGGTCCTGGGTTTATCGGAAACATCCCAAGTTGTAGATGCATCCCGCTAACGGGCCTCACCTTGTTTAGTTCTTACTTTATGTAAATTTAATTCAATGATGAATATTGAGCGTCTCAGCTGAAACCGAGGAAGTAGAAGTATTTTCTTGATTCTAGTTAATAATGTTTTGCTATGTGTTACATACAGTTATTATTAAAAACATTACATTATTATTCACAAAAAACTTTTACCTTTACCCCTATTATGGTAATTGATTAAGTATATGAGGAAAACTAATTGTAAATACTAAATGAAGTCTGCGATTGACAAATAGTAAAATAATAGTATTTATGGAATCTAGTTAATTAAGAGTTAAAACCAACTTAAACCTGTCATGTTCCTTTCAAACTTGACATTATTACTAGTTTAAGATTCGATCCATTTATTTGTAACAACGCTTGATTTATATCGTAACCTTATTTATGCCAACGTGCCACTTAAATAATATATTTCGCAGACTGAATAAATATAAAGGTAAATTTATTTCTGCCGTTGGATAATTGATGAAGCTGTTTATAAAAGTCGATTATTACTATTGATAATTTTAACTATAATTTTTAAATATTTCCGAGCGAATGTTATGTATTCTAAAGCTCTGATTTTTTATAATATCTTAGTTTTACTTATACATATATTTAGCTACCACTACTGGCTTCAAGACTTAATAATTGACTAATAATCTAATTTAAGGTTATTAATTGCAAGATTTGTCCCATAAGTTGCTAATTTTGCCCAAATAAGATACCCAAATAAGATAACATGACCAGCTATATATCCACGCGAATCCACTAGTCACTGAACTTGTTTCTCCCTCGATACCCAGTAACCATTTGAAGCGTCTGAAAAGAAGATGGCCTCGGGACTTTCCAATGTAGAACATTTATTGAAGTTCCATTAATGAGCAGTTCTTTACAAGTTATTGAAAATGTTATTGTAATCATTTTACCACAAATTTACTTATTTTATTTTATACGGTTGTAAATATCAACCAAGTATAATTTAAAAAACTAAAAAGGTTATATATATATATATATATATATATATATATATATATATATATATATATATATATATATATATTGTTGTATATTAAAACACTCCTAGTCACCTGGTCCCAAGATCGATTTCGGCTGTAGGCAGAAGATTTATTTATATGAGTTGTTTATCATCTTATTATAGTCCAACGTAATGCGGCATTTGTTTATCACTCACTACCTAAGTAGCTTTTATATGAAAATGCGAAGTTGAAATTTATTGTTATAACCCCTTTGCATCATAAAGCAATGAATATCTATCTAACCATCAAATTATTGATTTTGATAAATTATGTGCTGTTAAGACTTTAGAAAAATTAAAATTAAACCAATATTTTCACGTTTAAGTTGTTTGAATCCTATTAAATAATCAGTACAAGTAAATCAAAGATTGACCAAGTTTGCTTCTAAGCCTAATTAACTAATTAACAGGTTTTTATTAAAAAATTATATTGTTCAATGTATAAGGAATCTAAAGTTTACATAAACTGACAGGTCAAAACACCTACCAAATTGATTTTTTTTTTTCATTTTCTCGGCTAAACGTTTTATTCTTTATTAGGAGTTTACGACCTTATATATATATATTAACCAGAGGATATGAAGCATATTAGTATTATTAAAAAAATAGTAAAATAAAATCAAGCAGTCTTTAAAAACGTTTTGCTACTTTTTAGTTAACAAAGAATTTAATTAATTAGGTTTATATCCACCCATTTTACTTTAGCAATTTTATTTATTGCGTTCATTAGGTCTTGCATTCGATGGGGAATAGGTCTAATGTGATTTTGAATACATTCTTGAGGAATGTATATATATATATATATATATATATATATATATATATATATATATATATATATATATATATATAGATACCGCGGCTATAATTTTTTATAATTTGTACTTTTTCCAATTCTTGGAATGAGATTGGGGGATTGAAACGTTAATGAAATAAAAATTAAAAAGCAAACATCGTTTGAAAATTATTTATTATTTTCTTAAAATTATTTATTAAATATTATTTTATTTAATTTATACAATATACAACAAGTAAATTTTAGGAAAATAATTAAAATGGCATGTGAAGACTAGTAGATTCGAGTGAGAATGGAGCTTACTATGAAAGGATAGCTATCTGGTAAATCAGCAACATATGGATCATTAAGAAGTTTGTTTGTGACACAATAAGGAGCATGGAGAATATTAGGATGGGTTTTGGATAGTGATAAATCATATTAATTTCAAATTTCATTTTATTTATTAAATACTGCTTGCTTTTTGTTTAATTAATGTTTCTAATAATCCTAATAAGTTGCGTATCCCCTGGTTACAGTATATCGATTCGTAAACACCTAAAGAATAATAAAACTTTTAGCCGGTAAAATGAAAAAAACAAAAAAAAAAACAGGAAATTTCGCCTTTCAATATATTTGTAAGTCTAGCCTTGCGATCAGTTAATTTTAATAGCCAAATCAATCTTAATTGGAAATTTTAATAATTTGAAATTAAATGTTAGATCAGTAGGAATTATTGGAATTCTAGGAATAAATTGCTGTTATTCAGTCGCTATTCCATTGATAATTTTAGCCTCAATGATATTTCCACGCTTAGCTTTAATTTTTTACCTGGCACTATTGTACTGATTCGGTTGTTGAAGAGTAGGTAAAAGCATTATTGCGAATCCAGTAATAATCTGATAATCTAGCTAGACAGAATATTATTAGCGATATATCGGTCAATTTTTAAACTTCACTGCGATCATAATGATGCACCTCATATTTAAAGCTTATTTAATAACAATGGTTTTAAAAGTAATAATTTGTTTAGCTCTAAATAAAATCATAGCATTGTAACCTCTCGTGCAGAATAGTGTTCGCCACTTATCGGTCGATTTTCAAACTTTACTGGAATCCACATATTTATCGCATTTTTAATCCCAATTTAATTGAAAATCATTAAGTAAATTTTATTAACCTTTTCTTAAGTATGTAGGTGATCTGAAGTCCTGGATGCCATCCAGGACTGCAGATCAAATACAACAAGGCAAAGCTGCAAAGGGTCCAGAGGCTAATGGCACTCAAAATTGCCAAAGGATTCCGAACACTTTCTGATGAAGCTGCCTTTGTCTTGGCCAAAATGATCCCCATCAGTATATTAGCTAACAGTTACATAGGAAAATTCCATTTGTTATCCATGAACACTGACTACGAAAATTTCAAATCTAACAACTTTGAACATACTACCGACTACAAGGATTGGCTACAACCCGCAGAATTTCCTTGTATTGCTGAATGCTTAACTGACCCCACAGACTATGAGATATATACTGACGGAAGCAAGAATGGCGAATATGTAGGCTGTGCTAGTCTCATTTTTAAAAAAAAAAATTTTAGAAGATGTAATAAAGTATAAATTTTATACCCCCCAGAATGTAGCAATAATCAAGCAGAACAATTCGCCATCCTTAAATCTCTAGAATACTTTCAAAATTTGAGGACAAAAGATAAAACTATTACAATACTAACGGACAGTCAATGTACTCTATACATGATAAAAAACAGACATTGTCACAATCCCATCACTGAAAAAATAAGATCATTTCTCAGACATCTACAAACTGACGATAACAATCAAATTTCATTCAAGTGGGTAAAAGGGCATTCTGACATAGCGGAAAACGAATTGGCTGACAAGGCTGCAAAAGAGGCTTCTAAGGATATGGTACAAATTGGTTCAATAGTTTTCGTAGTTCGTGGCCACAAGCGAAAAAGGATTTGTTCTTTTATATAATAGTGTAGATATAATTCTTTACTTAATTAATATCTATTAATTAATGATTCCAATCGGGTTTTAAATTAAAAACAACATCGGCACACAACAGTGCGATTACTCTCCTTTCTCAAGTTGCTCCAGACGAAGAGAAAGTATCATAAAAAAAACAAAAAAGAGAAAAAGTGGCCATTATCCGAGCAGAATGCTCAAGTAAAATAAAACAAAAATCTCAGTTCAGAGTCGAGCCTGGAAAATGTGGTAATGTAGGTTAATTATAATGAACTTGAAACCTTGTACGAGATTCATTCGAAAATCTACCCCGCTTAGAGGCATAACTCGAGGCGGGGAGAAGTCCTCTTTCGTGTTTATGTTTTGCTTCCAAATGAAACAAGAAAGTCAAGGCCTCAAAAAATTCCATTTTTGACCTAAATTCACTCATACAATATTTTAGCGTCATGAAGTATATATATTGTATAATACATTTTTATTTTGAAGTTATGAATACATTTATTTATAGCTATTTATGTTTAACAATTGGTTTAGCTTTTGTATATATACTTAAATTTATTATTTTACATTTTTTTCAAAGACTCGTTTTCATGTCTGTTATCAGCTCTATTTGGACATGAGCTTCGGGAGTTGAGCTTTGAAGCTCCACTGAACCATCAATTTCATCTCATATCCAATCCTTGCAATCTAAGACCCTTCAAAAAATGCTTAATCCTCCTTACTTTGTCAGAAACAAATTTATCCATAAAGGCCTTAATTAACATGTATTTTATAAAATACATTATTATTTTTACATACATTATTATACATTATTATTATTATTATACATTACATACAAAATACATTATTATTATTACCTTTATTGTAAGGTAGTAAACTCCATAACCATTAAAATCGATTACACTCAAACCTCAAAAGAAGTTGGCCATGCAACCTTAGAGCCTTCTCTTGGAGAATTTGGCAGCTTCCTGGTTTCAAAATCGCGGCGACGTGATCTCTGACGCCGCGAAATGTTGACGAGGAAACGGGATTTTCTCTGCGTGGAGATGTGGAAAGCTGAAATATCTATACCTCCTTGTACCGCTCTACTGGAAATTAATGGGTTAAAAAATGCTGACGACTGGCGTCGGAAGAAATTTCGAAAGTTCAAACCACTTAACTGTTAGAAAAAACCAAACGGAAACTTTACACATTTAATAGTTACTTGGAGACAATAGCTTGGTGGAGTGCTCACTGAGGAAGATTAGACAAGACAGATAACAGGAGACAGAATTAACAAAATAAACCGAGTGGCAAAGAAAATAAACACAAGCCTTGCAGTTTAATTGAAAATAAACAATACTTCTTAATATCGCATTAACAATAATAATAAACAAAAACATTTTCTGAAACACTGATCACCTGCTCATATTACATAACAGTAAACTATATATTAGGCGCATAATTTCAAAACCAGCCAATTTTAATTCCCAGATTTTTTTTTATAGTTTCTCTACTAGATTTTTCTGAGGTTTCCTCTCAAAAGTAGTTAAACAACATTGAAAACGGTCATACTAAAAGTAATACCTCTTCTTGATACAATCTTACCTTTACCTTTATCGACCTGCTGTAAAAAGTTAAAATGGACTTAGCTTGTTTTGGAATTCAGGAGTTTATATTTCTTATTAAAACTTTAATTGATTCAGAATAATTATTTATAGTTAAAAATTTAACATGAATAGTAGTCTGAAATATAAAGTTTGCGCTAAATAAGAGGAGCTGGATGATGGATCTTCTGAGCTGAGCAAAGAAAAAAGAAAATCAAGTTAGGAGAAGGTGCTACACGACTCTACTCCTCTTTATACCTTCCACGCCAGGTGTTTTAGTATTTCAACAAATTCAAAGGTTGTTAATCATTTTGATTATCAGTTGTGAGTAGAGATTTGAAGTTAATAAAAAATAAAATAAATAAAAAACGTACTTTTACAAATAGCGTATTGGTGCTATCATTCAATACAATCACAAGTGTATTTTCTATCCTAATAAATCAAATTAGGAAAAAAAGAAACTTTTGGAAAATAGATTAGGGCAACTATAAACTTTTTTTTCTTTAAATTGTTAACCTATCATGATTTTTCCTCTATAATCCTTCAAATATATAAGCCCATTCATGATCAATATTTTGTAACAACTTTATGTTTTATAGTTATTCTATACTTGTAATTATACGTTTCGTCACATTTCTAATAATTAATAAAATGTTGCATTGAAAAAAAAATGGTCAGTGTATGAACAAAAAAATTGAAATAAGAATAAATTAAAAAAATGTCATGTATGCATTTTTGCATTTTTAAAATTCGATTTGTAATTTAGTCATGAATTAAATTTTTTTTTTGATTATGAGTGTTTTTTTTCCAGCTAGTTGGTACCCGAACAGGTCACATCTCACCGATAGGAATTAGTATTCCTTAGCTTTCAATGTCGATTCTCTTTTGTTGTTGAGAAACTAACGGTTTGTGTATCCATTAAAAAAACATAAATTAACCATAAATTGATTGCTACACCACTAAAAATAGGTACTCTCTGTGATTTGCTTGCCACTATCATTAAAATTTTACTTCTGAATTTATAATAATAATAATAATAATAATAATAGCTCCTTTATTTACACATTAGATAATTACAAAATAATAAAAGAAATTTACATTTTTTTTTCAAGGAAAAGTGGCCCATCTTTGGGCATAAGCCTCTCCCAGTTTTTTCCAAATGTCTTTATCATTTGCTGACCGGTGCCATAGACACCCCAGAAGATCTTCGATGTCGTCCCGCCATCTCGAACTAGGTCTTCCTCTCTTCCGTGTTGAATGGACAGGATACCAATCTGTGGTTCTTTTGGCCCATCTTCTACTGTCCATTCTTGCTATGTGGCCTGCCCATTTCCACTTAATTTCTAGGAAGGTTGTCACCGCATCTTTTGTCTTGGTTATTTTGCGGATCTTCCTGCTACGGATTTTATCCCTTAGCTTTATCCCTAGCATGCTCCTTTCCATCGCTCTTTGGGTAATAGCTAGGCTATTAATTATATGTCTGTTTGCAGGCCAAGTTTGGCAACCGTAAATTAGGGAAGGTAGAATGCAAATATCGAAGACTTTTTTTCTTCAGGGCGATAGGCATGTTACTTTTGAATATATCTTTGTTTGACCAATATTTAGACCAAGCTATTTTGGTTCGCCTTTTTAATTCTTTTTTAAATCTTTCTTCAAAAGATATATATTGCCCGAGATATACGGTTTCTTCTACCCATTCTAACTTGCGATCTTCTACGTAAATTTTTCTTCCTTGTTTCTGTTTGTCATTAGGAAAGATTTGTTATAGTTGATTTCTAGTCCTGCTTCTTTCCCTTCTTCGTTTAGTTGCTGTAGCAAGCAATTTATTTCTTCAATAGATTCCGAAATCAGGACAATATCGTCCGCAAATCTCAGATTCGATAGTTTTGCTCCATTGATAGTTATTCCCATTTTTTTCCCAGTCCAGTTTTCGAAATACTTCTTCTAGAATACAATTGAAGAGTTCAGGTGATAAAGGATCTCCTTGTTTTACTCCTCTTTCTAACGGAAAGTCAGCTCCAGGTTTTTCGAGAATTATTCGGGCTTTACTATTGTTATACCAATGTTGTAAAATACGAATTATGTCATTGTTGATAGCTTGTTTTTGAAGACTTTTGAATAGGAAATTATGCTTTACGGTGTCAAATGCTTTGCTGTAGTCAATAAAGGCAAAATATACTGGTATTTGATATTCGTTGGATTTTTCGATAATTTGGTGGATTGTGTGTAAATTGTCAATTGTGGAGTACCCTTTGCGGAATCCAGCTTGTTCTGGAGGTTGGTTTTCGTTTATTTGGTTTTTTAATCTCTTCTGGAGGGCTTTGGAAAACAATTTTGCAAATACAGGAATTAAACTTATAGGGCGGTAATTGGTTAGGTTTTGTCTGTTACCTTTTTTGTGGATTAATAGAATGTCTGATTCCAACCACTGTGAGGGTAGTTTATTCATTTGTATAATTTTATTAAATAATTTTTTTATTGGTGGGGTCATAATATGAGGTACGCTTTTTATAAGTTCAGCTTTGATCCCATCTCTACCTGGCTTTTTTTCATTTTTGATTTCTTGAATAAGTACGAATATTTCATCTTCAATGAAATCTATGAATTTTTCTGGGTTCTGTTCGATATTTGAGTTTTCATTTATTAATATTTTAGTGCTGTCTGAATAAAGATCCCTGTAGAAAGAAGTAGCACTGCTCAGGACATCTATTCTGTTTGTTAGTGCTTGACCGCTGGTACTGTGTAACTTGGTGATCCATTTCTTTCCTACCGAAGTGATCCTTCTTGCTTTTCTGACAGCTGCATTTTCTTCTATAAGCTTCTCGATTATATCTCGATTATATTTATCTATATCTTTTCTAATATTGTATTTTACTTTTTTGCAAAGTACGTTGTATTCTATTTGTTCTTTACTTGTCTTCTTTTTTTTCTTCCTATTTTCTCTTTCTCTAATCATAGTTAATGTATTTTCAGATAGCTTTGATTTATGATTAGTGTCCTTTAGGTGAGAATTTCTGGCTGCTGTTATTACTGCTAGTTCTAATTCATTATACGATATTTGAAGATCATCATATTTTTGCGAGTTGTATTTACTTAATAATATTGTTATTTGTTTTTATATTCTTCTACATCTATCTTTCTGGGTATTTCACGTTTTCGGAAACTGTAGGAACGAGAAGGAATCTTGATGGTTGCCTTAAGTAATCTGTGATCGGTATAGAAAGAAAATTGGTGAGTTGCTTCAATATTTTTAAATATGGATTGGTTTGGGGATATAATATAGTCTATTTCATTTCGATGGAGATTATTAGGGGAAAGCCAAGTCCACTTCCTTCCTTGACTTTTCTTAAAAAAGGAATTTATAATTTTTAAATTATTTTGTTCGCAATAAGAGACTAGTTTTTCACCTCTTACATTACGTGGTTTGGGTATCCATATGGTCCAACAGCTATTTCTTCTTTGAATTTTTTCTTCCCTACTTGACTATTGAAGTCTCCCATAATAATCAGGTGGTTATTATAGTTTACTTTGATAGGTTTAATAGTATTATTCAGATGTTCATAGAAATCTTCTATCTCTTCTTCTGATGAGGTGCTTGTGGGAGCATATATTTGAATTATTGTAAGTCTGTGCTTTCCTATTTTTAATTTAAGCTTAGCTATTCGATCAGAGATACCCGTCATTTCCTCAATGTATTTTTTATATTCCTTGTGAATCATAAAACCTACTCCCCTTTGCCCATTAATTAGTCCATAATGGTAAAATATGTAGCCGTTCTTCCTCTCTTGAATACTCTCACCCAGTCTTCTAACTTCAGCTATACCAAGAATTTTAATTTCCGTGACATTCAGAGCATTTTCCAGTTCTTCGAGTCTCCATTCTCCTAATAGACTTCTCACGTTTATTGTGCCTATTTCAATCATTTTAATTGTTTTTGTATTGTCTAGATTTTTTGTTTTTTTATTATTTATATTTTTGATAGATTTTATTCTATTTATTGGGAGGTTAAGGTCATAATCTCCCTTGCTGACCAAGCGTGCTGGAAGATAGGAGTTCTTTGAGTAGCACATTTCGGTGTGTGTTGTGATTATTTGTTTTTCATTTTTGTTTTCATTTTCCATGCCATTGTCGGTTGTCTTATTCTTTGTCCCTCGATTCGTCTGCTATTTACGAAAACGTTGACTTTTCGGATTTAATTTAGAAACTGAAATATTAGGATCTTTTTTTTGTATCATCTTCCACTATTTCTTCTTCGTAAGACTTTATAAATCTATCCAAGCTATTAGTTCTTCGATGTCCAGGTTTAACTTCTTTCGGTTTTTTATCTCTGGGTGGTTTTATAATTTCTTTAGCTGCTGCACCCTCTTTTTCTTCACTCCTTTCTCTTTTTCTCAATGCTTCTTGTACCTGTAGCTCTTCTAACGAAAAAAGTTTGTCATTAATGAATAATTTATCATATCTTAGTGTGGCTTTATTTCCTTTTTCCCAATGAGCTTTCATAATGGGGTACAATTCTTTCCTAATTTCCCTAACATTCTTAGGCAAATCATCTTTTATTTTTATGTTTTGATTGCTACACCACTAAAAATAGGTACTCTCTGTGATTTGCTTGCCACTATCATTAAAATTTTACTTCTGAATTTATATAATACTTTAAATTAGAAAATTAATTATTAAAAACACATTAACAAGACAGTAATTACTCCATATGGTCATGTAGAGTTGAGATTCATGTTTCATCTAATCCTTCAAACTCTTCTCGTATAAGCCTTCAAAACATCCTCCATGCTCCTTTCTTTGTAACAGATAAACTAAACCAGTGAGATCTTAATATTCCAAATATTGCTGATACAGCCAAAACCAGATACATATCCTTTCATGATAAGCACCATAACCATTCAAATTCATTCGTCTCTCAACTTGCTTTTTGTCTATTCTCGAAAATCCTCTGAGGTGCCTGAAAAGAAGATGGTCTCCGAACCTTCCAATATAGAACTTTGATTCACGTGCTACCAATACATCCTATTTTTATGTTACTGTAATCATTTTGTTTAATATATTTATATATGTTTTACAGTTCAAAATATCAATAAATGAATTTTACAAGTTTTTGTTTTTGTTTTTTTACATCCTCATTTTTGTTCTCATTGGTACCTCATTAGAACGCATTTACACTCTATATCACCTAGTAGTGCTTTATATATGTTTTAAGAATATGTTTAATTTATATCCATTTTTAGAAAAATATAATAAATAATAATTTTTACAAAAAATATAAATATTATAACAAAGACTTTCATTTTATATTAAATACTCTGCTATTTTTAAAAATATTTAGTCGGTCATTTTCGGGGACTGAATTTTTTATTAATCGGTTCCTCTTGAATCTCTAATAATTATCAGAGAAAACTATTATAATACTACAAAGGATACCGAAATTGTTTTACAAAGAATTTACCATTTAATACAATATACATATATATATATATATATATAATATATATATATATATATATATATATATATATATAAATTTTGACAATACCTAGAGATTTACGATAAGTTTACGAATATCGAATTCAATGATTATAAACATTGAATTGTTGAATAACCAATAAGCCCATCATTTGTTATTCCATATAAAATTACAATAATAAAAAAATAGAAAGGTACATGTAATACTTTCGCAATATATCAAAAATAATATCATATATACTACATCAGATCAATTTTTGGATGAAGTAGTCAATTTAATATGTTTACATAACCCCATTACTAGATTAGGTTTTATTTAGTTCTTGACTTACCTAATTTGTAGCAAAATAATAGAAATGCTTTAATAATACAAAGCTTACATGACTGTCTGATGCCCTTTAATAGGATCGAGGTCGATATAATTTGGAGAATAACATATATATTAAGATTATAACAGCAATGAAATAGTTTTGACGAAGATAGATAAAGTGAGGTCAAAATGGACATATCAGATTGAAAAAATAAATTGTAGTTTAAAAAAATAAAAAAAAACACGCTTATTAAAGCGTGCTTAATTGCTATTAAGCAAACTGAACTAAACGAAGAAAATAATTTTTATTACATGAAAGTTTGTATTATGGCCAGATAATCAATTTGGAATAAAATTAAAGTAAAACGTATCTAATTAACAAATTCAATTTACAGTAAAAAAGTGAGGGCTACAATAAACTTTGTTACGGAGGGACGGAACATCATTGAGATTTTAGTATTATTATTATTTTCATAATAACTCTAATTTTATAAAAAGTTACCAATAACATTTTTGTAACGCTTAATATCACGCTCCTCACGCTTTTTTTTTTACTATACATTGAATTATTTTGTTAGTAACATACGTTTACTTTAATTTTATTCCTGATTAATTAATCATAGTTGATTATTGTGCCTTTCTATCGCCATAACATAAACTTTCATGTAACAAAAATTATATTCTTCGTTTAGTTCAGTATGCTACTAAAGCGTGTTTCTTTAGGTTTTTGAACTATAAATTTATTTTCTTAATTTTCAGTCTTTAAACGATATAAAAAGTATTTACTATTACGTTCGATATAAACTTAGAGATTAACAGTTAACCTGCAAACTTATCTAAATACCTTCTTTTGATTTCATCATTATAATGAGGACATTGGAAACAAGTTGTGGAACACATTAAACATATTTCTATCTTGCAAACAATCTAAAGAACCACAACTATCAGTTTATAATATTTTTTATTGGATTAGCCATTTAAACATGACCAGAACTAACTTTTTGAGAAAGTTGGCGAAATTCTTCGATTTTTGACAATCGATTATGGCTAAACGCCTAAATCAAATAGAGCTTACGAGATGTCTGTAGATACACATTTTAATAAACCTTAATTTAGTAAATAACGCATTTTTCGATTTAAAGCATATTTGTATTTTTTTTTTTTTTTTTTTTTTTTTTAAGTCTTGGGTTTTTTTTCTTTTTTTTACCCGCCAAACATTTTCCCCTTATCAAATGCAGTCACATTTTGGATATTTATTCTCAGGACCCATCTGGACCATACTGAATCATAAAACTTACCACTACACCTTTAACAAGGTAGACTCCCTTTTTGGGAGTCTTCCGACTGGACTAAATACGAAAATTAAAACAAAGTTTTGCAATTATTGTATTGTCATTGGTTCTTAAAATTGATGAAAATTACGATGCAAGATTCCATTACATACAGGTGAAGTTAATAAAAGCGTATTTAAAATAATATGAATTTTAGTATACTTTTTTTTTAATTGCATCCCGAAAATACTATAACTTCTGGAGAGAATTTAATTTAAAAAAAAAAAATGTAATAGAAGCTTAAAATTAAGCTTATACCCATCGGATAACTTTAAAACCATTAAATCCTAGAATATTTCAAAACAGTATCCTTAAGGCCAAAAGATGTCCTTCTGCCATCTTGAAATAGAACACTTAAGGACAAAAAATAATAACATCGTTATATATTGAAAAAAAAATAGTATCCTTAAGGACGAAAACTAATTCTAAGTGGGGAAGGATAGTAGTCAAAGATGTCCATCGGCCGCCAAAAATCGTCATATCCTGGCCTATCTGAAAACAGTAAGAATGGATATAAACAATCAGAACTAAACCGAATGTTTAAAGGTTGACCGAAACAAATTAACTAAAATTTCCCCGTTTTTCCTCTTTGTTGGCCAAAAATGGTGGTCACTACTAAGTCGACTAACTGACTTTTGCCTTTATTGGAGGTGCTTCTCTATTCTTTTACAATGGAATATGAGAAAGATGACTGCCCATATACATGATCTAAGCGCTCTTCCATTTGCGAAGGAGTAATGCCCTCGTTACAAAATTTGACAAACTCTTGGCATTATGGTTTCATCTTTGCATTCAATAACTCGTTAAAAAAATAATAAATGTATGCCAGAACTCTAAAGAACTCTTGGGTATTGTAGTTGGAATTTATTGCGGGTAGAAATGAAAGGTCCATTGTTCCCTTGCCCCAGTGGCCGACCACATGAAGCTGCAGCTCAATACGCCTTAGAGGTCAGAGGCGATTCTCAACCATGAAATAGAGGGATATATGAGGTGCGACTTTACTGCCTTCGTGAAGTCATAACATAACAGGGATAGGCTCGTATTTACAAACAGCAAAGAGCTAACGGGTGGATGATGTGCATCTGTCAAGGATATAATGACCTAGCGGTTCTTGGCCACCCTGGCAATAAACATGGGACGTCTCCTAGAAGCTACCAGGTAAAGCTGATCTCGTTCACAGGTTAGCTGAGCTTGCAAGCGGACACAGATTTTAACTAAATGGAACGATAAATTTGCATAAACCTAATATCGGGGAACGATAAATTTGTAATAAATCATGAACCTATATTGCTTCATTGGGTCGGGAAAGCACAATTGGTTGATCAGAGATACAGTAATGTCAAGAAGTAACTGCCAACTTTCGGATGGGCTCTTCGAGGGTTACTTCATGGACTAGTGACTTAGTTATATTTGATTGAATATTATTATTAATTATGCTTAGTTATTTTTTATGATAATAATCATGAATCATATAGAGATAGGAAAAATTATAAAGATAAGCTTGACTTTTCTACTTCTTTCTTGTATTTTTGTTGATTATAGGATTATTATAATTTAAAGAAAAATATTGTTGTATTACAATAATTGCAGAAAATTCTGAAATAGTTGTGCTCTGACATAAGACAAAAGAGGACTCTACATATTCTCACGATTCACTAATTAATGCCATATAAGGCTGACTCAGTTTCCTAATGCTAACTATTACCACCATTCATATTCTCAGAACCTACAGATGACTTCATGACTGCCACTGTATCACCTCAATAGAAGTATTATAGGGATTAGTGGACAATGAATTGTACCCAAGATGTGACATAATGATAAAAACAACCACAAATATTTATCCTCTGATTGGAGGTACATGTTCTCCATAGCAATAGAGATTTTAATGTATTTAAGTAGGAAGACTAGTGCTGAGTACGGTGATTGAACCGCAGCAGATCGGTGCAGATTTTCCGATAGCTTTTGGTTGTGTTGCTTAGATAGTGACATTGCGCAGTATGTCAGTTCGAGATACGGCGCGTTACCCTATCTAAACAACGCAGTCGGAACATTTTCACCGTTGCGATGAGCACCTACCTGCCGTATTGTGCGCTTTACAGCATATCTCAATGTATATAATTACTCGACAGCCTTGATAATCAATATGATTTCTGGTTGAAGTTTTCACTATCCTAGTTGTAACGTTGCTTTATGAGAAACGATCCATGGAAGATGAGGATACCGGAACCACTTGATTGCCCGAAATAAGAAGATGACTACTCTCACTTCCCACAATGGTCGAGGACACTATAAACGAATAATAAAATGAAATACATAAGGCCCGGGGTGATTTCTCCTCAACTGTACCACAGCGGGGCGCTCCTCAGCTGTCGCGACACCGTTTTATAACGGCCGCTATTACGGACAATAAAATGGAGAGTTAACTCCACAGGTTTACAGCTTCGAACCGAAGCAGTAGAACTTAGGCTCTGTCGTAGCCTTTCTCATTCGGATGGCAATGAAGTTAATTTTTGGAAATTAGCCTCTGCCCTCCACAAAAAAGCAATTTATCTTTTAGAAACAACGTCCTATTTAAAAAAGAGAAACTGTACAATGGATTAATATACTAATATCTGTGGATAATTTATGATAGACCTTCCATCACTTTATGGTCCTACCTAATGATGTTAACTTCTCCTTGCGTAGTTCAAGAGAAAGGATGAGTCCAAAATGATTTGTCTTTATGGACCACTCTTTTCTTGTTAGGCCAAAATGGATTCTTTGTCACCTTTCTCGAGCCAGCTCTCTGATGGTTATTAATATTGCAGGATACATTTGCAGAATTAGGGCAAAGTTATTATCTTTCCTAATATTTTCATCTCACCACTGATGAGGTTGCATCTGATGTAACATAATTTGAGAAAGGCACTCATAAGATTCAAAATCTTTTAATATGACATCTTTAAGATTCAATATATTTTCCTTCATTACTACCTATATTACACAACTTCGAAATGATATCAAGAATGGAAGGGGAGGTGGAAAGCGCCTTTTAGTTTAGACCTTTTGGGTTTTCCCTATGACTGGTTCTTTTTTTTGCGTTCCTATCAGAAACAAATTTGAAATGGCACTATTGGAATATATATCTGCTTATTTAAACAACATTTGGATTAGTTTTGAACAATTATTTTTTATGACCTACTTTAATTTTAGGCTATTTTCTATATGATGTATTAGTTTTACTTCCGAGTCTTAATTGAATTTATGGTTATTTTCATTTAAATGGATAGTGAAGTTAGAATTCTGGGTCTTATTATTATATCGTCTTCATTTTATTTTAGTTCACATTATATTATATTATAATTATATTATATTTTTGGAAAGGGTCTAATTGTCTTTAGATGAAAGGAATTAGGAAGACAATGGTTTATTTAAACCTTATTCCTTTCCGAATATGGTAGATATTGGGCCATAATGTGGAACCAAAATATATTTATTCGTGGTAACTTTGTTGAATTTATCTGTATTTAAATATGGCCGATCATGATTTCACTGTTGGTTATTGCTTGTAGAGGGCAAAGCTAAATGTATTGATCCATCCATACCATCATGCGTAGCTCATGTCATATTCTTTGAATTGTAATTAACTCATATATTGTATGGTGTGATTAATAAATGTTTGTTTGATGTTTACTAAATTATTGTATGGGTTATTACTTTTTTTAATAAGATTTTTTTTTTTAATTTATAGCTCTCTCATGGATTATTTTTAGTAATTGCAATTTATTTGTAAACCGATGCATCAGTACCGAGATTCGATTTCTTGGTACCAGTTACGGTAACGAAAATCGAAACATTTTGGTACCGACACATCACTGATCAAAATTTCTTTTATAGGACAATGCATTCATGCGGTCATAGGAAATACCAATAACAGCTGCCTCTGAGGAACAACGCAAGACTAAATCATTAGCTGGAAATATAAATCACATTATGTCTCTTGATACACGTCATACCAAAACGAACTTTTTGATATATTCTTCATTCGTTTTAGATGTCCGATATATTTGATGCCTAAAAGTTCTAGTCAATATCTTTCTTCATTTATAGCTACATTAATTTAAAAATAAAAATCAAGAAGTAAGTATATTCTAGTACATATAATGTAAACAGTCTACTTGGCACATAATCAGTATCAAATTCTACAGTATATTATTATTAAATCAATCTACATTTTGCGAATGGTCTCATTCACCATGTTTTCTTGGATAAGATTTGCACCTAAGACTTGAGGGAACGAGGTAACAATACAAACATCTAAATCAAAAGGCGTACATAAATTTAGAATATTTATGTATTCGTGTTAGTTTATTTATTATGTTTTATTCCATGCGATAATATACTAGATCCTTATAATCCTTGAAAGAAGGCCAACGAAGCTAACTGGAATAGATAAATTTCATCAGACGTTAAAATAATGACAGGCATTCCATTCCGAATAGAAATCATAACTGTCAAACTAATAAAACGTGTTTCGTTAACATTGTTCTGAGAGATCCATTTTTTAAGAATATTTTATTAATCTCATGTTGTTACAACAAATAGTATGAATGATAAAATTAAAATTAAAATGGAATTGGATTTACTTAGTATCAATATCTTACAGGTTACCAACCTATCCAAGCCATGGTAGGAAGGTCAAGATTCATTTCGTGGTTTTCGTGGTTGGTGGAGCCTCCGCTCACACCTGTTGAAAACTCAATTGAAGGGTGTGGTTGATGGAGGGGTTATGTTACTATTTTTTTTAAAAATACAATCTAGTTCATTTGATGAAGAGTTAATATATAGAAATATTAGTTGAAAAAAACTTGAACACAAATTACCCAAAATTGAGTTTCGTTGCATAATCTCTTCATTCATTAAACTCTTGAATTAACAAACTACTCTCACTCTCTCTCTCTCTCTCACTCTCTCTCTCTCTCTCTCTCTCTCTCTCGCATCATCAAGCGCATCACTTCGCGCCCCTCCGACTTTCCAGAAACTCCGTCCTTCGGTGAATCGTCCGCGGCACTCGCCTGCGTTATTCACTATACATTACAATAAGTAACACCTGAAACATAATAAAAAAAACAGTGCTGGTTATTAAGAGTCCATCAACGAAAATAAATTTTAAATACATCTCAGATAAAAAAAACACTAATTACCTATTTCATGTGAAATCAGAAAGTTGAACATAGCGGCCATGTTTTGTTAAGTGTCCTTCAAGTTTGTCATAATCTTTAGTATGAATTGTGAATTTGGTGCTGTACAGTGAGTAAATACAAGTCTTTGTATTCAAATTTGTATGTACAATTCACAAGTCTCAATATTCAATATTCGATTAGTGATGTACCTGGGTGAAGTTGTTATGATTCTGAATACTTTTGACTAAAAAGTTCGTAATTTTTTAATGTGAGTTCTTTTTGCTATCACGAAAATTTGTGATGCGTTGCTCCATAACGATTTCAGTAAGCAGTATTCAACCATCGCATCGTCTCTGAAAGTGAATGTGATAAGTTAAGATTCGTCATTTTTGAGTTTAATTCCCACCCTCTTTGAAGTATTATACTTGTAAATAACAGTGGATAGTCAATGAAGCCTGAGCGACGTCTGAATAATGTGGAAGTAAATTTAAGAAGCAGCGATCGAAAACGGTAAATACTTTATACAAAATAGTTATAAAATAAGTGTTTGAAAAAAAACTTTATTCAAAAGAGGTTCTAAAATAAAAGTTATATAAAAGTTCTGAAATAATAGTCAAATAAAAGTTCTAGGTATAAAAGTAAAATTTAAAAAAAAAAACTTTTATTGGTCAACACTTTTATATAAAAGGTAAACTTTATAAACTTTTACTTATACCAGTTAATATAAAAGTTATGGGTTAAAAAAAAATATAAATTTTAATAAAAGATCATTATTGTTCTATACAACTCATCCAATTAGAAACTGATTAAATTTAAATGGTGGGGGTAGGAGGGCATTTAAAAATGACATCCGATTTTCATCAAATTTAATAATCATGTTTTTTATTAACCTATTTGCGATTTCTAAGTATAAATACAGCTCTAAATTATTGTTTTTATGGAGGAGAGATGGAAGGGAGTAAATTCATATTTTAAAATGATAACAGATTTTCATAAAATTTGGTAATCAAGTGTCTTAGACATTAACTTTCTTAGAATTAGAATTAGACAATAACTTCTAAGTTTCTTAGAATAACAATTCTTAAAGGATCGAAACTAGTTGATATTATTATTGGTGGGGGAAGTTTAAATCGTAGCTAACTACTAGTTCAATTTAATTGTTAGTTATATAATATGGTTGTAAGAAATAAAATGTTGCTACTCTTATGAAAGAAAAAACAAACAGTGAAATTGATTCCCCATGTAAAAACCAAAAGGGTGTTGAGAAAAATTTTTTCCTGGTGATATACTAGAGGCAGCTCCTATAATTGGTTCTCTACGGTCAATATAATATGCTGAGAGAGACAATAACAACTTAGAGAAGAGACGTATCGACAAGACAGAAACAAAGGAAGGAGGGAGGGAGGGGACTAGGTATCAGACCATGGGCTCGTTATCTAGTCTTCGTGCCTGGATAGAACGTGAAAAGCCATCGGATATTCAATTAAAATGATTTAACGGACGCTCTCACCGACGACAATGGTAATTGTACCGTAATCTGGGTTATCACCACCTGCATCCTCCCTGCCCTCTCTGTAATAAGTCGGCGTACTCCCCATCGTCGGCCCCTAATCCGGGCCTAACAAGTGGGGGAGCGTTTTTGTTCAGGGATGAGTGTCCGAGGAGCAAATCATAGGTTTCAGGCAATTCTCACGGCGTAAATTTTGTAAAGGCGATACGTTGGTAACGAAAGGGCCATAAGCAGCTTCAATGTACCTCTCTTTTGGATAATGAACTGTGATCGGTGATGATACTAAGGGGTCATTGGATAGGTGATATCGTATTTAACCCTCCGACGCTCGCGGTCACATTGTTACATAAACGGTCGCGGTGTATCTGTGGATATACTATTGTATTTTCATCCTTGACATAGTATAGTCCCCATAATGTTTACTGTTTTGTATATTGCTTACAGTCTACTGCTCTTAGATTTTCTCATTGTGTTGCTTCTTTTTCCTTCTTTGAACAATAAATATTATTCCTACTGAACATATACATGTCCACTTATAAACAAAAGTGTAAATTAGTATACATATATATGTAATAAAAATATAGATATTGCATGTCTGTAAAAGACTCATTTATAAGACAGTAATTAGAACCATTAGGATGTACCGAGCTGAGCTTTGGGGCTCAACTAAATTTTCGGTTCTTCTTGTATCCAGTCTTTACTATTCAAAATCCTCTACACTTCTTACTTTATCACAAATAAGCTTATCCATAAAGATCATAATGTTCCATATGTAGCTGATCGCCCAAATTCAAACCTACCATTTCTTAGTAAACTCCATAACCACTCAAATCTACTAGTGTATCAACTCGCATCCTATTCTATTATCGACAACCCTCTGAGGCGCCTGAAAAGAAGAACAGTTGCTTTGCAAGCAATTTACATGTCATTATAAACGTCATCATCACATTTACTAGTTTTTTTTTTGTTTTGTTTTTTAATACATAAATAATTTGAATTAGGATTGATGAATTAAATGCCACTTCTATTGAGATTATTTTATTTGAAAACTAGTTTCGAATGCTAAACATTCATCTTCAGTTCTTCGAGGTAACTAAAACACGTGTTTTAGTTACCTCGAAGAACTGAAGATGAATGTTTAGCATTCGAAACTAGTTTTCAAATAAAATAATCTCAATAGAAGTGGCATTTAATTCATCAATCCTAATTGTATTGATCCTTCTATATCATCATGCGTACCTCAAGTGATAAATAATTTCCAATAAATAAAATTAGGGAGACTTTTTATTTTGTTGTTTGTTTGGAAACTTCCTTTGTTTAGGTTTTGAATTATTAATTTACCTAGTTAGATATATTCAACATTGTAATGTTTATTTACAATTACTGCTTTTCTCTGAAGAAATTTATTAGTTGCTTGAAAATAAAGAAAATTTACCTCATCAATACTAAAGAATAAAATATTACTTCATTAACTGAGAACGTATTTGTTACTATTTTTATATCCTTTAGCCGGAATGGATGCGGGCAGAGCTTTGGTTCTGAAGGATAAATGGTGGAACTGGCATATATAAAGGGAATAATATTCATATATTGTCCACGGGTGGGATTTTTCTTTTACCTTTTACCGTTCCAGAGTACCTTTTTTTTATCATTACTATGGTATGGGAATTTAAGATTGATCTGACCACGTTTCGTCCCGTTTCGTTTCGTCGGGTTAAGGGTTAACTTCTGGGCCGCTGACGTCACTACTTCAAGATATATTCTCTACTAGTTGTTATTCAGTTATTTTGCTATTCAGTAGAACTAAACTCATCCATAAATAAAATAAATGCTATTAAGACACCTAAGGCTAACAGCAAATTATCTTTCCACATTATGAATGCTAAAACATATTTTTAATTTATTTACTACTATAAACTACTATAGACCCCTTAAATTCTCAAAATTCCATCTAAACTTTCCCAACCATCCCTCTGAATCATACATTATCCAGTTCAATACATCCTTATAACTAGAGATGGGCCGAATAGTCGACCGAATTCGGTTGAGATCGGCAATGTTCGATGCGCTTCTTTTAAAGCTTTATAGCCGTCTGTATAAGTAGGTTTTGTTCACTTTATATTTTTCTTCTGTTTTTTGTAAACGTGCCGGTATGTCACGGAGTTTTTTTATTTTTTATTAGAAAAATATAGCGAAAATTTGCAACCTATTTTAATAATAGCTAGTTAATTATGAAATTTGGAACAAGATATTGTGTTTATGGACTTACCAATTTAATAGCAGTTTTTTTCCGCCTTCTAACCTTCACATTACATTTCAATAAATAATAATATATATAATAATATATATAATAATAATTAATATTCTTTATTATTATTTCCGCTGGAGTCTTCTAAGAACTACATGCCAATTTCAGTTCTTTGTTCTTTGCTGTTTTCTTCTCATCCAGTATTCCTTCATCTTTTCAACGTGCTTTTTAATTATGACAGTTCATTTTCTTCCCAAACTGGAATGATGAATCTTAAATAAAAATTATAATCAACAAAGGTCCTGGTCTCATTTCAATCAAGCTGTCTTTAAGTGTAGAAATATCAATTCATTTAATGGCGGGCTTGTTGGTGCTGATAGCCGACTGATCACCGACCACAAAAGTAGCCGATCGGTCGGCTTTACCTATTAGTCGGCCCATCTATACTTATATTCCATTTTGCAGATTAAAATGATATTCATTTTTGAAAAATTAAAAAAAAAGAAGAAATATATCAACAAACATTGATATAGTAAACTAATAAAATTCTTAACCATATGAACTACTTGTTATTCTGTACAGGTATGGAAGCCATCGTAAATCGAGACAGAAAAGGCCATAAGGGCCACTGAATCTAGATTTGGCAGGACTCCCCAGAGTGGGACAAGGGGTCCATGACCTCACTGTTTACTCTAACACTAGCACAACTTCGAGCACAGAGCGTCTCCACTCAGGATTGAGTAATCCTTGTAAATGTGTGTCAGCAGGTAAATAGAAAACCACTTTGTTGATGTAAATTAGTACAGTGGAAGATCAAGATTATTGCAATGGAACTCTCTTATATTCAAAGGTATTTATAAAGGTGTAATTTGATTGATTATGGTTATCCAAGAAAAAAGATAATTTGGGTATGCGATTATTTAAAGTTCCATATGAAAAATCAATTACTTGTGCTGATGTGGCTGGGATCTGCATAAATGTAGGTATAGAGGGCTATTGAAAATTACTTAAATGGAGGAAAGGTGGTCGAGTGATTATTGTAATTATTAAAAAGTTTACTTATAATGCTTTGTAGTAGACTATAGAATTATTTGTTTCCAGCAATCATAGCTGGTTCCAGGGTATTGGAATCAGAATTGATTATTTTCCATTCCAACCGCTGTTTTTGTTTTTGGCTTGTGGTTTTACGGATAATTGTAGTGACCATACTAGTTATATATTATATTAATATATAAGGAGGACCTATAACCCGAATATTGTAGAATAGTTATTTAAATAATTTCTAAGGGTCGACAAAATATAATTTTGATATATATAATGTGCGTCTTATAACTTGTTTTTATTCTTTAATTTGAAAAATTCAGTAGAAACTAAAAATAAAACGTATCTATTATTTGGGTACATCGAATGAAATATATAATGACTTTTTTCATTTATTTATTTATATTACACTCAAGCTCTTTACGAGCTTATTAGCAATTTTTTCTCTAATAATAATTATAAAAATGCACTACTAAAACATATATACATACAATATATTTTTATTTTTCAAAATTAAAAAGCTTCAAATACCAATAACTTCGAACGTGAAACACAACTCCCTTAGTTCATGGGGCTTCCTTCTCTTTACGCTCCTCAACAGCGCAATGCAGTCCAGGAGATGGGCGGCCTCGGCATTGACGTGGTCTTGCAGAGGATCCTGATGCAAATGGGTGTGTATTAATATCATATAAAATTGATCTCATTTTTACAAATTTAGCCAGAAAAATAAATCTAAAAGAAATGACAAGAATAATACTGTCCCATAACTTTAAAACCAACTGGGTAAACAGAATCTGCCAATAAACAAATTTTTTGAAAAAAAACTTAATCCTCTTATTACTTCCTTCTCTCAACGTACTTCATAATTATCCGTTCCTATCTCAGTGATAGAACTTTCTAAGTAAACCATAAATTTTCCTATTCTTCCCTCTTTACCCAATCTGCCGGTGTTCCTCAATCTAGTATTCTAGGCCCCATCCTCTACCATCCCAACTCATCCTACCACTGTCCTCACCACTTAAGCTGACGTCAAATGTTTATTATCTGTAAACAATGATCCCTTCATTGCCTCTCCGATCCCATATCCTAAACATTCAAGAATGGTGTCAAAAATGGAGAATCAAAATAAACTTAAAAAAATTTTACCAAATAGCCTTTACCCTTCGTGAACTAACGACTTCCTATCCTACAGTATCCTTCAATGATATTCCACTAATTCCTGTAGAACAGATCCACTACCTAGGACTCCACTTGGACGTCTTATTTGGAATCCACATACAAGACTAAAGCTTGGGGTATCGTAATTTTTTTTTTTTTTTTTTTTTTTTTTTTTTTTTTCCCAAGACATCCAATGAAGTCCTATACTGGCCAGGGTGGGAAGGTCAAAATTCATTTCCTGGGTCCACCACGAAATAAATTTTGACCCGCAGGGTAGGATTCGAACCCACGATACGAGCGCGCTGAGACCCTCGCCCCAACGCACTCGGCCATTGAGTCCCCGTGAAAAATATTATGGCGAAAACAAAAATTATGAAAACGTGACGGAACTAAAAAATGCGATCAACAAATCTTGGGACGAATACCGAAACAAGTTATTAAAAAAAAAATAGTTATCCGAATGGGACAAAGAGTTTTTCAGGTTGCTGAAAAGAAAGGAGGTGTCACCCATTATTAACAATAACACTAACACCATAAAAAAAAACATTAACCTTATATAAAATAACATAAAATATTTTTTAGCTTGGTTTTATAGTTATGAGACAGTATTATTTTTGTTATTTCTTTTAGATTAAAGTTGTTGGTAAAATATGTAAAAATAAAAACAAGTTTTAGTCATATTATATCTACAACTCAATGAACCTGACTAAAAGATATGTTAAATTTTTAGTTTCTACTTAATATTTTAAATTAAAGCATAAAACTAAGTGGTTTTATAGTTTTGAGACGCTGTGTATATACAGGGTGCTCAATATTCGATGGCCACCCCCTTTTTTTTTACACGGTTTCTGAAATTCCGAAACTAGACTCTCAGGGTCTTACCTGTATCAAAAATGGTTTCTTTTCAGGTTATAGTCTGCTATTCAATCTTCTCCAGTTCTTCTTCAGCAACCCTAGCTTTAGATTTCCAATGGAATGTGGTAACTTTTACGACGGATTAAGATAGAAAATGAAATTTTGAATCAATTTTATACCGGTGAATTTTTTTATCCGGGGCACCGTTTCGCCGCAAATCGCGAAAAATCATTTTAAGAAAATAAGCAGTCCAAAACTGGGATTGCAAAAATAAAATAAACTTAGAACAAAAATATGAAATTAAGGCCTTCCCGCGACTGATACGACGAGCAGCGAGAACAGGTCGACTCGGAAGGTTTCCCCGAGAGGCTAAAATCGTCGACAAGCCCTTGATGAAACTAATACCATTTATGTACTGGCTACGGTGGAAGCGTATCCTCATCGGAGCATTCGAGACGTAGCCAGGGAGGGATACTCACTTAATGACATAACCTTAGCCTCAGTCTATCTGCATCTTGGGGAGTTTGAGCCTGACGAAGTGAAATGGGGTACGGTCTCATACGGTGTTGTTTTAGTATAGCCCACACCGTTTCAATGCAAAGTGGGTATCCCTGGCTGTTTCCCGAATGTTTGTTCAAACTTTATTTTATTTTTGTAATTCCAGTTTTACACTGCTTATTTTCTTAAAATGATTTTTCGCGATTTGCGTCGAAACGGTTCCCCGGATAAGAAAATTTACCAGTATAAAATTGATTCAAAATTTTATTCTCTATCGAAATCCGTCGTAAAAAAATACCACATCCCATTGGGAATTCCAGAGTTAGGGTCGCTGGAGGAGAACTGGAGAAGGTTGGAGCGCAGACTATAACCTGAAAAGAAACTTTATTTGATACAGTTAAGAACGTGAGAGTTTCGTTACAAAATTTTAAAAAATGTGGAAAAAAGGGGGGTGGCCATTCAATATTTCAACACCCTGTATATACTACATAAGACTTACAGTCAGCTTTAAAATATTAGGGAATTTGTTCGAATATGTTCATGTTTGGTGAGTGTGAGTCTGCACTGAACAGTTAATGGTTTAAAGCGATGGTCATCTTTTAATGAACTGTTCAAAAATTGAAGTCGACCAATTTAGGAACTAAGGATGTATAGTAAAAGAATGTTAATGTCCGATGCGACAAACTCGCCTCGGCCTCTAGAAAATGGACTGTATGGGAAAATATGAAATCGAGGTTTTGCACTCTTGGGGAGATATTATTGAGAAGGTAGCATAAACAAATAATACAGACGAAATCTCTTACCTTATTACTGCCGCCGACGGTCTGTCCAGGGGCCCCTGGAATTCCTTACGGCCTGGAAAATGCTTCTCCTAAGCTGCAATATTCGTCCAAGCTCGCCTCCTCTTAGGTCACCACTCATTAGGGGGAGAACAGTGTTAAAAAACCAATGGAAGACCATGAGGTCTTGGGCAATTTGTAGGAGGTGCGTACTTGAGCACAGATGATAGAAGAAAGAGGGAATATTCATGTGGGGATTAGCGCAGATAAGGGCTAGTTGCACCGGAAATTCATAGAGTGCGTCAATATACGGTAATTAAAGTTTTTCTCTTTCCCCCCCCCTCACATAAGCGCCGATTGGCGCGAACATACCGCCCACCAAAATTGGGATGTTGCCCAATTTTATTTCAAAAGTTAAACAATGAAAATGGTGGGCAGGCAGCAAAGAATTTATACAATAAAATAAAGAAATGAAAGCTCAACTTGAGTAAAGAGGAAGACAAAGACAAAAAATAAATAAAATGAAAATATTGTACCATGAATGGGAGCACAATTATACAATGTAAAGAAAGGAAACAGCCCAACTGGGCAACAATTATATAATGTAAAGAAAATAAAACAGTACTCCTGGGTAAACGATCATACAAAATAAATAACAAAAATAGCACAACTGTAGAAAGGTTATACAATGCAAAAGGACATCATTCCGGGAGCGGAATGACTTTGTTCACGGGTCTAGTGAGAGTGACGTTGGAGGTCTCAAGGATGGCCACTCGAGATACACCATCAAGGCCAGGCTTGAGTTCAGAAATGCGGACAATAGGCCATGAGAGGGGAGAGCTATTCACACCCTTGATCACAACATGTTGATTTTAGATTCTTATGATCTGATATGAAGCCACTGCTCCAAGGTCACTCTTGAGGAACCGCTTACAATGCACTTAGTACATCAAAAGAGGTGAATGTTATTCAATTTTTCCAACATTAATCAAAAAAGTCAATGGGAGTTTAGGAAAAAAATAGGAATATTATGAATGGTTGCCTACCCCTAATGCCTAATAATTTTTTTTTAGTAATATAATATTAACTTAAACTGAACGATACTAATTTAATGGTTTTTTTTTTTTTTTTTTTTTTTTTTTTTTTTTTTTTTTTTTTTTTTTTTTTTTTTTTTTTTTTTTTTTTTTTTTTTTTTTTTTTTTTTGCACGCGAAAAGGCCCTGAGGACCACACGAATATCATTGAGCTTAGTGCTTCTTTCCCTCTTTCTTTCTCTTCCTCTCATTCCATACTTCCTCCATTACCTACATAATGTTGTTTTAATATATACATAAATAAAACTTATTACCAAATCAGAATGTCGTTCCAATGATTTTTGACGTTTTTTGTAAAAATATGATTCATGGGCATTAAGTTGTTAGCACTAAAAATTATACGCAAAAATTTGTAATAGACTCTCCATCTGGATTACTAACTCATATGGTACATTTAAATTAAGAATCGAATGTCTGATAATGCTTTCACGCAATCTTCAATCACCTGATCAGTGCTATTTTAATCAGGTTCAAAATTAATGATCTGCGTGAATATACCATTGAAGAAATAATGCTCAATTGCATACTACAATGCATGATGTTTATCGATAAACAAAAAAATATTTTAACTATTAGTTTAAATTACCAAGTTCTTTACTTGTGAGAGCGGGTAGCGCTACAACGGGAGATACTAGTCTAATATATTTTTTGAATTTTTTTGCACATTAAAAACTAATGGCAGCACAAATATAAGTGCAAAGTTATCTTCATTTAAGCTTATCGAAAAAATAATAGTATAAAGATTTATATAATTGAAGGACCCCAAACGAGTTTCTACTCCATGAAGCATTAAAAATTATAAAAGAAGATTTGTGTACTTATTTCTCACCTCGTCACTAATTCGTTAACCAATGGAGGCAGATTGACAGCACTTAAGCCGCTCGATATTACTTACTGCCCGCATTGAGGCAGATTGTAATACTTTCTCTAAATAAAGAAATAATATAAATAAATAATAATTTAGAAGACTTCATAATGCGAAACTTCGCGAGTTATATCCAGTAAATATAGTTCAGGTATTAGCAGCGCGACGCTTAAAATGGGCATGTAAAGTCGTTGGATTTTTTAATGATCGAATTCCAAAAAAAGTAATCTGTTTTGAGCCGTTGGGTAAGAGACCGAGACGAAGATGGGAGGATTGGGCATTGGAGGGAAGTGTGCGGTCAACGATTGGTGGTGTTGATATCGAATCTTCGGGTTCGCTAAGCTTTTATTCATGTATTACCTAAAAGTATTTAATACACTCGTTCATAAATTAACATAATTAGGGAATAAAGTTGACTTAACATTTATCGGGTAAAAAGTTTATTTTTTTTTAAAACATTTGAAATTTATGAGTAATCAATTTAAAAGTGTATGCATTTTATATTTTATTTTTAAAAAAAATGCATGAAAATATCTAATTCCGACTACATAGTTCAGAGATATTTATTATTTAAACAGGATGAAACATAATTTATATGCATGTATGTTAAAAATATAAATATTTTATATTTATAAATGCATAAACGTCTTCACTTGCTGAAATAAGGATGTTGTGCTAAGTAGGATTTGGATAACATTTCTTTTTTTATGACTTTGTTTATGAAGAGAGCCATAAAAAAGTATTAGGAGCAGAAAACCGGATGGATTGACAAACATAACATTCCAATTTATTTTATTTCATATATATCTAGTTCAAATAATCAATTCTTTAAATTTAGATTTTTGGCACCTTTATATATATATATATATATATATATATATATATATATATATATATATATATATATATATATATTAATATATATATATATATATATATATATATATATATATATATATATATATATATATATATATATCCATGTTGAACAGATCCACTTTGTTTGAATTCAAATAAAATATTAAAAAGATAAGAAACTGACAGTTTATGAATACATCATTAATTATTCTACAAATTCTCTATGATTCCAATTAATTACAAAAGACTCAATTAAGTGACGTAGAATCCTCATTATTCCAATTAATATCACAAATAATCGTATCTACGGTGAAATGAATATGGCTTTAGAATTATGATAAAATAACAATATTAATATAAAAAAGAACTAATTGAAATCCATTTTAATAAACCTTATTATTGGATGGTATTTATTATTAACAGATAAACTGGATAGTGAGTGAGACAAAGAATTAGAAAAAATATGAAGAATTTAGGATTCTTCCTAAACTCCAGTAATAATCTAAGATGAAATGTATCGATATGAGTATGTAGGAGTAAATAATTAAAATTGATGATTGGACAGGGTTTCTGCGAGAGCGTAAAAGGTACATGGCCCATTTTGATTGCTGTACCAGCTGTGCAGCAACTGTTCAGCAATTCCATTTCTGTGGGGTTGGTTTGATGGCTGGATCTCCAAAGCATGTTTCTGGAGGTGTATTTAGATGATTAGATATTTCAGCGGTAAATAAAATGTGGAGCTAAACCTAAATGGACATAATCAGAAAAATATTATTTTGAATGATTTGCACATTGTTATTTTTCAAAGTGTGTCATTTTCCATTTATGCCTTCAGATTTACTTCTTAATAACAAAATACATTATAAAAAACTATTGTTGGAATGGAATTTTCATTACCATAAAATATAAGAAAGATTAGTGATAGGTATTAATAATTACCTCAATCTATAAAGGTTTAAAGTTTGTCATGTCCAATTCTTCGCTATAAAACTATCACCTGAGGTCTAGTCAACATTAGTTATGATTCACTTAATTTCATTGTATTATTGTATTATACAGAACATTATTCTTCGCTGTATACTTTGCTGTAATGTTTTACGCTATCGTTCGTATAATAAAGCAGTTTAAAAATGTTAGAATAATGTTAGTCCCTCAAACTAATGGAAATAATGACAGGTTATAAAAATATATTTTTTAAACTGTGCTAACAAATTTTTATAGATCTCAGAAACATCGGAAAACGTCGGATCATCGAGAGGGAAAAACTCATTGCCAAATGATGTTAAAGGGGTAGATAATTTAGGAATAAATTTTTGTCAATGACTACCAATTAAGATTAACATAAGACGCTGGTAAGACCAATACTAACCTACAGTTCGGAGTCATGGGTGGTCTCTCGATTGGACGAATGAAGCTTTCGAATAAAGGATTCTGGGGCGTACTTATGGACCTAAGGGAGTCAAACAGGCCTACCTCAGTAGACTAATCAAGAAATGTATAACTTTTTAGGCAAACCAGACGTAGGGAGACACATTAAACTGAGAAGACAGAATAATAAATGAGGATATGTACAGGACTTAGATGGATGGACGGTGTAGCAGAGGATGCTAGGAGGATCATTGGAGAGAGGACAGGAGAAGAGCTGACCAACGACCAATACACTAGCTGAAGTTATTGGAGAATGCTAGGGACCAATAATGGCCTCCTGAGCAACTGGAAGGAGAAGATCTACTAATAAAAATTGAGCATGTCAAGCATGAACCAAACTTACTATTCTAATTTTCCGCTGTTGTTTCTGCTTAGAAACCTTTCCAGGCAAGCAGAAATATTAAATGGTTAATTAAATATAATTATTAAAATAATTAATGTAAATTATCCCAACTTGGGCTCTGGCTTCTTGGTTCGAAAGTCACCCACACCCGGTTCTTAAATATTTCCATATTCAAATATGCATGTTATACAAGTGCATTATAAAATTTGATCAACCTGACCGGTTCCATGATCAATATGTAAATGACAGCTAATGTTTTAATCCGAGCAAGGCCTGGGGACTCTTAAATCGACCGTAGCCATTGGAATTGATGTAGGAAGTTGGACCTGCTTCCGCTAACTGAGGCTTCCTACACCATGCGGGAGCTAGCAGCTAATTTAAGTTAAGAAGACGTGTCAATAGCAGCAGCTCCCGTCCCATTATTAACATGTTACGCAAAACTTAACCTAATTTGCTCTAACAGCAAAGTCATTATATATAGGGCAGAATTATTTAGAAATGAGTTTAATTACACCAATTTTTTAACATATATATATTTTGGTTTATATACAAGCTCGTCACTGACTATTAATTTTACGTAACAATTTTTGCCTTAAAGGAAATTATACCTAATTTATTAAATTGAATTGTATACAATTTAAAAATATAAATACAGCAAAATTTATATTTTATATCAAAGAAACCAAGCATTAATTATATTTCAATTTTTAACATTAATTAATGTTTGCAGAGAATTTTTTTTTTTCACAAGTCTTAAGTAACATCTCATTATTGTTCATCTTCTCAATCTCCTTCCGATATTCCTCTATTAACCATTCCTTGATTCATACTAAGGGTGGCCGATTGTCGATTGTCATTTTCAATCGATTTTATCGATTGCATTGACTTGATACAATCTACTAATCGATTAATGATCGAACATTTTTCAAATTTCAAAATACAATGTTGAGGAATAACAAATCGGTAAACCATATTAAAATTAAAACCTACAGTAAACCTTATTTTATTTATTTTTTTTTTTTTTCTAAATCAAACAGATATAGTATTGAACAGGACGCACACACAATGGATAATAAACGAACCATAGTGTGACATAAATTTATGAGCTTTATTTTTCAGTAAGTGAAATGCAATTGAACCCAGAAAAAATATAAAAGCTGTTATAAAATACCATTTTTTTAAAACTAAAAAGTAAACAACTTCAAAATAACCTTAAATTAGACGATAATATCAGAAATGGTAAGTAGTTAAAATAACCAGATCACGAGCGACTGAGCTACTGTGGCTCCATGCCGATATTTTAAACATTTAAAATGTTTCTTATAATATTGCAATAGTTTTATTTCAATAAATAATTCATAACACGAGAGGATTTCTCAACAAGTAAATTACAAATATGTCGTAATAAAAAAATGCCCCCCCCCCCACCCCTCAAATCTTAGGAAACAAACCCTTCGATTACTTAAAAAACAATCGATAGGCAATCTATTCTCAACAATCGACAATCGGTCAACCTTAATACATGCCTTCTAATCATGTGGTTCCAGAATTGTAAGATAGTGTGGAACCACTAAGGAAAAAAAATACAAAAACCAGAGACCACACTTCTATAATTCATTATTTTCATTTTAAAAAAAACCAGAAGATTGTAAATTAAACAACATTCGCAACAGATTGATGTGTAGCGATAACCATTTCAATAATCCCAAACATAGAACTTCAGAGACAATTGATTAATTTTCCTCAGCGTAAATCATTTTTTTTTTTTTTTTTTTTTTTTTACCTTCCCTTCGTTACTGTGTTGGCAAAACGGGGTTCCAGGGCAGGAGAATGGGATTTAGAACTAATTACTCAGAACTAATCCCAACCAACGCTACTGTCTCGAGTATATAAGGTAAGAAATTAAAAATCTTAATTTTGTTTTAGCAAGGTTTATATTTTTTCTAGGTTACTAACAACAAAACAATGGCATATAAAATAATTTATTTATATATAAACTTACAAAAAATGTTTATGGAACATTACATGTGACATTTACGAACTTACAAAATATATACAGAAATTTCCAAATAAATAAACTTATTCCTTCTCAGAATCGCTAGAATGCAAATTAATACTATCAGGACAAAAATAACAGCGTATACAGAGTAGTCTTTTTTTTTATCCAAAAGGTACATTTCGTTCTGTCTTTAACCCACAACCAATTGCGTTTGAGATGAAGTTATCATCTCAATTCGTAGATACAACTTGTATATCACAAATCATAGAAATAGGAGAGGTCGGAGACCCAATCTCATGTAGAATTGGTTGATCTGACATGGAATGACCCATATTGTTTTGCCTATATCCTTCAACATCAAACTATAGATTTACCATAGTTCATTTGAACCTTATATCTTTCGATCCTATTTCCTATATCCGCCTACCCTTGAGTAAATAGGAGTCACACATCTCAGCCAATCATGCCGGCACCTAGCCAGCTGTCTCATTTGTGCAGGTGTTGTTTCTCTTGCTCGTCCCGACGTATATATCCCAGGATCTTCCTTGTGGCCTAGTACTTTATGGTCGACAATCCTTCATTTGTTTGGGTAGGGGTCCTGTGTAATTTATGAAAAAACGTGCTACTTACATCTTTGAAAATATTCCTTAAAACCCTTAATCGTCTCAATTTACAGAGGTATTCCACTTCAATAATGTGAATGTGGTTTTTCTATTGTTACTCTGTTTTCGTTGATAAAAGTGGGAAAAAATGTGCTTTGTAGCGGGTAAATTTCCTAAAAACGATATTTTATTTTAGAAATCATCTCCTGTATACCAACCATGATGTTGCTACTGATAATCTCAGTTGACTCTATGCCATTTTTAAAAATCCTTCTATTTAGCCACTATGGGTAACTATCAACGTTTCATTTGTTGTATTCAATTTTTAATTTAATACACATGATATGAGCACCGAATTGCTGATGTTTTAATTTTTTAGAATGTTTTTAGAACTAATGATGAATCCAAACCAGTCTTCGAAAAAAAAAATCAAATAGAAATAGCAAATAATGTATTAGTCCTAATTGTACTAATGATTCTTAATCATCACGCTAACCAGAAATGAGAATAAAATCAGAAACTAAATGAAATTTCGTCAAAACACCTCTATTAATACTACTCTATTTCTGATAAGCTTGTCTTTTATTTGTCTATTTATGGATAAAGAGGTAGTCATGTCAATAAGTACTTTATATCATGTTTATGGTTTGTAGTTAATTGTGCCACAACGTCCTTATGCACTCCAGTAATTTATTTTAGGACGGGTTATCCTACAGGTTAAAAACCTATTTTAGCCAGGGTGTGAAGATTCATTACGTGGGTCCACCACGAGATAAATTTTAACCCATTCAAGAGGGATCCGAACCACACACCTTCAGTGCCGAGCGCGCTGAGACCTCAACGCGCTCGGCCATCGAGATCCCTTTTATGTTATGATTCTTGGATGATAGATTAATAAACCTATCGAGTAAGTATTATTAGATAAGTTTGGTTCAGCGAATCCTCGATCCTCGAATCGGTATAAAGGGGAGATTTGGAGAAAAAAAATAATAGTTTCTATTTTGTATAGTAATTTTTGAAACGTAGAATTTCAAAACCTGCTAAGTTCATTATAAATATGATTATTAATAACAATTAATATTAGCTTATTTCATCAACCCACAAGTTTTTTTTGGCCTCACAAACCAACAATCGCCAAGTGGCCCTATTCTTGCCGCCAACTTAAAATGCCTTACCCATGTTCTATAGACCTCACCTGCTTCACAGTCCAAGCACAGTAGCTTGGATCTCCCAATTCTGTGCCAGCCTTTAATATTTTCTTCATGATTGACGCATCTAAAACCCGTTTAGGTACTATCCACCTTTACCTCTTAACACTATAAAAACTGTCCCACTACAACCCATGAAGGATTCAGTACTTTTTCAAGTATGTAATTGTTAGTGGGCCAGCGGTTGTAAGTAAATTTGGCCAAAATCACGCCCAACAACTGGATTCTTTCCACAATAAGAGGTACCCACTTCGCAAAGGCTAGTTTGCCCCAGGAGACTCATACGACCTTGAAGTCGAACCACGGCTTGAAATAAGAGGAAATGAATTTTCTGTCTTCAACCGGACTCGAACTCGGGGTGAGGAGCTTGACAGTTTAGGGACTTACCCACTGGGCTACTGTATTATATGATAAACAAATCGGATATTTATGGGTCTTCCAATAAAAACAATAAATTACAAAATAATTATATATACACATCAATTACTTCGAGTTTAAAAAAAAAAAAGAATCATTCGAAATAAGATTAATAATACTCCAGTCTGGACCTTGAAAATAACTTTATACAAATCTAATTAGTTAATAGAGTTAACGACGAACTTTGGCCAGAGCAAGCGATGCCACTGTAAATTAGCACTCAAAGGGAAATTAAAATTGTTCCTGGAAGGATCTGGAAGCTATGAACTGGGTCACGACCCAAATCCTACGATGACCCAGCCCGACTTGATGATATGGGAATTATCCAGGACTTGGAAACTTAACACGTGGTACAGAAAGGCTTTTGACTTCAGCAGCCTTCTACCAACTCAACCAAGAGCAACGACCGATAAAGGTAAAAGTTCGTGATATTTTAGAAAAGAAATAGATGATAAAGAATGATCTGAGTGCAATAGCCTCACTCCTGTTCTATATTTAGGATCAGATTAATATTTATATCCCATCAGCAATCACGTATTCACCTTAACTTCTCTTGAAGCTCTGAAATCTCCGATAAAAAAATGACGATAGCTGGTATATTCTATAACGCCACATCAATCATATCAGTGTGTGTTTATTTAACAAGAAAAACTGATATCATTGATTATATTTCATAAAATGTCCACTATCTAATTCTTTTATATTGTGTTAATGTCCATAGTTTTAACTTCAGATAACCGAAGTTAAATAGTTTTTTCAGGCTAAATATATAATGATAACAAAATCTAACAAATTTAGAGCTATACAGTGATATTTCAAATTATATATATATATATATATATATATATATATATATATATATATATATATATATATATATTCATATTATATGTTTTTGAAATAGTAATTACATATATAAATGATTTATTTTTATAAATTGAAAAAAAACGCATATGTGGTGTATAAAAAATTATATTTCAAAATTATTTTATAACACAGATGAACATCAAAAAATAGTTTACATATGCACAAAGTCAATATATTATAAAAATTAAATAATTTTACTACCATAACAAATATTGAAAGCTAACAACATTATATTTAAAAATTACACACTTATTTAATAATTATAAGTTTTTGTAGCCCGATTCTTTAAATGTATAAGTTAATTAAAAAAAAAAAAATGAACTATATTTGTATATAAATGTACTATATATTTTCCTTCTTTCAAATAATCATTCATTCAGCGCCAGAGCAGCAGACCATTCATTCACAGCTGTAGTTCACTTCATTATTAGTTTTTAAAAGATTCTTTCCTAATATTGCCATGGGCCCAAGGAATGTCTGGATCATAAACTGTTAGTACCTCATCCTCTAAAAATCCTCTTCTCATTGCCTTCACTGCTTTCTTAATCACTACCATCTCTTGTCAAATCGCTACTTATTTTTATTCTTGTTGAATGGCACTCAGATCATTCTTTATCACCTTTTCATATTGATGTGAAAGATGTGGTGTTCCTTATTAGAGAAGTTTATTAAAATTATTGAAATATTTAAACAATACCATTGCCTTTTCAAGTAATGTTTGAATCATGAATTAGATAATTTTAAAAGTTAAATGCATTTTCTTTTTTTTCAAGAAAAGAGACAATCGGGAGTGCAGCAATCATCGAGGGATATCTCTTCTCAGCATGCCTACAAAAATCTTCTCTAGAACACTGAAGACGAGAATAAGAAGGGTAGTCGATTGCTTGATTGGAGTAGAACAATACGGCTTTAGGAATCAAAGAATCACGCAGATCTCATCTTTAACATGAGACAAATAACGGAAAAGGCTGTTAAGAGGAATGAAGAGCTCCCATCTGCTTCGTGGACCTCCAAATGGCTTTGGCAGAGTGAGGAAGGAAGATATAGAGCGGGCACTATATCTATACCGAGAGAGGTATAGATCGAGGAACAACATTGGCTGAGTCTCTATAAAAAGAGAAGGAATGTGGTAAGAAACCACTTATCAAACGAATTTGAGTCGTCAATAGGTATCCGCCAAGGTTGTAGCTTAAGTCCGCTGTTTTTTAAAATAACCCTGGATTTGGCACTAAGGAGGGCCAAATTTCAAATAAGGCAGTTCCAGTTAGGACACAGAAACCTGCAACCCATCCGATTTTCTTTGTTACCCTTTGCTGATGACCTCGGCTTGCTAGCTGCTAATGACCGAGAACTCCAAATCAACATAAATGTACTACAAGAGGAACTTACAAAAATTAATATGACAATCAATCCGGGAAAACTAAGTGTATGAGAATAAGAAAGAAACCCGGAAGAATAATGAGAGTACTGAGAGTTGGTGGAGAGAGATCGGAGCAGGTAAAAAGTTTTAAATATCTTGGTGCCCATCTCAACGAAAGCGGCTATATTGACGAGGAAATAGTTCAGAGGATAGGAGCGGCTGGGATAATGTTTAATATGGTCCGAAGGGGTTTCCTGGAAAGAAGAGAGGTGACCACACAGACTAAAGTGGCAGTCTACAAGTCAACATTCCTGCCGATCCTGTTATACACATCGGAATCATAGACCCTCACCTCAAAGCACAGGAGCCGAATAGTAGAAAGGAAGACCCGACGAGACAGGATCAGGAATGACACCATAAGGGCCAGTCTCGACGTAAAATCGGCAGAGACCATCCTGGAGGAGCACAAACTAAGATGGTTCGGACACCTCCTCAGGATGGATCAAGAGAGAATCCATCCCTTTATTTATTGTTAATCTCGGTCAGGAAGAGATTTTCACACTGGAATGTACTTTTATGGTTAGAAATTAAAATCCAACCAGATGGATCGATTAATTATCTCTGCCAAATCGAATGTTTAATTATGTTTTTACTCATGAAACACCTGATCAATGCGTTTTTAACCATTTTACTGAAAATTAAAAAATAACTACCATGGAAGAAATAATGCTAAATTCCATTGTTACAGATTCAAGATTTTTATCCATAAACAAATTGAATTCAATTATTAGTTAAAATAATCCAAGTTCTTTATTTTTGAAAGCGGGTGAAACCGCGACGGATAATGCTAGTATAATAAAACCAGAAAACACACTCTCCTTCCCAAACATCGAGTGAGCCCCATCACGAAATCAATATTAAATTCTTCTTCATTACAAGTTTAAGAGATCCATACTGCTTACGGGGAATACAAAATATAAAAGAGGCAACAATATTCTATCACTGAAAAGGATAATTCTTCAAATATGTCCTAAATAATATAACTTTTTCCGAAAGATTAATAATTTATAAGTACCAATATACGTTACTTCAATTAAATAATATAGTTAAAATAAAATTTTTTTTTCCTATTCAAACATTGATTTTTAGGACTAAAACAATTAGTATTGTTCTTTAAAAGTTTATTAACTATTAATTATACAAATTCAATTACTTGTAATAAACCACAGGGCTCATGATTCAAACAATCTTCACATTAATTGAGGTAACTGTGTTAATTACAACTTTTAGTCCTATAAATCATGATTGTTTTCATGCAAACTATTCTGTTTATTTATTTATTTTTATTCAGACCCAACGAGATACCAAGCAATTTTTAAAACTATAAATGTCAATGGTTACGTAAAAAATAAAAATATAACAAGAGGGTGTTATCCAATTAAATGTTGGGGAAGGTTTCTAACGAGGCGTAGTTCGTAAGTTGTCTGTTGTAAATATTCAAAGGCCCCAGCGAATGGTAGAGTATGCGTGAGGATCGAGAATCACAAGAAAGCACGAAGTGTCTTAGGTGGCTTTATTCAAATAAGCAAAGCCAGTCTTAGGTTGTTAAGTTTCTTAAGCTTGTTTCTTTACAATGAGATTGCCAATGAAAAGTCAACTGTTGCGTAATAACGGTGAATAAGCTGTTTATAAAATTTAATATGTTTGTTTATGACATCACTCCTTAACAATTTTTAGAGTTTACATTAACTTAGAAATAAATTATGGTTTCGTTTGTAGGTCAATTATTGGACTGCGGCATGTGTTCTCGGACAATATACTTCCACAATTATCTCATAAGTACTGAATCATTTCCAGCAGTAATACTATGAATGCATTTAGGAGTTGGGAATACGAAACCAAGCCTATGCCCCCTACTGGTAGAAAGTACCAATATTATATATATATATATATATATATATATATATATATATATATATATATATATATATATTCTCCAAGAAGTACCAATGCTGTTCTGTCATCCAATTTACTGCAGTCAGTAAGCATTCATGCTTAGCCCAACCGTCCAATAGATCGTGATTGAATCAGTGAAATAGTGTATATATATTTATATATATATATATATACGTTATAGTATATACTGTATGTTTAGCATATGTATTTAGGGTCGAGTTAAAGGCTGTGCCATATCTTTTTCTCCGAAGTTTTCTTTCAACATATTCAGATTACTCGTCACACTGAGAGGTTAGTTGTGAAGATAACTATAATAGTAGGTGACTCAATTTTCAATTATTTACACCGAGATACGTAAAAATAAACAGGATGTCGATCTAAACAAAACAACAGGATAAAATGAAGGAAATTATTTGTGTAAAGCAAAGCTTCATTATTCAGAAGAGGTTGATATAAAAAAGAAAAATATATCTGAAGGAAAAAGGCAACCGGAGGGCGTGGTATTGTTTGTTAAACAGAAGGAAGGATGTAATATATCAGGAATATAAAACTAAACATTCTATTACAAACAAAATTTATTACTATTTAAAAAAAAAATATTTATCGATATATACAACTGTTTACATTATATAAAACAAGTAAATTTGAGGAAAATGATTACAATGACCTGTCAATAACATAAAAAGAACTTCTACATTAGAAGGTCTCTTGGCCCCCCTCATTTCAGACGCCTTGGAGGATTGTCGGGAGCTGAGTATAAGGCAACTTGGAAGACTAATGGATTCGACTTGGAATGGAGTTTGCTATGTAAGGATAGGTATCTGGTTTGAGCTGAATAAGGAATATGTGGAATATTAAGAACTTTATGGATACGTTCGTTTGTGACGTAATAAAGAGTATTGATGATTTCCCGAGGGATTTTGGATTGTACGGATTGGATGCAAAAAAAAATAGAAAGTTTAGTGGAGGCCTAAAGTTTAACTCTGTATATCTAAAAAGGTCTATTTACTGTCATGTAAATAAGTATTTTGTAGTTTATTGGGAGCTTTGAACGCTTGTCTAGTAAATGTTAGAGCAGTCGCAAACAACACGCAGTTTCATTTATTCTAAAACTGTTATTTAAAAATATCAGGTTCGGATAATCGAAACTGAAAAATATACATTATTCATGGAGAAAGGTCCTCTTGAATAATGACAAGGTATTCGTGTATTTCCGGTGTGAAATCAATAAGAAAAAAAAAATGTACAAAAGAAAAAAAATAGGATTATAGAAAATTAATTTCTAAATTAAGCTGTTTTACTCGTAATTCTGACAATAAATTGAAAAAAAAAAAAATGGTAACGAAATAGCCGAGCGTGTTGAAGCGAGTATTTCAAAGTGGCGGGTATAGGACGGTTGCAATACATAGGTCGTTAAGATACAAAACAAAACAAAAATAAAAACTAATTTGCAATTAGGAGTAAAAGAAACATTTTCTAATTTATGACGTTTCGACCTGCCTTGCAGGTCTCCATCAGGGTGATTGTTGTCTGGATGAAGGCTTGACTAATTTGATTGTCAGTCAAGCCTTTATCCAGACAACAATCATCCTGATGAAGACCTGCAAGGCAGGTCGAAACGTCGGCACGCCAAATACAGTTTTTAATTTAAAAACATGACGTGTTTATTTACCTGACTGCACCCCTGATCATTTCTTCACTATTCAAAGTTTTTAGTTCAGAAAGCAAATAGATGTTTATTCAAGGGAAGATTGTCTACCGGCAACCGTTATTTCATTAAAAGTTTACATTTTTAAAAAGTTTTGAAAATGCACTTCCTCTGGCCGACTTGCGCGATAAATTTTTGTTCCATATAATCCTGAATAGCTTAGAATCAAACACATTTTATTTTCGTCCGATTGTTCATACAAAAATAAAAATACTCTCCTCTTTAAGTTCGAATTTCACAAAAACGCTAATTTGGAAAAAAATAAATTTGTCGATCCTATTATTACCCAATAAGGATTTTAGATCAGGAAAATTTATAGCAATATGTTTTTCCCTTTAGTTACTTTTTTATTAGTTCCTAAGTTTATTTCTCTAGTGAGATCAGTATGTTATTTCATAGCAAAGATGAGTTCATTATTCCAGAAGAATTTGAAATCTATGCATTAAAATCTATGGCTTTCCGGAACCTAAATTGTAGCTTAGAAATAAACTTAATTTGTAATCCATACTACTGTTTAATAGAACAAGTCATTTTTTTGTATGTGAACACTAACCACGAAAAGTGCTGAACCAATCTGTACTAAATGTTAACTACACTTTCTTTAAACTTTTATGATGGTTTAGCAATAATAAAATTTACTTATTTCCAAATGAATTGCTAAAAACAAAGTGATAAATCCATTGAAGTTGTAACGGTATTATTTATTTTCTATTAAATTATTACTAAAAAATAAATAATATTTGCTGAGATATGAGGAACCTATTGAAGTTTAAAAATCATATCGGTTGATTTTTATACTTCACTGGGTTCGTATTCCTTAATAATACAGTAAATATTCTCTGAGGATAAGAAGCTCATACATTAAAATTAATTATGTTTTTACGTGACCTTCAACCATCTAATCTGTGCAATGGTACCAGGTAAAAAGTTACCGCTAAGCTTGGAAATATCATTGAGGCTATAATTCCCACTGAAACAGCGACTGGTCAAATCGGATTCATTCCTAAAATCCCAATAATTCTAATGATCTACCATTTCAATTCAAACGATTGAATTTCCAATTTATAAATCGTTTTACGTTAACGTTGCCGGACTCGCTGTTTCTCTCAAGGTCAATTCCAGAACTGGAAACCCTAACAATTAATTCATTAATTCATTCTCTGAATAACGGGAGACAAAATTCGAAATGTTGTAATGTCAATGTCTTATGAATTTATTATTTTTTTTTATTTTTTGCATGCTATCTACAATACAAGGTTTGCATTGATAAATAAATAAACTTATTTTTAGTTAAAAATTTTTAAGTCTTCTACCCATGTTTACTTATAAATCCGTCTTTATCTTTGACATTGAAGTAATGGTTGTATTCTAGATACATCAAAATATAAGATCTATACACAGGACTTCTATTTTTTATTTTTTTATTTTTTTGTTGTTGAGATAAGTACCATGCACACGGAGGCTCCGTATCATTTTACATCTTGGATTGGCTATTTGATCTTAAAAACCAGAATGTCTCGATTTCACCATTAATTTTGTTTATTGATGACCGATAATTGAAGCAGCTAATCTCCTCCAAAGCAATTTAGCTGTCCCATTAGATATAATGACGGAGAATGGGTGTCCCACGAGCCGTTTAGTCCAAATAACTGTTAAATGATATTAGTCAGGCCCCTGTCATCAGGGTTATATTAACAATTACAGCTTACATTGCAATTAGCGTTTTCTCTTGGCTACCTGTTTTTACTTCAAATAATTATTGCGGCCGTGGGTCTAAGAGTTAATAATAATAATAACAATTATTGATAAATTATTCTACATCAATTACCGTCTATAATTACACAGATATATACAGTCTGAAGCGTAAGCTAATAAATATTTCCCGATATTAGCATCTGTAATATAAAAAATGGGATCATTAATAATAAGAAAATGCCATCATTAAGGTGAAATTATGAGATAGTTCTCTGGATTTTTAGTAGATGGCACTATGTATTCAGAACTGAGAAGAACAGTTTATTTTATTTTTGCATTTCTTTATTTATTTCTATATGCCCTATTCGTCTCCTATCCATTCCTTTCAATATAAATTCCTTCGATCAATCCTAAAAGCTCCTTACTTTGTCACAAATAAACTTATCCACAAAAATCTTAATGTACCATATATTGTTGATTTTGCCCAAATCAGATACCTATTTATGTATAGCAAACTACATAACCATTCAAATCCACTAGCATCACAACTCGCTTCAAATTCTATTCCAAATAACTCTCCAAGGCGCCTGAAGCGATGGCCCCGGGACTTTCTAATGTAGAACTGCTACCAACAGATTGTTGCTTTACAAGCAATTTACATTTACTTGATTTTTTAAATTTTATTTTGTATGTTGGTTGTGAATTCCAATAAATAGCTAACAAAAAAGGTCTAAATTCATATAAGAGCTGGTATCTCTCTGTACCAAGTAAGTAGAGGGGCGGGTTTGGTCGGGAGATCTCTAGGATGAGTGTATATGGTAAATAAAGTATTTTTCACCTTTAATTTAATTTTGTCTTATTTATTACTATTACTATTATTTTTTCTATAATTATTATATAATAAAACTATAATCGAATTATAAATTTTATAAATTATATTGTTGTCTTTAATTAGGTAGATGAGTATGCTGTGTTTATAGCAACCGAATAAAGTTGGGCAGCACTATGTTTGTTGTTAATTGTCTCAATAAAGCATATATCTCTCTTTATTTTATCCAATTGCAAAACGTAGAAAAACCAGATTTCCAAATTTTTCACCAGAAGCCAAAAACCATATCAATATGATGACCAATTGATATGAATATAATTTTTCTTTTATAATTAGCAGAAAAATAGATGGTTTTAGTTGGACAAGGGTAATAAGGGCCCCCTGTTGACCAGTTTTTTTTTTAAATTGATTTTTCTTCTGTACTTACTCCGTTTTACATCAGTTTTGCTGACTTACTCACTTTTGCTACAGAACGTGATTTTTAATTGTAAATTTGAACAGCTTTTCCTTCGTGTTGAAACCTAAAACTTAGTCAGTCTTCTGCGTGGCAAGGAGCTGGATCGAATGGTAAATAAAAATCAATTTTGATTTTCGGTGGATTTGCTACGTTTTGCAATTAGGCCCCTCGTATATGGTTTTTTATTTCCATATTTCACTTATATGTATAATGTTTATTTCATATTTATACATCCTTTTTTTCTTCTTTTTTTTTTTTTTTTTACTTTATTTAGTAATTATTACAATATGTCACAAATGTGGGCACTATGTATGATGATGGCTTTATGATTGCATTCACACATTATGTGCATTAAAAAAAATAATAATAAAAAAATGAAAAACAAAAACAAAAAAAAAAGAATTCAGATAATTGTGTAAATGAAATCACCTTATAAGAATGATTCTTCACCTAGTTACAGCTTAAATTTTGTTTATTTTTATTGTTGTAATTAACTGTTATTTATTAACCCTTAAGTATCCAATTTTCATGCTGAATCAAAATGGCTCAATCCCTCACACTAAACAATATTTCCTCAGTTTGTTCCTTAAACATTCCCGAAGGTTCTCCTCTCTTTATTTTTAAAAAGATTCTATTCGAATCGCAAGATTCACACCGAATACACCGGAGAATCAGCAGATCTGGTCCTTGCAATGTAACAACCGCCGACAGAAGTCCAGCATATTACACCGTCTTCTTTATCCCCTCCTCAATCCTCCGTAATACGTACTATGCCTCTTAACATTCACCATGTTAAATTTTAAAAAAATTTCAAATCCTTTCGTTGCTGTTTTATTATCTTTTTAATATTTGGATTATTATTTTCAGTACCATCTAGCATTCTAGCATTTTACTCCTTTATTAATTTAATGCACCTACGGTTTTCTACATTTTTTTGTCATACGTTTTCGTAAAATTTAAAACAATTTTTTCTTTTATATACGTATTATTCAGAATATAGCACAATATTTTTTTTAAATGTGTTACACAGTGTTTAAATGTGACTATATTCTGAATATTCGAAAAAGTTTTTTAAATTTTATGACAATGTAGAAAAACTGAAAAATTAGTACTTATCTAAAAATAGGAAAAATATTTTCATGAAACTTTTAGTAAACTGCAATAAAGTAATAAAAGAGTAAAATGATAGACTTTGGAGATAAATAATTAAACTTCCTTTAACATTATTGAATTACTCAGTATCTTATCTTATATATATTGTTTTAAATATTATTAATTTTTTTAATTTATATTGTACATATTAGTATAGATGCATACATCAGTTTTATGCACTTAATGTAATACATTGTCATTACTGAACGGGACCTGCATTCCTAATTTTTTATTTAATTTGCATTCCAAATAAATAAGACAAAATGTACATTTTTTTCAATTTCAATTAATGAACAAACAGTACGTTATATCTACTAAAATGAAAAGATAATCACCCATTATCGTAAATACAAATAAATGATGCGCTCAGAGTTTAATGGGAAAAGAGTAAGTTTAGGAGAAGTTTAGAGAGAGGAAATTGTGACAAAACAATTAAACACTACTTTATTGGGCTTAAAACATCTTGAATATGTAATTTATTGATATTTCGAAAACCCGTATATGGTCGACATTTTGAGATGCCTGTTTTTAAAGGCTTTCGAGTTTTGTTGAAAAAAAAAAAATGAAACTTCCTTACAATTTATTTTACCAACCCATAGTAAAGTAGCAACGTAGTCATATACCATAGCTGTGCTACTTCCTCTCTTTCTCTCTCTCTCTCTGTCCTCTGTTTATATATATATATATATATATATATATATATATATATATATATATATATATATATATATATATATATAAGTTATTCAAATACAAGAACCACACTTAAATTATTGACGTAAGAATAGGTTAAGAAGTATTGATTGGGCAAATACCATAAAGGCGATGAAGGTCTTAACGCACCGTAAGTTCTAAATTTATTTTGTGGCAGACCCACAGAATGATTCATGACTTTCACACTGTGGCTGGAATAGGTTGATGACCTGTACGATAATTTCGGCTTTATTGAGTACATTAGGACGTTGGAAGCCCAACAAACAAAAAAATAAATAAAAATTTAAAAAATCATTGAATTTACTTGTTTTTTTCTCCCATCGTATGATATTCTATGTAGTTAATGTTATATGTAATCATTGTTTCCAAATACATTGGAAATTTTCTCATATCACTACAATCATAACTGAACCGATGGCTTTCGGGTTGTCTTATTAAAATAGCAGTTACTTAGGAATTCATATGTAAAATAATAATATAAAGCAATAGTTGTATTCATAAATTAATAAAAAACTTCCAGGGAGACAAAATTATAATTTTATATTTTTTTTTTATTAATAATAAAATGTATTCATAATTGGAACATAAAATAAAATGTGTAAAAAATAAAAAAAACTGGAAAACATAAAATGTGTTCAAGATTGGGTTAGGGTAAATTTCTGAATGAAACCTAACATCGAGGGACTTTAGTATCCGTTCTTCAATTATTTTCTTTATGTTTTTGATCGATTTTTTAAAATTTTATAGGAAAGGTTATAATTTGTGAAGAATTAGAGAATTATATCTATAAGGCTAGTTGCACACACGCCGGTTTTGGACGGCTGACTTTTTACCGGTCGTCCAAATTTCAATAGTGAACCACATGTCAAATAGTAACCTTGCACACACGCCGACCACTGACCGGTGCCGGCAAAATGCCTGTGAGTTGCCGGCGCCTGCCACTACATTATAATTAGTGTTTTATGAACTATAATTACAAAAGCTACTACTTGTTTGAGTTACTCAATCGAATGAAATAATATCCATTTGTTAATCAGAAATTGTCAAAAGTTATAGATCGAAAAGTCAAGAATAAAATAAAATTATAATTATAAAAAAACAACTAATTATTTGACCGGTTAAACACCGGTGAGTCTGCAAGCACCTAGCACCAGCAAAATATCGGTCGGTTTTTTACCGGCCGTCCAAAAGTCGGTGTGTGTGCAACTAGCCTAAGATAACCATGAGTATGTCGTGTATGGCCTATTCTAGGATAGATACATCTACAAGTCCAATACTTATATTATTATCTTGATTATAAGCTAACAGTAATTTACCTCACAGTAATTAATTTTGTTTTTTAACACCGAGGTATAGATAGGAGAGAGAGATACCATATTGAGATATATTATTGAATATTAAGGGCACCCTGGCTCATCTTACAATGTTTCCAGGAGCAAGGAGATCAGTATAGAACGAATCTTAAACATTTAAATCCCATCTGGCCTCTCTAAAGTCACTCCTATTTTTACATTAAATACTACTTGGCCAAGGGAGAGAAGATAACTAATTTAAAAATATTTCAAACTAATACAGTCGTTCTGGTAATATAAGAATAAAAGAGGAAATCAACAAAGGCGGTGAGTACTGCTGCAGACAGTGAGTGGGGTGATAAACTAAATCTATTAATATTGTCTGGAAATCCCCTCGTCGCAAATTTCTAGGCACCACTTCCTGGCGTGGTTTCTTTTCAATTCTTTTGTTCACGATTTCATCAGAGAATGATTAGCCCGCATATCAAATGTTAATACCATCTTATCAATCCTGGTCAGAAAAATTACCACATAAATAATCCTATCTTTTGCAACATCGCTAATCTGTTGCCAAAACCGGATCGGGGATTGTCACAAGAATGGTTACATAAATCGTTTCAAGTAATTATACTCCAGTTGAAACGAACCTTGCCGAATAATAATAAATTTAATTAAATTTTAAAATATCAATCAATCCAATGGAATGTGTACGTTAAAAAACTACATAAAAAATATTAAGTTTAGGAATAAATACTGTCCCGAGATAAAAAAAAAACGTGTAGTGTTCATTCAAACAACTTTGTGGCATTCGGCCAGAGATGTTTTCTTATTCTGCATTTTTCTAATACTGAATAGATGGACTGGAGGGGCAAAGTACAATTGAAAAGAAGTTCATCCCGATTTTATTAGTTAGTATAATAATAGTGATAACAATAAGGGCTAATTAATAAGAAAGTACCAATGGTTATTAAGATGATACCAATAAACCTACCCTTTACCATGTTGCTACAACCTAAGGAGGGTCTTGAGTTCATTACTTGGTAAGGAAGTAAAGTTTTGTGACCAACGGTGTGGTCAGCGATAAAGAGTACCCACTCTATAGAAGCTTGGCGTGCGCCGGGAGTGTTTTCAGATCCGGAAGTCGATCCAAGGCCAAAGAAACAGAAATTAAACGATCTGCCTTCAGCCGGGCTCGAACTCGGGCCCCTGGATCTTGGTCGTCTAGTGCCTTACCCACTGTTCTCCCCAGTTCTTTAAAAAAAATAATAATTTATCATAAATATCAATACTGTTTATAATTAAAATAATATTAAAATGCTAGGCAAAGTAAATAACACAAAATTGGCAATATCAATATTCATTTGTGACCAGTTTGTTTGGGTTAAGGCGTAAAACTGTTAGGTCATCAACGCCTGTGATGAATTAGTGCCTTACCCAATGAGCTACTCCACTCTTTAATAATCTGCCTGTGATAAAATCAGATCTAACTAAATCTATCTTCTATCCCAAAGCTGGTAGCATATTTGTATTACTTTCGTTTTTTAGAATAAGAACATTTCCATAACCACCATTTAAACTTAAATAATAGAGAAAGAAAATGGGAATAATACAATCTTTTTTGAACCAGTTGTATCATGAGTATGTATTTTGATTTCAAAAGACCTTTCGTTGACACGGCTTTCAAAACATTTTATGTCCTGTTTTCGGACTTCAGTTTGAGTTTCATATCCTGTGTTATTCAAAATATTAGAACATAAAACAGCATAACCATAGTATCACAGCCGATTTCTTATGATAAGGCTATGCTTTAGACATGATTTAATCCAGGAATATCTTTATATTAAATATTATCTCTTCCATATTTGACAGAAGTGTCTCTGCTATGAATTGCTATAATTTCCTCACATTATGCGAGTACATTTAGCTGAATGTAGCCTAACTTAATATCTAAATCAATTTGCTTCATGTTGGATGAACACCAAGAAATGGATCTTCTTTTTGAGGAATAAATCTATAAATATGGTTACTTGTTCATTAGAATGGTATTAATCATTTTGCTGATACATCTTAATATCAATTATCACTGTAATTATTATTTCTCTAAATTTGATATATGGGTGTAGTTATACATAGAACAATAATAATACAAACATTCATAATAATTATCATTCCATAACCCTGAAAGTACATTCAATGGAGCAATGGTAGCTTGCCACTGTATATAAGGCGTGTTAGAGGCATTCTATATATTTCAGTGCTCTCAAAAGCAATGAATGTCTCTAAAAAGACCATTTTACGCGGCCAAAAATCTCCAAGTATGCGGTGACAACCGAAAAAAAAATTATATTTGTGTGTGTGTGTGTGTGTGTGTGTGAGCGCGCGCGCGCACGTTAGTTTGTGTGTTGTATATATACATTGATGCCAGACATTATAGGATAATTCAATTTTCAAAAAATAATATTACACATAAGGACTATAATCTCAAAGCTTAGCTATTGTTGACTACGGAAGATGAAAAATATAGTTGATTTTTAAAGTAGCCATGAAGTGAACACTTCCAGTACCATTAACATTAAACATAATCTTTAAGTATTTGCCAGGAAACAAATATTTAATTTTTCAAACAATGAAACGGAAATGAAGTTAATTTTGGAACTATCTTTTATAAGATATTTTAACGTTTCGTATATATTGTATACTTATAGATGATGTAGTTATTTAAACTATTTCTTCCCACACGTCAAAAAGACAGAACAGTAAAATATATGTGTGTGTGTATTTAGGTATGTGCGATCACGAAATCATAAATCAGAAATGCAAATATTTATTAAGACTGGCAGATTTTGTAAATATAGATATTAAATAATTATTAACATATTAGAACTGTAATGGATGTCGTATATTTAATTTTTTGTAGAAGTCCGGATACTTAAAATAACCTGTTCATTACCTTATCCAGTGTTTTCTACATAAATTAAAATTATAATGAACTTCGCTCACCCCTTCGCTATACTTTTCCTCGATTTTTTATTTCAATAATCATTCAACATTTGATTGAAAGTATATCCGGAATGACTGGAGACAAAATCTCTTTCAGGAACACAATATGATAATAATCTAAACATTTTGACTAGTCGGATTAGCAACAAATTAAATCCCATTTTGCTAATCTCCAAAAAAATTGTCGATGTTCAGCAACAATTTACTGTCGGGAGAAAGTGGGTAGAAAGCTGGTGAACGTAAAAAAACCAATAGAGTATTAAGTTGATCTCCGGATACGCATTGGGTGATTGACATCTCACTCAGGCAGTTAAAAATTCAAATAGCACCCTTAAAAATAAAATATATATTTATCAATATTTCAATTCATAGTTTCGTCATTACTATTGCATAAAGTAATATATACATGTTTTATACAATACAAATACAAATTAAATTAATACAAATCCCTGTATTGGATGCCTCGAATGCTTAACACTATTCCTTTGTTTACTGATATGTTTTTTTACAAGATTTGCCCATTTCAGTAACCGCCCTACCATTTGTTAAGTGACTGCAGATTATAATGCAGCCATGGTTCTTTGAGTTCATTTATCAAATCATTCTTCTTCGAATAATATATTTACGCTATACTTTATTTTTAGGTCTTCGAAGCATTCCCTTGAGCTAAACGACCACGTGTATTGAATCATATAAGTAATATTAAGAAATAATAGTCTAAAAAAAATCTTACTTTTAAGTTTCTAGAACGGAAGAACCAGAATGAATAATTTTAAAAAGATAATCTACATCTTCACCTTTCAACGTTGCCTGTATTTTTTCTTTAGTTCCATTCCTAACTGATCTTGTACAGTCCAGAAATTTTCGACGTATTTACTCTAAAATAACATTCTTAAAATCTTCATCCGTTGATTCCAACCAAATGCTTCGTTTAATTGATATTTATTTTGTCACTTTATTCTTCTGCGCATCCAAATTTATTATAATAACGCAATACTTTCTCATAATTCACGCAAGACAAACCAAATATGAAAAATAATTGGATCATTATTTATTATACATTATTGATTTAATAAAACTTCGAACATGGACTATTTGCCGGTTCTAAACTTGAATGGATCTCGAATGCGGAATATTATAACATGTACAGGCAAAAATGGAGTATTACGGTAAAGAATATTATTTTGAAATGAAATAACCGATTAATGGAAAATATTGATAATTTCTTAATACAGAAAACTTTTTGTTCTTGTTTAGGCTTAATATTTATCGGTCTAAAACAAAAATATTGGATATTACCTGAAAGGATTAGCTGTTCGAACTAAAAGAATGATTTTAGCTGCTTACTCACAGGTTTTTTCCACCAATTAGCTGTAAAGCCCTATAGAGAAGGAGATTATAAAATGAAAGTATGATGAGAAACCGTCTTGTCCGGGGGAGTTAAGTGTTTGTGCTCTCGGCTGGAATGTTTATGTTGATGCGCTATCTGGGTTATCAGGTGTTTGTGTAGAGGCAGGGATTGTTTGCCTCCTCTGGGAGATATCGCCCTTCAGGGCAGCACAAGGATAGCTGTCGCATATAGAATCTGCTATTTTTGAAAAAAAAAAAAAAAAAAAAAAAAAAAAAAAAAAAAAAAAAAAAAAAAAAAAAAAAAAAAAAAGATTCTTGCACATTTGTAATTTATCTCTGACAGGTAAGGATCGTATAGTATTGACAGTTTTACGTCAAATGAAATCACAGTGTTACCAAATTTTAGGCCAATTCAAGAAAAATAAATTAAATTCCCAACTGTGAATCACTGTTTCAAAATTCTAGGTATTCAAAACAGGATATCTTTTTCAATGATGGTAGAAAAGATTTGTCTAATTAAAAAAATGTGACAAAGCATTTTAAAAACCAATGCAGTGCATATTGTCCTTACTTTCTCATAATTATAAAACTTATATATGCAGAAGATTAGCCCTATACTTGTATATGAACTACTCATCATCTTTAGTCGTATCCTTCAGATATTCCATAAAACAAAGCTATTAAAGTTAAGAAGAGAACAGGTAACGGTATACTGTAAACATTGGGGCTAGGTACTTTGGTTTTCATATTATATAAATTAAGGAATATGTTTTTCTATGCCCTAAGGGGCTTGAAGTCAATACAGAGATGTCCCCCATGGGCCTATTTTGGCAGTTTCTGCCGATGTTTTTCGCGTGTGTTTTTAGACTCCCCGGGTGGTAACACGAGGAGAAGATTGAGTTGATGGGGGTAGGAAGAGCAGGTATAGCCCAGACACTAAGTAGGGCACTTTGGCTCGGTTATTTCGTTTAGAGGGGATGGTTGGGCTTGTGGGAGAGCAGGCTACAATTCTCTCGTAGTCTTCCTCTTTTTCATATCTTCAGTTACTCAATCGATGCTTCTTGTATGAAGTCTTAATAAGCATGAAATATAAGAGCTAGGCTGCTAACTTTATTAGTATTCGAAGATACCATAATTAAAAAATAGAAAAAAGCAGAACAGATTAGGAACAATGTGAATGAATATTCTAATATGATTAGTGTTGATCGTTAATGTCTAGAGCGAATTCTTTTTTCTATACATTTAGGGTTATAATAATAATATGTATAATAATAATCTTATAATGATTTTAATTATTTATTGAACGTTACAACTGCATTAGATATTTATATCAAGTAGAAGTGTGCAAAATAGTTACATGTCAATAACTTGCAAAGAACTACCTATCAGTTGCTTCTCAATAAAAGTTTTACATTAGAAGTTCTCAAGGTCATCTGTTTTTCAGTCCGTTATTGGGAATTGAGTGAGAAGCAAGTTGGGGGACTAGTGGATTTGGTTAGATATGGAGCATATCATCGAGGAAAGGTGGATTGGATTACATTAGTAAATTTAAATCCATCAACGTTTAAATTTTGGATTGCACGAAATGGATACGATTACAATCGCAAGTTTTAGTTGAGCCCAAAAGCTCAACTCCGTATGTCCAAGTTACTCATTGCTGTCAAGTAAATGCATCTCTTCTTTTTAAGCTCTCAACGTAAATGTTGGAGTAGTCTATAAAAAAACCGCAGTTTCGTGTCGTTTTAGTCTTGTATGTAATACGTGTGTCCTAATTAATAGCGGATTAATAGTGATTAAATTTTTTTATCGATTTATAGAAACTTATTCTCCTCGAAGGACATAATCATTAAAACCCTTATGATATTGTAAAAAGTAAATTTTCATATTTTTATTTATGGTAGTACTGTCGTTGTATTTAATAAAAATTAATGGATACATAAAACCCCCGACAGTAGAGAAATATTTTAAAAATAAAACTTTTATTTACTAAAATGATATAACTTCATTTTATAATGGAAATAACGAGTAGGTTCTTTTCTAAGTCATGGTTAACGAATGATGAAATATTTCTATTTTTTTTTTGTTTAATAAACAAGATTGAGTGAGGATTCACATATTGATTATCATCAATTTTGTGTTTTAAATATTATTAAATTAAATGTTTTAACGTTACCTGAGAGCAATATATTTCACTACTATAAAAATCACTAAAGTACATAACATACATGAAATCTTGTTAACTAAAAAAACATAAATATAATAAATATAAATAATAGGAAAAACTCGATATCTCGAAAATTTGTTATCTCAAAGTAATTTTTTTCCCCCTTCAACTTCGACTTATTGAGTTTTGACAGTAAAACGTTTAAAACGTTCTTCAACTCCTCTATCTACTCTAATGTTTTAGAAAGACATACTAGTATGTTACAAAGAGTTATCTATTGAACAATAAAAAATCCATGTTTTTTAGTTTACAAGATTTCATGTACATATGTTATAATTAAATATTATAAAACTAACTAATTTTATTAGTATAGGGATAAATAATTTATTCTAAGAAAAATTAACACAAATAATAAAATTAATTTGTAATTAATTACATAATTAAAAAAGTTTTTTTTTGCTGGTTGTAGGAGCAGCGGCCTAAAACAAAAAAAAATTCTGTAACTTTCTTCTGTATATATGTAGGGGTGTGACGATCTATCACACGCTGAATTGTGTGCAAAGACATCAGATTCTACCCCTGGTAGACATGGCTAATAAAAAAAAATAAAATAAAAAAAAATTAACACACATAAACGTTTGCCCTGTCCCTGAAATAAAACAGTACTGAGGATAAGCAAGGATAGGGAACGACAAACAAAACTACAAAAGACTTATTTACATAACACTAACTATACCCATTTAGACATACGGACTGGAGCTTTGTGACTCTACTAAACCTTCTAACTCTTCTCGTATCCAATCGTCACAATCTCATATCCTTCGTAAAATCCTCATCACTAAAACAAATAAACTTATCCATAAAGATCTTAATGTTCTATATTTTGCTAGTTTGGCCCAGCCCAGATACCTGTCCTTTGATACTAAGTTCCATGCTCACTGGAATCCACTAGTTTCCAAACTTGCTTCACATTCAATTCCCGTTAATCATCCGATGCGTATGGAAAGAAGATGATCGAGAGACCTCTTAATTTTTTTTTATTGAATTGCTACTAGTGTGTAGTTCTTTACATGTTATTGTAATAATCTCCTCAAATGTATTTATTGCTTATATGCATACAATTGTAAATATCAATAAATAGTTTTTAAAAAATCTCTCTCAACTAAACTACTACTACTAATAATAATCACTTTATTTGTTAAAGAAAAAGATCTTGTACAAATATTTCAAAATATAAACAATTTAGTACATACTTCTCATGAGTAGCTGACCGCACATCTTAGTAAAGTTTCCATTGTGAATAAAATAAACTATTACTCCTACTATATACATACTGCACATTATTAGATCCTTGTATAAATGCATAATTTTACATAATTAAAAATTAAAAATTAATATACTAAACTACTACGTATAAACAATTTCATAACACATTTTTTTCATTGAAAATTATAAGGAATACCATTTCTCAATATGGTAGGATTATAAACATAGAACTAATATTAATCTCTCACCTCTCGCCCCCAGTGGCGGGAGCTTCTTATGCTTCAGAAAACATCAACGAAAACCTTGATTTGTCTCATTATTACCCTGAGCAATATTAAAATATGATATTGTGAAAAATAATAATGAAAGAACTGAGTAATCTAGGAAACTAAACACATACATACAAACATACGTGTATATATTTACATACATACAATACATAAGAATACATAAAACAATAGACCTCAATACACTTTTGCTGGGTTACACACCCTGTTAACATTTTATTTTATTTTATAATTAATCACTTATTTTAAATAAGTGACGATGTGTGTAACACTGCGAAAGACTATTGTTAAAAGGTCTTATGTGAGGATGGGATATTGAAACAATATTATCGTTAACAAAAGAGTCGTCATTAATGAAAAACTTCTGTTCTAGATAAAAATGGTAACCATAACAGAGTTCTAAATTCATATAATGCTCTTCTAATCTTTTACATTAGAATTTAGGAACAAAATTATCCCAGATTAGCGCAGACATACAACGTGTGTTGTTTTGATCGCAAATTTAGAAAGCGGTGACAAGGATAGGCCTTACACGTGCGGAAAAAAAAAATCCTTCCGCTCTGCCTCCACCAGGGCCGAAATACACGTTTTTTCGAAAGCTGTTGTAATTTTTCATATTTCTTATGCTAACAAGTTATTTCTATAAACACACAATTCTGAAGTATTAAGTCAATGATTTAAGTTGGTTATTAAAAAGATCAGAATATTTAAAAATATTAGCTTGTATACTAAATTATTTAAAATTAGTCTGTGATAAAAACTGTCATATAATTTAGGTGCGCATATATTTGTATTCTTCTATAATATAATGATAGTTCCTTATTCCTGCCGCTTTAATAAAGTATGATTTTTGTTTTGCGTATTCAATGGGAAATTAGTTAATTATTTTATATTAGATCAATGAAAAATCTTCATATTTATTCATTATGCATAATATATGATATTATAATAAATACATATGTACGTACATAATAATATATGCATAATTAATAAAACGAAAACGAACCCTAAGAATGCCGACACTCGGTACTACCAATTCATGTTATACACCATTCTCCATCATACCACATTGCAACCCAAACATTCAATATCAGAACAGATAAAATAACGTCTTTGTCTTTAAACGTTTACATGAATGTTCAAAGTAGATTTCTTTTTTTTAGAATTCTGTAGCTAATTAATTCAACAAATTAACATGCTCACTTCAACCGACATGCTGCTATTCTCTGAAAAATATAAGTGCCCAGTGATTCTATACTGCGTCACCTTCTACATTTTCTATTTTTCTTATTCTCTTTTACGCCAAATATTTTAAGCAAAATTTAATTTTTTAAAACTTCGAGGAGTTTTCGTTTTTTTAGCGTAAGCTCCAACGTTTCGCACCTGTAAAAATCAATGGGTTATGATAATGTTCTAATTTTTATTTTTTATATATCAGGTGAGAACTGAGTAGTTTTGCGACTCATTTTTTTTGTTGTAACATGCGAAGCCCACAACACGACGAACAATACCGTTGAGCACAAAACAGCTCAATCAAACAGAAAAATTAGATGTTTTGAAGCCACCGAATACATTCAACGAACTAAACACATGACAAAATCTTTTAACATTTTTACAGACAACAAAATACTGACAGACCCTATAAAAATAACCCAAAATCATGATCCCCTTTATTTATTTATAAATAACTTTATTTATAACTATAAAGTTTATTTTTATTTATTGAAATCTAATAGTTTATAGTAGAATTTTTCCTTTAATTTTACCTTATACGATTTGATGTGAACTTTTCATTAAATGAGAAGCTCTGAAATATTTTTTTTTTTTTTTAACCATTCTTTGTCATTAATAAATGTTCAGAAATATATATTAGTCCTTTTTTTTTTATTAATTTTAGCATTACCTCTACACTATTCCTTATTGATTATAATTATATTTTCTTTTAATATCTATTATTTTTTATTTTCCTTGTTACTATATTTAGTTTATTTTTACAGCCTATAACATTGTTCAGAGATACTGTCTTATGGATAATCAAAAAAAATTAAAATAATAATTTCGTAGCTAATAAATAATTTAATATCCTACAAATTAATATTCTTCATTTTTTTTTACAGAAAAAGTCATTCACCCATTGTCACTTTAAACATAGACATCCCTGCGCAACTATTTTGCATCTAAACTGAATGGATTCCGAGGAAAAACCTTCGCATGCATTACGATGAAACACTATCTCCTAGCTCTTCATTAATTTCGCTTATCTAGACCTTAGTGAAGGCCTGTCCGATAATTCAAATGAAGGGTAAATTTGTCTTCTGAGAACGCACCTTTTGATCTCGATGGAATCAAATCGCGTCAAGCGAACGTTCTTCTCTGCCACGGCCAGTTCATTTTCTGAACAATCCAGCTAAAATATCTGTGCAATAACAAAGCGAATATAAGAATCAATTCAGTTATAATTATGAAACAATAAAGATAGTACGAAAACGTATAAAGTATTGTAACACGCGTCTTTCGAGGCTCCAAAAAATGCTGAAATTAAACATTATGGGTCAAAATAATATTGCAAAAATAGATAATAAAACTATTTATAATTATGAGCTAACGTAAAAACTCACTGAGACAAATTCAATTGAACCTGTTTACACAAATTTTACATTAAAATTTAATATATACCGATTTTCAATTAATTTGTTACTAAAAAAAAAGATAATATGTGGATAACAGTGAAGTTTGAAAATCGACCAATATGTGGCTAGCGCCATACTGTAATAGAGTTTACAGTGATAAAACTACTGAACTCATCTCTACCGAATTTTAACTACATTATTTTCATAGTTCTAGAAGGTTTTAGCAATAATAAAAATTTCAATTCACAATGTTGAGGGACAGAATCGAGGTTTGCCACACACATTCATATACTTTTATGTTAAGACATTAAAACCCAACCTGATGAAATCGATAAAATTATTACTATACCAAAATGTCGATGCTTTGCTTTTTAATATTGTGTGTAAATATTTGATTCATGGGCATTTAGTTTTAAGCACTGACAATGCAGTTCATTAATAAGAGTATCTTAATAGCCGCTGATCCTCTGGGTTACCAACTCATGCATTATAATTAAAAAATGGATTCCTAATTATGCTTTTAGTTATTAACAAACACCTAATCAGTGTATTTTTAACCAAGTTAAAAATTACTACTATGCTTGAAAATATCATTGCAGAAACAATGCAATAATAAATAATTATGCACTTGTAAATAATTATGCAGTAATAAATAATTATGTACTTATTAGTTAAAAATCCTCTACTTAGGAAAATAGGCGAAGCTTGAGATGCAAGTAACAAATATGTCAATACAACAATTTTATATCTGCTGTATAATGTAGAACATATTATTTAAATATCGAAATGAAGAGAAAAAAAAAAGGAAATGTTTATAGTTACAATCAATAATTAATCTAACATAACCAATGAAATTAGTACAAAAAAAAGCCAAATAATTCTAAATCCTGCTTACTTACGAGTACATAGAATTGTGGAATGTCAATAGCAAAGACCGATGGGTTTTAAAAAGGAACTTATCTAATTATAGGAATAACAATAAATAAATGTTTATAATAGATCTAGACACCATTTGGGTGATTGCAAAGGTTTTGATAGAATCCTGAACATTTTTCTGGTATGTAATCAAGGAAGGATATTAAGATCGTGATATAATATTTTGTTGGAGACATAGCAAGGAACGTTAGTTATTTGAGTTACTCAGTTTTGGAAGGATTGAATAGGGCTTTCTCAATTTTTTAATTTCGACGTATCTCTGTCACCTGTGAAAAGTATGTTAAGTGCAAAAATCGTATTTAAAGAAAAATTCAATTGAAATTTTGGATTGTTTTCAATATTCGGTAACGAGATAAAGTCCTAGTTTTAAGACTTGAAACCTTTGATGAACCATTTCTCTTCATGACCTTCTTTTAATTGTTGTTTTTACTTTTATATATTTTTTTTTAAAGTGTAAGCACTAAACAAAAATTACACTAAATTCTTACGTGCAAAACGTGTTAAGTGGTAATTTACTGTGCACATAAGTGACTCGATAGCCGAGCGGGTTGGGACTAGGATCTCTCTCTCGAGGGAAGCTTAGAGAGGGCTGGTTAAAATTTATTTCCTGGCGAACCCCACAAAGTGAATCTTGACCTCCTCACCCTGGTTAGAATTGGTTGGTAACCTGTAGGATTACAACTAGAGTCCTTCCTCCTCTAGTTGGAGTACATGAGGACGTTAAGCCCCAGAAAATAAATAAAATAAAATATCATATTTTCGTAAGAACATGTCAAAAACGGCTTAAGACGATGATTATTAAATACGAATGTTGATGAAATATGTGTTAATAATAATTATAATATGATGTTAATATATATAATGTGATAGCCATTGAACGGTAATGTCTGAATAATTATTATTATACTTCCAAAATATTATATTTCAATTATTTTAAAACTCATATTTTCCCAATTTAAAGTTTATATGAGGGTTAATCAAACTATATGGTTAAAGGGTGGTTGACTTAAAACTGTTCTAGCAACGTGTGGAGACAAGCAATATATCAGAAAACAAAGAGACTGCCTTTGTTGATGCACATGAAAGGGTCATTAAGAGAATGTAGGTCTCGGTTATAAACTCAAACAAGATGCGTCTCATCATTATTCGTTTAATTTACATATGAAGTGTCAAATGGTGACACAGATTTATCCAAATGCAGAAGACATCATTATTAGAGTGTTAGATATAGCGATGTTGAATGTTCCTAGGGCATTCCAGTTTAGCGTACTTTCCTAAAATTTAAAAAATTATAATTTTTGCTTTAATGACAATGATATACGATTTTATATATTACAAATATTACAATTTCAGACCAACGAAATGAATTTCTACCTTCCTACGCTAGCAGGAATAGGTTGGTAACCTTTAGGGTAAACTTTCCATACTGTTGTAGTTGGAGTACATAAGTTTGTTAAGTATTGTTTTTCAAGTAATGGACGACTTAGGATCCTAGGATTTGAGGAGGGATTTGTTATTACAAGATATTTCTAATTTACTGGTTGAGAAATACTCTCGATAAAACTGTCACAATATTATAATGAGCATTTAAAATATTTAATGTCAATGTACCATATATTGAGATGGAGATGCAGTAGTACAGTTGGTAAGGCACCTTATCTGGTTATTTTAATTAATTACCATTTCTGATATTAACGTCTAATTTCAGCTTATTTTGAAGTTGTTATTTTTTTCACACTAAATTTAAAAAAATGTATTTTCTGACGGCTTTAATATTTTTTCTGCGTTCAATTGTATTATATGTCATTCAATTAGTTTAGTTCCCGAACAATAAAGCTTATTTTTATGTTATACTATGGTCCCCCTGTGTGTTCATTAGTTAATCTCTTTAATTTGGATCAAGTCTGACAGTCGATTGGAAATGACTACCAACAATCGATGACTCCTTTAAACACCAATAAAAAATAAAATAAAAGTAATGTTTTGTAACAATATTTTACTAAAAACAATATCAAACTAATCTATGATTATAATGCAAATATTTTGCTATAAAGGTAAAAAAAAATATGTCAGTATTCTTCTAACATTATTCATTGTTTTACTATCTGATTTTATGAGCTAGAAAATGTTTAGGATTTTACTATTATTTTGTTGACGGACCCTATGTTATCCTTTAGAGATGTTATTGACAAAACAGTATTGCGTGATCTTTTATGCTGACCTACCTCAGATACGGCGCTCCTAAAGCTATAATGACTCCTCAGTTATTTTTAAACCCTATGAACTGCTAGGACCTGCCCTATCTACAGGCGAACCGACGCTGCCACTTTTGGATATACGTGTGGAACGTCGATAGTGACAAGACATCTTGGGCATTTGATATCGACGAATAAATATTTCTCATTTGATTTCAATATGATAAGTTTTAGTTTTCTAGTTTCCACCTCCGACCTCGTTGAATAACCCTCCCTACAGCTCCCTGTTGGATGGTTCCCCACAAGGAAGGATTCTCCGTGGCGGCTATTCTATCCTAGAGCAAGGCCAAGATGCAAATAACAGAGCATGTTCTGACCCATATATCTCAGGCCACTCACTGACTCAGCCTTTCTGCTCTGTCTCTAGAGCTGTTTGTTTATAACTGTTGCAGATAACTTGAGCGTGATAACAATCGCGATACCAATATATTGAAACTACTCAATAAGTGGAGTGAAACTGAACAGATAAAAGTAGTCAGACGATAATTTTATTTATAGGTTATATTGTGGATAAAGGTTTATATTTCATTTAAGGTATGTTGTTTGTTGTATGTATGTATTTTGGCTGTGGGTCTATACTTTTCAGGTGTAACGTTTTATCACATTCATTTTGCCCCGATCACTGTCGAAAAGTCCCAATACACAACAGTTTTACATGCTCCAGCTCTGTTGGTGCTGCTCGGATCAAAAATTTGACGACAGTTTTATTATCAGAAATTTCATAGAAAATATTTTTCTTATATAACATGTGTCACTAGGAAATACCGTTTAGGAGCAATATTGGTTTGAATGAAAAAATGTTACTTTTGAAACCCTTACTTTCATTCAACTTTGTTTATTTCGAATATTGATTATTGGTTAATTAAATTTAATTATTAATTTAATATATTTGATTTTTATAAATTCTAAAATGTAAATTACAAAAAGCAGTTGATTGTAGATCCATGATTTATTGTTATTCCCAGTGAGGTAGGCATTTTTTCTTTTTTAGTGGGACTTATAAAATTTTTTTATTTGATGCCTCATACTTTTGATTACACTGGAGTTTCGTAAAGTATAATGACTTTAGAAAACATTGACATTAAGCTTTATAAATAAATAAAAGACTTAGCGAACCCGAAGGGGCACCTAGCATACTACATTTTATTTATTTATGTTAATATTAAATATTGTAAACATAAAAGAAGAAAAATGATGAAATAATATTTGGTTCATTGCAATATTTGTTTACTATAAAATACAAATGGCCAAATGTTTTACTACTAAAGTACATAACCATAATTATAATAACTATAATAGAAAAAGATAGCTGAAAAGGTAATAGATTATTATATCAAATAATAAACAGGAACAAAAGCAAAAAATAAAAAACAGACTTTTAATAAAACTATTTCATTTGCGTTTATAAATAAACTAACATTTTCCGTCGCGGCTTCTTCCGCTCTCGTAAGTAAATGACTTAGATAATTCAAACTAATAATTGAAGTTTAATATATTTATTAATAAAAATTTGTATTGTAGAAAGAATTAATAGAAGAATTAATAAATTCATGACTTCCATGTTATCTAAATTTTTAGTTTTGTCTCCTGATATCATGGGAACGATTTGAATGTTAGGGTTTCCAGTCCTGGAAAGCTTTCCATATTATTGACCGTGAGACAAAGAATACGTCCGAAGATATCTATGCTTCTGTTAGTATGGCCTTACGATTTGCTAATTGCAATAACAAAAGAAACTTTAATTGGAAATTTTAATCGTTCAAATTGAAACGCTTTATTAGTAGGAATCATTGTGATTCTAGAAATAAATGTGATTTCCCTTGTCGCTGTGATATATCCACGCATCGCCTTAGTTTTTAACTAGCTACTACCATTGCACAGATTGCACAGGTTGTGGGAGGTCATGTAAAAATATAATCGGATATCCAACTTTTAATTTTAATTGGAGTTGGTGATCCAGATGGAGAATGATAATAATTACAATATAATAATATATCGGTCGATTTTCAATCTCCACTGGAATTCCACATATTTATCTCTTTTTAATACCAATTTAATTGAAAAAAGTTAATTTTGATATTAATTAATTATAGTAAATGATTTCTCTTGCAAAATGGCGATCGTCACAAATCATGCGATTTTTAAACTTTACTGAAATTTTCTTATTTATTAAATTTTTTATGAAAATTTAATTATAAATCAGTAATTTCTTGATCTACGTAGGTGATTTGGTATCTATAAAATTTGGTATAAAATGATAAGTAATTTTCGTGGTTAGTGATAAAAGACGAAAAATGGTTTCTCCTTTTATAAAAAAAAGTATGGATAAATAAAATAGATATAATCTTATACTACAAGTCAATTTAAAAATTAGGGAATGGTATTTTGTATTATTTTTTAAAAACTTTTAAATGATATTAAATTCGATAGTATATAATTATTAGTCATAAACTACATACGCTTTCGAATTCCGACAGTTAACTTAATAAATTGAGGAATACTTGGTACAATTGAAAAATATCACTTAATGTTCAAGCAGTGTTAAATCTTTGAGTTGGGGAGCTTGTTGTTTAAGCTTTGGTTAAGTTGATTTAAGTCTCTGCTTCTGATTGAAATATCGATGAAATTCTTGAGAGCCTTATGAGGGAAAAAAATTATATTAAGTGATGCTGCCCATCACCATTTTAAATGAGCACTGCATTTTGCATAGCATACGTATCAGGCTACACAGACAATAATATAAATTCATTCTCTATCCATCCATTCTTCTTTTTTTTTTAATTTATATGTCTTTTTTTTTCTCTCTCTAGATATATATATATATATATACCTGCTCAATTAAATTATATTTTATTACTGCGCTTCTGGAGTAACTTTTAGAATGTAACTATCCTTGTTACTACTACTGGATGATGAGAGTTAACAAACGTTATCTTTACATTTTTGTATGCGTAAAGATTTATTTTGTCGATCATTGTATATTTTTTTACGTCTATTAGGAGAAAACTCATTTTTCAATAAATTTCATTTTTCTTTTTAATTTTTTTAATGGTCGAAGTACAACGCCATTTTCTGTAGAAGTTTCGTTATTTTCCAATAATTGATGTGAATCTTGGTTGATGAAATGTGTAACGAATGATTTTTAAATTTATTTTTGAGTGATAATTCATAATAAAATTTAATATAAACATTCTCGTAGATTTTTTTATTTAAGGAAACGAATAAAGTTATAACGCGGCAAGTTTAGCTTGTGACGCACGTGCGAATAAACTTCAAAAGGATTAACGAATCTATTTTAAATTAGGAAAGACAAAATTATAAAAAGGATATTTTTTTAGTGACGAAATTCAACGGCATAATATTAAAAATAGTATTTAGGACCGAACTTTTCAGGAAACATTTGATTTATATATGTTAGTTAATATTTTTAAATTAGACTTTTTTTATATTTTATCGATTTACGTAAAGAATATTTTTATTGGATTTCGGATACTATATAATCTTATAGGATTCAGAAGTCGAATACAATTATTATTTGAGTTAAAATGTAGATAAAATCTGTATGTAAATTTGTTTAAAAATGTATATATTAAAGCTTAATTGCTTTATTTTCTAGTATCTGTAGTTTCAGAGAATAAGTGTTTAATAGGAAGTTCCGAAAACTAATGAAAATCGCTAGTTGTTAAAATTTATGTTTATATTATTTAAAAGTAGTTGCTACAAAGAAGAGAAGTGATGGGAAGACCCAGCAGCATGATGTCATAAAGTTCTCTTTATTTAAGTTGTATTAATTTTATAACATTTACAACAGTTTACAATATGTACATTAAGTAAATGTGAGGAAAAAAATTACATTAACATGTGTTTTAAAAATAAAGTTCTCTTTATTTAAGTTGTATTAATTTTTTAACATTTACAACAGTTTACAATATGTACATTAAGTAAATGTGAGGAAAATAATTACATTAACATGTGTTTTACATCTGAAGGTGTTTTTTCGGCCCCCAGAGGGTTTCCAGAGAAGGAAACGACTGATATAAGAAAGGATGTGAACCTGGTTTGGGTCAATTCAGAAACATGTGAGACATAAGAAATATGTTAATTTGGGGCATGGAGGATTTCAGAAGGGATTTTGAATTCTAATGATTGAATTAGAGAAAAACTGGAAGGTTGAGCATAGCCTCGAAGCCTAACTCCATATATCCGAATAGGTCTAATTACTTATTACTATAATCATTTAAGTCATTTGTAATCATTTGGAATTTCCGAACGTTTGTTTAGTTGTTTAGCGAAGAGCAGTTTTAGTCTTCTATGTTGATTCCAAGTAAGGCGTTTGTCCAAATAGAATCCTACGTAGCAGATCTATTTAATAGGGATTAGTGGAATTTTGAAACTCCTAATTTGAATAGTTGGAATTTGACTAGACAATCCATTCAGCTGCGCTCCAGTAACGTTGATCGGAAATTGGACTTAATCTATAATCGATTGCTTACCATACTTACCAATCTCCTGAATGATCTAATTCAATTGAGAATATTCCAGGAATAATTTTCAGTTATTGGATCTATTTGTTCTCTAATTGCCTGCTTGATAAATATTGCAGATTGCATAGCCCATATTAGAACTCACCGATTAGTCTACTCTTTCGTTTCGCCATAGGTCATTATGTCATTTGACCCGTTACAATACGACGTTTAAACCTTTGTGTGTAAATTGGTGTATCGCTAATTTCTTCGTGGAATAAGATGAAACTTTCACAGAAAATAGTGATAAAGTCGATTCTTAAGCATTCTTGTTTGGCACTAAAATTAAAATTTTTGAAATACATTAAATGTTTTAAAAATTTTTAAAAATTGGTATTAGAACATGCTGAGAGAGAGAGAGAGAGAGAGAGAGAGAGAGAGAGAGAGAGAGAGAGAGAGAGAGAGAGAGAGAGAGAGAGAGAGAGAGAGAGAGAGAGAGAGAGAGAGAGAGAGAGAGAGAGAGAGAGAGAGAGAGAGAGAGAGAGTGTGAGAGAGAGAGAGAGAGAGAGAGAGAGAGAGAGAGAGAGAGAGAGAGAGAGAGAGAGAGAGAGAGAGAGAGCAATGATAGTGCATTTGTTATGGTCGTAGGACACAAACACCGAGGAACTGGGGTTCCTTTTATTGATTTTATAGGAACTAAGTCTGGCACAAGGTCAACTAAGATCGAGAACTTCGAGAACTTAATGATGATAAATTTACTTTATCAAGTTACTTGAAGAAATACAAGCTAGCATTAAACAATAAAATTGGTAAGGTAAGGCAACACACACACATATATATATATATTCTTGATCTGAATGGAGAAGGATATGTTGGCCAAACACTTTCAACACCTTACCAATTTTATTATTTAATGCTAGCTTGTATTTCTTCGAGTAACTATTTATCATCATTAAGTTCTCCAAGTTCTCGATCTTAGTTGACCTTGTGCCAGACTTAGTTCCTATAAAATCAATAAAAGGAACCCCAGTTCCTCGGTGTTTGTGTCCTACGACCATAACAAATGCACTATCATTGCATTCTCTCTCTCTCTCTCTCTCTCTCTCTCTCTCTCTCTCTCTCTCTCTCTCTCTCTCTCTCTCTCTCTCTCTCACACACACACACACTCTCCCTCTCTGTGTCTCTCTCTCTCTCTCTCTCTCTCTCTCTCTCTCTCTCTCTCTCTCTCTCTCTCTCTCTCTCTCTCTCTCTCTCTCTCTCTCTCTCTCTCTCTCTCTCTCTCTCTCTCTCTCTCTCTCTCTCTCTCTCTCAGCATGTTCTAATACCAATTTTTAAAACATTTGATGTATTTCAAAAATTTTAATTTTAGTGCCAAACAAGAATGCTAAAGAATCGGCTTTATCACCTTTCGACTATTTTCTGTGAAAGTTTTATCTTATTCCACGAAGAAATTAGCGATACACCAATTTACACACAAAGGTTTAAACGTCGTATTGTAACGGGTGTGTGTGTCGTATATAATATGTATTAGTTGTATAAATATATAGACATAACACTCTACAATGAAATTTGCGCAACTTTTTCTACTAGCAATATTTCCTAGAAAAGCTAATCGCCTCTTATCAAGAACGTCAAGTTAATAAATGTTTCTATATACTGTATTAATAAACCTTTGTAGGCAAATAAACTAATCTCGATTATGTTAGTTGTAACATGTTTTGAAGTGGTTCCTGGGTAAACATAGCATAAATCAGCGGGTAATTACAGTGTAGACTACTGCAATAAATATACAATCCAATAAATTCATTTTGCAGTTGCTACGAGGTAATTATAGCCTGCAATAGCAACAGTATAAACTGACTAGGACTTTGCCCGTAAACCTTTTGCTGAGCGCGTTATAAACTAATTTTTCACTGTCTTGCAAATTTACAAGCCACATTCCATTTCCTTTGACGGCGTGTGATCCAACAGATACACAAAACGACTATTTACTAACATAATTAGCTATCACTTTCTAGAAAAAGTTAGAAATATCAGCTTTAATTGTGGATTGCAGTGAGTAGCTCTTATGACGCCTGACTCTTTCGTGTTTAAGAATTGTTAAGTAAGAGTTCGTCTTTAAGTGAAGGAGTTAATTTTTCATAATACGAGAACGAGCTAATTAAAATATAAAAAAATTGAGCTCGTGTAACGAATAAAAATTAGTAGTTGAATCGAATCACATTGAGCTCAGTGATTTATCGCTTAATTAATTAAGTGGAGATTGTTATTTAATGTCTATTTCTATTTCTTAAAGATACTTCAATTACGGAATAAAATTTTCTGGAGAGGGCAAATTTTAATTTTAAAAATTCCTTTAATCATAAACAAACGAGCAATTCAAAACATAATTATATATTATAAAAGACTATTTAACAGTATTATCAGTATAGCACGACAAATCCTAAAAAAGATAGGGAAATCATCTCGTGTTTTGGTTTACTGCTAAAACCTCTGGACCGGCCCAGTTTTCTAAAACCTACTCAAGAAAAACATAAATATTACGTAAATAAATAGAAAAATAGCCCTTTTTGGTTCAATGACGTTAGTTCGCTGGACTGCCAAGGTACCGCCGGTTTGAGGATATATGCCTACGTTTTAAAATAACTTTCTAAAGAAATATTTACACTACCTAGTAACTTAAACGTCAATAGATAACCAAATTTTAAATTTATACCTAGGTCAAGGTGAAATATCCTAGCTAAAAAAGAACAAAAAAAAACTAAGCAATATATGATTAAGGGATGCTAATAACAGGAAATACTAATAACGTAGCATTTTTTAACGGTTCAAAATTTAATCCTAATATAAGTAAATTTTATTATCAATTTCAAGCTCTATTTAACACCGTACCTTTGTAACGTCCCTTGTAGAATGTCGCTCATTATCGGCGCTCATTATTTTCATTCATTCATTCATTATTTTCAAACTTTTGTGTTATCCACATATTATCGCTTTTTTAATAGTAAATTAATTGAAAATCAGTAGATTTTATTATTGTTAAACTTTCCTGGGACTATAAAGATGGTGTGGTTAAAGTTTGGTACACATTTGTTCAGTATTTTTCTTGTTTAGTAAATACACACGAAAATGGCTTGTCCTTTTATAATAGCACCTTTACGAGTAGATAAAGTAATGTAGTACTTATAGTAAATTAGTTTCAATATCCTGTCGGTATTTATGAAACAAGATTATTACAAAAATTTAGGGGTATGGCACGATCATGTACCTTATAAACAATTCTTACGATAAATGTATTTAAAATAAAGGAAGCAAAGAAAAAACCACGGCATAATGCCAAATCAGTCTAGGTCCATGGACTGCTCTAGAGTCGGGAGAAATATCTATGGTTTCCTACGAACTAGGTCGCCTCTGGATCATCCTGCAGCTAATTATCATGATGTCCTAAAGGGTCACATCAAAATTCTGATGAAATTACTCGGAAAGTTCATCACACCCCCATAATGTCAGTATGCAATCTCACTATCAGAATGGAATCATTGTAGCAGCTCGTATACCATGTCATCTATCCAGTATTAAATGAAAAGACAATCAAGCAAATAGTGTATTTTTTTTAATAATTAAAAATAAGGTTGAACGTTTTTTCTAAATAGAAAAATTAGTTCGATAAATTCAAGAAATATTGCTCAGATATTTGTTTAGTAATAAAAAATATATAAGATAAAAAAATAATTAAAAATTTCAGAAAAACCATTATGATTTAGCAAAAAAAAAAAAAAAAGAAAAAAAAAAAAAAAAAAAAAAAAAAAAAAAAAAAAAAAAAAAAAAAAAAAAAAAAAAAAAAAAAAAAAAAACAAAAAACAACTCATTTATTAAATACAAAAATTCAAATTATAAATTAATACAAACAATAAAATAAACTTAAATCGAAAATGAATTATATAGAAGTTTTCAACAAAATAATAGAACAAATTCACTTAACTTTAATGTTATTTTAAAACTGTATTTGTATCTTAATGTTGTAGAATTAAATTGTATTTTTTAGCTATTACTTTTTAAAAATAATTTTAATAAATTAAATTAACATCTCTAAGGTTTCTGCACTATCTGGAATGTTAAAGGTTGGAACACATCTCCATTTGTAGACAAGCGAGAATTTTTTCTAGCATGATTAGCCTGAAGATCCTATATTAATTATTTCTACTTTCCTGGGCTTCTTTAGAAAGCTGTCCGATCAGAAGATATCGGATATTTTCTCAGATATATTCCTATATAAATACAATAAACGCCGAATTTATGTGGTTTAACGCGTGTTCTATAGTCTTGCTTCAACTTATTAGGTTTTCTATTTCATTTATATCCGGCGGCTATATGTTATAAAATACTAATGAATTAAATGTACAAGAACATGTATACAATTATATTTAAAAAATAAGGTATATTAAATTGACAAAGAGTTATATCTATATTTTCAGCTTAAAAAAAAATTTTTTTTGATTAAAGAAATGAGTATTAATTCATCGGCTATTCTACTTACGAAAATAATAAAAATTAAATTTCGTATCGAATGTTGAATTTTGGATTTTTTTTTTCCGTATTTACCCCACTATTTATTTATTTGAACTTAAAATCGAAGCGATCATCCTATCTGCATTCCAGTGTGTGATTTTTGTTAATGTCACATTTTTAAAAAAAATATATAATCTAGTTCATTGGATGAAGGGTTTATTATGTGCAGATGTGTTAGGTAGTAAAATCTAAATATTTCAAAACAACTAAATAAATTTTAAGAAGACGAAAATGCTATGTAACATTTTCCTGCTTAAGGAAAATGTAAACAAAAATAAATAAATAAAATAAACAAATTATTTTAAATTATATTTTGTAACATAAGTTCTGCATCCACCAAACCCTTCAATTAAAAAATATTACAACTTTACATGGCAGTCATGTATATCTATATATATGTATATGTATATACATATATGTATCTTCTTCTTCTTCTAGCTTAAAAGACAACATATAGCGGCCCCTGGCTTTTTTAACTTCTGCCTTCCATTTCTCTCTGTCCATTGCATACAACCCATTTATTCTCATTTGCCGTATGCATTGGAGTACACTGTCTCTACAGCGGTCCTTGGGTTTCTCGCTACTTATCTTTCCTCCTGGTGTGCCTTCATAGGTATCCTATTGTCCTCCATTCTCCTTAGGTGACCAAACCATTTCAATCTCATGATTCTGATGCTCGCCAAGATATTAAGGTCTTTGTATTTGCTGTACAAGTCCTTATTTTTCCTTCTCTGCCATATTCCATTTTGGCGAACAGGTCCCAGAATTTTCCCAAGTATTCTTCTCTCAAACCGGTCCAGTAGATCGCTTGTCTTTATGTTCATGGTCCAGGTTTCGCTGTCAGGTTACTACAGGTTTAATCAGTGTTTTTAAACATCCTGAACTTCGTGGTATTACTGGTCAGTCGACTCCTCAGAATCTTAGACAAACCGAAGTAGGCTCTATATCCCATCGCAATCCTTTTCTTTACTTCTTCCTCTTCCAGTCGATCATTTATTGTGGATCCAAGGTACTGGCAGCAGTTCACCACTTCGAGCCAGTGGTTTCCTATTATGTAATATTTTTGGGGGTGGGCTTGTTTCTTCTTTCTGAGGACCATTATCTTGGTCTTCTTTTCATTTATTTTCAGCCCTATTCGACTCGCTTCATTCTTAAGCTTTACGAAGGCTTCTTTTATTGATCTTATTGACCTTCCCGAAATAGCCACATAATCCGCATAAGCAATAAGCTGTGTGGTTTTATTAAATATTGTTTCACTTTTATACAACTCAGCTCTGTTTATGTTTACATGGAGAGCTATATTAAAGGGGAGGGGGGCCGGATTGGAGCCGAAGCCCGATCCCAACATCAAAAGGGTATAAAATATTTCCACAGCACTTCACTCTGCACTTCATACTGGAAATTGAGCATCTTGCTAGCCTAATTAGTTTGGAGCAAATTTCCATTGTCCCATCCAGCTTGTTTGATTGAATTCATTTTCTCTCATGTCAATCTGTGAGAAGATCTATGGTCTATTGTGAATCTACACCGAAAACCTCCCTTATATTCACTGATTTTTCTCTCTACATATGGCAGTATTCTGTTGTGCAGAGCAATTGAGAAGACCTTATTGGCCGTGTTAAGCAAGGATATGCCACGGTAGTTGTCACAGATGGATGAGTCTCCTTTTCCTTTGAAAATTGGCACAATAAGGCCCTTGGTCCGATCGTTCGGAACCTTCTCCTTTTCCAAGATTTGCATAAACAGTTCAAGAAGCAATATATATATATAAAACAACTTAATTTATTATTATATATATATATATAAAACAACTTAATTTATTATTGTTATTATATTATAAATAAAATTGTATGTTATATGTATTAGGTGTTATATATATTGCGTATTTTTTTCCAACTTTTATGATTGAACCAATAATTATTTGAATAAACGAAAAAAACAGAAATCCTAAATGATATCTGAAATTTTGCGATATTATTTAAGTTTTTTTAATCATTTCTTATTCATTTTCATGCTCAATTACAACAGTTTTTTTCGTAACATGAATATTCAAATATAATATATGAGATATTTTTCATGTATCCGAATGGAATTCATTTTGTCCTTATTTTTTTATTGATAATAATGAAAAAAAAAGTTATTTCTTTGTTAGGGATTGAAAATTAATAGCGTTTTAATATCAACAGTTCAATCTTGTTTGTTCGTACAGCGGAATCTAAAAATATAACAAGAAGAAATGCTGATGACAGCAGCAGAACTGTGAACTTCCTGCAACTAGTGCGCAATGAATCAATTAACAAACCCCAAACTCTCCAGCAACTGAAAAACAATATTCAAACCGAAACAAGAGCATTGATCAGAAGAACTGGGAGGTGGTATGGGAAACGAAATAGAAAGAACATGTTTGAGTGAGGCAGAAAATGGAGGCCGTTTACGGAATATGATTTTTTAAACCTAAATCAAATTTTTTATCAGATTTTCTCGATTTAAATTTAAAATAAAAGAAGTTTTTTTATCATTGATACCTCTTCTTGAATTTCGACCCAACCAATAGTAATAAATAAGCTCTTTTTTCTTTACGGCTGCTGTAACCGGTTTAGAAATAAGAAAATTAATATCGATAAAACAAAATGCACAATTAGTAGTAGAAACTACCATAATGATTACGGAATCTTGTTCATTTACTTCTTTTAAGAAGTCTCTTAGGTGCCTCTTAAACAAATATTATTTCTCACTACCACAAATCACACAGTACAATAAGTTATTATGAAAATTACTTGCTTTTGTTACGTCTAATATCAATTTTATAATCTGTAGCCTCCTTTACAGAAACATTAAACAATAATTTATTCCAATTTTCGGTCGTAGTGATCGCGTTTCTCTTTTTCGTTGTAAAACGCGGTGAGATCGAATAAGCATGCCTGTTGTGCAAACCGCTATCGTATAATGGAAGTAAAATGGGTGTTTGTCTTCTTTATCAGCTCAGCCGAAGACCGTTCCTCATGCCGTGACAAATGTTGCTTCACGCTACAGCTTCACTTAAGCTATTCGTTAGGCAAAGATGTCCAGATTGAAAAACGATATAGGGAACACTCCCTGATCAATAAAATCGTTGTGCGAAATAACATGCATTGATTTATTCATATTGTATAAGCCAATAAATTTAAATTAAATTTTTCACTAAAATTTGTAAATGAAACTCTTTTAGCCTCATTATTATTATATTCCCAGAATGATGATATATTATACAGTCGTTGTATTGTATTTCATCACTTACACATTTTTAGTATCAGAAAAATTTTTATGAAGTCAACAACGAAGATATCAGATTTAGTTCATTTATCAGTGAAATCTCATTGAACATGTCACAGTTTTACGTACATCGCCCGCTAGAGATCTGATGTAATCTATGTTGTAGAGCCCTGAACTGCAGGCGAATAAACAAAAGATAAATTAGTCGACAAGCCCATCTGCACGGTATCACACCCACAGATTTGTGGGCACGATCCCAGGCTCAATCGATAATATGTCGATCACTTATGTTCAATTGGAAATAAGAAATACAGTTTATAATCATATTATGTCTTACATGAATAACTTCAAAATATTATACTTCATTGACTATGAGTAAACTATTGGCTAAAAACGTTTCGTCGATAAAAATCTATTTTAGAGCCACTTCATTCATAGAGGTGACGGTGAAGACAGCAAATGAAGTAAACAAATACATGTAGAAAACACAATATGTTTAAATGTTAAGAGAAAAATACGAAAATATAAACAATATTCTAAATAATAAATTTACAAGTATAATACCAGCCGGATTCTAAAGTCCTGTGTTTTTTCATTTATTAAGATTTATTTGATCTATACCTCTCTTTGTTATAATTCTATTTTCAATTTGACATTTTCCTGTGTAAATAATATTGTTTACTGTTTTTGGAATAGGAATTACCTTTTAATCCATTCACTACTAAACTTTTAAAGAAATATATTAAAATAGAGAGTGTTGAAATTCAAATCCATTCAATTTTATTATGCGAATTTAAACTTGGCTTGAAGACAACCGAGGCCGCTCGAAAAATATGTTCCATGTTTGGTGGGAAGGTACTCTCTGAGCTTAAAGCTAAATTTTGGTTTTAAAAATTTCGTTAAGACGATGAAATGTTTGAATATGATGTTCGTTTAGGAAGACTTCAAGTTGCCAACGAACAATAAATTCGAAAATTAATTGATTCGAATCCACGTCAATCATGAAAAAATGGATAAATTGGATAAATGTGTCCCTCTCAAGTTATAAGAGGCGAATAATATAGTACGACTGACAATAGATTCAACAGACAAATACCTGATGGTAAGGAGGGTTCTCAGTGTCAGCGCTGTAAAATTTTTAATTTCCATTGTAAATCTATATTTTTATTTTAAATTTGGTAGATATTATTATAATTCATAAGGAACAGCTAAGTTCAAATACAAGGGATAACTCTCAGCAATTTTTTGCCCTTTAATCTAAAGAAGAATCAGCTATTTCACACAGAATTAATATACAACCACCTGATTAGGTACAATAGCACCGAATATATCATATTTTGTTTGGCATGAAGCAAAGTTTTCTTAATGTCTTTTACTTTAAAAATAAATAACTTAAATCGTACATAATAATTTTCCACAAATTTTCTTGTTATACATAATGTATACAGTTGTAAATATTAGCGATGTGTCGATCCCTAATGTCGATTCTCGGTTTCATCGATTCTTGAGAAAAGAATCGGTATCGAGAATCGATGATCCAAAGTCGATTCCTAGGAACCGATCGAAATCGTTGATGTTGGTGGTGCTACTTAAATAGTTTTGTAGTACACAGTTCTGCTATTATTCTACAAACATCGATTCTTCTCTCGAACTTAAAAAAAAAGAAAGAAGCAATGTAATTTATTTTAATATATTTTTTATACCTCATAAAAACAGAGCAATTTTTCATAAAGGTCAAAACAACTCGATACAAAATTTATTACATTCTTCTGAAAATCAAGCATTGAAACTGCAAGCTATATGTCAAATCGTTAAAGATATGTGTTCTCTATTGGGAAATGGAGATATAGGATTGAAGCACTAAAACCAAAAATGCGGCCAATTTGTCAATTCTTAAAGAATTTTTGCCATCTCAGAATAAAGATTTTTTTTTTTTCATTTCGTTTATTTGGTTTTTGAACACTAATACACTATCTAATTAAAATTAAAATCCAGAGAAACAGAGCAACCTTCTATCTGCAGTGTTTAATGAAAGGTTTTCTTAAACATTTTCACTTCCTTAATTAGCAAATGATATCCAGATAATATTTATCTCCTTAAATAATTAAATAAATGTATAACAAAATCTAGTGACACACGGCACTAGAAAATATGTTAATAAATAAATAAGTAAATCTCCTTAAATAATAGTTAGTACCATGAAATATTTTTTTTAACATTTTTTTAGTTGCAATTAATTTATACTATATTGTATATTGTGGATAATAAATGCTATTTAATGTTTATTAATTTATTTCTTGGGATATTATTGTTTTTTTTACTAACGTTGGTTTGCTTATTTAACTCTCAGATCGATTATTATATGTGATAGCAATGTGGAGACACCATGACATATACTATAGCTGCGATCAGAAGTACCACACATAGTAAATAAGAGAATTTCTCAACTAATAATTGACTTCAAGGCTATTAGTCAAAGGATTTGCTATTTACGAGTCAAAGGGAAATTCTATAATTATAGTATAATAAATGTTCATGCTCCAACGGAACCCTCAGCTGAAGAGGAAAAGGATGCTTTTTACCAAGCTCTTGAAAGGTGCATGGATGGCTGCCCTAGAGCTGATATAAACCTGGTAATTGGTGACTGCAATGCGCAAGTAGGAAGAGAGTGGGTATTTCGACATGCTATAGGGAATCACAGTATTTACCAGCAATCAAATGATCAGAGACTAATTGGCTTTGCTGCCTCTAGAGGGTTAGTGATTGGGAGTACTATGTTTCCTCATAAAAGAATTCACCTGGCTACCTGGCATTCGAATGACGGGGTGACCACGAACCAAATAGATCATCTCCTCATAAGTTCAAGGTTCATGTCGAGTCTAAGCGATTCTGGAGAGCAGCAGCAAGACACCGAGATGACTGGCGATTGATGCTACGGGAGGCCTTGCAGCCATGATTCGGTGATGGATTGTTGTGCTGAGGATGATGCTGGGCTGGTGATGATGATGAGTAGCAATGCATTTTTATACTGAGATCCCAGTACCGAGAACCGAAACATTTTGGTAGCGGCACTTCACTGCTAAATATCAATAGAAAAATCACATGTTATATATTACTAAAAGACAAAGAAAAATAACGAAATATTTTAAAGAAAAACTGAAAAACATTTTAGACTGTGGTGGCAAGCGTGTTATACGGCATTGCCTTAGACTTTTGCGTAATAATAAAAATAACATAATCCTTCTTTTATGTTCTAGTTTGAGTACGGATTTTATTTTTCAAGAACAAATTAATTCCGTGAAGTGAAAATGAATAATGACTACCGTTATTCCAAATTAGACAGTTTCAACTGGTAATCAAGATAAAATTTTTGTCTCTATACTATATATGAATTTCAAATTAGTCCTAAGTTTATCTAACCTTTCCTTTTTTGTAATAAAGGTAGTAAAACATTAGTGCTAAATATAACAGAGCTACATTCATTGGCGTTGTTACACTGAGATTAAGGTAGTAACAATTGGAAAAAATAAGAGGGAGAGAGAGAAACACATTATTAAGCGGTACTGCCCATTTTAAATGGGTTGCTAAATACACTGCATACTAATCAATCACAATTTGGCATTTGACAATATTTAATAACAGAATAAATATAGCACAAAAAAAAATCCGTAATAGTCATTTTTTTAAAAATATAAAAATCTACATGTAAAAACAATCGATACCATGCGAATTATAAAATTAAGTTAAACATTTTAAATTATTAAAAAGATAACATATAATCTTATTGATGACAATATAAAATATAACTTTAAAAAGTATAACTATACAAAATAAATATAAAACTATGTTCATAAGATAAGGTACATAATAAAAGGAAGAGAAAAAAAAAATGAATAAACAGAGAATAAAAGAAAGTTTTAATACGGGAAGTTTGTTCTTCTAATCCAGATGGTTGGTTTTGAAGGTGTGTTCTAGGAAGAAAAAAGAGGGTTGAAAGCATGTCATATTATTGCTAACTGAAATAAGAATTAAACTAAAACAAGAATACAATCATCGATTGGCCTAGATTTCGAAAGTAACCCACGCGCCCGAAAACGGACAATTTCGAAACCCCCAATTTTTACCAAAGCCCGTTCGACATCTAACAATCAACTCTGATTGGCTTCGTGAAAAAACCAATCACCTCCTACAGTATCCACAACAGAAGATTTATGTGAATCATAGTGACCTTTAGGCTGACGAATGGTTCCGTATGTAGATAAGTTTGAAGAGATAAGGGATTACTTACACAACTAATATTGCGAATGCAATAAACCAAATATGATTATAAGCTGACCAATTTAATGGAGAGTTATCATTACTTATATAAAATATATTGTGTTCGTAGATGCTGTTATCATAGATCTCGGTTGGTCCAATACAGTCCAATCCATGTAGAATCCCAAATATTTTTTTGAAAATAGGTTTCAGATTTGTAAGATTCTTTGATCATCTGAATTTTTCTGGAAAAAAACCCGCTAATTTTAATTTAAATCATCATAGTATTGTGTATATTCAATTAACACGAAAAATACGTAAATTTAAAAAAATATGTAAAATACATGACTAGGGCAAACATACCCCACGTTTATTTTGATGTTCTTGGAAAGTTACATGTTTTTATAACGTTGCGTTTTAGAAGGCATTATTCCAGTTTCTCATTAATTGCAAACAAATTATACAAAATCGATAGTTGAAAATGTCTATCAAAATATGGGTTGATTTTGTGAGTAATACTTTTATATTTTATACTATTGCATTTGCTATTAATATCTTTAGAGAAATTTAATAAATTGTCTTATTCTAAGACTGATTGATTGACAGTTATGAGTTCTGGATAACATTAACAAACCTTCTACCAATACGAATTTTGTGATAAGCCTCAATCGTGCTCATTTGATTTATGAGATGAGTACATTTCATTTTAGTCTACCATTCATTGGAGTTTAAGGTTAAATGTACCAAATTTTAGTCACTGTTTTTCAAGAGATATGGGCAAAAACAAACAAAAACAAAAAACACTAAATGGGCAAATTTATTTATTGTCTCATTTGTATGCGTAATAATCAATTTCGTTATCTCAATAAAAGAACGGATTTTTTATAAAATAAATCATTATTAACATGTAAAGAAATAATCACTAGTAGCACTTTAATAAAAGTTCTGCATTAGAAGTTCTCTTGGCCATCTTATTTTCAGAAACCTCGGAGGATTATCGGAAATTGAGTGTGAGTCAAGTTGGAAGACTAGTGGGATCGAATGAGTATGTAGATTAATATGTAGGGTAGGTATCTGCTTTAGGACAAATCACCAACATAGGGAACATTAAGGTCTTTATAAGGGGCATTGAGGATTTTACAAAGGAGTAAAATTCTACTAAACCTCCCAATTTAGTGGAGTTCCAAACCTCAACTCCGTATGTTCAAATAGATCTAATAACTCATGTAAATATGTCTTTTTTTATTTATTCAAAGCTTTGAACATTTGTCAAATGAATCGGAAACGACGAGCAGTCTTTTAAGTCAGGTGTGTGAAATTTTAAGTTACAATTTTTGGAAACGAAAAATATAATTTTGTAATTATTCGGAAATGTAAGGTTAAATCGCCTTTACCTTTGGATTAAAGGCAATTTAAAATATAAAAAATCACTATATCTCAACAAAACGTGAATAAAAAATTAATTATATTGTTTACAAACTGTTTAGGTTTCCAGTGAATTGAATTCTATATGTAAATTCTTTATATTTGAGAATAACTGAATACATCATGAAAAAAAAAACATTGAATTGGTGGAACCACCGTCCAAAATTGTGTCGAAGTATCAATCGCCGAAAGTTTATTCTTTCCACTCAGTCTATCCCTTAAAATAAATATATAAATAATAATTACTAAGTTATAAAAACTATTAATAAAGTGTAGTTTTAAAGAACAAATTATTACCGAATAATATTTTTTTTTTCTGCTTATGCAAGCATGCATTGAAATTTAAAATTAAATTAAATTAATTGAAAAGTTATTTTAATAAGTTCAAAGTGTGATCAACTTGTTTGTCTAAAAATTAGTATTTGTCCTCCAAAATTTAGAAAATTTGACAGTTTTGATTCTAAAAGACTCTTATCGCATTGCCAGAAAGGTACATATAGACCCCAAGGACTTCTATTTTTATATTTAAATTGTATTTTTATTTTTAATTGGATATACATAACTACCTAATAAGCTTTGATTTTTAACTGCTTCATGATATTAAATTTGAAAATTACCAAGCATTCAGAATAAAAAAAACCATCTTGGGCTCGTTCACTTTGGGTTATTTTTACAGATGCCGATCCATTGTTGTTTTTAAACCATGTTTATTTCCATTTGCTATCCCAATTAGTACATCGATAGGTGTCATTACATGTGACATAGCAGACACAGCCTATTTATAGAGAATATTCTGTAGGACACTTGATTGGCATAGGATGACAAATATGCTAAACAAAAACAGAAATATTCATAAAGGACATTTATATATAACTGGGATACATTCCTCAGAGATTAGCTGTGCCGTCGCTAGCCTATATACGTTTAAATATATTTATATATAGATGGTATAAACAGTTGTGTATACTGCCTGTACTCTCCGCTCTAGGAAGGCGGAAGGAGTCTGCCTTATGTGCCTAGAATCCTAGACGAGCCCTAGCAGCTGCTTTAATACCACTCACTCTTTTTAAGTATGTTCCGTCAACATTTTACTGAAATGTATATGACAGGAACTTTATTGCTTGTACATATCGAATAAATGCGTCATACGTCATTTTAAATGTGTATAACAATTTCCTACTTTTTATAATAAGAATTTCTGAAAAGCGAGAACGTTTTAAAATATAACCTTTCCTGCATGTCTATTCTTTTCAGAATAGAATTAATCCATTTCAAACCACCCAGTCCTGTTGCTCAACATTTTTTATTTTCTTGATTTTTTTATCATGGATTTCCTATGGGTAGACATTCACAAAACTCCAATTGAAAGGAATTCACAAGCCATATTTTTTATTTTACAGCCATTTTAAAATGATGATTTAGTGAATTTTATGAAAAAACGGTGTTTGCGGATAATTTAATAGCGAAGTCATTTTTAAAGATATCAGAATAATTTAAAAACTAATGTTTTCAGCATAAAATGTCCTTCAAAAGGACATTATTTTAATTTTCCTATAATGCAAGAAAATTATTCAAACTCTTTCTCAAAAACTCGGGAAAAAATTTTAAAAACCGATATTCTTAAGGCTATAAATTTTAAGGATGGAGAAGAAACTCACAAATAATATTTTATTTCTGTGTTGAGTACTCCTAGTACTAACAGCAGCATACCTACTCCTTTTTTCTCTACGGCTTTTCAAAAATGGCTGAAAGCAGGTTTTTGCTAATTTTCATAGGTCAATTTCTGAAAAGGGACTAAATGAAATCCAGTAAAAATGTTATAAAATGTTCCTTATACTAATAAGAATACACCACAAAAAAATTATGACTGAGACTCAACTATATTTTGAGTTGAGCTGCGAAGTTCAATAAAAACGCTACCTTTTAATCAAGCAGAATACCTTGTCCTGGATTTTCTGAACAGGTGTCAAGCAAACCTTTTTTCATTTTCAACATCACATACGATGAAAGCTATGAGGCCTTTATAATTTGCATTAAGCTTTGCCCCTTCTATAATAAGCTTTGTGTTTTGGTGATGCTTGCAAACACATGCTATGAGTTCCTGAAGAACCTTGGCCTCAGAGCGCAAAACATAGACCTACCAATTTTGTGATCTGGATATTTCAGTTTATATATACTCTAGAGTTCATTTAGTCAAAGGAGAATTAACCTTTTCTGTTTCTGCACCTTGACATTGTCAATCATATTCATAGCAGTTGAAACATATTCCTTTTTACCAGGGCATAAGCAACTATTTTCGTAAAACTCTTTAAATCACATCATAAAAAATAGCTTCACTTGTATTGTTGCCCTGTCTTTTTGTAAGATGTGGTAAGACACCTTGAGTCTTTACTAGTTGCCTAGTTAACTTTACCATATATTCAGATGCACTAAAGTCCTCAACTATTTTTTTGTTATTTGTCACCGGGCAGTTTTTCTACAAATATTTTTGATGCGCAAGTTGGACATAGAGCCTGTCCACGAATTAGTTTAATATTCACAAATTTACTCTTGAAGATAGCAATGAAGATTAGGGGGAGAGTGTGTTCATGTCACCACTTGCAGAGACATGTAGGTTTAGGAAAGATGTAGGCTGTGCAAGCAGTTGCACATGGAAGAGTTTAAATCTAAACATGTAAAACTCACATTAACCTGTTGCATCATGAGAACTGATGTGTCAGTTACTTTTTACAATGGGTTTAAACTTACAAACATACTTGTATCATATACTTAAATATTTTTTTTAATTAATGGACATTTTTAAGTTAAGTATTTCATTTAAATATAAGCTAAGTCCAATATTTTACAACTCTAAATAATAATTTATATTTTAACCAGAATTTATACTTGTCAATTAAAATAATTTTAAGTCTATAGTTGTTAATCTAGCATTGCACGAGAGTATTAAAAAAGTAGCGTTTTTATTGAAATTCACAGCCCTATAACTCAAAACATAGTTGAGTCTCAGTCATAATTTTTTTGTGGTGTATTCTTATTAGTATAAGGAACATTTCATAAATGTCCACTGAATTTCATTCAGTCCCTTTTCAAAAATTGGCCTATGAAAATTGGCAAAAACCTGCTTTCAGCCATTTCTGAAAAGCCATAGAGAAAAAAGGAGTACATTCTCAAGACTAAAACTTATGCAGTTGGTAGTACTACGAGTATTAATAAAATAACGATTTTTAAATTTTTTTCCGAGTTTTTGAGAAAGAGTTTGAATAAATTGTTTGCATGGTAGGAAAATTAAAAAAATGTTCTTTTGAAGGCCATTTCTTACTAAACACCCTAGTTTTTGAATTGTTCTGATATCTTTAAAAATGACTTCGCAATTAAATTTTCCGCGAACCCCGTTTTTTCATAAAATTCCCTAAATTATCATTTAAAATGGCTGTCAAATAAAAAATTTGGCTTGTAATTTTTTTTTTTCAATTAGAGTTTTGTGAATATCTACCCATTGGGAATTCATGATAAAAGAATCAGTAAAATAAAAAATGTTGAGCAACAAATTATATTTATATTAGGTGATTTGAAATGGATTCCCCCAATATCAATTAGTCAAAACAATGCATTCTGATAAAATTAAACTTTATTTCGTTTTAGTTATTTTCAACGACTATTTTTTGTAAGGACCCATGGCCGGTTGACTTATGTTATGGTGGATAGAAAATAATCATAACCCGTCTCACACGAGCTTGTAATGAGTTGTAACCTATAGGAAAGTTATAGGATATAGATTTTTTTTATTCCTATTTGAGTTTATAAGACGTTTAAGCCCGATAAACTATAATAATCATTAAATATTTTTATTTAAATGGGCCTATAGAGATGATTCCAAGTGTCGTTGAATTCCAAAACCAGCCATTAGTTTTAGGAATACTTAAACTAACTAAATACTAAATAATTAAATGTCATTAAAGTGACCAACATACTTTATCCTATGCATTTTTTTCAATACTTAATCTAATATAATCTTATTTTTATTTAATCTTAAGGATTCCCAGATCACCATCTTGGATTCCGAACATCACACTTCACAATGTAGCAATGCTATCGTGTGGTAGACGTTGTCTCCTCCGCATTGGAGTGCGGAACATACTGCACGGGAGCCTTTCTCGGCGTGGAACAGGCTTTTAACCGAGTCTGGCTCACAGGACTACTTTACAAGCTCCGCAATTTCTTCCTTGAAAATACTTCTTAATTATCCGTTCCTATCTCAGTGATAAAACTTTCATAGTAAACCATGAAAATTCCTATTCTTCTCTCCTTACCCAACCTGCCGGTGTTCCTTAAGATAGTATCCTAGGCCCCATCCTCTACGCGGTGTATACGGCTGACAACTCATCATACCACAGTCCTCATCACTTAGCTGATTATACATGTGTTCTATCAGTAAACAATGATCCCTGCCTCCCGAACACTCCAATCCCATATCCTTAAGCTTCAAAAATGCCAGAAATAGAGAATCAAAATAAATCCTAATAAATCTCACTAAATAACCTTTACCCTTCGGCGTAATCCTACGACTTCTTGTCCTACAGTATCCTTTAATAATATTCCACTAATCCCTGTTGAACAGATCCACTACCTAGGACTACAATTGGACAAACGTATAACTTGGAATTCACATTAAAGACTAAAACGGAAGGAAACTGCTGGTTGTTTTTGGACTTCTTTAACATTTACCAGACAAACGTTTAAACCTTCCGATTTACTACAAAATACTTATTTGCATGGCAGTTATCGGACTCATTGGACCGGAAAGGGACAGGAGCCCCAAAGCTCAACTAAATCTTCTAATTCTTCCCGTATCCAACCCTTACAATTCAAAATCCTTCGAAAAATTCTTAATGCTCCATACTTTGTTACAAATAAACTTATCCATAAAGATCTTAATGTCTTAATGTTGCTGCTTTAGCCCAAACCAGATACTTATCCTTCCATAGTAAGCTCCATAACCACTCCAATCCACTAGTCTCACAACTTGCATCCCACTCCATTCCTGATAATCCTCCGAGGCGTCTGAAAAGAAGATGCCCAATTGTAGAATTTATTGAAGTGCTACTAGTAAGTAGTTATTTACATGCCATTGTATTCACTACCAACACATTTACTTGATGTATATATCTTGTATAGTTGGGAATTTGAATAAATTTATATTAAAAAAAAATAAGAATTTAAGGATGGTTACTTAATATAATAAACTAAAACTTGTACAAGGTTTTTAAAAATAAGTACTAAACATCAAGGTACCTTAAAACATGCAAATGTATAGCGAACTACACCATCTTAATCATACATATCAGTCTGTGTTCATACAGTGTACAGTGAACAGTGATAATACCGTGCCCAATACAACATGATTAGACCCTGCCCTATCTATACGGGCAGCGTCTGAAATTGACTTTTATTTTATTTTATTTTATTTTCTCTCTTCATTTTCTTTCCGTTTCTACTGTTCTTTAAAAGTATCAGTACAATGGAATTTTGTGCTTCAAATAGTGAGGAACAATGGGAAGAGGTGCAAATAGGAAAAGGAACAAAAAGAAAAAGATTAACTGCTAACAAAAAAATAGAAGGTACGTCAATACTTTCAAAAAACATCTATGATATTCTGAGAGCATTTAAATAAGAATATAAAAAATCAGTATCATTTAAAATACAAAGGCAACAGAATGCTAATCTATACTACAACTAAAGAAGATTTTAATACTCTAAAAAATTTAATAGCAGAGCACAAAGGTGAATACCACACTTATACTTTACATGAAGATAAAACTCCTTCATTTGTATTAAAGGGGCTGCCTCCTTCTGTAGAGGTAGGTGATATTATTGAAGACTTAAAAACACAAGATGTTGCAGCTATTAAAGCAACTCAGTTTATAAAAAATACTGAAGAAGGAAATCAAATTAAACTTCCAATTTATGTAATTACGCTACAAAATATGGAAGAAATTATCAAAATTAACAAAATCAAATATGTATGCAAATGTCATATCAGATGGGAGCGATATAGAAATTCTAAAGAAGGAACACAGTGCTTTAGGTGTCAATCTTTTTTTCACATAGCCAAAAACTGTCATAGAAAACCTAAATGCTTGAAATGTGCCCAGGAACACGAAACAAAGGAATGCATGAAACAAGATGGCGACTTGACATGCATAAACTGCAGACAAAATCATGCGGCAAACCACCCAGAGTGCCCCTTTAGAATCCAGCAAATAGAAGCAAAAAAGAAAAGAAGCGTCTGGAAAATAAATGAAACTCAAAAAAGTCATTCAAAATTCCAATTTAGGTCTCAAGAACACCCACCACTAGCAGCCACCAAGGAAATTAAGGGCTTCTCTACAACTACTCAAAAATAATGATACTACAGGTACCGGCCAATTTAATTTTCTAAAAGAACTTAAAGACTTATTTACATCATTTAACCTACCCCGTATTATAAAGACAGTCAAAACAACAATAGGAAAATTAAAAATAAGTAATGACCCCTTTGATAAAATTAGTGTTTTAATTGAAGGTATTATGGAAATATTTGCTTAAATATGACAAATAATTGTAAAATTAATGTTATGTTTTGGAATTGTAGGTCCATTGTAAATAAAAAAAAACTTTTCAAAGAGTTTTAAAAAACTAATAATGTACAAATTGCGGGTATAGTGGAAACACATTTGAGTGATGCTAATTCCTTAATTATTGAGGGTTATATAGTACACAGAGCAGATAGAAATAGGCATGGTGGAGGAGTGGCCCTAATTATTCACAAATCCATTAAACACCACCGTATTAAAGTTTCTAATATACAGAACCTAGAGGCTATAGCAGTAGAAATCGAACATGATAGATATCCAATGACAATAGTTTCATGTTACAAACCACCACACAAGAAATTAAAATTAAGAAACCTGGACAATATTTTTAAATTAAATAGCAGATTAGTTGTCATGGGGGACTTTAATTCAAAACATTTTGCATGGAATTGTTTTAATAATAATCGTGATGGCACAAAATTACTGGACTATTGTCTACAACATAATATAAAAATAAATGCACCAGATAAACCAACTTATTATCCCACTGATAACTCCAGGAAACCAAGTACTATAGACTTAGTCTTAACAAAAAATATAACAATAAACAAAATTCACTCAGTGGCGGAACTAACCTCGGATCACAACCCACTAGCGTATCAGATCAAATTCCAATTTAAGCATCACAGTTATAATAAACAATTCAACACACAAATAAACTGGAAACAATACAAAGAAATAATAAATAAAAAACTCGAAAACGATTTTCAATTAGTAACAAAAACTGATTTTGAAAAAGCAGTGGAACATTTTCAAAATAATATTCTATCATCTATAGCCGAATCAACACAGCAAACATTTAACCGATTAAATTTTAAAAGAAATAGCAATAATAAAAATCCATATATTGATTTATTGATCAAATTAAAAAATATGTTCAGGCGTAAACACCAACAATACCTAATCAAAACATTCAAAACAATAGAAATATTCTTGTCTAAACTAATAAACAAACTAATATTTAAACAGACAAATAAACAATGGAATGAAATGCTCAGTAAAGTTAAAACAACCGATAAACTATGGTCAATACATAAAATTTTTAAAAAAGGCAGAACATACCAATACCCACCTCTTACCTATTTAAATAGAACCGAATATTCTCCTTCTAGTAAAGCCAATCTGATAGCGGATCATTTAATAAAAATTAGTAATCAAAATAATAACTTAGGAACCAATAGTCACACCATAAGAATAAACAGAGAAGTGAAAAGGAAATTAAACGGAAATATAGATACTCCCCAAAATGCACAATGTAATTACTCAGAAATTTTTAAGATTCTGAAAAAAAACGAATACAAAAAAAAAAACCCCTGGTTATGACGCCATATTCCCAATATATTTAAAAAAATTACCACCCTCAGGAATTACACGATTAGTACAACTGATAAATACAATCCTAAAACTGAAATACTACCCACAAGTATGGAAAATGGCTATAATTAAAGCAATTCCAAAACCGAATAAAGATAAAAAACTTGTAGAAAACTACAGACCTATAAGCTTATTGTGTGTTATAGGCAAAATAGCCGAAAAAATAATATTTCAAAGATTAAATTCGTTTATTAAAAATAACAAAATATTTATAAACGAACAATTCGGTTTCAGACATCAGCATTCTGCTATAGCCCAATTAGGCAGGTTGACCGACCACATCACCGAGGGATTCAATAATAAACAACACACAGGTATGGTATTACTCGACGTGCAAAGAGCTTTTGACAGTATCTGGCATAACGGGCTAATATTCAAACTGATGCTTTACAATTTTCCACCATATTTAATAGCACTAATAAAATCATATTTAGCAAACCGCACGATAAAAGTATCTATAGACGGCCACTACTCCACAGTACGTACACTTTCCGCCGGACTCCCTCAGGGCGGGGTTTTATCTCCAACGCTCTACAGTATTTACATAAACGACATTCCCAACTCATTCAAAGTTCAAAGATCTCTGTTTGCCGATGATACGGCTTTTTATACTTCAAGTTATAGACCAGACACAATTACCAATAGACTGACTACGGCACTAAAAAAAAATAGAACGATTTTACAATAAATGGAAAATCAAAATAAACCAGGAAAAAACACAAGCCATAATATTTACAAAGAGACGGCCAAACAATATTCCCCAAATGACTGTAAACAGAACGCCTGTACCTTGGTCCACTCAGATCAAGTATTTAGGACTTAACATGGATAAAGGACTGACGTTTACAGCACACACTGATTATGTGTGTAATAAAGCAAACAGGGCTCTGTGTACTATATACCCATACTTTAATAGGAATTCTAGAATAAGCAGAGAAAATAAACTATTACTATATAAAGCTTGCTTAAGACCTATAATTACGTATGCAAGCCCTATATTCAGCTTTATGTCAAAAACTAACTACAGAAAATTACAAATATTCCAAAACAAATGTTTAAGAATTATTGGCAAGTATGAATACTTTACTAAAATTAAAACTATGCATAAAGAATTATGTATACCTTATATTAACGAAATCATTGAGAAAATATGTAAACAATTTTTCATCAAGTGTAAAAACATTAAAAATCCACTTATAAAAAATATTGGTAACTATAATAAAAATAGTACAAAACGATATATACATAAAAGAACTAAACATTTATTAATGTAGTATACCAATCTATTATATTTATTGTTATTTTAAATATACTTGTTTATGCATGTTATGTATATATGTTTGCATATGTATATATTAGGTGTGAGCGTGTGTATTTAGATGTGTGTGTATGTAAGTATGTATGAGTATGTATGTGTGTATGTATATAAAAATGTATAGATATTTAAGAATGTATAGTTACAATTTTGTTTATTTTATTACTAGGATGTTATTTTTCTTTTTATTCTTTGAAAGTTTTTTTTGTATATTTTTCTTTCTTTATAAATTATGATTATATCAGTATATACCTAAGTTGTTTAATAGTATTTTATTTAATTTTGAGACTGGTTTATTTTTGGTACAGCATTTAAAATTGTGAATTGTAAAATTATATAAGAAATAAAGAAATAATTAAAAAAAAAAAAAAAAAAAAAAAAAAAAAAAAAAAAAAAAAAAAAAAATCATACATATCCTAGTCTTTCAATTACTCTAAATAATTAATCTAGTTTTTTGAACTATTGATAGTTTTTGAAGTCCATATAACTGGTACGTAATAGATACTATTCAAATAATAACTTATACACATTTAATTGAGAATTTTATTTTGATAAATAAAAGAAAAAAATAATTTTTTTTTTAAATGTTAATTAATACATTCACCAGTCATGCAATTTAAACAGTTTACTGAAGGTCAGGTGGTTGCTATTCTAGTTATAATATAATTAAAATAGTCCAACTAGCAGATTTTGCACTTTCAAAGAACGGAATACTAATTCAAAATCATATATAAAATACGAACATCCGAAGTTTTGGATTTAAAGTTAAATGAAAAATGCTGATTTTATGAGGGAGGAAGCATAATGAAATTTATTAATAGGTAAAAAGTGGACTTTCATAATAAAATAATCTATCAAAAACATTAGACAAAAAAAAAATTAATAAGAATGAATATAATGAGACTTTAAATAATCAAAACAGTATTTGAAGGTTGTCGTTACTCGCGCTGACTTGCAAGTAATCTGCCCAGGATGAACGACACGGAATTCTTTGAGGAACTAAATAAAGGAATAAAAAGGAAGGCATTTAACTTTATATCATTGAATCATATTTTAATAAAATTGCAACATTAAATAAAACATTTAGATTTGATCCTCTTTGGGATAGACATTGAAAAATTGCAGAGCCATCATTTTTTTTTTACTTCTTGAAACGCATTAATGTTTTTACTTGAGGTACGCATGATGGTATAGAAGCATCAATTCAATTTGGATTGATGGATTAATTGGTTCTTCTATTGGGATTATTTTGTTGGAAAACTAGTTTCAAATGCTAAACATTCGACAACATGCTAAACAACTATTTAAAACTATATTAAAAAAAAATTTTAAACGGTCGAACAGTGGGGGAAAACGCAAAAAAAGTGCCTAATAACTCTTGGAAAAATATATTGAATATATTGGAAATTTCATCTACTCCAACCAGTCGGATGGCATGATAAAACAAAAAAAATATTGTGAGAAGATTTATCAGTTTAACAAAATATCAGTTCCAATGTTGATAAGTTTTGCTCAAAACCAAGTGGGCTTTTTTTAGTAATCTTTCGCGAAGAATTCGATAAAGCACCTAGAAATCAGTTAGAACATTGTGTTCAGTAAGTACTCAATAATTTATTTTCCAAATAGGACTAGTTAATAAAACACTCTCTTTTTCGTTATTCATTGTTTATTAGTAAAATTTTCCTCCTCTACAAGTTCGAAAAATTGTGCAACGTTATGTTACACATAAATTATATTTATTACTCTGAGAATCTCTAGCAATGATCGTTCAAAATAGGAACCTACCTTCATAAAAGAAATTAAAAATTAAAATTAAATTTTCATCCGAATTAATGTATTTGCACTTTTAGAAGAATATTAGATAATAATAAAAAATACTAAATCACATCTAACACCATGGTTTATGGAAATGGGAGTCCCTGAAAACAACATTCATTACTTTGGTTTTTAACTTTAATACATTTACTAAGAAATATTACTGAGGTAGCAAGTTCCCCTTCCAAAACTGAAATATATTTTTGTTCACATATCTCTAGAAAATATTGAACTTTGAATTAAAATTATAGTTTAAAAAACTAAAAAAACACGCTTTAAGAGCAAACCGAACTAAATCTATCTTAGACAAAATCTAATGATCTAGAGCTATTAGTATATTAATTTTTTTATTGGATTAGCCATTTTTGTGTTATATACTCTTAAACCTGACCAAACCTAACTTTTTGAGAAAGTTGGCGAAATTCGTTGATTTTTGACAATCGATTGTGGCTAAACGCCTAAATCAAATTCAGCTTAAAAGCTGTCTTTAGACGCTCAAAGTAACAAACTTTAATTTTGTAAATAACATCTCTTTCGATTTAAAGCATTTTTGTATATAATTTTTTGCAAAAATGTCAATTTTTTGATATTTTATTCTCAGGACCTATCTGGACCATACTGAATCATAAAACCCAATACTCCACCTTTTGCAAGTTAGAGCCCCTTTTAGGGAGTAGTTTGGCTGGACTAATTAAGGATATTAACACAAAGTTGTGCAATTATTGTATTGTCTCTGGTTCTTGACACGTGTGTAAATTTTCAAGACATTTCAAGACTGGAAATTGATGAAAATTGCGATGCAAGATTTCGTTACATATAGGTGAAGTTAATAAAAGCGTATTAAAAAAGACAAAAACAAAAAAAAGAGGAAAACAAAGAACTATATTTATAAAATGAATAATTAATCATAAGGACGATAATTTATCATATATATATATATTTCATTGCTAATTGCTCAAAAATTTGCGAAAAGAAAATATGATCATTTATCAGTATCACCTAAGAAAATTAACATCCAACATTTTTAATAATAATATGGGCAATGTGGAAGACCCAGATTGCGGAGGCCGGACGAGTTGGAGACTGACCTCTGATTCCTGGGAGAACGCACGTAGAAGAGAACTGCGAATGACCGTTCTTTGTTGAGGAAAATTGTTGTGGCCAAGGTCCTTGATGGGTCATAGCGATGGAAAAGTTAGTTATTTATAATAATAATAATAATAATTGTTATAATTACAATAATATCCAATGATTTTTATTGAAAACTCATTAAAAATAAATTTTCTGTTTTTCGCCATATTTTACTCTGAAGGCCTCCTGTTCAACAAAACAACAAAACTCTCAGCTCTATAAGCCTTAAGTGGTAGTAAACACATATTTGTCACTAAATTGAAGGAAGAAAAAACTATTAAAAAAATGTATTTTAAACAGTTTTTTGCGCATTTGCTAAGACCAGTGTTCGAATGAGAGAATAAATAGTTGAACAATAATAACTAAGATAAACGTGTTTATAGGATTCATGTATTTGACGAAACCGTGATTGTTTTTTTTTTAAACGTGTTGTAAACAGAATGTTTTTAAAGAACAAGGCACTTTTAAAAACCAATCAGAGGGCTGCAAAAAACATGCACACTTATAAACAGCTGAAAAACCGAAGAATAAAAACAGTATATTAATTACTAAGACAAGTTAGTCAACATAACACATAAAATTGACAATAGTAAAAACGAAATGAGAGAAATACTTCAAATAATCCAAGAAAAATAAACAAAACAGTTAAAAATAATGAAAAAAATAAACAGGGTATCCCGGATTTAAATGGCAAAACTTCAGGAACTTATAGGAGACCAAAAAACTAAGACAAAAAGCCCTTTAGAGATTTGCTCGTTTTTTCTTAGTTTTAGAGAAAATCGCAAAAAAATAAACAAAACAAGTTTTCATTTTTATACTTATTTATTTACATTTTATTTATGCTATGTTCTTTTTAATGTAAATATTGCTCAAAATGTTGTCCTCTTGCACCAATGCAAGCATAACATCTAGCACTCACTTGATAAATTGCAGCTAAACATTGCTCTGATGATATTTGGTGCACTGCATCTATGATTCGGTCTCTTAATTGCTCTCTTGAGTTGATTGACACCGAATAAACTTTCTGCTTCAAGGTTCCCCATAAGAAGAAATCCATGGGTGTCATATCAGATGGTCTGGGTGGCCAAGGTACTACTCCTACACGTCCAATCCATCGTTGTGGATAATTTATATCCAGCCAAGCTCGAGCAGCTGTGCTATAATCAGCTGGACATCCATCGAGTTGGAACCACATTTCAATCCTCTGCTGTAAGGGAATATCATCTAAATAATTAGAAAAGTCGTTCTCCAAAAAATGTGTAAATGTGATACTATTCAATCTTCCAGGCAAAAAATATGGTCCCACCAGTAATCCGTTCCAAATTCCAACCCAAACGTTAATAGCAAATTCATGCTGAAATCTATTCTCTCTAATAGCTCTGGGATTTTCAAGAGCCCATACATGATAATTTCTTTTATTAACAATTCCTCCTCCTGTAAAGGTAGCTCCATCGGTCCATATAATTTTTAATGGAAATAAATTATCATCGCGAATTTTGTCAAGAAACCAGTTACTAAAATTCAATCTCTTGACATAATCTTGAGGTAATAAATTCTGAACTTTTTGAAGATGGTATGGGTAGTTATCACCTTTCAAAGTTCGCCATATTGCTTGCAGCAATATTGCTAATGCAGCAGATGCTCTTCGGATGCTAGTCTCAGGATGGTTATCGAAGTGGCGTTGGACACAATTTCGTCTCCGATAATCTGCTCTTATTGCTGCCTGGAATTGGTCGCCTTCATTACGTATTAAGAATGACCCTGTATCTCGTAGTCTATTAAAAGTTAACGAAAAGACTCGTCGATTAGGCAATTTTGTTTGCGATTTTCTCTAAAACTAAGTCAAAACGAGCAAATCTCTAAAGGACTTTTTGTCTTAGATTTTCGGTCCCCTATAAGTTCCTGAAGTTTTGCCATTTAAATTCGGTACACCCTGTATATTATTTACTATTTTGAATTTAACGCTAAACAATAAGTAAGTGAATTAAAAAAATAGCTAAAAGGGAAAAAAAATAATAATGAAACTATTGTGGTTCATAACTAATGTAGGACCATGATCAATCCTATTTGTTGTCGGAAATTCTTTAAATGAAATCGACATCTACCTATCGCGATATATCGCGTAAATTATATCGTGTCTAATAGATAGCATATTATAAAAACAAACATTACAAAACCCTGGGAATGGGTATAGATAATAATTATCTGGCTTGGTTTGGATGTAAACCTACTTTTCATCACTGAAGGTTCCAATCAGTACCCCAGGGAACAGATGGAAGCTGTTACAAGAGCGCGCCAAGCATAAAAATAAACTGAGATTTAACCTTCAACCCAAGAAATTCAAGAATCAAACGAACATACATCTAAATAAATAATAAACGTTCCGATTAAAATAGAATCCCATTGAGAGTTGTAGTACTTTAGCGTAAATTGTCAGTTAGGTGGACTTTCATTGAACTATTGAGGCTGTCCACATTGTTCATATTTAAGGAAATGTATCATAAAGCTTGGTAGCCTTTAACATGTCGTATTAAACCTGGAATAAAATTATTATTATTTAAAAAATGGAAACATAAATAAATAAAACTGTTCATTTGCTATGCCATAAGAAATCAATAGCCATTTGCCGAGGCAAGACCTGGATGGATGAAGATCTGGTAGAGATGAACGCCACGAAACCGACTCATGGCTAAGACCTTATAGATAAGTTACCTAAAATCTAATCAGTAGATATTGTAAATTGTGTGCTAATCCTCAAATAGATTAACTGGAACGTCATTCATAGTTTCTGTAAGTACAATCCTAATGTTTCATAAAATATTTTCATCGATAATAATTAATATTATTCACCTTACTGCCACCAAATTAAGATAGAATTGGTTTGCAAGATAATAAGAGTTCAATAAATCATACATTAATAGGTGGGGATATTTTGTCGTCGAGATTTTGCCTGATTTAAATTAATTATTGTAGTATACCTACGGAGCAACATATTTAATTTTTTATTTTATAAAACATATTCTAACCAGTGCTGTACACCTTTTTAAATATCCAATTACGTAAACTGTATTTAAATTTCCTTAATTAATAATTTCACTGCACGTCTCAAGTGCATCTTAAACACAACATTTAATATTTATTTGTTTCCCTACGTTGGATTCAACAAACATTTGCTCATAAAATCATTCATAAAACTACTAATAATCCTCGGGTATAATATTTACACTCAGCTTGAGGAACCCATAACCAATCATATAGGAACGTTGGGCTCTTATAATCCCACTGCATTTCATCGTAGTGGACCTACGGAATGAATCTCGGCCTTGCTCTAGATATAATAAGTTTGTAGCCTGTAGGAAAACCCGTCCATATACTTAGATGTTAAGCCTCAAATAACAACAGTCAGTGAAGAACGAGCCACAGACCCTCAAGACTTCAGAATACTGTTAGTCATTGTCAATATAAAATTTTGTAAATTTTAGGTTCGCTCCCGTTTCAACGTTGAAGAAGAATCAGAAAGATGAGTGGAGCTACTTTTAAGACCAGAGAATTAGGACGACTCATGGGATTCTTATGAACTTTGTGAAAATTGGATGGTCTGAAATTTATGATATATTGAGACCATGATGTCGGGTATTATTGCGTACACATCACTGGTTATTGTTTGAAGGAGTTTGGGCTAAGTAAATTAGATGCGTTGTCTTCTAAAACTTAGGCTTGTCCTAAAGTTGAAGTCCGCGGTTCCCAACAAGTTTCAGATATGTGGTGATCTATGGGAGTGTTAACAAGCCTCAGACCTTATTTTACATCAACTCATTTAGTCAAACAATAAGATTATCATAATTAATTATTAATATAGGATAAACTATCAATGATTACAGCGCTGTGTCTATGGTTCAATTCTTCATATTTTTTATATAAGTATACATGTGTTATGAAAAAAAGTAATAATGAATTTCAAATAAATGAATAATGTATCTGTTTTATTTGGGAAAAAATGGGCAAGTTCTAAATCACATGTTTTCAGTGCAGCGCGCAGCAGCGATTTGAAAATTTCAGTTTCCAATGTAAATAGATTTTTATAAAACAATTACACTGAGATACAAAATTAAATTTTGTGAAACCTTTTTGGTCAATCTGTACTGTACTTCATTTTTCCCGGTGTGCTGAAACTTAAAATGACCCTTGCTACTCTCTATCACATAACATTGAATTATCGATGTTGATCGATTTTTTGGTTCTAAAGAAAAAAAACAAACTTTTTACTTTTTTTCTTTATATGTGGACCCCATGCCATTCTTCGGTCAAACGTAACACCAAGGTAGTGTACAGTGTCTGTTTGAGGAATCGGTGTGTTGTCAAGAAAAACTGGTGGGCATGTTTCAAGTCGAAGTGTAAATGTAATGTGTTGCGATTTGTCGTAAATTTATATGTACTTTCCAAATATTAAGCCAGTCATGTAATTTTGACAAGTGAAGCTGTAGAGTCAGTGAGTGAAGCATGATTCGGATTTTTATCTCTTGTTAAAATTGCTGTGTCGTCTGCATATGTCGCTGTAAGAATGTCAGAGCTAATTGGAATGTCGTGTGTGTATATGATGTAGAGTAATGGAGCAAGCACTGAGTCTTGTGGCACTCCTGCTGACACCAACTTAATAGAAGAAAGCTCTGAGCCTTGACGGACAGAGAAAGATCTATCAGAAAGAAAGGACTGTAGAATAACATAGTAGGTCGGTGGGAGTATCGTCTTTAGTTTAAAGAAAAGCCCTTGGTGCCAGACTCAGTCAAAAGCTTGAGCAACATCCAGAAATACTCCAGTTGCATACAATTTGTGCTCTAGTGCCGTGCATATGTAGTCAGTAACTCTGGGTAATTGATGTATAGTCGAATGAGATGTATTACAAAAACAACAATTCAATTTAAGCTGTCTATGGCTCATTTCAGTGAAGGTGCGCGTTAAGGATTTCCGTTTCTGATCAACCTCCTGGATTTCTCGGTGAAAGACCAAACAGCAGTCCGTTAATATATCGATAGTTTCAAAAACCTACGAAACTTTTTCAGCACTTCTTTTAATTTTTTTTTTCCTTACATTATTTTTTTAATGTAAGACAATAATAAATGAAATATGTTGATATTTAACTACGGAAGTGAAATGAAAAGGAATTCTGAAGGAAAGAAGGTTACAAACCAGGCATAGGGTAAACCAAAATGTTTTAACCAACCCTACCTCACCTTTACAGTCCGACATTTACATTTATATTCAGTCTATTCTAGGTCCTGATATCTTTCAGAAGTTCTTAAATATATACATATATGTATGTTTATATAATCTACGTGCTGAAGTTCTGATTTCTTTTTTTTTTTTATTTATTTATAACTAATGATGAATGTTAAACATTCCATACTAGTTTTAAAATTAAAAAAAAATCCAATAGAAGTGGCAAATAGTTGATCAGCCCTAATTGTAGTCGTAGAAACCACATGATAGGTATTGATTCAAGGAAACAGAAATTTTTTCATCCAACAGCAAATTAAAAACTTAATTTTACGCTACTTAACATCGTAGGGATGATGAGGCATTAGTTTGTAGTATCCATCGCTGGAGCAGTAAATGGCTCAATCTGAAGGTGCACTCGAAGCGAGCAATTTGCCACCATTCACCACTTTCTCTGCACGACTCTCTCAATATCTCACTTTTCTATTCGTAATTGGCGAGCCTCGGCACTTCAGAGCTAAGCCTCAATTAGCAAATAAAATCTGTATCCTGTTGCGTAATGTCCACCTGCGCCTTAAATTATTTATTTTTAGTTATATTTCTTTTTCACTTGATAGGTCACATTCACTTGATAGATAGTATGACCGCCAGATTAGAGAACCATTATCCAAATCTTGATTTTGATTTATACTCATACCCGAGGGTTTAAATTACAAAAATTAATGACCTCACCGAAGAGATGACTTAAAATTAAAGACTGATACATGTTTCTAGAATAGGAGACCGATGCCTTATCCAGAATATATCTAAGATCCTAAAATCTTGTTATTTTATGTTTATAAATAGAATTAAATGGAGGATTAGAAAAAGTTTCTAGAATAATAGATCTATGTTTCTTAATTTCGCTTAAGTTAAAACTCTCTGCAGATGAAAAAGCCATTTATACTAGTTCTAACAGGATAGATACAATGGAAGAGATTAAAATTATTATACACCAGATTTATTCGATATTATAAGAAATGGAAAATAAATAAAAATAAAGGAATACTAAACTTCAGCAATAATGTTTACGAAAAGAAAACCTAGCGTACCGGAACATAACTTCCTGAATAATATTCGAATCCCTTGGGCACATATTGTTACCTAGCTCGGGCTGGAATTAGATAACAGATTCACATTCACACCTCATATAAATAATAAATGCTGCAAAGCCCAACATAATTATCAGTTCTATGGCTCCATATTTAATTTAGATTAATTTTTTTTTTTTTTATATAAATATGTAATGCGACCATTACTGACGTACGCTTTTCCTGCATTGGAGCTACACCTGTGACTCCATCTAATATTAAACCACTACACCAGACACAAAAAATAATGGACGTGTTACTCGAATCAGGTTTTCAAATAATCAAACAATTTATTTAAACCCAGACCCGGAACTTCAACGAAAATTCCATAATTCAAACAATAGGCAGTTATAATAAGCAAGCAAGCCCTGAGAAGATACATACACAGACGTACTAACCACAAACTACTAGAATAATATTTAGCTAATAATACATTAATAAGATTAAGTTTAGTTCGAAATTTAACTTATTGAAACAAAAATAATTTATAAGTTAATTATTCCGTGAAGGTAGTAAACTTTATTATACAATAAGTTATTTAAGGATGTACACATTTTAAATATGTATTTTAATATAGTCTAATTTTATTATTTATTTTATTAATCATTTTTCTTATTTTGTAGGTTTTTTATTTGCTTCCTACTGTTAAAATTCCAAATTATATCCATTATAGCTAAACCAACTATGTAGTGCTAATTGTGTGATTACCAAAACATGTATTTGAGGTCTGATATGTTACAATTGCAAAATGTTAAATGGCATTTATAAAACACTTTTTATATTATTATTATTATTACTTAACAAACATAAGATAAACATCATTAAAGACTCTTAAGAAATCATTTACGTCCCAAACAATTTATCAATTTTTGATGGATCTATCGATTCGAAACGACAGAGGATTTGCATGATTCTTATATCTTTAGGCTTTAAACATAATGCAGGCAGAGGAAACAATTTTGATATAAAATTCCGTTATACCAGGCATTGTCATCTTAAACTGATTTGTATTATTATAGTTGAGAACAGAATGAAAATTAAACATTTGTCACTACGAACAAATTGTTACAACTTCAATCTTGTATTTGGGTGATTCTCTAACTACAGACAAATTTCTAGCTACCAAAATTCTAAATTTAAATGTTGATAAATCTTGCTGCAAACATTTGATACTTCCTGGAGGCTACCTTTGAGGATTATAGGTGGTGCAGCAACACATGAATCACTTTAGATTTCAGATTATAATTTTAACCTATGACAATGTGAATGCCACCACACCAATGTGACTTTATACATGGGATAGTGAAAAAGGGATCTTAGTAGTTTAAGGTTCCATAGTAAAAAATAAATAAAACATGAAACATTCCTGCTTCATAACTAATATCAGTCTTTATTTAACGTTAAAGTATTTTTTTCATCACATAATTTAAATAACATCACTGCAAAAATCACATCAATTCACTTTCAAAACCAATACCACACTCAATATCGGCCACATTATTCCTAAAATTATTGAGAAAATGAATTTTTTAACATTGTTGTGGTATCTTAACATTTGCATGGAATAAATGATAATTGCCATGGCAATGAGAAAATATGGTTAAAAATATTACCACCGAAACACTATTCATTTATTTCGCAATTCTCGAAAGTATATTATGAGGGCCGTAGCCTAGTATTAGAACGCATGAGGCCCGTTACAAATAAATATTTGGTTTAAATGATTTATAATGAACATGACAATGTGAAGAATGAATGTACTTACAGTCAGAGGTGATATTTACAATTGGATATTCCGACGTTTACATATAGGAAGTACAAAACCTTAACAGTTTGTAAACAATATATTAAATTTTTTATTCACGTTTTGTTGTGATATAGTGATTTTTTATATTTTATATTGCCTTTAATCCATAGGTAAAGGTGATTTAAACTTAAATTTAAAAAACACTATTTCGTGATGGGCCTTTAGCATAATTACTAAATTATAGTTTTCGTTCCCAAAAAATTTTATTTAAAATTTCACATACCAGACATAAAAGACAAGAAACTGCTCGTCGTTTCCGACTACTCTAACATTCATTAGACTAATGTTCAAAGCTTTCAATAAATAAAAAAGACTTATTTACATAACAGTAATTAGACCTATTTGGACATACGAGTTGAGGTTTGGAACTCCACTAAATTGGGAGGTTTTCGGAATACGTTTTCATCACTCTTTTAGCAATGGCATGCCAATGTTAAGAAGTCATGTGGACAACAACAAAATAACTCGGGGATTGGTTACATGGTCATTATAATCCTGAAAAACATAATCAAATCCTATATATGAAATTTTAATCAAGTAATCAAGTAATAAACCTCCCGGGCTAATAGGAATCTTGCTGTTATAAGTTGTCTGCTCAAGTTTACACTCCTCGCTAGTGTTCTTGCTCTAACCGTCTGAGTTGAAATGCGGACTCCCGTTGCTTGTTGAATAGAGCTTTGCAGCTGCCGAGCTGTTAAACCTCATTGCCTAGTGGTTTGTATTTTAGATAGCGGTCTTGCTGAAGGGTAGTTTTTCGAACTCACAAGGGGAGGACACACTCAGTCTCTCACGGATCTTGTTGGAAATTTTTTTGGAGGTTCCTGGTCAAAAAATATTAGACACATATTTTGCCGTTCCGACCAATGGGCCCTAGAAGCCGAGAAAAAAAATAAAATAGCATTAAACTAATTTATTTTTTATCTCGAGTTTAAAAAATGATATCGACATGATTCTTGCACCAAGATTTTCAGTTTTGATTGCGAATTAAAGGAAAAATACAGTCGCTCCATAGATTTTGGTTTAGGTTAATTAAATTCTAAAAAAAATGATTAGTTTTTCAAGCAAACTACCTCTATAGATTTTTTCACACAAAAATTGAGGTCAGATTCTAATTCAGCACCCTCAAAAACATTAAAAAACGGTTATTCAACAAAATCAAAAAATATCATTTTTTTCACCCTCTTCCAGGAAAATGAAATTTTAAAACCGATTATTGGTTACATACCTTTAAATCGTCAGTACTTTGTCATGCAATTCACTGGTTGGTATCGCTGGAAAGAGGAGGGTCTCAGCTATCTTTTGATGTATATAAATGTAAAATTCGATGAAAAAAAACCTATTAAAAAATTTGGAAAATCCGAAAAACATTTTGATTTTTAACTTGAGTTTGAAACCAGATAGGATGATGAAACCAAATACATTTCAAGCGTATTACCACCCTTTATTTTGTGTAAAAAAATAAAGTTGATACGTAAAACCGTCTAAGCGTAATTCACGTTTTTATCAATTTAAACAAAAGTTGCCTACCATTGGCAAACTTTGAAGCTTACAAACTTTTATTTTTCTATTTGGATGAAATTTCGTATTAAAGGGTTCTCTTGAATGCTGAATTCGAATCCGATATCGGTTCTTGTGAAAAAATTATATTGAATATACTTCACTTGAAAAATTTTAGCTTTTACACTGTAAAATGTGATAGAAAATTCTTTTAGCCCTAGAATTCCATCTCAACACCCTCAAAACTCAGGAAACGTATGTATATATATATATATATATATATATATATATATATATATATATATATATATATATATATATATATATATATAGATATTAAAAAAAAAAAAAAAAAAATATATATATATATATATATATATATATATATATATATATATATATATATATATATACTAATTGGGAGAAATAATTTGTTACTTTAATTCTTATTAAAATAATTATAATTATTAATTATTTATTGTAATAACTTATTACAAATTAATATTTACATTATATACAGACAGAACCACATATTAGATTTGATTGTTAAGTATTTACAATTTTTATTTTATTCTTCAAACCCAGAACACATCTCTAACCCGTTTTGTAATTTTTGTTTACTGGGTTCTAATAACTGAAGCTTATTACATTACAATTTCATTTTCATTATATTCAACAAAATCCTGTCAGCAACAGAAGTGAGGCAGTTATTGCTATAATGTTTTTATGTCAACTATCACAATCATATTTTAACATGTTCAACTGCAAAATAAAATAAAAATTGTAAATACTTAACAATCAAATCTAATATGTGGTTCTGTCTGTATATAATGTAAATATTAATTTGTAATAAGTTATCATTACAATAAATAATTAATAATTATAATTATTTTAATAAGAATTAAAGTAACAAATTATTTCTCCCAATTAGTATATATATATATATATATATATATATATATTTTTTTTTTTTTTTTTTTTATTTATCTATATATATATATATATATATATATATATATATATACATACGTTTCCTGAGTTTTGAGGGTGTTGAGATGGAATTCTAGGGCTAAAAGAATTTTCTATCACATTTTACAGTGTAAAAGCTAAAATTTTTCAAGTGAAGTATATTCAATATAATTTTTTCACAAGAACCGATATCGGATTCGAATTCAGCATTCAAGAGAACCCTTTAATACGAAATTTCATCCAAATAGAAAAATAAAAGTTTGTAAGCTTCAAAGTTTGCCAATGGTAGGCAACTTTTGTTTAAATTGATAAAAACGTGAATTACGCTTAGACGGTTTTACGTATCAACTTTATTTTTTTACACAAAATATAGGGTGGTAATACGCTTGAAATGTATTTGGTTTCATCATCCTATCTGGTTTCAAACTCAAGTTAAAAATTAAAATGTTTTTCGGATTTTCCAAATTTTTTAATAGGTTTTTTTTCATCGAATTTTACATTTATATACATCAAAAGATAGCTGAGACCCTCCTCTTTCCAGCGATACCAACCAGTGAATTGCATGACAAAGTACTGACGATTTAAAGGTATGTAACCAATAATCGGTTTTAAAATTTCATTTTCCTGGAAGAGGGTGAAAAAAATGATATTTTTTGATTTTGTTGAATAACCGTTTTTTAATGTTTTTGAGGGTGCTGAATTAGAATCTGACCTCAATTTTTTGTGTGAAAAAATCTATAGAGGTAGTTTGCTTGAAAAACTAATCATTTTTTTAGAATTTAATTAACCTAAACCAAAATCTATGGAGCGACTGTATTTTTCCTTTAATTCGCAATCAAAACTGAAAATCTTGGTGCAAGAATCATGTCGATATCATTTTTTAAACTCGAGATAAAAAATAAATTAGTTTAATGCTATTTTATTTTTTTTTCTCGGCTTCTAGGGCCCATGGGTCGGAACGGCAAAATATGTGTCTAATATTTTTTGACCAGGAACCTCCAAAAAAATTTCCAACAAGATCCGTGAGAGACTGAGTGTGTCCTCCCCTTGTCAGCCTTCTCCATGTGTGTACTGAGCAATACTTGTTGTCTGGTATCGAGATCATGCAGGCTTTGTAAAACACTGTCTAGTGAAATGGTTGGACTAATACTGACGATAAAAGGGAAATAATGTTTACAAAACACGAGTGGAAACAAACAAACTTTTTCTTGTGGGGCAAATTCCAATAAGCAGCTGAGCTCCCAGTAGAGATATGAAGACATTGTTATTTTTTTCTCCTTAACATAGTGGAAGTGTTATTAAAGAAACTTCATATCAATCAAGTGAACAAAATTATAAAAAAATTCCTTAATTTCTAATTTATAAGCAGATTATATTATTCATGTAGAAGCTGTATGCCAGAACATGTATACAAAAACCTGATTTTAATTGTTAATTATTATTATTATTATCGTTACATCCCTGTTGAGAGAGCGTTGGAACTTGAGATCTATGATGGTTACTTTTCCCTATTTTTCCTTCGTTCTTCCCAAATTCTCTTCATCAATTCACTATGCTTTTGTTCGCGCTCTGTTGTCCATGTTCTTACCGTGGTTCTCTGTGGGTGACATTCAAATTTTATTTTTGCTATAGAAATCTTAAATTTTGTACGGTCCCTAATGTCATTTTCACTTATTTTCATCTGTTTCAGGTCTTCTAATGTTTCATTGATACACTTGGTCTTGTTTTTACTGGAGCAGGCTATGAAGAAAATTTTCTTTGTGATTCGATCGGGACCCATCCGGTACAAATGTCCGTAGCAATTTGCTCTCCTTTTTCTGATGGTGTCAGTAATTGTGGTAGAATATTTGTAAAGTTCTGAAGTGGGTCTTTTAATCCAGATTCCATCCCGATTCACGGGGCCAAAAATCTTCCTGAGGATCTTCCGTTCTTGTTTTTCAATGTTTTTTATTTTGGTGTGTCCACCAAGTACTGTAGTTTCAGCTGTATATAGGGATTCCGGGAGCACGACTGTGTTGTAGTGCCGCATTTTCGCATTGATCGATATTGCTTTTTTGTTGTAGTGATTCCAAGTAAGTTTGTATGCTCTCTATAGTTTCTTTAACCTGTCTTTATTAGAGATCTGGTTCAGTCCAGATGGTTGAATAATCTCTCCTAGATATTTGAATTGGGAGGTTTGTGTAATTTTTCCGTATTTGGTTTCTAGGGGGGCTTTGTTTATAGGAAATTTTTCAAGATAGTGGGTTTTCTCGTACGATATTTGGAGGCCTGTGTTAGACGTAATTTCATGCAGTCTTTCCAGTGCTGCCTGTGCCTCCTTTCTGTCATTAGTGAAAATTGCTAAGTCACCAGCAAAAGCCAGGCATTTAATTTGAATCCTGTTTTTTTTTTTATTCCTAGTTGAATCCCCTTGATGTTTTGTTCCCAGATTCTGATGATTTTTTCTAACATTATACTAAACAGCAAGGGGGATAGTCCGTCCGCTTGTCGAACGCCTGTGTGTATTTCAAAGGGGTCAGATATTTCACCCATAAATTTTATTTTAGACGTGGTGTTGGTTAAAGTTTGAATGATTATTTCCCTAGTTTTAAGATCTATCCCAAATTCTTCCAGAGTGTAGAATAATGTTTGTCGATCAATGGAGTCGTATGCTTTCCGGAAGTCAACGAATGTGATTACAATGTTTCTAGTTTCCCTGATTTGTAAAATCATTTTCAGATTCCAGATTTGTTCTGCGCAGGAACGTCCTTTGCGAAATCCCGCTTGGTATTAACCAATTTGAGGGTCGGCCTGGCTTTGAAGTCTATTTAATAGTGCTTTAGAAAGGATTTTGTACGTAACTGGGAGAATTGATATACCCCTGTAGTTGTTCGGGTCTGCTTTATCACCCTTTTTATGTAGTGGGTGGATCATGGCACATTTCTATTCATCAGGAATGCGTTCAGTTTTCCAGACTGTTAAGACGATTTGCTGAATCTTCTGTGTGAGAGTTTTATCATTAAATTTCCAGAGTTCGGCAATTATCCCGTCCTCTCCTAGTGCTTTGTTGTTTTTCAGTGATTTTATTATTTCTACAATTTCTTCAATTGATGGTGGTTCTGATTCCGGGTATTGTACTTGTGGTTTTCCAAACGAGAGTTTTCCTGGTGGGGATTCACAGTTGAGTAACTGATTGAAATAATTTGCTAGAATTTGGCATTTTTTCTTTGTATTTGTTTCTAGAGATCCATCAGGACGATAGAAGCACAGGTTACGTGGTTGATATCCCCCAGATTTTCCCGAAATACTTTGTAAAAGTTCCTGGTGTTGTTTTTCGCGAAATCTTGTTGTAATTCTTCAAGGCGGTTTGTGTCGTAGTTGCGTTTTTCTTTTCTAATTATTTTAGATGTTTTCCTCCGTGTAAGTAGGAATTCCTGCCATTTCTCTTGGGTGCGGTTACTGCTGAAAATTTTCCATGCTTGAATTCTTTCTTCAACTCCCTGATCACATGTCCTGTTCCACCAACGGTGTTTACGCTTCCTGGGTGGCTGTCCAAGTTTCATGGTACTTTCCAGTGTTTTACTCAGTTATGTCCAATTTGTGGGGTTTTTGTTTTTAACTTCATTAATGATCACGTCTATGTTTAGCCTAGTATTCTATGTTCCTAAGTATTCTGGGTCGGGTCTAAATGGTTTCTGCAGTTGCACTTTTTTCCTATTCGGCTGTAGTTTAATTTTGATCTGTAGTAGATGGCGGTCCGAGTCAAAAAAGCCCTTGCGCGTTCTGACATTGAGGATTTCATTGTAGTTCTTCATGGATATTGCCACATGGTCTATTTGGTATTCGCCTAGACTCGAATTGGGGGATTTCCACGTACGTAGTTTATGGTTGGGATGATTGATAATATGTAAATAAAGTTATAGTTTATTGAGAAAACAAATTAAAATAAATATATCTTTCAAAGTTATAAAATAAATCAATGATTTATATTGAATTAAATCATATCATTGCTAATATTTAATTAAGAATTTAATTTTTAAGATCTAATATTATTAATTTTTTTTTTTTGAAGTAATTCAGTAATACTATGTATTGATTAATAGACTCGTCCACAAAATCGTATTTTATTATGCTTGTTTAACTTCATTATTTTTATTTTCTTGAAGTTTTATTTATAAAACAATCTAATTCAAATAAAATATGTCTCAGCAATTGACTTCTCCGAAGTCAGAACTCTATTTTAATAACACAGGAATTCGAAAAAGATGTGCCTGGAATTACTTCTATTTCATTCACATGAATCTCCAGCTCTACAACCATTTCTTAAAATATAACTGGCAAGCTCACAAATCCACCTCAGTTCAGGTAGAGCTGGCTTATGAATGATTTCTGGTAATAGTAAAATTCTCTGCTTTTATCAAAATCCATCGAGAAACTCAAAGGTGACACGTCCTAGTAAAAAGCCTACTAGAATGTTGTACCCAATTGCGAAACCAGAGCAAGGACAAAAATATTTATTTTCTGTCCACTCGAAACGGGTCTAGACTCGTCGGACCTTCCAGAATTGACTCAATCTGTTTCAAACAAAAGATAAAATATGTCGGTTCGGATCGTTCCAATTCTTCTAGCACTCTTTAGTGAGTCCGTAACAAGCTAGATAATCATCGTGACTTATTTGGTCTCATAACACAAAGGCTTGTGCCTCGCAGGTCATCTCTCAGATCATCATATTTTTTTTTTTTTTTTTTTTTTATTTAAGTTGCAGTCAGTTTATTTTTCGTATTTTAATAGTAAACTTTCGATATGCGCGCGTATCTATTGGATATGCATCGGAAATATTGGTATAATTTTCTTGGATCCTAAGCCGTTTTCGGATTTCCCGTCTAATTTGCCCTCTTCTTATAACCCAACCCTAGCATAGTCTTGGCCGAGGATTTCTATGGCAATCACTACGATAGAAAATTGTGGTGTGTATCTGAGGAATACGCGCACCCATCAGCGTAAGTTTTTTTATATACTTTATTTTAAATTATTCTTTGTAAAATTTGTAATTTATTGGTCATTTAAAGTAACATATAAATTGAATTTACACTTGATTCAAACCAATACTGAAATTAAACCCACTCGTGTGAGTCAGATATCGTATTTTTGTATCATTTTATTTATTTACTTTTGTATTTCTTAAACATTTAATTTTTTTTAAGTCCCTATAGGTCAGTCTCCATTTTTTAAGAGCAGAGTAAAAAATGGGCAGAAAAGAAACGAATAAAAGTGTTGAAATTTATTGTTTTTATCAACAGTCTCTCAATGAAACGTAGAGCAATTGTTCAGCATTTGTAAAGTAAATAAAATAACAAAAGTAGATAACCTGAGAAGTTGCAAATAAGTGGCAAGGTGTGAAAATGATTTAATTAAAAACTAATAATATTTTGTTATTAGCATTATAATCCCAAAGTCAGTTGCTACAGATAGAGGATTGGGGAACAACTGGAGGATTAAAGTTAGCGAATCAAAATGCACTCACTTAACTTTTATCCTCCGACGCACATCCAGCCCTCCTGTTTATGCCAATCATATTCCACTATCCATAGCCGTCACAGTACGGTATCTTGGCTTCTACCTAGACAAAAGATTTAAATGGAACTCTCACACAAGACTTATAAGGCAATAACTTGATAGACGCTTCATCCAATAGTATAGGCCACTAAATAGAACATCTTATTTTTTCATTGAAAACAAACTGTATGAATGGATTCTTTGTCATCCATATTCTATGGCCATTTAGAGAGGCAGCTTGTAATATTTATTCAATAAACCAATTTTTTATTTCTTTATTGATTCTCCATTTTCGACTCCATTCTTGAAGGTTTATGATATGGGATTGCAGTATCTGGGAGGCAATAAAGGAATCATAGTTTACGGATAACACACAAGTGTCATCATTATACGTGGTGAGGATAGTGCTAGGATATGTCGGGATGTCAGCTGTATAAACCGTGTAGAGGATTGGATATAGAATACTTCCTTGAGGAGCACCTGCTGATTGGGTAAAGAAAGAGGAAAAGGAAAAGTTATGATTAACTTTAAACGTTTTATCAATAATATCGGAGCGAATAATAAGGGAATTTGTAGAAGGTAGGAATTTACGGTATTCGTAAAGCAGTCCCCCGTGCCAGACTCGGTCAAAAGCTTGTTCTACATCTAGAAAGGATCCCGTGCTGCACATTCCGCGCTCCAATGCGGAGGAGACAACGTCCACCACACGATGACATTGTTGGAATGTGGAATGTGATGTTCGGAATCTAAACTGGTAATCGGGAATTATTTGATTGGAATCTAGGATAGGAGCGTTTTAGGATGAGTTTTCCTAGGATTCTACTCATAATTATTGGTAAGAGAGAAATAGGACGATATGAGGAAGGGTGTAACTTTGTATTAACGGACTCGTCTGTGTTCCATTGAGAAACACATAGGCTTGATGAGAGCTCCGATTAATATTGCTAAGTAAACCTAACACAATGTTACTTCAGAAATAAAAAATATAGAAAAATAAACCAACTTGAGTGAGGGCCTCTTCGTGAGTCAAGAGGTAGCGGATTATCTGAGGAATGTTTTGATGTGGCCTAGGACTGTCGCAGTGGCAGCCTGCCAAACCTAGCTTAAAACTATTTATTTCTCTGGTCTCTACGGTTCTTTCCTCAGTCTTAGCATTAAAATTTTCTCTATTCAGTTCTCATCACAGTAAGAAAATTTATTTAAATTACATTAAATCAAAATAGTAATTATATATAACAATAAGATAAATTTTTATTCAATCATTTCTCTTTATTTTTACTTTTAATTTATTGCAGGATATTTATCGGATAAATAGACAGTCGTTTCTAAGTACTCGAAATAAAAAGGCCGATAAAAGTTATACCATTCTCGGTAGCGAGTGATCCAATGACATCATCCGGTTGTTTGTTTCAAACTTCTAAAGGCTGTATGGAACCATAAACGTTTGTTTCTCAAATTCAATGCCCGCCCACACCATGCCAGATGTGTTCTTGAAGAAATATACTGTCTTAATATTACTCATTTCCACTACCGCTTCATCCAGATAGACACATTTTAGTAGCTTATATGGTTATGGTTTACGGTTTTAAATCCGTAGGTGGATTTGGAGTTTCCTATGATAGGATATGAATCTGTTATGGGCTAAATCAGCAACATATGGAACCTTTATGAGGAGCTTTATGGATTGGTAATCCATTCATATAAGAATTGTTTTTATTGGGGTTAGCATCCTTATGTACTCCAACTAGGGCAGGAAGGACGGGTTATCTTATAGGTTACCAACCTATTCTAGCCAGTGTGGGAAGGTAAGGATTCATTTCGTGGGTTCACCAGGAAATAAATTTTAACTTGCCCAGATGGGATTCGAACCCACGACCTTCAAAAAAGAGCGCTCTGAGATATTTACGAAGGATTTAGGATTCTAGGGATTGGATACGAAAAGAATAAGAAAGTTTCGTGAAGCCCCAAAGCTAAAATCCGTATGTCCAAATAGATCTAATCAATATCATGACAATGATTTTTTTGTATTTTATTGGGAGCTTTGAACGTTTGTTTAGTAGATATTGGAGAACTCTATAACGGCGTGCTGTTTGTTTGTAGCATATATGTTCAACAGAAATTAATAAAACATTATTAATTACTATATATATATATATGTATGTATATTTTAAAACTGGAAGCCTTAGGTTTGCGACGAAGAGTAAAGGTTATTTAATGAGATTTATTTTAATCCTTCGATTTCGAGACAAATGTTAGAAGTTTCTTATACGAGATGGTAGTGATTTGGCGAAATTGTATAAACTTAGTTATTGGCTGCTCTCTATGTTCTCCTTCTCTACTTCCTACCTCTGTGCTCTCCTTCTCAAAACGAGAATTCTGAGAGCTCAACGAAAATGAAAGATCAACTGCACAATCCCAAAAAGCATTGCTAAACGCACATTAAACTGGCCTGCAAATAATTCCGCCTAACCGAATTTTTAATGGGTTAGTGTTTAATTATTTTAGGGATATACGTCCTCATATCATTTAACGAGGGCCTTAATTTTGAAACCTATTAACAACATAAAATTTTTAATTTACTCAAATTTAATAAAATTTATATGCGACCCTTGCGTTCATTACGTCTTGCTTTCGATAGGGAATAGGTCTCATGTCATCTTGAATAAACTTTTGAGTGATATACCTCATCTAATGAGAGACTGTAATAAATCATATTAATCTAAAATTTTGTATTTTTTTTTTCTATTGATACCTTTTATTCAATTCATGTTTTTAACAAATCCACATACGTTTCATATGCCTTGGTTAAGGAATATGAGCATGTGAACACCTAAAGAAAACTTTTATCCGAAAAAAAACACTGGATTTTTTTTTTTGTGTGTCAGGATATTTTCATAAAATAGTGCAAGAATTCAAGTTAGAAGTAGATTGATGGCTGAAACGTAGTGCATCTCATACTTAGATATAAGCGCATAATATCTTGACGTACTTCAAGTTTATAGTTTTCTAGGAGACAGAATATTTAAACAGTTTTTTTTTTTTCTTTTTTTTTTTTTTTTTTTTTTTTTTTTTTTTTTTTTTTTTTTTTTTTAACTATCTGAAAAATACCTTAATTTCAAATCAAGATGAATAGGATATAATGTAGCACCAATAGATATGAGACTTATGCTCAGGATCAAAATATTTAACAAATTACATTAAATTAAGCATATTTTAAAAGCAAGTTGAACATTTTAATTTTAAGTATATCCAGACCACCAGTTTGGATTCCGAACATCACACTCCACAATCCAGCAATGTCATCGTGTGGTGGACGTTGTCTCCTCTGCATTGGAGCGCGGAATGTACTGTACGGGAGCCTTTCTTGACGTGGAACAAGCTTTTGACCGAGTCTGGCACCCAGGACTACTTTACAAACTCCGTAGATTCCTTCCTTCAACATACTTCCTAATTATCCGTTCCTATCTTAGCGATAGAACCTTCAAAGTTAATCATAAATTTTCCTATTCTTCTCTTTTTACCCAATCCAGTGTTCCTCAAGGTAGTATCCTAGGTCCTATCCTCTACTCAGTGTATACAGCTGACATCCCAACTCATCCTACCTCTGTCCTCACTACTTACGCTGATGACACATGTGTGTTATCAGTAAACAATGATCCCTTCATTGCCTCTCAAACACTCCAATCCCATATCCTAAACCTTCAAGAATGGTGTCAAAAATGGAGAATCAAAATAAATCCCACCAAATAACCTTTACCCTTGGTCGTAAACCTACTACCTCCTGTCCTACAGTATCCTTTAATGATATTCCACTAATCCCTGTTGAACAGAAACGCTACCTAGGACTCCACTTGGACAAACGACTAACTTGGAATCCACATACAAGACTAAAACGACAAGAAACTGCCCGTCGTTTCGGACTACTTCAACATTTACTAGACAAACGTTCAAAGCTCCCAATTTATTACAAAAGACTCATATACATGACTGTGATTAGACCTGTTTGGACGTACGGAGTTGAGCTTTGGGGCACCACTAAACCATCCAATTCATCGCGTATTCAATCCTTACAATCCAAAATCCTTCGTAAAATCCTCAATGCTCCTTACTTTGTCACCAATAAACTTATCCATAAAGACCTTAATGTGCCATATGTTGCTGATTTAGCCCACACCAGATACCTATCCTTTCATAGTAAGCTCCATTATCACTCAAATCCGTTAGTTTCTCAACTTGCTTCCCACTTCATTCCTGATAATCTTCCGAGGCGTCTGAAACGAAGATGGCCTAGAGACCTTCTAGTGAAGAAGTTTTAATAAAGTGTTACTGATGAGTAGTTCTTTCTAAGTTTTAACATGTTATTATAATCGTTGTCAATACATTTACTTGATGTATATATTCTTTACTGTTGTAAATTTCAATAAATGCATATAAAAAAAAAAAAAAAAAAAATTTAAGTATGAAGTGAAATAGAAGCATAAATCCCTCCATTTGTAAATTAAGTCCCCGGTGACAAATAAGTTATTCTGTGCTCGATTCATTCCAAATTGCTTTTTTCGGAAGTTAATGAACCCTATTAGTAGGTAGCATGCTTTTTCTTCTTCTTCTATTAGCTCAATAGACAACATATAGTGAGTGGCCCCTGGCTTTTTTAACTTCAGCCTTCCATTTCTCTCTATCCATCGCATACAACCCATTCATTTTCATCTGCCGTATGTCTTGGAGTACACTGTCTCTCCAGCGGCACTTATGTCTTCCACTACTTCTCTTTCCACCTGATGGGCCTTCATAGATTGACCTTGGCATCCTATTATCCTCCATTCTCCTTAGGAGACCAAACCATTTCAATCTCAGGATTATGATGCTGGTCGATATTAAAAGAGATATTAAGATCTTTGTATTAGTTGCAAAGGTCCTTATTTTTCCTTCTCTACCATATTCCATGTTGGTGTACAAGTCCCAGAGTATTTCTAAGCATTCTTCTCTTAAGTATTAAAAGTAGATCGCTTGTCTTTTTGTTCATGGTCGAGGTTTCACTGGTATATGTTACCACAGGTCTAATCAGTGTTTATATATCGTGATCTTTGTTTATTACTGGCCTACTCCTCAGTATCTTAGACAAGCCGAAGTATGCTCTAGTTTACATCACAATCCATTTCTTCAATTCTTCCTCCTCACGCAGTCGATCATTTATTGTGAATCCAAGGTACTGAAAGCTGTTCACCACTTCAATCCATTAGATTCCTATTATCGTGATCATAGTGTCTTCCCCAAAATAGCCTCATCATCCGCATAAGCAAGAAGCTGTGTGGTTTTAATTTGCAACATTGCTAGACATTAATAATAAAAATGGGCCTAATCAATACATACATTAAAAAAATGATGACATTTACTTGTATTATTATAATCAATTCACAAAATTTTAATTAAGAAAGACATTTTACAATAGTTGTTAATCTCATTATTAGATCAGAATCCGCCCACAAGCTGGGCAGTAAGGATTGCCAAAGAAAAGTCTCTTCCGATTATTTTTATACCCTATCTCAAGGTTTGAGAAAGCATAACATCGTCAAAACAATTATAAATAAATAAATAAATTCATAACTCAATTATTAATTAATTGTATAGGTTGTATATTTTTTTACTTTAAACCCTTTCATAATTACTTAAGGTAGGCGAGATAGTATAGAAAATCGATGAATTATTTACCACATCGGAAATGTTTTTGTTAAAGACTATTTTCAAATGTTCTTCAAAGAATTCTTCATTAGTTCTAAAAACGTATAAACAAAATAATTCAAACCATCTCCACTTTGATACATAGATCATTTTTGTCCACCATGCCTCGTCGCGGCTTTGCCTGCTCTCATAAGTAAATAACAGATTTTTTTTATTGAAGTATTATTTTTCTTTTTTTATTAACATTAACTTGTATTATATATGAAAATGATTCGATAGTTATCATTTCTAGTTTTAGAAAGTCCTTCATATAATTTAGGGTGAGAGAATCGAACGTTTTTGCAAGTTTAGCCTTGCGAATTTTTTTTTTTTTTTTTTTTTATTGTAATATAAAAATAAACTTTAGTTTGAAACTGTAATTGTTTAAATTGAAATAGTAGATTTGTATGAATCATTGATATTATATAAATAAATGCGATTTCTCCAGTCGCATGCATAGCTGTAATTTATAACCTGGTACCATTATAATTTAAATAAAAATGATTAAATTTTATTGTTGCTAAGACTGTCTAGAGCTATGAAGATAATGTAGTTAAAATTTGTTACAAATGGGTTCAGTGTTTTTAACGTTGCGAAATGGCGCTAAGTCGAATTTTAAACTTCACTGGGATTCACATGTCGCACCACTTATTTACCGTTTTTTTAGCAACAACTTGAAAATAAGTAAATTTAAGTATCAATGTCAAGCTCTATATAACACTGCCCCGTTGTGACCTCTCAGCAGAATTGTGCTCACCACTTATCGGTTGATTTTCAAACTTCACTGAGATCCACATTTATCGCTTTCTTCATGTTAATTTGATTGAATATCAGTATAGTTTATTATGAAGACGATGTAGTTAAAATTTGGTATAGAATGGTTTTGCAGATTTCATCGTTAGAGATCACAAACGAAAAATGAACTGTCCCATTATATATATAAACTAGCATCCCTAATCGCGGCTTGGCCTGCCCTCATAAGTAAATAACTTAAATAAATTTAGCTAATAGTTGATATTATTTGTTTATCGATAAAAATCTTATATTGAGCATTATTTCTTCAGATGTTTTGTGATATTTTATAATTTCACGCATTGGAGTAATTTTTAAACAAGTTAAAATTGCACTGATTAGGCATTTAAATATTAAATAAAAGTATAATTTGACATATAATTTTTAATTTTAATCTATGACATGGTAATCCAGACGGACAGAGACTATTAAGAAACTGTTGCAGATAATGGACAAGATTATCATAGTGGTATAGATTATCATAGCATAGTGGTATAGATTATCAGTGCAACTATAGGCCCATAAACCATATTTTTACACAAATATCGAAAAGCAAAGGATCGACATTTTGATTTGGTAATAGTTTTTATTTAGCAGATAATAATGGTCTTGATTTCATCTGGTTAGAGTTTAATTGTTAACAATAAAAGTATATGAAAGTGTGGCAAATCTCGTTTCTGGCATTTATCATAGCACTTTTCAATTGTTATTATTGTAAATTTTATTATTGCTTAACGTTAATAGAATACAATGTAGCTAAAATATAGCACAGGCTACAGAGTTCAATAGTTTCACCAACGTAAAATCTATTGTGGATTGGTGTCCTTTTCATTCTGCACTGGGATCCACATATTGTACTACACATTTAGATATTTTGAACACTTTAATTAAATATGAATAAATTTTATTATTAATTTCAATCTTGATATAACACCGAATCTTTGTAACCTGCCATAAAGAATAGGGCTAGCTATCGGTCAATTTTCAAACTTCACTGTTATCCTTAAATATTTTTGTTTTAATGATTAATAATTGGGAAATTGGTAGATTTTATTATTGCTAAACTTTCATAGAATTATAAAATTGATGTGGTTAAAACTGCGTACATATTGGTTCAGTTGTGCTCGTGGTTAGTGATCACAAACGAAAAACGGCTTGTCATTTTATATAATAGTATAGATCTAGTACATAAATTCTATTTTAATGATATATAATAATGAATCATACAAAACTATGATATATAATAATGAATCATACAAAACTATGATATATAATAATGAATCATACAAAACTATGATATAAAAACTCATATTCGATTTTAAGTGGATTTATTTTATATAATAGTATCGATATGGACTAATTATAGAACTGTAAGACATATTGATACATGACGAAGCAGAACGTTTTCAGTACCAAATTTAATCTCAATAAATTGTACATATCATCCTCTAATTTTTTTTAATTTATTTATATATATTTTGTTTTATAAATATTGGTATAATAAACTCAGTAAAGTTTAGAGTTTTTCAAAACAGTGATATGTAAATTAGTTTTGAGAAAACCTATACTTTGTAGGACTAATTAGAAGTTGTTTTAAATTACATGTAACTAATTGAGTACTTACAAAACAGACCTTAGAAGATCGCCTTGATATTATCCTTGAACCGATAAAAAACATGAGGATAAAAAAAAAGAAGATAATTGTCACAACTCGGTTGCTTTAGTTCAGTATTTTAAATAAAATGAAACAGTATACAATTCCTTCATTCCTTCATTCCTATAATCTGAAAACATAGAAATTTATGTTTCTGTTTATAAAAAATACTAATACATATAGGATTTATTACAACTATTTTTCTGAATTTCCTCATTAAGTTAGTTATTTGGTTATCTTTACATAACTGTTTAATTTAATCAGACAACATCCCAAAGGATAATAAAGTCGCTTTGAAACAAAGCCTGCTGATAAGTACATAATTTCCGTAATCAGTATCGCTAATCTCTCAACAACAGGAAGAATGTTTTTGATGTATAATTGTTTCATATTTTACAATTTTTTATCTATACCAAACTCACTAACTACAAAAAAGTTATCCACTCTTCTTCCTTTTTTTTTTTTTTAATGTCTTATAATCTTATTTAATTTTTTCAATTTCAACTTTTTGAAACTGGTTCGTTAACGATTATTTGTGGGTATGTTGGTTTCGTTAACAATTAAAGGGTTCACTGTGAAAAAGGTGGGAGCCCCACTTATCAATTTTTCGTGAAAAATTTTAAACCAGTTTGAAAATTTAACAAATTTGATACAAACTAACATGAGAGACTTTGACATCCAAAAAAACAAATATAAATATATGTTTTTCTTTATTATTACAAGGTTGCACACTAGCTTCAATTACAGACCGGAGCTATCTCCTTTTTGTAGCAAACCCTTCAATTGTGCACTGTGAGCTTTGGAAATGATATGCTTCATTATAAATCTCCAGTTCACCAGTGTTTACAAGTACACTCCCTTCCAAGGCACTTTCGTTCCATCATTTTGCCACGAGGTGCAGTTGTGATGATGCTGGTAAAACTAATAGACTATTATCAGTAAGCCATTAGGAAAAGGCTCACACCTGCCAAAAAATCTACAAGATAATGAAAAGGCAGACCTGCTTTGTGACGGTGCTGAAAGGTCGCTAACAATTCCAAGGACTTATAATTTCTTTCAAACACGGCAGAAAAAAAACCACTCCGGGATTTCAAATAATCACTCCTGTACGGCCTAGATGTCAACCCGATCTTCCTAAATTATAATAATATATCCGGCAAAGTATACAACTTTCACCTTGCTACTTACCTTCTTCTAACTTTAATTTTACTCTCGTTGATGTTTTGAAATTTATACAATCTTTGTCAGGCTTGATCAATACATTGCTTAAAAGAGGCCATTTCCCGTTATAAAAATGCACAAGTAATATTTACTGATTGGTCAAAGCCTGAGGAAGGTGTGGGCTGCTCTTTTATAGGTGCAGAAATCATTCGCTACTCATTACCAACTATTTTTATTATTTACTCAGCAATACAGATTTTGTTCATAAATATACTGATGAAAGTAAATTAAAGACAACAAATTATTTGTTTATTATAATTACCTGCTCAAAACTGCATTATAGTAAATCTACTATTTATTTATCATGTTAATTTAGATAAAGAGAACTTTTCCTTGGAAAAGATATCATCAATTATAGGCCTGTGTATTTAATGAGAATAAATTAGTAAAACTTCCATAAATGAGATCCAGCGGCTTTAAAGTGAACTTATTTGTTTTTAGAAATATATTTATATTTTGGAATACAAAATAAGTATTTGTTATAACTACTTTGTTATACAATTTTCTAGTAATTTTTGCTTTATAGTTAGACAGGATTATTTTCATTTAGCTTTCCTTAATTTGTTGGAAGTTCCTTTATCAGTAAACCCTAGGAAGTGACAAATAATAATTTGAAAAATCAAGCCAAACAGTATTAAATCATAACCATTGCATTTACACTGTAGCAGGCTTACTCAATAAAAAAATATTTAATATTTGATAGAAGGATGAAGAATTTTAAACGCTTAAGAGCCCTTAATTTTTGCCAAGATGATCCTCATTGACACTAAAGTTCAGTAACAAGATAACGCATTGCAAGGAGAAATAATCGTTATTTTATTAATTGCATATTTTTTTATCTTCCATTTTTTATAATTATAAGTAATTGACATCTAAAAAGTAGATTTAATTAAATAAATTATACAGGGTGAGTATCTCTTAGTGTAAAAAAAAAATGGGTAAAACTAGAAAAAAATGTAGCAAAATGCCGCAGACCTCACCTTTCTATTCCAATCCGTTGCAGATATATGATAAATCAAAGACTTTTTTTTGAGGAAACCACGTTTTTTTTTCCTTAAAAGCTGTGATATCTCCATTTCGTTTAAATATTTTTCAAATATCGACATTTTCGGATGTAACCTTGAATTTTACAAACTTGGTATCTAAAGAACAGCTTGATCTTCAACTTATTTGGGGAAGTCACAATGTCTTATATTACTTCAACGCTCATCGTTTTTCGAAAAAACTATCCACAAAACGTCAAATCTCGCAAAAACTTGCAAATTTAATAAGCTTTCGAATGATGTTAAACGTAATGTTTTTTTTCGATTTCATGGAGAAATTTACTTTTGAAACCGAAAAAACATTTGGCATACAAATCATTTACTTGTTTAAATAAAATATTATGACAATCCCTAAATGGAAATGTGCATTTTAAACATAATAAACTCTTCATTGGATTAAAAAGCAAAGAAAAAAATTATTTTTTAATAGAAAATATATGAAAACTGTCAATAAAGCGACACCAGATAAGAGGATCTTATGTTATTACATTTATTTATTACTATAATTTAGGATTTATTTTATTAGATTTTCAATGTAAGGTTTAAAACTCAATGATAATGAACACAGACCTCAATTTTGCCGTTAGCTTCTGAATGCAGATTGTGTTGAAGAATACTAATTCTTGAGGTGAAGTTTATATGGCCAGATGAGTCTGTTTTTACAGGGGAAGGCATTTCCAGTTTTACCCAATTATTTTATATTTTTTTTTTTTACACTAAGAGATACTCACTCTGTATTTAATGAAATTAGCATTAGAACACTAAATATAATATCCGAAATATTTTGATTTATTTAATCATTTGGACAAAATAAAGGTCTGAGAAATCATGATATTTCAAAATCGCTGAAAAAAACAAAAACAACTCATCTCTCCTTAGTCACATACTGAATTATTTAAAAGAAACTGATGTTTACAAAAACTTGTACTTTTTCACTTGTGAATGATGTTTCTAACCAAATATAGTGGAACACAATTTAAATTAATAATATGTAATTTGTCTGCAAATATGCACAGATTATGTAAATATTTATGGATTTTTCATTTATTCTATTTGTATATATATATATATATATTGTGTGAATGGATCTAAAAAACTATCCATATTAATCATTACCCTCTTTTAGACAGATTGTAATACTTTTATACTTTAAAAATTTATTACAAAAACCAAGTGAGCACCATCACTATATCAAGATTTTGTATAAAATTCCTATAAGAGATCTGATATTTTGTACAGAACCCTTATTAAAATCAACTATGCGCAAAGATGCGGACTAATTTTTGTATCGGAAATCAATATAAGTGAAAAAAAGGAGAATAGAAGAAAACAAAAAAAAAAAAAATTTCAAATGAAATTTTGAATCATTCGCAGCACATATTGGGTCTTTTCATCTCAACATTTTGTTTATTACAACAGAAACAGGAAAACAAGCAATGTTTATATTTTGACAGATGTTGCTGATAGACCAGCCCTGTAGCTCGGTGACACACGTACTCACGATAAGACAATCACGTCATAGAAACTTCGATAAGGGCTATTAATAAAACAGGTACCTAGCTCCTGTTGAAATATTTCGACGAATTGTATCAAACATGATAGCCAATAATCGTTTTTCTGAGACTGGTACATTCTACTTCTGAAAATTTTATTTTAACTTATTTTATTAAATTTATATTCTATTTTTATGTTACATGTTTTTAATATGTTTAAAAGTGGATGTAAACAATCTATGTTTAAAAAAAAAACATAAGACCGAGCCTTATATATAAATAACGGACAGTGTAGTATGCTGCACCGTATACCTAATACGTATGTACAATCAAGGAATTTTTTTTTTTTTAATTATTCGTTTACATTTATCTTGATAATCGAATATAAATCACTCAGCTATGTTGCCCAGAATTTTCTAAAACAATCTTGAATATGGTAAATGAACATATTAGTTTAAAATATTGCAGTGGGTATTTATTATTGAAAGTGTGTTCTATTAAGGCAAACTGCTTATATGACATAAATACCCGGAAATTTAAATTTGTTTCCGACCTCTATGACGTTAACTAGACAACACACCTTTTGGCATATACAGTCCAATTTTAAGGAACTGCCAACAGAAAACAATACTATAAGAATAACAAGTACCAAATCTAAAGACGCGTAACTGGCTCAAAATTTATTAGTTAAAACTACATAAAGACTTATTAGGAAACTACCAAAAGTTGTTTAAATATCATTAGATCCATGATTCTACACAAGCACATTCCGCACATTGATGGTAGAGATGGAGATATTGTGTTTTATTATAATATAAATAAATTAGAAAAGATAATAAAAGTTGGACAAGCCTGGTCTAGTAGGATGTATTAATGCATATTCTTCTGTCGAATTTAATTGGATTATTTATTGCTTAATAATTTGCAGTAACCATTAGTGACTTATTCGTTAGTAAATCAAACGATGGAAAAAACAGATACTTGCAAACATATATTCGCATGTTTGGAACCGAATTTGGATCTAGGTAGCAGTAGTATGACCAATCGCCATAAAGCGGAAACAATTAAATTGTCCATTATTGGAAATCCTTTCCATTTGGGCTGATACAAACATATAGGGTCAGCCAAAGTGTGACTCGGAGCCTAACACTAATTATAGTATAAAACAAATGACAAATCATGCTAAGAATGAACTAAATGGGTTTATAATACCCAGTGACATCCACTTAATTATAGCTATTTATAGCAGTCCCTCTGGCATGTGACGGGCCTGTCAAACGGTGTTCGGGTCTCTTCCTGGTTTTCTGGCTCGGAATACGAAATTTCTTCCGAAAGTTCATTTTGTCATATGACACGTAGTGTCTCAAGAATTCGAACTAACTAGGCTGGCAAAATAGCAGTCTTGAGCAAGTGCTTATATTCTGAGTCATTTAAAAGAAAAAAAAAAAAAAAGCTCTCATAAGAACTTAGATAAGTTTAACTTATAACTGAAGCTTCATTGGCTATCGATAAAAATCTTATATTAAAGTATGCAATAGAGAATTAATTCTTCAATGATATTTTCACGCATTGGAGGAATGTTTAACCTGGTTTAAATTGTTCTGATTAGGTGTTTGAAGATTCCGTTAAAGCATAATTAGACATCCATTTTTCAATTTTAATGTATGAATCAGTAATCAGGAATACCAGAGGCTATTAATTAATGGGCTGCATTATCAGTTCTTACAACTTAAGGCCCATAAATCATATTTGTACATACAATTTAAAAAAATACTAGAACAACATTTTGATCAGGTAATAATTTTTAATCAGCAGAAATAATTTTATTGATTTCATCTCGTAGAATTTTAATTTCTAAGTGTAAAAGTATATGACTCTGGAGTAAACTATGTTTCTGCCACACAACATTGTAAATTTAAGTTTGTATTATTGCTGAACTTTCTAGACCTATGAAAATTATGTGGTTAAAATTTGATACAGATGGGATCATGTTTTACCATTGTACACTATTGCGGAATGGTGCTAACCACATATCAGTCGATTTTAAACTCCACAAGTCACACCACATTTAACTCATTTTTAATGATTTAATTGAATATAAGTAAATTTTATTATCAATTTCAAGCTCGATACAGCACCGTATCTCTTCAACCTGTAATGCATAATGATGCTCACCACCTGACGGTCAATTTTCAAACTTTTATCCGCATATCGTCGCCACTATGTAAATCTAACGAATGTGAAAAAACGAAATTTTTATTTCGTTCGTTTACCTTTGTATTCTACAAAGCCTACCAGTGGTAAAATGCTTGAAATTCGTAAAAATGACGTTTATTTCAATAAATGAACGGAACAAAATAAAAAACATTTTTCATATTCGTTAGACTTACAGTGTCGACAATAATATCACTTTTTAATAACTAACTAATTTTAAATCAGTAGATTTTGTTATAGCTAAAACTTCCTGGAACTATAAAGATGATGTTAAAATTTGATACAGATTGGTTCAGTAGTTTTCGTGGTTGTTGATCACAAACGCAAAATAGGTTGTCATTTTATATAATAGTATAGATGTACTACATAATTTTCAATTTAATGATTTACAATAACAAATCACTGTATATTTTAAGTCATGAGAAACTTTTTTTTTTTTTTTTTTTGTATGAATTTATTGAAATTTACAACTGTACAAAATATATCAAGTAAATGTGTTGAAAGTGAATACAATCGCCTATAAATAACTTGAGAAGAACTACTAGTAGCACTTCAATAAATTCTACACTAAAAGGTTTCTTGGCCATGTTCTTTTCAGACGCTTCAGAGGATTATCAGGAATGCAGTGGGAAGCAAGTTGAGAGACTAGTGATTTGAGTGGTTATAGAGCTTACTTTGGAAGGATAGGTATCTGGTTTGGGCTAAATCAGCAATATATGGGACATTAAGATACTTATGGATATGTTTATTAGTAACAAAGTAAGGAGCATTAAGGATTTTTCGAAGAATTTTGGATTGTAAGGATTGCATACGAAAAGAATTAGAAGGGCTAGTTGAGCCCTAAAGCTCAACTCCGCATTTCCAAATAGGTCTGATAACTGTCATGTAAATGAGTCTTTTGTAGAAAATCGAAAGTTTTTAACGTTTGTCTAGTATATGTTGAAGAATTCGAAAACGACGAGCAGTTTCTTGTCGTTTTTGTCTTGTATGTGTATTCCAAGTTAAACGCTTGTCCAAATGAGTCCTAGTTAGCGGATTTCTTCAACAGGGATTAGTGGTATATCATTAAAGGATACTGTAGGACAAGAAGTCATTTGTTTACGATGAAGGTTATAGGTTATTTGGTGAAATTTATTAGGGTTTATTTTGATTATCCATTTCTGACATTCTTGAAGGTTTAGGATATGGGATTGGAGTGTTTGAGAGGCAATGAAGGGATCATTGTTTACTGATAACACACATGTAACATCAGCGAAGTGGTGAGGACTGTGGTAAGATGAGTTGGGATGTCAGCTGTATACACTGTGTAGAGGATGGGGGCCCAGGATACCTTGTAGCAGATTAGGTAAAGAGGGAAGAATAGGAATTTTTATGGATTACGTTGAAAGTTCTATCACAGATATAGGAACGGATAATTAGGAAGTATTTTGAAGGAAGAAATTTGTGGAGCTTTTAAAGCTGTCCTGGGTGCCAGACTCGGTCAAAAGCCTGTTCCACGTCGAGAAAGGCATCCGTGCAGTACATTCCGCGCTCCAATGTGGAGAAGACTACGTCCATCACACGTTGGCATTGCTGGATTGAGGAGTGTGATGTTCGGAATCTAAAATGGTGATCTGGGAATCCTTAAATTTAAATAAAAATAAGATTATTCTAGATTAAGTATTGGAAAAATAGCATAGGATAAAGTTTGTTTGTAACTTAAATGACAGTTAATTATGGCGCCTGAGGTCTAGGTTGATATCTAATCTCAGAGTAAGATACTTGTTTTCGTGGTGGATGATCGCGTGCTGTGCTGGATTGTTGATGTCCATTTCTGTGCGATTGTGCTCCTTGCATTCCTGGAAATATTTCTTGATTACGGATGTCAGATGATAGGTTCCTATGATTTTGTTTGGGGGCTGAATTTAAATTTCTTTGATTTTGAGCAGTTTTGTATACTGTTCAGCCTCTGTGACTTACGGGGTGATCTTGTCCACATAGTGCGCATATCGCAGACGTATCTCTAGTTGTCTGGCATGTTTTCGTAGGTGTTGACCAGCAACCGATTACATTGGACTATTTTTGCCCTTCTTCCAGGTTCTTGAAACCGTATGTATGACTAGACCAATCTTGTTACTTCAAATATTTCCTCATTGTTATGAGCTGGCTCTAAGTCTACGAAGAATAGAGGTAGATGTTATTTTTCTTTAGGTTGAAGCACACACGAAACTTGTGGCTAATAGCCTCTAAATCTTGTTTGAAGGCGCTGGTTGGGGTAGAAGAATGGAGTCCACGCAGTACCACTTTATATGCTTTTTCTTCTTTTAGTTGGTAGCAATGAAAATCGTAATTGTGGCTGACTCAGTGGTTTGTTAACTATAATTTTCTTTTGTTGATGTTTTATTGTTATATTTTATTTGAAACTAGTGCTGGATTATAATACGGTGGGCCTCGCCTGTATTATTTCACTGTTAATTCAATTTAATATTGTTTCAACTCCCCTCATTTAAATGTCAGAATGTTTGAATGTCACAAATGTCACTCTCTATTAATTAACTACGAAGAAAATAATTCAGTAAATATGCAAAAAAGAAGGACAGAAAGATTGAGCTTACTAGATGTGTCGTGTTGTTGCGGCCATCTTCCCTGGACTGCTCATGTTTCAAGTGCATTTATTTTTTAATATTTATATGAAACTTTCGCGTATTGTTAATCTTATTCTTATTTTGTAGCCATCAGTGTCACCCGTATTATTCCTATTCGATATACTATTCGATAGACCTGGTGAGTGACTGGATCTCGTTATACGAAATCTAAATACACATTTAATATGGCAGATGTTACCTGCTCACTAAACATTACTAACCGAATTCAATCTTTTTTTTTTTCCTCCAGCTCTAATTGCTTTTTGTTGTTGTTTTTTTATTTGAATTGATATGAAGACATTATTTTATTTATCAATTATAAGACGGAAAATTGTTCTCTTTGCCTTCCGAAGTCTCACTCCGTTTCCGTGCCTTCTCAAACTCCTCCTTGACGCTACAACCCATCACTAATCCTTGGCCTCCTCCAACATAGTCCGCCATCTGTCTCTATTTCGCGCCACCGTTTTCCAATTTGTTATACCCAGAAGGGACCTTGCATCATTTAATACACCACTTGCAATTGCATAGATCACATCATCTGGGCTGGGTCTACCCACTATGCGCTTGCAGTGGATCATGTCTTCCAATAACTTTTCGGGATCTCCTCTTCAGACATTCTGGCAATATGGCCTGCCCACCGAAACATATCGACTTTTATATGCCGAACAGCGTCTACATCCTTATAAAGCTGAGCTAATTCATTGTTTGACCTTTGTCTCCATATTTCTCCCTCGCGGATGGGGTCAAACAATGTCCTCAAAATTTATTTTCAAATCTTAGGAGACTTAGCTCATCAGCTTTGGTCATGGTCCAGTATTCCGAGGCATAGTTTAGAACTGGCCTTACAAGGGTCTTATATATCCTGATTTTGGAGCCAAGGGATATCAATCTGCTTCTCATAAATTTGAGTAGCCCAAAATAACACCTGTTAGCCGCAACTTTTCTTCTTTTCATCTCAGATTGCATATCACAGTTGCGGTCTAACTGGCTTCCAAGTTATACAAACTTGTCAGCTTCTTCAGAAGTGTAACCGGAGACAGTAATTCCATTCGCTTGTTGTGCCCTAGTGCACATATACTTAGTTTATTTCTCATTGACTTTCAGACCCATTTAACGTGCAGATATTTCTAAACTAATGAACGCCTCTTTAACCGCATCTACTGGCCTACCAACCAAATCAATGTCGTCGGCATATGCGAGTAGCTGAATGCGTCTGTTGAATATTGTTGTACCGACTTGAATCCCTAAAATGCGTATTGCCTTCTCAAACTGCACTCTTATCTATTTAGTATTGTATGCTACGTGATGTTTATTAATCCTATAATTAGTAAAACTTCAAATAGATTTTTATTTGATTTTTTATTATTTAATATAGGTAGATGTTAACCGTGTATTTTTTGCTCTAGGTTAAATATGGGTATTAATACTGGATATTTCAAAATATCGATATTTTTTCTTACGATTTATCGTTTTCTCTATATTATAAAAATACAACATAATACTATGTTCGCGCCAATCGGCGCTTTTGTGAGGGGGGGAAAGGAGAAAAACTTTAATATACTGTTCATTGACGCACTCTATGGATCTCTAGGTAACTAGCCCTTATCTGCGTTAATCCCTACTAGAATTTTCCTCTTTCTTCTAGCATCTGTGCTCCAGTACGCACCTATTTAAATTGCCCAAGACCTCATGGTCTTCCATCACTTTTTTGACCAAGACAAAATAGTCTTCCAGGACCCTGTTCCTCTTTTAAAAGTGATCTTATTTCCTGTGCCAGCCAGTAAAGATTTAGTTCTTCCCTTAGTGAGTGGTGATATAAGAGGAGGAGAGCCTGAACAAATATTGCAGCTTGGGAGAAGTCTTCGCCTGCCCAAAACGACTCTGGAGGCCTCCGTACAGACCGTCGGCGGTAATAACAAGGTGAGAAGTTTCTTATGTATTATTTGTTTATGCTACCTTCTCAATAATACCTCCCCAAAGGTGCGAAACCTCGTTTTGATATTTTCCCATACAGTCCATTTTCTCGAGGCCGAGGCGAGTTGTTCGCATCGGACATTATCATTCTTTTCCTATACATACTATCTATGTATTTTAAAAGAAGTAACAAACCTAATAAACTTTGTTTGAACAAGGAAAAATTGTTCCATTCTTATGTAGGTTTGTTGGGAAGTATGCTGCTGCTGTTCCACTTAAGTACCAAAAGACCAATAATTGCTAGACTAGGGCGAACCATCCCCCCCCCACACAAGGTGTAAACTAAGTGGACCAATTTTGGGATAGGTACTTTTTATACAATCCATGATGGTGATAAGTAGAACTGAAATAGATGAATTCATAATATTTATATCTGTTTACATATATGTTTACCTACTGCCTACCGGTTAATTCATAATGAACTATTTTTAAATTTTAAATAGTTGAAATAATATTGATTCTATTTATGTCGTAAAATATATTAAGATAGCGACACAGAAACACTGTTCTACCCCTGGTCTCACCTCCATACACCAAGCTAGAAAACACTAAATCAATGTTTGAAAGTATTGTTGTTAACTTTTGGTGAGCTTTTTCACATTAGGAAAGTAGAAATAAAATAATATAGAACTCATAATAAATTTTCTCACATTATTTTTTAGATAGAAGTGTTTTATTGAATTAATATTACAATCTGCCTTACGTTAAGGCAGTAAGTAATATAGATGACAAAAAATCTCCCTCATTTGAGGGAAGTGAAAATTACAAAATATTGGTATATTAAAAAACTACTAAATTCGTTTCAGACGAATTTTGATACCTTTATCTAATAGCAAATAGCAAAAAATAAACAAGAATATCATTTTAACGTGATTGTATATATATATATGTTTATATATAAATATATATATATATATTTTTTATTTATTTCCCTTCCATAGTAACCCTATGGGAGGGGAGTGTATTTCTGATAATTTTACAAGTTCCATGCAAATTAGCAGGTGTAACTTTTTTTTTAATTAGATAAATTACAAAAAAAAAAACAAAGTTCTTGATTCAAGTTAAAATAAACACTTAGGGAAAAGAAAAAGAAAAAAAGATAACAATAATTTAAATACCAAAAGTTAAACAAATTCCATAGTTGAACAAAAAGAAATTAGAATAAAATAAAAATACAATAGATTGATAAAATAAATAAAATAAAAAGGAATAGAAAAATAACATGCAGACAAGGTGATTTTTCAACAAATGTCTTCTATTGTTCATCTTGTTTTTGATGCGGGGTGGTCTTCTTTCTTGATGTGTATCGTCTATTTTCCAATTGCTAATGCGAATACTGCCAACTGTTTCTTGTAAGTTTTGTATAGTTTGGCTTCGGTGGAAGGCCAAGTGTCCCCATTCATCAGTACTGTTTTTATTAGTTTTGATCTTTTGTGTTCATAAAGAATGCAGTCATATAGTAAGTGATGAAATGTTTGTGGAGTACGTCCGTCACATTCGCATGTATCTGGATTTGTCAAATGAAACCGTTTCAAGTAGTGGTTAGTCTGTCCATGTTCCGTTGACAGTTGTGTAAGTTTGTGATGAGTACTTTTGGGTGTACCGTGATTTTGTAGTGTGATGTTTGGGATGTATTTGTGCAAGGGTTGTCCTTTTGTCGAGTTGTTCCAAAGTTTGTCCCATTCAGTAAGTGAGTGTTTTGATACATTTTTTAATAAATGAAACAGGAACGCGGGTATATTCTAAAGTAGGTTCTAAATCATGAGCAGCCGTTTTTGCAAGTAGATCTGCTCGCTCGTTACCTTCGATGCCACTATGACCTTTGACCCAAGTTAGTTTTGTTGGTGTTCCACGTTCCATTATTTCAATTAAATTTTTCTTTAGTCGATGTGTCAGTGGGTCGTTGGATTTGATGTTATTAACTGAATCTATTACTGTTTTATTGTCCGTATAGATGTTGTATGTGTTTTGATTAACGTACGTCTGTCTAAGAATATGTTCCGTGGCCTTGACTACATCTAGTTTCTCAGTCTGATTGTTTGAGCAGTTTTGGCCAAGTCTGTATAGTTCGTCGTAGTAGCAGTTATTGTGATATAGAGTTAGTGCGCATCCTGTTTACTGTTCATCTTTGCTTCCATCCGTGTAAATGTCAATACTTGCTGAGTCTGTGTCTGCAGCTCCTGTATCTGTTATGTACTGTGTTAGTTTAGCGTGTATAGCAGGATGTATCCAGTGTTTGGTGATTAGTTCATCTTCAATGTCCCTTGGCTCCATGTCCTTGTAATTTATTCGTTGTTTTTTTGTTTTGTATAATGTCGTTAGTTCATTAATTTTCAAGTGTATTGGTTTTATCCCTGCAAGGACACAGGCAGCGTCGTAAGAGATAGTGCGATATGCTTTACTTATCCTTATTCCCATCAATCTCTGGACCCGCTGAAGTTTTTTTTTTCAGATTGATTGGTTTAACAGCTCCTGATTCCCAGATGGGTATGGCATAAAGGAGTTTTGGAATGATGGCTCCTTCGTAGATAACTTTTAGTGCCTCTGTCTTTAAGCCCCATGTGTTTCTTGCAGCTATAGTGAGTCCGTTTACTGTTTTCAGTGTTTTGTTGACAACGTTGTCTGTGTGTGCTTTCCAGTTTAATTTCCTGTCGTATGTTAGCCCTAAATATGTCATGGTTTCAGTTTGTTCAAGAGTTTTGGAATAGAGTCTAATGTTTAAATTTGAAGTAATTCGTTTCTTGCTAAATATTATGTATTTTAACTTGTCAGTGTTAAATTCGAGTTTATTTTTTTTTTTAGCCCATTTTTCCAAAATAATTAGTGTGTGATTAGTGATTGATTGTAATTGGGAAAATAGTTTTTCAGTGACAAGGAGTAAAATGTCGTCTGCGTACGTGATTATTTCTACGTTCTCTGGAAATAATAAATCGAATAACGAGTTGATCAAAACATTCCAGAGTGTCGGTGAGAGGGAAGAACCTTAGGAAGTGCCAATAGTCAGTTTCTTTGAAATTTTAAAGTTGTTAGATCTAATTTCAACTGATCGATCCTTGATATCAGTTGAAATAAATTTCTTGGACACTGGTACTTCCTCAGATTAAACATTATGACAGGTACCCATACATTATCAAGTGCTCCCGATATGTCAAGTTTCAGCATTAAACAATTTTTTTTATTATTTATTGCTGAATCTATGATCAAGTTAGTATGGTAGAGAGCGTCGACAGTGCTTTTTTGGGGAATGAATCCAAATTGGTTTTTGTTGAGTACGTTGTTTGTTAGTAAAAAGTTAGTGAGTCGGTTGTTAATTAGTTTGTCTAAGACTTTGCTCATTATTGGGAGGATTGTGATTGGACGTAGCTTGTTTCTCTAAGTTTCTCTTAGGTATTATATGTAAGAGTCCTTTTTTCCAGATTATCGGAATTGCAGTTTTGAGCCAGATCAGTTGGTAAATTTTAGTAATTAAATTTGGATATATGTTTGTAATTTGTTGTATAATGTTTGTATTGAATTTGTCATGTCCGGTGTTTTCTTTTTATTTAAGTTCTCGATACAGTATAGGATTTCTGATTGTTCCAGGAGATAGTCATTATTTGAATCTGGGGGTGTATTTACGTTTGCCCTAATTGTAATCTGTTCTTGAGTATTGTCAATGGAGTTGTCTTCGTGTATCAAGCTGTCTAATACGTGTTTGATTGTTTCCTTATAGTCCTTTGTTAGTTCGCTACTGTTTGTTTGTACAGTTCGTAAAATGTCTTGGTTTTTCAGTTTGTTTGTTGCGTATTTATAAGTCCAATTCCAGGGGTTAGTTTCTTCGGTACAGTAATTTTTCCAAGAATCAATTTTCGAAGTTTTTATAAGTGCTTGATATCTGTGTTTGCTGTCCAAATATTCTTGTTTTTGTAGTGTTCTCAGGTCTAGGTTAGTAGTCGTTTTTTGATAAGCTTTCCTAAGTTTGTTTGTTTGTTTCCTTAGCTCGGTTAGCTTATCGTTCCACCAGGGTACTGTTCTGTGAGGTCTGACTTTTATTGTTTTAGAGTTAGTCAATTTGAACGTCATGTTGCAGGTTTTAGTGATAGCTTTGTTGAAGATTTCTATAATTCTGTTATTTCGTATTTGTTGATGGTGTTAAAGATTTCTGATTCTGTTTCTAGTGTATTAGAGTCCTTTTCGAGTATCTTAAATTGTTTTCTCAGCTGGAATGTCAAATTTTTCTTGAAATTTTCCGAGTTTATGTTTTTGGTTATGTAGTGTTGCCTATGTAAACAGTCATAATTTTGGTGTTGTCCGTTACTTTGCCAGGTAATTTCGTAATAAATAGAATTGTGATCCGAGAAATTACAGTCATTTAGTATCGTCCAATTCTTAAGTAATCTTGTCGTTTTGTTATTGCAAATAGTTAAGTCAATGTTACTCTTTTCTCTAGAGCCGTCGAATGTTGTCAGCTCAGAAGGTTTATTGATTAAGCTCAAATTTTGGGTAATGATAAATGATTCCAAAGTTCGACCTCTGGGGTTAATTTTGATGTCGTTCCAGAGGAATGATCTGCTGTTGGAGTCTATGCCTAGAATAATGTAATGATTGCTGTAATAATATTTAGGTTTTATAGATTACGACAGGGCTACTGAACTATAGGGACGTGATTTGAATAAGAAGTATCTACTGGCTAAGATTATCTAAAATATAATACACTGCCAATATATAATATTATTGCAATAATTAGGATACAGTTTATGAAATATAAACTATAGTTTATTCTACGGTATATATTTTAAAAATAATTTTCTTTGTAAAAACTTTGACGTAGATGAAAGTAAGAATACATATTGTAAAACATATAAGAAATACAATATTATTGCATTCATGTGGATACCTATGGTATATATTTTAAAAATAATTTAGCATCTTTGCTTACATTTTTTACCTGAAGTATAGTATTTCATAAACTGTATCCTAATTATTGCAATAATATTATATATTGGCAGTGTATTATATTTTAGATAATCTTAGCCAGTAGATACTTCTTATTCAAATCACGTCCCTATAGTTCAGTAGCCCTGTCGTAATCTATAAAACTTAAATATCATCATCATCATTACTATTATCGTTCGGCTCAATAACCCATTGCACTTCAGCAGGTTCTGTCTCTTCGATCAAGTACAGAAGCTCTTCATTTCCAAACCGATAGCAGTTTCTGCGCTAAGCTTAAATACATTTCTTGATAATTCAATTAATTTTCGATTTCATACAAGATTCAAGAAGATTTGAAAAATCGTCATTAAATACAAACATTTTAAATACGAAAATAGTATTTTTAGTAACCAGTGATGAGTCACTCATCTTTGTCTCACAAGCATTATCACACATAAATGTGACGTTTCGTAAATGCCACTTTCTTAGAATTACCCGATTGGGTGACGTCACACGGATAAGACACTGCTCAGTGTTTTATCCTCTCCTCAAGAAATGACGTAAGGATCCAGGTGACCCAATGAACTATCAGGCCAATGAACCTACGAGGAAGGGTCAGTTGGAAACAATCTCATGATTTATGAGTATTATAAATCGAATCAAATATACTTCTGCGAGTCCAGTTGTACTTACGTAAGTTAATAGCGAATATAGTTTACTTTGCAAAACCTATAACTACAATTGTTATTTCTTGAACACATTAATCCTCAGAATTTCAACACTCACTACCTTAAGGCTTAACCAACTGTTTCCATTACTATTACAGTAATCACTTTCCATATTTCATAGATTAATTCACATTTCAATAATTAATAGAAAAAAATCATTAATTGCCAACATGTATTTGTACTATTGTGTAAAAGAACAACCTATTTTTCGTTTGTGATCACTAACCACTAAAACTACTCAACCAATCCGAACCGAATTTTAATCACGTCATCTATATAGTTCCAGGAATGTTTAGTAATAATAAAAATTTCAGTTTTTTTTTTTTTTTATAAAAAAGGCGATGGATAACAGTAAAGTTTGAAAATTGACGACAGGTGGTGAGCGCCATTATACATAAGAGATTACAAAGGTACTGTGTTATATAAAGCTTGACGAATAACATTAATTTAATTCAAACAAGTTATTAACAAAGATTTAAATATTTGGTGCGACTTGAGGACCCCAGTAAACGACCGATATTTACCGCAACTGACGATTCCGCAATAGAGTTTACAATGGTAAAACTACCCATTCATACAAAACTTTAACTACATCCTCGAAGTTCCAGGAAGGATCTTCAAACACCTAATCAGAGCAATTAAACCAGGTTAAAAATTCCTACTATGCGTGAAAATATCATTGAAAAATTAATTCTCAACTGCATACTTCAATACAAGATTTTTATCGATAGACAAATAACACTTGAATTATAAGTTAAAATTATCTATGTTCTTATGAGAGCGGTTGAAGCTGCGAAGAGGGATGCTAGTAATGTATTAGTTAATTAGAATCAAGACTATTCAAATACTTAGAAAAAACTCAATTTCCTCCTGAATGGAAAAAAACAATAAATCATGGATATGTCAATCTTTAATCATATTATTTTCCTAATTTTCATCAAAAGGACAAAATTACTTAATTAAATAATCAAATTAAATTAACAATCAATGATTATTTGAAATACACAAAGTTGAGAGAATACAGTGGTTTCAAACGTGACTTTTTTTCATTCAAACTAATACAGCTCCTAAACAGTATCTATATACCTCTCGACAAATGCTATAGAACAAAAAATATTCTGCAATAAATATCTGGTTAGGGAACTGTCGTGAAATGTTCGATCTGAGTGACAACAACAGAACTCGAGCCTGCCAAAATGTTACATTTTTGAGTGTGAAAAAAGTTACACATTTGAGGGGTGAATAAACCGTTAAAACGTGACTTTTTTTATTCAAACCAATAGAGCTTCTTAACGGTAGGTCCTAGCGACGAATGTTATATAACGAAAATATTTTCCAATAAATTTCTAATAAAAAAAACGCCAGGAAAATTTTTGAACAGAACTAGAACGTGCCAAAATGAATGTGAAATAAATGTTACACCTAAAAAGTATAGAACCCCAGCCAAAAGACATATCAATGTCAAAAATATTTTATTAAATTAATTTGATTGAAAATAAATTAAAACAGTTTTTAATCCTTAGAAAATCACTTGCTTGTGTTCAGTTACCTGGTGTAATTTTGAATGAAATTGTTCGCTCTAACCTAAACAGACCAGTACACTGAGCGAGCAAGCGATGACACGACCCGATGGCATGTAGGAAGTAGAATGGAGACAGATAAGGCTAGTACCTGATTCCTTTTTGGTGTTCAGCTGCTCACTCCTCTCTCCTAGTTTAGCAATTGATGTAGTCCATCCACATAGTTATCTAAAAAATATCTTTAATCACAGCTCTAAAGTGTTTCCTGCCCAGTTTATTTTATCACAAATCTCTATTTTTTCTGTAAAAGAGATACCCCATTCACAGATTGATTGAGTTTATAAATTGATTACCGACTTATTTTAGCTCAGGTTTAACGGCCAAAATGTTGGATGAACGATAATTTAGTGTTAAAGCCCGATAATTTACTTTCTCATTATTTATTTTTTTAATCTAATTATGATTACCTCCTATAGTGAGGAAACTCTGTTTTAATTTAAAATGAATACTTGTCAATAGTTTAAGTAGTATGTTTATGGTTCAAGTTTACGTTATTATTGACAAGCGGGTTCAAGTTACATATTTACTTATTATCACTTGGGAGTTATGAGAAGTGTATTATAATCATATTAAAAGTTATATATTAACATTTTTCATTTTTTTTTTTTTTTGTATATATTTTGACGAAACATAAAAAATGTCAAACGTTTCGTGATGCTTCTAATTTAAGAGCGGTTCAAGGTACAAAACTTGGATTTTAGCACACAAGCTCAGCTCTAGCAATGCATAAATATAACAACACTATTAGCGATTCCCCAAATATATTTGATATAACTTAACGTTCTTATGTACTTGGGTAGAACGGCTTATCTTACAGGTTACCACTCCATTTTACTTTCAATAGATCAAGATGCATTCATTAAATAAATATCAAAAATAAACCTCGAAACAATGACTGTAATTTTCAACGTCCTGAATTCCTCTCTAAAGTTTACTCGCTCATTCATACAGTTCATTATTACTCGTGCATAACTTTTGGTATAATAATTGTATATAACGATATTTGTTTTCACAAAAGGTAAGATTTTTTAATTGCATAAAATTTCTTTATACTTCAATAACATTAAGATAGACAAAATCATGGAAAGTATGTACAGTTTTTTTTGTTTTTTTTTTTTTTTTTTAAGAATATAATATACGAGATAAACGCCACGGCTTTGATTTGAAAACACGTCTTTTAGTAAGAAATTCAGTAACAATGTACTTACTCTTCTCCATGGAATCGGAAGTTGGGTCGAACTGAAAAAGCATCGGAGAGGAATAACTGCCGCAGATATGAGATACCTGAAGAGAGTGACTGGCTAAACCAGGATAGGCAAGGTCAGATATGACCTGTGGTTTCAGCTGTAAACCAGAATAGTTGAAGAGAGGCAGATGAGCTGGTTTGGTAGTTTTTACGTATGGAAGAAGACTGGGACCCTAGGAAGTTTTTCGAAGCTAGGCCGTCTAGAAGAGGTCCCCGAGGCATGGGGTCAATAGCATTAAAGCACTTTCTAGCTGGCTGGGTTGAGGCACCTCCAAGCTAAAAAGTACAAGGAAGAAAATGAAGAAAAATAAAAAAGAAGGACGAAGAGTTGCCGAATGTTCTTCTTTATACCTTTTCATCAAAATAGGCCAGAAGATAAGCATTAGTTGCGCCAACGGGAATACCGAAGAAAGTTTCGAAGGTTAACTCATCACAGTTTGGTAAAAATCTCTACTCAGGGTCCCGCCGAATAAAATTTGTTAGAACAGGTGATGTAAACAAGCAACAGATCTGTTCATATTCTGAACAATTACCGAAAGTCGAGTAAACGATTAAGAGACCATAGCCTTTCGCTATGGTCTCCATAGTAATGACAATCTGATACTGTCAAATACTGCTAGTCGCTAGTTTCTGTACTATAAATACTGATCAATTTAGCTGAGATTAAGTGAACAGTATAGTACTCCAATACTAGTCCAATGTTTACGGTTTCCTGAAGTATAAATAAAAAGATATCATTAGGGAATAGTTATTACTAAATTAATGAAATTTATTCCTAGCAAAATTTTTCAGTTGTTGTTAAAGAATGGGGAATATTTATTGAAAACTAAATCAGATATATTCAAGGAGACCTTGAAAAAATAATTCTATATAGAAAATGCATGATCACTTAACTCGACGACGAAAGTTATGACGTCTAGAAGTAATAATTACCAAACAATGATCACAATCTATATTGCACTTGAAGCCTACGAGAGCTTTGCCATGAGCAAGAGTTTTCCTTTTGCCATAATTACATATGCATGGGTATTTACATAAGTTCCATATCGGCAATGCAACCTCTTAGCCTCGGGGGCAATAAATTCCACTTATTTTGTTTTTTAATGTTCACAGCAATAGCACTCACCCTGAACCCGCGACACATAATTCCTATAGTACACTCTGTTGTATCGGTTGTAGTTTATCATTACATTACAATATAGCTCTATTACATTTTCTTATGTCCATTGAGCTCACGCGAAAGGAAAAACGAAGATAAGATAAACGCGGTTGAGAGGAAGGTTTAGTAAGCGAAGAAAGATTAAAATATAAGTCTGAATCATTTTTCTGAATTCGAAACACAACAGAGAAATTCAGATCAATGCCATAATTTCAGCTGCCTTTTAAGGAAAAGTCTTTATCTTTATTTCAAACCTCGGCGCATAAACTTTGCGGTCGTGGGCCCCCTTCAACGATGTTGTCTCCTGTAGTGGTCTTGCGTAACATGTAGTAGATAATCTCTTCGACGAACACAGTCCGATATTGGGCGGAGGATTATAGGCATGAGCCCATGTGCATGGGAAAGGGACCTGCTGTTCTTCCAGGTGTCAGAACGTCTACTACTGGATTTAGCCGGACCCAACCAAGATGCTGGACTCCCTGGAGTGAACGAGTGGATGTGTGAATCCTTTTGGATAAAAATGAAACATATTACACGGCTACACAAATTTCGACTTATGTTAATTTTGACACCTTTATCAGCTAACTATTTAATCACAGCTACAAAAACATTCATTAGCATTTATATAAATATTTCACAATGTTTTAAGATCAGTTTTTATATTATATTAATTAAAATATCTAGTGATTACAAAAATAATAATATAATAGTAACAAAAAAGATTTGGTTTCTCTTATTGGCCAGTTTCTAGCATTTAAACTATATAACCAAAGGTTTATGAATCCAGAGGATATTCTGTGAATGATTTTCGATATTTCAGAAGAATGTAATGCTTTAGAAGGGGGGGGGGGGGGGAGAGGGCCCATTTGGGGTGGAAAGACTCCAGTTCGTTGAACAGTTGGATTGAAGATAGAGTGCTGATGAAACATTTTTGAAGAATTGCTGAGCAAAGATTGTAATTGAAATTCTTATTGATTTTAGCTACTTCTAAAAGTAGCTAAAATCAATAAGAACTCTTCTGTACAGATGCCATTTTAAAAAGAGTAATTATTAATAAAATATTTTAATTTATTATGTCGATGATTTTAAAGCATCGTTATGTCAGGTCTTTAACCCTGGTTGTTCTTTGGCTAATGACCAAGTAGTAGAACATTCGGAATCCTTGAAATTTAGGGCCCGGGGTTTTAATATATAATCTTATATTTTTTTTTTTTTAATTTTGAAGGTTTTATTACACAGTAATCCTATTGGAAGACCTAGCTAAGATATTTAAAAACAGGAGGGTGTACCTAATTTTTTTAATTTAATTTTAGAAAATTTGGCACGCATTTGAGAAATTCTGATAAAAGAATGTGGTCCGTCAAATTTTTTCAAAAGAATTTCTGAAACGTATCGTGTTATCCAAGGATATTATTTATTATGTCTGCTTAGTCACAGAAGATCATCGCCTAGTTAAATATGGAGCTATTTCTATAACTGACCACTGTGTTTTCGTGTTTGGAACAGAAACTTATCAAGTTATATATAATACAATATATATTAACATATCTTACATATATGTGAAGATTGATTAATTTTAACCTGAATATACGATGCCTCATTGAATATTCATGTGTCTCATTATATTTATAGAAAATGAAGGGTTGTGTGGATAAAGAGGTTATTTAACAAAACACAATTTAAAGTTGTTTTTTTTTTGTGCTTTATCAACAGTAATTTACACTTGTATTATAAAAATACATCTAGTAATTATGCGGTGATAATGCAAAGTAATGACATGATTAAAGTTGTAGAGGAGCTACCCATTGGTAGCACTCTAAGGAAATATCTGCAATTGAAGAAGATTCCGAGGCCATCTTCTTTTCAGATGCCTCAGAGAATTGTACGTCCAACCGTAAGTCTAAACAGGTCTGCTAATCGCCATATACGTGAGTTTTTGTTGTAAATCGGGAGTTTTTTTACATGTTCTTTTAGCAGGAAAATGCTGCAGGGCACTTTATCTTTTCCTTATCTTTATCTTTTTCTAGTCATTTTGAAATATGTTAGTCTATTCATATCCACCAGTAACATTGGCATGATTATGAGAACAATATAGTCTCGAAACGTCGCCAAAATAGTTGATTTTTTATTTTATGACTGAACCTCAAGAACCTTACTAAACATTTAATAGTAACAGTCAAGAAATTTAACCAGATATATATATATATATATATATATATATATATATATATATATATATATATATATATATATTTATTTTGTGTGTGTGTGTGTGTGTGTGTGTGTGTGTGTGTGTGTGTGTGTGTGTGTCTGTGTGTGTCTGTGTGTGTGTGTGTGTGTGTGTGTGTGTGTGTGTGTGTGTGTGTGTGTGTGTGTGTGTGTGTGTGTGTGTGTGTGTGTGTGTGTGTGTGTGTGTGTGTGTGTGTTTGTGTTGTGTGTGTTTGTTAAAAAGCTAATTCATTAATTTGTTAACAAAAAACTTTGTTCAATATTTTATTGTAGTAACCTTTTTTTTTTTCTATCTGCATTGTAAACATTATACACTCATTCTTTTTTATAACTCTTACCAAACCTCAATCCTGCTATTAAAATGAAGTATTAATAATAATTAAAATTCCTGCAGTATACATATCAAGTAGGAAGCAAGAATCATACATTTTTAATTCAATACAATTGAAATGGTTTTACTTTGAAGCCAACATCGGAATATATTTAAAAGGAATTTGTAAATTAACTCCATAAAAAAGCTTCCCACAGTATTTACCGTAACAAATACGAATGCTCAGCAGAGATTATAAGAAACATAGAAAAATGTATGTATCCCATGCGAGAGAAATTTTAAAAAATATTGCAGGTCCTCATATAAAATTCCGTTAATCGTCGTATTATTTTTCAAATTGGCCAGGTGGAAAAAATCATATTCCGTTCAATGATATCTTAGGCAGTTCCACAATATCAACTTCAGCGCAGAAAGTAGAGTCCGCTATATCTTCAGGGAAGCTGGATAGTGAGGAAAGGCAATTCATTATTACCAGATATGCATAGAATAGTATGATCAGTGTTCACTGAAAAATATGCTTACTACACTGAAAATTTTGTGTTTATACTTTGTGATAAAAATATGGTTTGAATAAAGGAGTTTTAATTCTTTAAAAAGGTCACCACGATCCCCAGATTTAAACCCTATTGAGAATCTCTGGGCCTCGCTGAAAAGATGCGTGGCTAATGTTAATGCATCTATCACGCGGCTATTGTTGGAAAATGTTACCAAGTGTCAATCATACCAACATAATGAAAAAGTTGATAAAAAGTAAGAATAGTACCGCAATCTACAGAACAGATTTTACATAATCAATTCATTTTTTTTTTTTTTTCATTCAATATAATTTTATTTACATATTTACAATTAAAAATTTTATTCGAGTATAGATGTTCCGGCATACGTCTTCTACATGAATAATTTTATTCAGTTTTAATCAATAATGAATAAGTTTTTAAGTTTAAAGTTGGCTTAAAATTCACCTATTGTTACTCCAATAATGGGTGGGAGTAAAAATTTGAAAGAGAAAAAAAATTTAAAAGTTGATCTCTAAGCAGCAGGAAAAATTATAAAAACCCACATAATAAAAAAATAAAATATGTGTATCCGATAACAAAATTGATAAAATAAAAATAACTACCTATAATATAATATAATAGCATCCGTTAAGAAAAACTATTGGCTGGTCTCAGGAAGTATTGGGAACAAAAGAAAGCTTCCAAATGAACTAGTCATAAGCGCTCCTAGATGGTCTTAGTTATATTTATATAGTATTAGTTAAAATGTCCATTAATCAATAAAAGACAGCACTCCTTCAATTAACATAAAAAGTTTTTTGCACACCGTGTTCAGCATTTTTGAATTCGACATCATTTTTTAAAGCTCGTGATAATTTTACATGTATTAAATTAACTTAAAATATGGTTTATTTCTTTAAAACAATTGGCGAACGAACGCTCAGGGATATGATGATCTTTCTGAGGGGAGGGTTTTGAAAACATTGTGATTTTGGTGTTGGTAGAGATGGAAGTGCTTGGTATCTTGGCATAAAGTATTTCTAGGTACCAACCTATTGCTTTTAGAGTTTTTCTTACTTTGGTGCAATTCAATATTTCTATGGTATTTTGCGCTTTGGGGTGAGTTTTCGAACAGTTCATCGGCGCAATTGCATACTATATTTGGGGATTAAACTATCTATTAATATATTTATTATAATAATTTCGAACTACGTATTTGAATTCTTGGCAGATATAACATTGTACTAGATTTATATGTATCCCTCGTTATTACAATATTGCAGCAATATTTAACATGTTGAATTTTGAATTTAATTTGTTAATTAGAACTGTTCTACTAATATTGTAGAGTCCTAACTAATATTTTAGCAACAATGGTGTTTAACTGAGACAAAATGATAAAAAGATGTCGATTCGAATTGCCAGATATCTCCGTGTAACGGATATCTCTATTAATGATTCAATCAATTTCCTGAGATACAGTAACATTCTTCCTGACTACTCAGTTATGTTCTTATGAGATGTATTATTTTTCTCATGTTGAATATATTATTGCCTATGGACGGTCTGTTGAGGGAAATTATATACAGTTCCATGGCGGCCTTTTGGCCTTGAGCAATCATAATCTGTAGTTCTAGACCCATTTTTCACTGTTCTTGAACCAGAGTGTTTTAAAGTATTTCAGTGGGAAGGGCAATGGTGAATCGGCCACCCAAAAGATAGGCAATTGCGCTACGTGCAGGCAGCCCGATGCGATAATTGTCTGTAGGAAGACCATTTCATGCAGCCAAAGATCTTTATAGTCTCTAGAGCCAATCAAAAAAAAAAAAAAATGTAATGCAAGAGAAAATAAAGCCAAGATTAAAAGCCGGAAGTATTAGTTATTTCTCGGCCACAAAACTACCCAGTTCGCCCTTACTCTCTAAACATATATAAATTAGGATAAATAAGACTGTTATAGAAGCTCTTTATAAAATAAATAACAACAATTTAAGTTTTTGAAAATAAAGTCCTGGTAGAATATTTGGCCTAAAATAAGGATGAACATACGGGAAAATTTAGAAGGCTCTAAGCTGAGGAATAGCATTAGATTGGTCCGTAAAATGTAATTCAAGTAATAACAGCGTGACGATTAATAAGCCATTCGATTATAATAATGATTGATTATTTGGGTTTTGATGGAAAGGGTTGGAGAGAGGTGCGTTGCCAGAGGTTGGTGTTGTCTGCATCTTGTGTATGCATAAAAAAATGTTATTTAGTTATTATTATAATTATATGTTAAATTTATTTTTATTTTATTTTATTTAGCCAGTATCTACTTCAATGAGCTTTACAAAGAAATAAAGTGGCCTACTCAGTGCGACAATCGAAATGATTAATAGTCCGTTATATAAGGAGTAATGTTTACGCTTACGGGTGATTACCGATATGGTTATCTTAGCATCAGGAAGAGACAATGCTATCGCGAGGAGATGGTAGGATGGTATAGGAAGCGGGGCCCTGGACATGGCATGCCTCCAAGGAGCCGCCACATTCCCAACCTGTCACTCTATCCCAGCGCTTGGGCGAAATTTCAAAATTCATTTTCCAAATCGGGATCTTAGTTATTCTGATCGGAGCGGGCCTATTTTGGCTACTTGCCTCACCCATAGATTCATTCATTTCTTTGAAAGAAGTTACGATAATTTTTAAAAAATGCGAAAATCTCTACCAACTATTATAAACAATGTTTTGTTATTAACTTTCACAGTTATGGGACTCACCTTCTATTTGATTAAGCTTTATTAATTTAAAATGTAAATAATGGATTAAACCACGTTAGGAAGTTAACATATTTTTGACAGCGCGGAAATTGAGTACAATTTCATTGAATATATTATTACTTGAATAATAATAAAAGGATAGCTGACTTTCAAGATGAATGGAGAAGAAGATGATCTGGAATGCTGTCAAACAGAAACACTACGTCCAAGTAGAAATTCTTTAATTGTGTGCCAACGTTTCGAACGACACTGGAGAGCAGGCTAATAATGACTTCTGTTTTACTGCATTCCTGATTATCTTCTTCTCCATTTTTAAGGACTTGACTGAGTTCTTAGGTGAACTTTACTTATTTAAACTTGAACCGTTGAGCTCATAATAGTAATAAAGATATTTTTTACTTTTAATTTGCATAACCAATCATATTTCAAATTAGACTCTCAGATAAAATAGCTTGTTTAAAACGTAATCAGCATCTTTAATTTTTTCTGTTATATGGAAGATAAATATTATATTTACTTTTGCCAATATTGATATCAATATTCACTTTTTGTGGCTGACCTTCATTGTTTTGGCACGATGAATCAACTTTTTTTTTTTTTTTTTTTTTCAAGCCCCTATTGGATTTAACCATGTATTTATTATTGGGATGGGATTTCTTGAGGTTTGGTCTTTTACTGTACTAGGTACATTGTAAGACCAGCAGAAAGTTTGTGGAATCATGGAGTGAGGATATTTTTAGAAAGATATATGTTTAGGTGATGGGGCTCACCTAAACCTTGTTGTGAGGAAACTTATAACTAACTTTTTACAAACTAATAAAACTAATAAGAAATGTCCTTATGGTCACATTCCTGACCAGTGTCCAGTGGGCTCTGGGATGAATTCCGGGATGGTCGGAAGATCGAAGATCTCGTGGAGGTCTTCTGGCTTCTTCTTCAGTGAGGTAGTTGATGTATCAATCGTAAGTAAACTCATTATATACCATCTCGCCTTTGTGGGTTTTGAAAAAAAATGCAAAACTAGTATGATTTAACAAAAATATGGATGTTAATATCAATATTTTTGTCAATCTTTTTGTGACAACATATCATTAATTTATTACCATCTACAAATTTTATTTTATTTTACTTATTTCTTTATTTTATGATATGATTTATAGTATTTCGCCCAGGATCAGAACAGAATAGGCCTGTTCCCTGCCAGTCGTTAAAGGCGACAATAAGGGACGCAGGGCCACTAACCTTTTCTGTGTATTCAAATAAGCTAAAAACACCAACTAAGCCTCGGATTCGGACTGATAATTGGTAAGGCGCGGAAACGACTAAACGATTATTAATGGAAGCTAGTAGGCTCCCTAACATGGTGTTGGAGGGACAGCCGGGAGGAAAGAGAAGGAGATGAAGGCCTCGAATTCGTTCTTTTGGAGATGTGAAGGACGAACTTCGTTGCGAGAGGATGGAGAAGTGCAGCTGAGGATAAGTCTGAACAGAAGAGAATTGTAGAGGGGACCAGGGTTCTGCTAGGACCATAAGCTCCATAAGATGATGATGATTCATAATCTGGATCATTACATATTTATTCGTTCATAAATATAAGTTTCTTTTTTCCTTACAGTTTAAGAGAAATTGTAGAATTTTTTGTGAACTATGCTAGATTGGTAATTTTTATATTACCGAAATTCCCTATTCGCTGTTATAAATTGTTATCATAGTTGTCCTTGGAATAAGTCATCCATTTCCCTAGCTCACACTCTTTGAAAGAATCTATTAATCATATAGCTTAAGTGAATTCCTTTTTTTTCAACCATAAAATGTGTGGTTTATTTTAACAACTCTCCATTGATAACAAACACCTCATATACAAAACCATCACTACACCTATTTGGACTTCTGGACTTGAACTATGGGTGACTGCAAATCAATCGAATATCAAACGCATTCAATCCTTTCAATCCATAGTCTTTCGTACTATTGTAAATGCTCCATATTATGTCTCCAACAAAACCCTACATAATGATAGATTTTGTTCTTGACCTGTTACTTCTTACATTCTCAAAATTCCATCAAAACCTTTCCAACCATCCCAACCCTCTGGCTCATCCATACTACCCTACAATGTCATTTAACAATATCCCACCATTCCCTGCTACTTGAGCATTTCATATAAACAAACGAAGATGTTAGGTAAGAACCTGGAATATATTTATATCACTAAAAAGACCTGAAACTGCTTGTAGTTTTTGACTACATCGATATTCAAAAGCTCTGAATTGGCTATAAATTAAAATGCCTCATCTACATGACTACAATCAAATATGTTTGAACTTACAGAATTAAAACTTTCGCAAAATCTGCAATGCTTATAATTACGTAACAAATAAACTTATCCATGATGATCTAAACGCTCCATATATTACTGATTTAGCTCAAAATGGATACCTACCCTTTTATGATAATCTCCTTACCGCACAAACTTCTTCGTTTCTCAACTCCCTACTTATTCGATTCCCAATAAGCAAGGAATAGGACCTTGTGGCCTTTTCGAAATGTTACTAATGGTTAGCTAATTTAAAAGTCGTTGAATATTATTAGAATCATTACCCTTCACCGTTTCTATTTTTTTTTTTTTTTTTTTTTTTTTTTTTTTTTTTGTGTACTTGGCAATTTTAATAACAAACCAAAAAAAAACCCCGAAGTTTCGATGCCAAAAACACCCACCAATTACCTCTAAACTTCCTCCATCCCATCCCATTAAAACCCTAATTCCCAAGATAAGCCCCGACGCAATCCTCCTATGGCTCAAAACTGATCGCCTATTCTGGAGGTCGGTCATTATTTAATCCGAGTTTAAATGTCCGTTTAACTGCCTCACTTATACCATAAAGATTGATGAATTAATTGGCACTTATATTTGAATTATTTTACTTGAAAACTAGTTTCGAATGTTAAAGATTCATCATCAGTTTTGAAACATGCAAAATTTTCAAAACATCAGCACTTTATTACATAGATTACATAAACTAAAGTTTCTAATAATGAAAGACAAGAAATCAAATATATTGGTACTCACCTGAGGAGGCAAAACGGACTTCTGAAATATATCAAGGGTGGAAGGGGAAGTAGAAAGGGCCAGGTAGGTTACATTTTTGGATTTCCTATGACCAATTGGTTTTTTCCTTTCCTGTTGGAAACAAATTTAAAATGGGACTATTGGAAATATTCTAGTCATTTAAACAAAAATCTGGATTGGTTTTGGACGATTTTATTATGTCATAAATATTTAATATAAGACTATTTTCTACTTAATTTATCAGTTTCACTCCCGAGTCTTTATTGAATTTTTGGTATTTTCAGTTAGATCGATAGCGAAGTAGGAATTTTGTGTCTTATAATTGTATTCTCTTAAATGTTCTTTTAATATTTGATTTACCGATGGTTCAATTTTTCTTGTGTATTTTGCTTCACTGTCATTACATTTTAGTTCGTAAACGCCACTTTTTTTGGAAAGGGTCTGTTTTGTCTTTAGTTGGCAGGAAATAAGATGACAATGGTTTATCTATTTTAATTGCAGGATCTAAACCTAATTTTCTTAATTCCTTTCCGACTTGGGCCGTAATATGGCATAAAAATAAATTTCTTCGTGGTGGCTTTGTCCTATTCAACAATCCTAATTGTATTGATCCTTCTATACCATCATGCATACCTCAAGCGTCTCACTGATATTACCTCAACTATTTACTAACCACTAAAACTATTTACCAGCCATGACTCCAGCGATTCCACATTGAGGAACCATCTGAATTCTTTTTTGAGGGGGAAAGTATTTTACACAGTACTTTTTTTTTTTTTTTTTTTTTTTTTTTTTTTTTTTTTTTTTTTTTTTTTTTTTTTTTTTTTTTTTTTTTTTTTTTTTTTTTTTTTTTTTTTTTTTTTTTTTTTTTTTTTTTTTTTTTTTTTTTTTTTTTTTTTTTTTTTTTTTTTTAAACTTTAGGCGTTGTTCTTCTTCTCATAACACATTTCGCGTCCATAAAAAAAAAAATCAATAAGTAGATAATAAATATCTTACCTTGCTTTCTATTGTAAGTAAACAAAAAGTTTACTGAATTTTAAAATTTATAATGTAATCTATTATGACAAAAATACCTTTACATATTAAGTACTTAATATTTTTTTTTTCCTAATGAGAATAAATCTCAGAAATAAAGTGATTAATTATTTTACAGAATAATCACAATCAGAAACTTTATATGAACAAGCGAAAGTCAGAGTTGGAAAGTGTAACGGATTTAAACTATCTGTAATTTATAATGTTGGGATTGCAAATAGCAGTTTGTAACTAGTGCAGAACTGGATCTTTTGCCTCGGGTCCCATCACTATTTTATTCAAGCCTAAGGGGATTTCAACTAGCTGTCTTATTTCCGTCTGACCTTCTAGAAGAAATAAATAAAAGGCAACCTATAAAAACTAGTTCAATATTATATAAGATAAGCTAGTTCCGAGGATAATAAAGTAAGTGGCTAATTTACCATGATGGCCGTTGGTTGATTATAGGAACAAATGCTATTTTTAAGATACATTACAATGGGATATAATGAATTACTCAAAGCATTTATATATTTATAATAATAGTCAATGAACAAATGCAATTTATCTTTCTTGTTCACTTCAGATCACATAATTATATTAATAGACTTTTGAAACCTTCTGGAAATATAGTTAGATTTTACTGCAGAGAAGTATATGCTTTATTGATATAAAAAACCATACTGCTGCCCAACTTTATAGGGTTGCTACTAACACAGCCTACTTATCTATCTAACTAAAGATAACACTATAATTCACAATATTTTTAATTTGATTTTAATTCTCGAATATAAATACTTAATACTAAATACTAGACAAACTTATAAAAAAAAAAAAAAAAATGTTTTTCTTTACGCCCCCCCCCCTCTTTTCCTATTTATTTCATTTCATTCTTCTCCTTTTATATTATTTCCCTTCTAGTATTCACATGTCTCGTTTTTTTTTTTTCCTCTTCCTCTTTTTTCTCTCTTCCCTTTCTCTCTTTATACGATTAATATTACTATTACCCATCACACAGATATTCATATCCTTATATGAACATAAAATCAAGAATAAAACAAACTGGTACATATAAAATAAACTATTTATACAGCCAAGCCGATAATTGCTTTCGTTGGAATTGGGGAACATCCGCAATGTTCAAGGCTCTTCGTTAATAGCTTTGCAATCCTTTCTAGATGACGCTACAGGTTTTCGCTTATTTTATTTTTTTTTTTTGCAAAAGGCTGGTGTGTATCAGTGCGTTTTTTATTTTATAAAAATAAAGCAATATCAATTTACTTTACTTGGCTTATATAGTTAATTGTGAAATTTGGAATTCGATCATGCTGAAAAAGATATCGTGTTTATGGATTTATATATAAAACTACAAAATACCTTACATGTAGTGAGATATTGAAACCTTCTGGAAATATTGTCAGATATTACTGCATTTATAAAATACTATTTAAAAACATGTAATTTCGGCTAGGCCGATCATCGCTTCCGTTGGAATTCGGGGACCATCGGTAATGTTCGAGGCGCTTCGTTTATAGCTTTATCAGCACATGCAGCTACAGATTTTTGTTTTCTCCATTTCCTATATTTTTCGCAAAGAGCCAGTGGGTAACTGAGTGTTTTCACAGAAAAATAAACAAATAGACAGCAATTTATTTTACTTAGCCTTTACTTAGTTAATTGTGAAATTTGGAACTCAATCATCCTGAACAAGATATCGTGTTTATCGACTTAAAATAAAATAAAACAACAAAACATCTTACACGCAGCTGTAAATAAACATATATTCCAACATTTATATAATATTCCAACATTTATATAATATTCCAACATTTATATAATATTTCAATAAATAATTAATATTTTTTAATCATGACACAAAACCGAAACTGTGATTAAAAAAATAAAATAAAATAGTAGGTTGTTTAAGTTCTTTATTCAGTATTTTAAAAGTTATGTAACTTATTTTTTGTTAATATCATGATAAACTGTACAGATAAATCTGAATCAATAAAGTCCATGTTTTCAATTCAATCAACGTATTTTTAAACCTAGAAATATAAAGCAGTTGAACCTGTCTGCTTCTTTATTAGAGTTCTTGACTTTATATTTATATTTATATTTAATGGAGAAGCAATATCTAAGACCATGAAATTTCATTAAACAGTATAATAACTTACCAAGTCCAAAAATATACAAATACGTTAATATCTCTAGATATAATATCTGCTAATAAAATACCCGCTGAAAACAACACGCAGACACTCTTAAATAAAAGTGCAGAAAGTATAATAAAACTTGCAGATATTTCTAGTAGTTGTAAATGTATCATACATGTAAATGGGGATTCGATGGACATGTATTTAGTTCTAATTTACATAAATTTGTATTTAAATAAATTTAGTACTTAATTATTTTTAAGAAAAAATTTCCTTTTGTTAGATATAGGGACATTGTTACAAAATACATTTATTTTTGTGTAACAAAATTGGTCAGCTAGAAGCGGTATTTTTTTTTTTTTTTTTTTTTTTTTTTTTTTTTATCTTTAGTATTTACTTTCATGAAAAGTAAATTTACAATTCTATCATGGTTGTCTTCTCTTTTGAATCCCATCTCACATACGAAAGAACACAAAAGTAACTTATTACTCACACTTATCATTCCCCTTTTTCCTTAACAATAACCACACAAAATTACGTGTTTTTTTGGGATAAACTATGTATTCTCCACTGGCGAGACACCCCCTTATATGGGGAATATTCGTAATCAGCGTCAAATTTCCTTAAGTTCCGCCTCCATTGGATTTTTTTCCAAAACTCCTATTCACTCAAAGCACTGTGCGATGAGGAGATTTATACGAGTATATAGCTATATGGTTGATTCTCAAACTGCAGGCAAATTTGTATATCCCGTCCATTAAAATTCAATGAAGTAAACTTCGGAAAATATTGTTTCCAAATCGATTTATGTTATATGATAATGTTTATTAACATTATGATTAATGATATTAATTGAATTTATTTGGGATTTTAGTATTTTAGGATAACATTTTTAGGTTATTCTATGTCGATTCACATTGTCGTGGCTTGTCCATATGCTTGAATTTACAATTATATAAATAATTATTACTTGATAGGGCGAAAATTACTCAACTAATGGGCAATAATATAAAAATATAAGGGTGGAAGAAAGTGAACATGTGTTTTTCAGGATTATAATGCCCAAGTAACCAATCTCCGAGTTATTTTATTCTTGTCCCCGTGATTTTTTAACATTGGCGTGCCATTACTAAAAAAATTGATCAAAAGTATTCGGAAAGAATTTTTGGATTTTTTTAGTTTTTATTTGCAGTGACAGGCAGCAGTTTCTCTTGGACGTATTAATTCGTAACCGTGCAAGCATTATACGTCGGAATATCTAGTACAAACACCACCTCTGACTGTAAGTACATTCATTGTTCACATTGTCATGTCCACTATAAAGCAGTTTAACCAAATATTTATTTGTAACGGGTCTCATGCCTTTTTATAGTAGGCTACGGCCCTCATAATATACTCCCGAGAAAATGCGAAAAAAATTAATAGGATTTCGGCTATAATATTTGTAACCTTAATTTCACATTGTTGTAGCCATCAATAATTTAACATTGTCATGGTATGTTTATAATACATGCAAATGTTAAGATACCAAGGTAATGTTAAAAATTCATTTTAAAATAATTTTAGCAATACTATAGCCAAAATCACTAAAATAATTATTTGGCCACTTGGCGTACGTGTATTCATGTTAATTTTTTAACTTTTAACCTAGTTTTTGGTCTTATGGACATTGTCTATGAAGTACTTTGGTCAAACTTTTAGTAATTTTAATTTAGTGTCATTGCGTCAAGCAGGTTTTATTTATTTTTTAGAGTCATGATGGTGCGTCAAAAAATGTCTGATGTAGAACGCAAAGCAAAAAAACGAGAGGCGGTTATGGGTTAAAATTATAAACTGAGATTTTAGAAAAAGTAAAGTGATTCATGTGTTGCTGCACCAACTACGATCCTCGCAGGTAGCCTCCAGGAAATGTCAAATGTTTGCAGCAAGATTTATCAACATTTAAATTTAGAGTTTTGGAAGCTAGAAATTTGCCTGTAGTTTGAGAATCACCCATATAATGGTATGCAACTATAGTCACAAGCTGTATAAACAACTACAAACTCGAAATATGTCTCCAATCATACCATCTTTAATATTTTAAATAACGCAATAAGGTGAAAAAGAATTATGACGCAATATTATATATATTTTATAATATATATTAAACTTATTATTTATTTTAACTCATAACTGATCAGTTAAATTTAGTAATTAAACACGTATTTGTTTGGATCCACCATTAGGTTAACCTAAATAAGTTGCCAATTCTAATTATGCCACAGCTAGTGCCGTTTGTTTGCTACATTTGTTATTTTGGTAACGCATTGTTTTCGGATTCCCTTCGGTCCCTCAGCCTATTTCATCATTAATCTTATCTTCGTTAATTTAAGTTAGATAATAGGGCCCTAAAAAATTATTATATAAAATTATATTCATATCTTACAGTTAATTAATTTTTATTATATTTGGTTATTAAATCTAACAGCCTTTAGATATTACTGTGTTTAAAATTTATTTATTAAATTTTATTTATCATTTATTTATTAAAATTTATTTATTGACACAGTAAAATTTATTTACTGTGTTTACTGATTGATTTATTTTTGAAACAATTAAAAACAAAAATTTCATTTCAATAACTACCTTGGAGGTGAGCAGTTGCGTGTTTGGTGGATCAAAAGATGGTTGTTACAAGTTAAATGTTAACAACAAATAATTGTTTTAGGGATTAATTAATTAGTTTTGATTTTTTGTATTAATGAACAATTATAAACCTACTTAAATACGTTGAATCTTTGTAGCTAATTGTTGATGTATTAAAAAAAAAATTGTAAAATACTGAAACATTCGAAGCTAGTTCTAAATAAAAAATAATTCATCAATGCTCATTTTATTGATCCTTCTGTACTATCACGCATACCTCTAATATATAATATTTATTTATAATATTTATGATACAATAAATATATATATATATATATATATATATATATATATATATATATATATATATATATATATATATATATATATATATATATATATATATATCATATATCATAATATATTTTATATACCAGGTATGCAAGTTTAAAATGTCGTTTTAATTCCAATAGAATGCGCTCTAATAGGCGTTAGCCTATTGAAGGATTTGCTTATCTCTAAACGCTATTTTGTTTGTTAGTCATTTGTTTACAAAAGTCAGTTGTTTTTAAGTCGTTTACGTGGACGTATCATACCTTTCTTTGGTGTTAAAAATGTCTAATTTTAAGCCAAATAAAGAGCATTTGCGGCATGTCATGATTTTCTTATTTAATCAAAAGAAAAAGGCATCTGAATGTCATCGAATTCTTGTTGAGACTTATGGCGATGTTGCTCCAACCGTCAGGACATGTGAACGTTGGTTTCAAAGTTTCAAACGTGGTGATTTTGATGTTACTGATCAAAAACGAGAAAATCGACCAAAAAAGTTTGAGGACTTCGAATTGCAATCTTTATTAGACGAAGACAATACCCAAACCCAACAAATGATGGCAGAACAGTTGAATGTCACTAGGCAAGCCATTTCAGATCGCCTGAGAGCTATGGGAAAGATTCAAAAGGTTGGAAAATGGGTTCCACATGAATTGGACGAACGACAGATGGAAAAAAACGAAAAACTGTGTGCGAAATGCTGCTTTTACGCCACGAAAGAAAGGGTTTTTTTTTTTGCATCGAGTTGTAACTGGCGATGAAAAATGGATTTATTTTCAGAATCCCAAACGAAAAAAAATCATGGGTAACGCCAGGACAATCATCCACATCGAGTCAAGACCGGATCGTTTTGGGAAGAAGACAATGCTGTGTGTGTGGTGGGATTAGAAGGGAGTAGTCTACTACGAGCTTCTCAAACCCGGCGAAACAGTCAATACCGAGCGCTACCGACAACAAATGATCAATTTGAGTCACGCATTGATCGAAAAACGCCCAGAATGGGCTCACAGGCACGCCAAAGTCATTCTTGAGCATGATAACGCTCCTGCACATTCAGCCAGATTGACTAAGGAAACGATTTCTTCGCTTGGTTGGGAACTCCTACCCCACCCGCCGTATTCACCTGACCTGGCGCCTTCTGATTATCACCTCTTCTCATCGATGGGACACTCATTGGCGGAGCAACACTTCAACTATTTCGAAAACGTACGAAAATGGCTCGATGAATGGATTTCAAATAAAGATGAAGCATTCTTTTGGAATGGTATCCATATATTGCCCGAGAGATGGACAAAATGTGTAGAAAGCAAGGGTCAGTACTTTGAAAAAAATATATTATACTTTTTTTTAAATTACTGTGTATATATTTTAAGAAATAAACGACATTTTAAACTTGCATACCTGGTATATATATGTAAACATACAATAGTCTATATATATAATTTCGTAGGGTTACAAGTGAACGCCAGTCCAGGAAGAAAAAATAAGGGAAATAATTCATGTAGAAGCCAATTTTGGCACAGTTGTAGTGGAAGTTGTTCTTAACAACATACTAAAGGTACTGAGGGGTGAGGGTGGAGCTAAGGGGAGGGGGTTCACTAAAGGTCTCTTTTTTTTTTTCTCAGGTTTTCGTTCTTAACTCGAAAACTACTGCCTCTAACGAACAAATGTTCTATACTAAATGAATCTACATAAAATTTTCTACAACAAAGAATCTATAAACTTTTTTACTGGTTTGAATGCTTAGGGAGATACGGTGGGGGGGGGGGGATTGAATGCTTGCGGTAGTCGCACTTCTCCATGAAAACACGTTTGTCGGTACTCATCTGGCTATAACTCCGAAACTATTTGTGTAAATATCTTTTTTTCATCTGAAAGCTGGTTAAATTTACAATTAGACTCTGTATATATAATTTTGATCAAGTCCTATAAAATACCCATGCTAGCACGCTGAGGAACCCGTACTGTTGTGAACTCGTTTTTTCGGCACACTTTCCACTATACCTCCAAAACTATATTTATATATTACTATATCCTAAATTTCTTTCCCCTATCTCAAAGCTGCTTAAATTTACTATCAGATACCATATCTTAAATTTTAATTATATTCCGTGAAATACCACCATGCTAAAAACCGCGTGATGTTAACTACAAGTTTTTTAAAAAGTTTTTTAACTACATTTTTCGCAATAACTCTAAAACAATATGTCAGATCCCAAATTTATTTCAAAGCCAGTTAAATTTACTATTAGATCCAATATATTAAATTTTGATTAAATACCGTAAAATACCAATGCCAGCACGCTAAACATGTATGACTTGGCAAAACATGACAGATTTGATATGTTCAGTCAGCTGACATGGGTATTGAAAGATCAATACAATTAGGATTGATGAATTGCCACTTCTATTGGAATTATTTTATTAGAATACTAGTTTCGAATGTTAAACATTCGTCATCAGCATTGCAAAAAACTTTTCTCTTAAACATCTTTAAGCACTTTAATACGTAGATAATATTTATTATTTTTTTAAATAATATATATAATCTTTGTAGCATCTCCTCAAAACCTTTTTTTTTTAACTTAAACAAAAATTAAATTAGCACATATAGTTATAGTTCACTCTTTTGCGGAATGTACCAAATCAATAATCAGTCTTTTAATCAAATATATTTTTGATTAACATTTTGCTATAAAAATATTTTATTTATTAATTATTAATTTTTTAATTATTTTTATAATGTCTATTAATGCAAACATACTTGCTTTTTCTCCTTCTACTAGAAATCTATAGAAAATACAATGCCCCTTTTACCCTGCTATTATAGTTAATTATAACTTTGCTAAAATCAACTTTGATGAATCAATTATATAAATCATAAATAAATCCAATCCACAAAGCACTTTTCCACCATAAACCCAAGTATATATACCGTTACCCATCAAAGTCTCTTTTTCGCAGCAAATTCTGACCTACTTCTGCTGTCCTCCTCGATCTGCAAAACGCATTCTGCGATAAATATTCACTCCAATTGTAAAAGGGGACGGCTTCGAGACCTTTTGTCAGACTATAACGCCAATACAAGGGCTCCGGCTTTCTCCGGCCAAGATCCTGGGTTAGCGATCCTTAACCTCCTCTCGCCTCCGTCGGTGGCCTTCAACGGCTAACTTAACGCTACCAGGAAGCTCCGTGTGTAGCAGTACGCCTTTTTAACTATTCTCAGAGGAAGGAAATCAGAATTTTCGAAAGAAAGAAATCTGTATTTATGTGTAGAACAGGTCACACATTCTTTTCATTTTATGATTATCTAAAATGAAAATGGTGAAATATAAAACTTGGTTAGCATTCACAAGTCAGAGTAGTTGGTTTTATACTTTCATTCTATCATAGAATCCCCCGTCACGGCTTTTCCCGCTCTCATAAGCAATGAACTTAGATAATTTTAACTAATAAATGAAGTTTTGTTCGTTTATCGATAACAAATTTGTATTGAAGCATTCATTTGAGCATTATTTCTTCAATGATATTTTCACGCAGAGCATTTTGAACCTGGCTAAAATCGTAGTAAAAAATTGTTTAAAGTTACGTAAAAGCATAATTAAACGTCTAAATTTAATTTTAATGATTTCATCTGGTTGGATTTTAAATTTTAAACCTAAAAATGTATGGCCGAGTGACAAATCTCATTACTGCCTATAAAAATTGTACATTTAAATTTTTACTATTTTAAATTTTAATACTTCTAAACGTTCCTTGAACTATGAAAACGATGTAGTTAAAATTTTGTGGTTAAAATCACATATCGGTTGATTTTGAAATTTCACTGGGATCCAAATATTCTACCACATCCTTTTTTTAATAATTAATGGAATCTAAGTAAATTTCATGTTCGATATAACACCGTAACTTAGTAACTTCTTATGTAGAACGGCACTCGTCACCTATCGGTCAGTTTTTAAACATCCTTATTATTTATACATAATCGCTTTTTAAATAAAAATTAATTAAAAATCTGCTGATTTTATTATTGCTAAATATTCTTGGAAATATGAAGATGATGTGGTAATAATTTGGTACAGTTTTCTTGGTTAGTGATCACAAACATGAAATGGCTTGTCCTTTTGTATAATAGTATAGATTTTATATTTAAGGTGATGAAATGGTCAGGGATGCAGTCATGATAAATAAACACGTCAAGTTTTTAAATGAAAAACTTATATTTTGGCGTGCCGAGGTTTCGACCTGCCTTGCTGGTCTTCATCAGGGCTAAAATAACAACAATTGGATGTGACTAAGATGATACAAACATTAAAAAAAAAATAATAATAAAAATAATTTAAAAATGAAAAAGAAACAAGAAAAAATAATAATACAAAGTAAATTAGTCAACGAAACGTCGGCACGCCTAAATATAAGTTTTTTCATTTAAAAACTTGACGTGTTTATCCTGACTGCACCCCTGACCATTTCATCATCTTAATTACAACTCACAGTCAACAATACAATCATCAATATAGATTTTATTTGCTATTAAGAGATATGATATGGATCGTATAAGATTTATCAGAAAAAAGTTTGTTTGTTTTTTTTTTCTAATTTTTGGGCAAAAACTAAGCGAAAACTTCACTTGCGACCCCTCATATAGGGTATATATATATCTTTCTATTTTTTACATCCATTGTATATATTTTATGAATGAATCATATGTCATTCGTTTTACTCATTGCCTTTGAGTGAAGTAAAAATGAATCGATAGCATGGGGAAGTGCTTATTATGACTGAAGTATCTTCGTCTTTTCTATTCCTAATAAGAACTTTGTTGGCGGTATTGAAATAAATAACAGTCTAAAGATATGAATCACAGACACCTTTAAAGTTAAAATGGAAAATATATTTTATCGTAGGACAAATCTTTCCATAGAATAACAAAAATATCTCGTATCAGTCTCATCAGGCAGCCCCCGTATACTAAGCACTTATAGTCGAAGCAAGGGAAAATAAAAAGATAAATTAAATCTGACAGGTACTATGGGGGAAAAGAATCACGAAATGTAAGGATTTAGATGGATTTTCTAGAGTGTCGGGCAATATCGTTGTTCCAGATAGGTATTGATCTGAAGTAGCTCCGAGCTTTTTAATAGAGATTTGGAAGATTACTGTAGTACAGCAATGAATAGTAAGCAAGGATACGAAAAGTGGTTTCCTTTATATTAAGATGTAACTTATTCTTACCAGTTAATACAATCGTTAGCATCCTGAAACATTGAGATGCCTAAATAGTTTCAGAAAATTAAAAATATTTTAAGATTATTTGCTTACAGATGCTACTGAAACTGGTGAATAAACTTAGGGATGTTATTTATTTATTTATTTATTTATTTATTTATTTTACAAGCATCTACCCTAGAGGGTCATTAGCAACAACAAATATATGTGTTTTTTAACATTCAGTTAATTCAAACATTATTGGTATTAAAAGTAAGCATAATTATACAAAGTTATAAACATTGGATATTTTCAAAAATTTAAATAAACTTTGCACAGACGTTTCACTGTCACCAAGAGCGATGTCCATCCGGTTGGCCATTCCGCAATCTTTCCTTACATCCTTGTATTCCTCGCAGTCCATTAAGATGTGCTCCACGGTCATGGGTACATTGCAGATCCTGCAGGTCGGTGGATAGAGTCCCTTTAGAAGATACGTGTGCGTTATGGCTGTGTGTCCCATTCGTATCCTTGCCAAGACAGCTTCTTCGCGGCGATTTCTCCTTTCTGATGTTCTCCATACGTCAGGACTACTTTTAATTTTGCCTAATTTTTCAGCTGTTTTGTTCCACTCTGTAATCCATGATTCATATATTCTTTTTTTTATATGAATACGCCAATCCGATGCAGTCGTTTTATTGATGTATATGACGTCTGAATTGGGTTTCAATCTTGCAGCATTTGCAGCTTGGTCTGCTTCTTCGTTTCTTCCGATGCCCAGATGAGAAGGAACCCAAAGAAATCTTACCACTTTGCCTGAACGTAGACATTCCTTCTCAAGAAGTTGGATTTTCATCACCAAAACGTCTTTTGAGTTTCTGTTTTCCAGTGATTTCAGTGAGCTTAATGAATCGGATACAATCAGATGATATTTGCATTGACTATTCATTATGAATGTCAACGATTTCCAGATTGAATAGAGCTCACCGGTGTATGCACTATTCGATTCTGGTAGAAGAAATTTGTAACAAACAGAGCCCATAATAATGGCACATCCAACTTCAGAGCTGGATTTTGAAGCATCGGTAAACCAAAAACAGTAGTTGAAGTACACTTCTTTTCGTTCATTAAACATTTTTTGGTAAATGTGATGAGGAGTCGTGGGTTTTGAAAAAAATGATAGACTGTAATCAATCGTACTTTCTGTTTGTATCCAGTTAGGTATTGGATTGCCTTGGAATTTAAAATATTTAGGGAAAGATAATTGTAAATCATTTGCCCATATTTTGCATCTACAATGGAAACATTTGCAGGATCGTCTATGCTCTTCATTCAAAATCGTATGTGTTGTAGGATCGTAAGCGAGGAGGTGTTTTTTTGACATAATTTGGCCGAAGTATGCTAAACTCAAATATTTTCTCCTTAATTCTAAAGATGGCTCACCACTCTCTATGTACAAACTTTGGGCAGGTGTGGTTCTGAATGCACCAATACAAAGACGAAGTCCCTGATTATGAATAGTATCTAGTGATTTCAGTGTTGAAACACTAGCAGAACTGTAGGCAACAGCTCCATAATCAATGATAGGCCTGATCAGAGTACGGTACATCATTAATAAAGTTCGTCGATCTGATCCCCACTGAGTGCTGGACAGAACTTTTAATAAATTTAGCCCTTTCTGGCATTTTGCTTTTATTTGACGAATATGTTCAGACCATGTTAGCTTTTTATCGAAGTAGATTCCTAGGAATTTGAAAACTTCTTCAAACATAATAGGTTGTTGAAACAAACTTAATGACGGGTGCGTTTGGCATTTTCTCCTTTTACAAAAATGGATGGCCACCGTTTTGGAACTTGAAAAGTTGAAACCAGTATTTTTAGACCATGATTCGAGATTCCCTAGAGTTGTTCTTAATTTCCACTCGATATATTCTATTGACTTGCTTCTTATATAAATAGCAAAGTCGTCAGCAAACAAAGAACAATTTACTTCTGCAGGCGTTGTATTTACAATGCTATTTATGGCTATTAAAAATAATGTTACGCTTAGCGGAGATCCTTGGGGCGTTCCATTTTCCTGATGGAATGATTGAGAAAGGTTAGATCCAACCTTAACTTGAAACGACCTATCTTTAAGAAAATTGTTAATAAATGTCAATAGCTGCCCTGAGAGACCGAGTTTGGATAGTGTACTGACAACATTATAGCGCCACATCATGTCATATGCTTTTGTGATATCTATGAAGACAGCTACCAGGTGTTCTTTGTTTGAAAAAGCCCTTTGAATTTCGTTTTCAAGCTTCGTGATTTGGTCGATAGCAGAGCGGTGTTTTCTGAATCCACACTGGGAAGTTGAAATGAATTTTTTTGAGTCCAAGAAATAAATTAGTCTATTATTAACCATCTTTTCGAGAAGTTTAGAAACACAAGAAAGTAGTGAAATAGGCCTATAGTTATCGATGTTTATATCTTTTGTAGTTTTCCTGATTGGAATAACGATGGCCTTCCTCCAGGCTTCGGGAAACATCCCTGTCGTCCAGATTTCATTATAAATTGAAAGGAGAAATGAATGTGCAATTGACGGTAGTTTCTTCAAAAAAATATATGGGATCTGATCGGGGCCTGCAGTAGATTTATCTTTGCATGTGTTTAAGATAAAATTCATTTCAGCTAGAGTAAATGGCTGATTAAAAATTTCTGAGCCATGTGTATGAAATTCAATCGAGCTTTTTTCTTGTTCACATTTATGCTGCAGAAAATCGATGTTATAATTATCAGTTTTCGACATAGTAGAAAAGTGATTTCCAAAATGCTCAACTATTTTACCAGGGTCAGTTATGATTTGATTATCTACTGAAACCGAAGAAACAAAGTCAAGTTTTTTGGATCCTTGGATGGCATTAACTTTTTTCCATACTTCTGTTATGGTAGTATTGTTGTTGATAGAATTGACGTAAGTCATCCATGAATTTTTTTTTGCTGGCCCTCAATATCTTGTTAGCAATTGATCTCATTTTTTTTAAATTCAATTAAATCTTCCAGCGATCTTGTTTTTTTGTATCGGTTCAGTGTTTTTTTTTTTATTCATAATTGCGATCCGGCAGTCTTCATTCCACCAAGGAACTAGACGTCTGTCATTATAAATTACTTTGTGTGGAATATTCATTTTTGCTGACTCTATGACACTTTGGTTAAAGAAAGTAATTTTGTTCTCCAGATTGACATATGATTCTTTTTTCATTACCATTTCTGATTCTATCAACAATGAAAACTTTTCCCAATTCGCTCTTTTAATTGACCATCTCGGAACTCTATGTAATGTAGCATTTGAAATATCATAAAATTTAACAGTCACAGGAAAATGATCACTTCCATACAAGGTGTCCTTTACGCTCCACTGAACTTTATGTAAAAGTTTAACGTCTATGAATGATAAGTCGATTGCGGAAAAGGATCCATTGGCACAAAAATGAGTAGGGGAACCGTCATTAAGTAGAATTAAAAAACTATTGAGATCTAAAAATTTCTCTATTTCTCTTCCTCTATTCTTGTAGTCTGATAAAGTTGAACCCCACAATTTATTGTGACCATTCATATCTTCGACCATGATTAGAGGTCTTGGGAGTTGGTCAACTAAAGTTTGGAGATCATTGGCAGTGAAGTCTCGGTTTGGAGGTATATAGATATTGCAGACTGTGATAGGTTCAGGTTTGTATAATTTTATAGCAACAACTTCTAAGGATGAGTCAATATTAATCCGTTCAGAATATACTTCTTTTTTTTACCATAATCGCTACTCCTCCCCAGGCAGATCTGCAATCATTTCTGTCTTTTCGGTAGATGTTAAATTTTTTTAAATTAACAGCTTGTGATTTTAAAAAATGTGTCTCTTGTAAACAGCAGCATATGGGATTTTCTTCAGCTAAAAGTAATTTGAAGTGCTCGTAATGTTTGTAAAATCCGTTACAATTCCACTGTAATATGATTGGGTTTTTTGTTGTAGTCATTTTATTAAAGTAATGAAAAGTTGTTAGTCAGTTCCTAGTTGTCGGTGCTGTCGTCTGTATTTAATATATTTTCTGTAGAGTCCCACTTTCTTTTTAATATCTTGGATATCCTTAATTTGGATCGTCTGTCAGTTGTGTGTTTCTTTGCTTCGGCAAGCATGTCTTTTAAGCCCTCTTTGTTGTTCGTGAACTCGTAAACTAGTTCGCTGAAGTTTTTAGTTTCAGACGACATTTGAATGAATTTCACCATTTCATCAAAAGAAATGGGATATTTATGTAAATTATCTTCTATTAACTGTCTAGCATTTTCGAAGTTGGTTTCAGTATTGATATTGGTCTTTTTCAGTTTTTTTGACTTATTCCGAGAAGGTTGAGGTGCTGGTATTGGTGGGAAATCTTGTAAATTAATGGTATTTTCAAACTCATCCGGAGAATCTAGAGATAAACTTAATTCTATATTGGATAAAGTAGAAGCAGGAGGACTTGAGTAACATCGTTTAGTGCCAGAAACCGCCACGGGTAACGCTGCTAAATTATTGCTCGAATTAACAGCTGATTCGGCACCGGAACTATCTACAGTGATATTGTTTGACTCATCACCATGGCTACGTGATACTTGGTTTAAAGGCTCTATTCCGTTACTGTCTTCTAGTGACTCTATTTTCAAAGGGTCTCCATGACAACCTCCTATGGTCGTTGGAGCCTTATTAACCATATGATTTGGTGTGTCTAATATTGAAGAATTTGTTATTGTTTCACAATTATTTTTAACATCTTGATCAAAATGTATTAATAGGTTTTCTTTCCCGTTAGATGCCTCCTGAATATTGTTATCATTATCGCACTCAGGGCAATCTGTAGATATATGACCCGGTTGTTTACAAATAAAACAAGTGACAATGTCTTCACTGAAAAAAATTCGATATGATACATTGTCATGTTTTATAAGTAAAGACGTTGGAAGTTTATTCAAATCTTCGGGTGGAATATACACTTGCCGTCTAAAACTTAGAACGTGCGCCAGCCTTGGGTCTTGGTAACCAGCTCTTAGAAAATGCATGGGAGAGACTAATTTAATACCTAGGCTTCTGAGTTCATTTTCTATTGCTTCGTGTGGAATTGAAGGGCAAGCATTAGAAATTATTATACGTTTGGCTGGGTTAATTAGACGTTTTATAATTATTTGTTTGTTGTCGATGGTTATCGATTGATGTTTTTTTAGGAGGTTATCGATTGCTTCCTTATTGCTAAAATGGATACAAAATCTTGAATTGGATATTCTAGAGGTGTATCTTATGAATTTTGGGTCTATTAATTCTGCGATTTTGAGAACATATTCTTTTTGTTTTATGCCTGGTAATGTATGTAAAATGATAGCATTTTCTCGTTTTGAAAAACGGTCTGAAGCGGTGGCTTTAGCATATGTGGTTTCAGTTGCGTTGAGGTTAGACTGGGTTTTCGAGTAATTACTGCTTTGGATTAGTTCCATTTCTTTCTGTTTTTGATTTGTTGGTTTCAAAACATTCTGAGACATTTTTGAGGTATTAAGAACTGTTGCCATATTGTTCCAGAGCCAAAGCTCTGTACGCCTGTAAAAGTTGACTGACTATATATATCACTTTTTTTTTAATAATGGTACACGCGCACTAATATTGTTCAATGTGCACAAAATAAAGTCAATAAATGCATAAATAGCACTCGAAATATATAAATCTTTGGGACTGACCTGAAGCGTGTCTTCTTCACATGGAGCCCAAACAGCTGATCAGGGATGTTATTAATATTAATAGTAAACAGGATTAGTGATAGGGAGGATCCATGAGGAAAAGGTTGGGTTTAAAGTGGAGAAAATGAGCGAGGTAAGTTGGAGTTGAACGTACAGGATAAGGATGAGAAGATAAGGATTGTTATCAACTTAAAGAACTAGATTGGAAGAGGGGAATTGTATGATTGACGTGATCAAAAGCTGTTATAAATCAAATGTAACAAGTATCAATATAAGAAATTCTAATCTTCGCTGTAATTTCTATCATTTTGTTATATCATTATTCTTGATATTCCATCGATAATGATGATTGATTTAAAAGAAATTCATAAAAACGCCAAAAATTCCAGCTGCAAGGTTCCAAGGCATGAATAAATCGTTTCCGCTAAACTGACCCCGATTATCCACCATCTTATTAACCGAAGGAGACCCGCCGGGTCCTAGCGGTCTGTATTTAGTTGCTGACCCGTTAAATCCTAAGCCCACTCAATCTCTTTCAATTCGAGGTTTTGAATATAAAATTGATACTCGTTCGTAAACCATACATCGTAAAATCGCTATAGAATTATCGACCTATTTGCATACTTACTGAAATACTAATTGAACGGTAGGTGAGTTACAGCTGGTGAATTAGACTAATTGTAAAATTGGTTCCGACTAAAAGCCAACTTGAATTAAATATTGAAGGCACGGATTTTATTTTGAATTTATATTTCAAGCAGGATAGCTCATTCGATTCCGATATTTGTAGGTTCAGGCCAATCCTAAAGATAATCTGTATATTTTAGATGTTTGCTACTTGTAATAATAATGTTAAACATTTTTAATAAAATTTTTATCCCCGAAACACTATAATTTATGAACACCATGGGTCTCTGTCATCAAGGAAGGAAAGGAGTAGGATGCAGGAAGTGAACTACTACAGAATAACTGACTCCAACTGCGTGGGATTGTGGTGCTTTAGCATTATGGTTGTCTCAAAACACCAGATATTTTCTAATACAACTTCCTTCTCTTGTATTGTAAACAATTTATTAAAACAAAAAAAAATGTCTAAGTCAATTCCTGATCGCTATGTTAATCAGCAGAACTATAGCTGAACTGTATAATGCCAACCTAAAACAAGCGACTTATTTATATTAATTTTATTTATATTTTTAATTTTTTTATTTATATTAATTTATTTTTAATTTTAACTTTAGTACTTTCTTCTTGATTATTATTCCCTTTAATTTTTTATAGCTATTGTTACAAAATACAAGATTTTTTGTTTTATTTTCTTCATTCTTAATTAGGTTTCTAAAGAAAAAATGTTTAAACCACTGTTATTTTTTAGTACGCATACAGTTTTTGATGAAAACTTAGAGGCACGCAAAGGATTATGAATTTATCAGTTCAAATAATAATGTTTTGTTGTTCTTTGATTACTTAAATTGATGGGTGTTCTTAATTTATCTGGAAATTATTTAGGATTCTCCTAATTTATATTATTTTTAAAATTTTACTTCCATTGATATTAGAAGATGAGTGGAAACTAGTAATAATTTGGGAAGGACGGTTAGTCCTACAGAATATTAACCTATTCTAGCCACACTAAGAAGATGAGATTTATCTAGGCCAACAAAGGAATAAAAGACACACCGCTTTGATTTTGATTCAAAAATCAGGTGCATCCTCAAAACGCACGGCCATTACTGGTTCTACTTTTTTCTTTCATTATACCTACTTTCAGAATGTCATATTTTTTAATGTTGAATAGCTTATTTCCTTCCAAATTGATTTACTTTAAAACGATGTATATCTTATCTATTCTCGACTGATTGAAGAATAAGAAATTATTATAGCGGATAGTAATCCTGGCCAGTCTGGCCCATTAATCCAATTAATTAACCCATTAATCCAGACAGTATGTCCCGTTAATCCAAGTTGCCCGAAAATCGCTCACAACATTGTTTAAAACACATTCACAGTTTCAGTTTTTCACTTCTCAGATTTTTTGAAGCAACTCCACTTTTGTTTTTTCGTTGCGTGCAATGTAGCTGAATCTTATTTCTGCTCAGCACAGTGCAGTGCAATTTATATTATTTTGTTTCCCCTCTCCATGACATTTTTTTCGCGAGCATCTACTTCTGCATTTTTGTCATCAGACATTTTGACAGTTTCTAAGGATAGTCGCTTTCCGTCCATCAAAAATGTATTTGTTACTTTTTGTTACCCGTTCCTCTCGGATTGCAGATCGTGGGAGAGAATTTTTATTTTTTCCATCTATGAATATATGTTTCTCGACCAGAGTTTTGTGTATCAGGTCAAATTCTCTCAACTATATAGCATTCACAGAAGAAGACATTGATTTCCTGAAATGCAAGGACCAACATAAACACACTTTTAACACTAAAAGTATTTTAACTTGGATTTTCTTTCTTTTTGCCCCAGACGATATACCAGACAATTTTTCTTCTTAAAATATTCTATAGTCACGCATAATGTCATCCCCTTGACGTTTTCATCTTCGCAATTATTTAAATTTTTACAATTTAATCAAAATGGACCTCCCTCCTTCTGCCACAATTATTCTACTACCAGAGTTGTGCAAAATTAATTAAGAGGTAAATATTTGACAACCAATCATGATTAAACTAGGTGGTTAGTGCCAGGAAATTAGTTATCTTATAACTATGATTAAATTTGGTCCAATACTGACTACCACTACACAAATATACTGCGCTCTTACGACGCATCAGCTCGTTTTTTGTATCCAAAAACGAGAAAGACCCGTTAAGCTATCAATGTTTAAATCATATGCTAACGGTTATAAATAAACCGTTTATTATTTATTTATTTAAGGGATTTAATTATTTCAAGTTCAACTAATTATTACATTTTGATTAATTAATTATTAATATTGCCTTTTACTATCACATAAACATTTTTTCTTAGTAGTTTCCTACAGTTTTCCAACTGGAGTTTCCAACAGTTTCTAATAAAGGTTTAATAAAATTTTCATTTACTCTGCAGTGTATGGTTGATGGTTAAATTCTCTAGCCTGGAAACTCCTACCTAAAAAGTTGCTGAGTAGGTCAAAGCTCTATGGATATCCCAGTTGCAAGTTGAGAGGTCTCGAAGTGTTTACCCTAGGCTATTGAAAGAGAATTGACTGTCACTGCCTTGGCAACCTACATCTCCTCTACTCCTCTCATCATTCAGTAACAAATTTGGTTTACTGAAGAGGCTGAATTAACATGCGTAGCCAGGCTTTCACGTGTCCCTAAACCTATTAAACCATTGTAGTTCACCGATTGATTTATTCAAAACCAACTGTAGTTTATAATAAATGCAGTAATGAAGTCAGATATAAGAAAAACACATCCAAGTTAAAAACTTTCAGTGTAGTCCTTACGTTCCAGCTCACATTGTAAACCTTCTTCAGGAAGATAATTGTAAGTCAAGAGTCTAGATGATAATGATACAATATTCATGTACAAATGTAGTTTAGCTCAGATCTTTATCTACTAATGAAATAAATAGTTAACATCGTGCAATCCATAAAAAAATAATGCAGTCGCGTTTATGAATATTATCAAACTTTGAAATAGACATAATGTACCAGCAAAAGTTTTTTAAAGGCCAAAATTCTATCAGCAATCTAAGATACATTTTTTAAAATTTAAACTGATCATCTTAAAGAGTTACAAATAAAATAATTATACATAAATTATTATCATAAATATCATGGTTAAAGCTCAATTTCTCTCTCACTGGGAAAATCAATAGATCATGGATATGTCTATCACCTATAATTCCCTGTAATCTGTGTATTTCTAACAGCTGGATCATTCTTTGTATATCCTTATATATATATAAATGTATGTGTATGTGTCCTTTATAGGCTTTGAAACGGTAAGAGATAATGGTCCATGTGAGGCAGCAATTTTTACCACATATTCAGGGGAAGATTATAGGCCTATTGGTATATTGAATGGTGCATTGTATGGTATGTTGAATGCATAGGTGACAAGCTATGGACCAAAATGTAAGTTATAGGTGACTAAATTGGTAAAATCCATGCTTCTCTCATTCACAGTTATATGTGGCCAGCTCACGCGTTGGAAAACCATCTGATTTATTTGTATACGCAACAGATGGAAAAACGAAAAATATTGTATATCCATCAGCACTTCAAAAAAAAAATTAATAAATGTAAAATATTTTATTCTTTGAAATTTTTTCAAAAAAAAAAATTTTAAAATTGCACAAAATAATTTGGACAATACTACCATAATTTTTATACTGAGTTTTTTTTTTTTTTTAATTTTGTTAAGCGCGCAGCAACTTATATTATTTTAGCAATTATATATTATTTTTCTTATATAACAGCTAGTGTTGTATAAGAAAAATAATCTCCATGGAATTTCTGATAAGGAAACACCAACATAATAGGTTGAGTGTTGCATATATAAAAAAAATGTTTTAACTTTAGCTTTTAAAAGAGTTAGCTACTACGCCTTCGCATAGAGCATTATTTTCTTATAGAGGAAGTTTACACAAAAATGTGATGAAAGGACAAATTTGGATTGGAGAACTGAACAATGCTAATGGGCGCTTTAAATGGGAAGTAAAGGAAATTTTTTCTTTTGAAGTCTAAAGACTCTTAAATTTGCATTCCCCGCAAAGCCAGCTGCCAAATGTATTCAAGGTTGGGATGCAAATACATTCAACGTTGTAAATAAAATTCTATTATTTGGATGCTAAACGTTAGTAAATCGTTAAAAGATTATTAAATCAGGATTAGCTATAGACAATTGGCATTAAAAAAAAACAAAAGAAAAACAAGAAAAAACACATTAGGGAATATGAAAATCCATTACATGACGCTTAAACATCATACATTTTAAGTCATTCATCATATCTTGTCAGGTAGACAGCCTGTCAAAACGAACGGCGATATCAAATTTCATTTCTTATACCGTTGGAATGAAGTAGAGTTCATTTCACTTTCTCAACCTACAACCTTATTTCAAGCTCTTTTTTAAATCGTTTTAACAGGAATATAACTGTAGAGGGTAGCTTGCGTCAGTGCTATAGAAGTTTCCAACCAAGTTCACTGAACGTACTCGTACAAAGAGTGACATCTTATAATACCATTTTATAAATAAAATTAAACGCAGATTGAACCGTGCTAGGTCATAGACAGAGACATAATCCAAACTACTGATAAAACACAATGTACCTAGGCCACTGTAATTAGGTGGAACTTGACTCTTTCTAGAAATATGAGCCACGGAATAATATTTACTCATATTAATAAACACAAGTTTTAAGTTACTCCAAAAAAAAAAAAAAAAAATATATATATATATATATATATATATATATATATATATATATATATATAAATCCCTATTCAAGGCAATAACATAATACTACTAAATCAGGAGTAAACCCAAATAAAATTTAATAAATAAAAATAAAATTCCGGAACATTTTGTTAATTTGTTTGTTAAGTTTATTTCAGCGTTTCAGATCATAATATAGGTGATCTAAGAGAAGCGATAAAATTTAGTTCAACATAAAAATTTTTTTTTTTAAATATTCAAATTATCAACTATCGGAAACAGTTGATTCATTCTTTTTTTTTTTTTTTTTTTTTTTTTTTATTGATGTTACATATGTCCAAGTAGTGACAACGTGAGTAGCCAAGAAGGTTCAGTCAATAAATAAAAAACAACTATTTTGGCGAGACTATGTGAGACTATATTGTTCTCATAATCATGCCAATGTTACTAGCTGGATATGGAATAGACTAAAGGCCGTTTCACACTATAGGAGATCCTCGAGCGAAGCTCGCACTCCACTCCCCACGCTCCAGATTTAGTTAGTTAAAAACAACGCAAGTGTACACATCAGCGCTCACGCTACGCTCACACGACACTCCAGAGCGCGGCATTTTCTGGCAAAGAATATTTGGAGCACGGGGATCGCAGTGTCTCGAAGTGTCTCAAAGTGAAAGTATAGACGAAACACAAATCAGGTAAGAATTTATTTATTTATTTTTTATATGAGACATTATTTTTAATAATATAAACTAACATTAAAAAGTAAACATATAGCAAAATTGTTTAATTCACTCACTCTACATAATATTTATATTCAAACAATAGCTGTTTGCCACGGTACCGCGCCTTCTTTTGACATAAAAAACCGTGTAAACGTTTCTCTTATTTGAAAAGCAATACCAGTAGAATTACCGCCCTGTCTATTCAAATATACCAAGTTTTCTGTCAAAAACTAGGACATCATCATCATCACACAAACGACTCCCTCGATCCTCAAAAAACAGCCTCATCGGGACACTGCAGCTTCAGCAGTAATGAAATATTTGCTGGATAAAAAGGAACCAGCTGAAAACAAAAAGCACCCAAAGGACTTATTCTTTGAGTCGGTGAAAGAAACAGCTAAACATTTTCCCCAATAGACCAACACCATATTAAAACACAAATTTTTAATATTGTTTCGCAGATGGAAATGAAATATTTGATGACTCATCCCCCTACCCAACAGCCTTCACAACCAAACAGTCAACCAATTCATTCAATTTCACCGCCTAGTTCAACTTGTTCTTCATATTTTTCTAATTATTCTCCAAATAAATTTAACTAGATTTATTGTATTAATTTTTTTTAAATTTGTTTATAATATGCATTAAAAATAAATAAATAAATAAAAATTTTAATTAATGTTAAGTCAAAAAATATTACTTACCTCAAACATACCGCCAATTTTTCTCTAGGTGAAATAGCAGCTCGAAAAGTGGTATTTTGTTTTTTTTAAATCGCTCTCAATTTTTGAGAGAAGAATTTCAAAACTTTCTCTTGACATCCTGAAGTATTGGAAGAACTTAGTTTCGTCATCGACTAATTTCCAGAACAACGTGTGATATTCTCCTTCATCAGGTCTTGATAACAAAAGAGGGTGCACCCACATTCTTCTCTTTTTTAGGTTTTCTTTCATCCTCATCTAATAGCAACCCCATAAGAGCCAGCTCTTCGTCAGTAAAATGGACAGACATTGATGAATGTTTTTAACCTGCTGGTATACTAGGAACGTTGTTGGAACGCCGTAGTGTGAAAGATAAGAGTGCGAGTCGAGTGTGGCCTCTAGTGTGAAACGGCCTTAATAATTCTAGTACACAACTGAGTGTGATGGCATGATTATGAGAACAATGTAGTCTCGAAACGTCGCCAAAATAGTTGTTTTTTATTTATTGACTGAACCTCAAGAACCTTACAAAACATTTAATAGTAACTGTCAAGAAATTTATCCATATATATACTAATCAACTTCACTGAAATGGTAGATGGTCGGTCTGTCTACGATTTACTGTTTTTCCCAATTCATGTTTGAGAAGTATAAGAATCAAATTACTTAAATGATTAAATTAAATTAACAATGAATAATTATTTATTTGAAATAAAGTTAAGAAAAAATAGCGGTTTCAAACTTGACTTTTTTCTATCAAACCAATATAGCTCCTAAGTAGGTCCAAATGTTACATAACGAGAAATATTCTCATTAAATTATTAACAAAGAAACTGCCGTATAATTTTTGTTACAAGGAATACCAACAGAGCTAGAGCGTGTCAAAATGAGTGTGAAAAAAACGTTACACCAAAAGTTTAGACCCCTCGGCCACAAGACATACATGTGAATATTGGCAATGTCATAGATTCCCTAAACATAGAAGAACTCTTTCTTAAAATTTAAATTAATCACCAATTTATGTTATTTTGATTAGGAAATTTAAAGATTTATAATAAAGACCACACGAGCGTTGATGACTCTAATGTTTTAAGCTCAAAAAAATTAAACAAACATACCTCAGAAAATATACAGTCATTAAACATATAACAGTATGTTGCTATCTTTATTTTTGAAAGAAAATCTGTCACGCAGTTTATTTTATTTTTTTTTTTTTTAAATATTGTTATTTTTAAAAACTTTCAAACATAGTTTATTTATAGTGACGTAGATAATGAGATATTAAAGTAAAAATAAATACGATAAAATTAATAGTAACACTATATTTATGCGTTGCTACATTTTAATACACACACCTAAACACAAATATATTTATATAAAGACATTATAAGTTGAGTCATGATTCTAAATAAGTATATTATAAACACTATGAAGTTGTTATTCATGGTTGAAAGTGATAATAACATATGTACGCGATTTATAGTCCACAATAAACATTTTCAAGGGGATAAACCAAGGCCACCGCTCTAAAGGTCAAATACAATTATATATTGCAACAGGCCAATGAATCATATATCTTTAAACGGTATCGTTTGTTACACTTTCTGGCTCTATCCAACCATTTTCAATTTCATGGCTAGCAATCATTGTAGCCCCGTACAGTCATAATCTCGTGTATAAAACCTACAGTCTATATAATTTTCGATTTATTTTCGTATTCCAAAACCGGATAAAGATTGATAAAATTTTGGATTGTAAAGTTGAAAAAGGTTTTCCTGTTTTAATTTTTTTTTTTCCCAAGCTGATCTGAGAGTTGATAAAACATTTAAAAAATACAACAATGCCCGGTGTGTCTTACAATAGAGAACTTAATAAATATAAAAAAATCGAAGGTTAGTGAAAGAAAATAAAAAAAACAAAAACAGAACTTGGTATTCTTTTAAATGTGTTGCTTTTTCTATCTTTAATTAGTCTATCAACTATTGTAATCTATAGAAATCACAGGTATAAAGTGGATAGGTTATTTGAAAAGGATTGGTTGGATGTTGTGGAGGAGGCCCGGGTTCTTGCAGGACCGTAGTGCCCATATAATTAATAAATTAATAGAAATCTTGAAATATATTTTAAAAAATGTCTAAATTGTTTCACGGTTCTCTGGTCTCAATATTGATTATTTTTATGGATATTTAATGTGGTTTGAACTTTTATTTTATTTATTTTCTATTTTGTTTCCTTTTTTTTCCTATTTCTTTCCTTTTTTATTTATCTTGATTATGCATTTGGTAGCTGTTAATATGGATAGATAAATTTATGTCTATGACTTGTAGTAATCTTTAAAAAAATGATAATAATATAATGGTTTAATATCATCTTCAAATATTAAAAAATCTGAAAAATAAAACCTAAAACTTCTTATGATGTGTTATAATGATTTTTGTAATATTAAATATCAATTAAATATCAAACATGGGCATAGTGTTCAAAAACCTTAATATTCTCGAATCCGATGTCCCCCATTTCGGGGAAAAAAAGAAAAATGAAGAAAATTCCAATTTTGTCAATAAATGATTTTTAAAATTTTCACATTTCAACTACCTTCTGTTTAGCTGATCAACGATGTTGCTTAGAAATTTCTCAAATTCTATTTCCTTAGTATCTTCGCATTCCAAACCTACATAATCTTATAAGGTTGGTGTACCTTTTAACTTTTAGTGCCGTCTTTATTTACTCATCCAGACTTCGGTTTGATGAACTTCTTAAAATGGTGAACCTCTTATTGCTTTCGATGGTAAAATAATCGAGCCAGATCGATTAAAATACGTTCGCTAAATTATACCCTGTTGTAATTTTTTGCAATCCATAATAATTCTTTATTAAATCTGTATTACCTTAAATATTAAGCCATTAATTTTCAAATGTAGTTCCCACAATAACCTGTAAAATTCAAAAGAAAATTAAGTCATTCCTTGTATTCAAATTAAAAATATTAGTGAATGAAAATTTTCTGAGAGTAATATTTTTTTATTTAATGAGATTTTATTATCATCAAGCTTAATAAGCGCAATGATTGCCTTCAGTAATTATCTTCATTACAAGGCCGGCCTGACCCAGTTGACTTAATTCGAACAAGAATCGAAGATAGAACCTCAGCTATTTATGCTCAACCAGTTTCGCGGCTCAACGGCGTCTGGACCTGAGTAACTATCTCACGTGAAGAGCAGGCGGTAACCAGTCGTTACTTTGGCACCATCCCATCGAAAAAACTTTCCGATACGTCAAGACACTGATTGAAAACATGTTGATTGTGCCGATGATTCAAATCTGTTTCAGAGTTATACTTTCTGTATTAATTGGGGTATAATAATAATACAATGTTTAAAACTTTCCCTAAAGGCTAAAATGTAGAAATTTGATTTATCAAAACTCTTCCACCAAGACCTCCGTTAGTCCTTTGAAAGTCATACAAATATATGAGCATACAATATGTTAGTACAAAATATATGTGCAACCGTAAACAAGTATTTATAATTCCATCTTTTATTTAAAAAATATTTTTAAGTAAATATTTAATTAGAACTCGAACTAGATAAACGTATCACTTGGAATCCACATAAACGACAAGAAACTACCCGTCGTTTTCATTCTTTACACATTAAGCAGAGAACCGTTCAAAACTACAAATTACAAAACAATCATATAGATGACAATAATTAGACCTATTCGTAGCCTAGTTATAATTGGGCATATGGAATTGAGCATTGAGACTCCACAAAGCCACCCAATTCTTCGCGCATCCATTCACTTACTATCAAAAATCTTCAATGCTTCTTACTCTTTCTTGCCACAAACAAACTTGTTCATAAAGATCGTATTGTATCACACATATTTCTGACTCAGCTCAAACTAGATATCTATCCTTCCATAGTAAACCCCATAACCATTAAAATCCAATAGTATTTCAACTCTCTTTCCATTCTATTTCAGATAACCCTCCAAAGTGTCTGAAAAGAAGATTGCCTCAGGACCTTCTACTACAGAATGTATTGATGTATTTGTGTTTTACTTCGTATACAGTATATATATATATATATATATAATTAACTGTTTTACAATAATCGGGTTTTTGGTCCTTTATATTTAACAATATTTTGTTCATACAATATTATTATCCATATATATATTTTCTCTCTTCCTTCTCCTCTCTCCTCTCTTTTTGACGTTTCGACCCCTTATTTAATGGGGTCCTCCTCAGAACTGGAAAAACAATACCATTCTTAAACATCTTTCCCGACATTGGCACACCTCCAGTCATTAATAATACAAAATTTGACCAATATACACCAAAAACTGGGTACCCCGAAACTCCAGGCCAGTAAGCCCACCGACTCCTGCAGCAAGTGCTTGCCAGCTCAGACACCAGGGTACTGAGCTGCTCGGCGGCCTACCCGGCCAAAGAGTCCGAGGTCCAATTACATAATTTTTCCTTTTTTGTAACTAAAATTTAAAATCTATAACTAAAGAAAAACAAATTATAAACATTCACACACACACCCATATGACAATACACACAAATATATAGGGGATATTTCCCTTCGTTAAAATACAATAAAACAATTATGTTAAAACAATACCCAATCAAATATTTAAAACAATTTAAAACTTAACAATCTATTTTAAACTTTTAATATAACAATTAATATAACCCATATATTAATATTTTTACAATTTTATATCCATCATTTCACAAAAAAGGCTCATCCTCGAAATGATGCACATAAAAAAAGATATTAACAACATCAACACGAGAAATGATTGTTCCAAATTAAATCAGGCCTACCACAATATTCTTAAGGCTATAAGCTAACAATTAGGATAGATGGGCTGGTCTAAAATATCCATGTTTGGTCTACTTTTATCTAATTGCCAAAATTGTAAACTTTTTAAGTGTCAAAATTTCAAAAATTTTTTATTTATTTATTGCCAAAATTGAGGGGAAAAGGGAAGAAGAGGGAAGAAGAAGAAAAGAGAAAAAAAAAGAAAAAAAAAAAAAAATTATTTGTTATTTGAATTATCAAAAAAAAATTTTAGTTGAAAATAATGGTTTAAAATATAAAAAGTATCAAAATACTGTTGTTGTTTTTAGGTTATTGGAGTGGCTGTTTTATTGTTTGTGAAATGATGGATATAAAATTGTAAAAATATTAATATATGGGTTATATTAATTGTTATATTAAAAGTTTAAAATAGATTGTTAAGTTTTAAATTGTTTTAAATATTTGATTGGGTATTGTTTTAACATAATTGTTTTATTGTATTTTAACGAAGGGAAATATCCCCTATATATTTGTGTGTATTGTCATATGGTGTGTGTGTGTGAATGTTTATAATTTGTTTTTCTTTAGTTATAGATTTTAAATTTTAGTTACAAAAAAGGAAAAATTATGTAATTGGACCCAAGACTCTTTGGCCGGTTAGTCCGCCGAGCAGCTCAGTACCCTGGTGTCTGAGCTGGCAAGCATTTGCTGCAGGAGTCGGTGGGCTTACTGGCCTGGAGTTTCGGGGTACCCAGTTTTTGGTGTATATTGGTCAAATTTTGTATTATTAATGACTGGAGGTGTGCCAATGTCGGGAAAGATGTTTAAGAATGGTATTGTTTTTCCAGTTCTGAGGAGGACCCCATTAAATAAGGGGTCGAAACGTCAAAAAGAGAGAGAGAGAGGAGAAGGAAGAGAGAAAATATATATATGGATAATAATATTGTATGAACAAAATATTGTTAAATATAAAGGACCAAAAACGCGATTATTGTAAAACAGTTAATTATATAATTTCTAAGGGTTGACAAAATATAATTTTGATATATATATATAAATATATTATTTTATTTTTGAAGAGAAATATTTAATAATATTGATTTATATCAAGAAAAATTACATATATATATATATATATATATATATATATATATATATATGTATAGGCCAAGATGTAGATGGGTGGATTATTTCAAGGCCGGTGTTGAGGGTTTGGGTTTTGAATTGGTAGTTTGGAAGGTGTGTGGTCAGAGGTTAGTGATATTGGCATCTGAGTCATTTTATATATTTTATATTATTTTTATTTTATAAATATTCTTACATTTGTATATACTTAGGAACGATTAATAACCTTATAATAATATAAAGAATTGTATCGTCAAGATCTGCTATAGATGGGTCTAGATGAAGTAAAGATCGATTGGCCGTTATGTAGTCATGAGTAAATCGAAACTTAAACAGATTTTTATTTCTCACTTTAAAAAATTAAATCCAACTCTTAAAACGCTTAAATAGTTATGAAATAATTTTAATATTTACATAATTTAAATATATATCTAAGATCGTTAAAATGTGATTTATTCAATGAAAGTAAAGAATTAAATTACACGTAAATACAACAGTAAGTTACAGCAAACAACAATTAAAATAGGTTAATGGAGGTTAAGATAAAGTAATAAACACAGATTGTAAATAATAAACAGATGATAAATAATTAACAGACGATTGAAGGTTGCTCAACCTTACACCTCCCCCCTTGAGGTCGCTTCTTGAGGCGGTGGAAAGTTAGAAAGGAGCTTGCTGGAGTGGAACAAGTTGGAGATCTTCTTCCTCTTACCGCTGGCTACATCGTAGAAAGAAGAGGAAGCTGTATGACGACGGGGAATGGTCCGATTCGAACTGGATCAAGCTTGTTTCGATTTAACTTATTTCCATTTTCGACGTATACCAAGTCACCAACGTTGAAATTATGCTCTTGTCTATTCTTATCAACCCGTTTCTTATTGATGTTGAAGCTCTTTGTTGAATTTTGGAAGGCTATCTTGCGGTCTTCTTCTAAAGAAGATGGAGTATTCCCATCAAGTGGAGATATGGAAGATTTTCGGCCGAGCAATAGATAAGATGGTGCAAAATGGGTAGAACTGTTGATAGTATTATTATATTCATTTACACATTCTTCTGCCAAGTTTGACCATGCTCTTCTAGTATTATCGTTTATTTTACATCGCAGTCGATTAACTAATGTTTGATTTAATCGTTCCTTTAATCCGTTGGATGTGGGATTATCAATGCACGTGAAAACGATCTGAGTTCCAACTCTTTTCAAATACTTGAGAAATTGGGTTGAGTTTATACCTGTATATTGGTCTGTCAGTAGAACTGAGATATTATTTTGTTTAACTATGGGATTAAGTAAGTTTATGAAATCTTTAGCAGTTTGACCCTTTGTTGTTGAGATCCATACATATCTTGTGAAGTGGTCAACGAGGATGTGCATGTACCGCTTATTCGAGCGGTTCCCTCCAAAACCACCGACATTGTCAAGCGACATGATCTGGAAAGGTTCTGTAGCTGGACCGAGACGGGATAGGAGCCCGATCGCACGACTCCGACGAACTTTGTTCTCAACACAAATCTTGCAGCTCTTACAGAAATCATGAATTGCTTTATCAAGATCCTTGAAGTATTAATACGGTCTGATGGTTGCTATCATGTGGGCTGGACCGATAGGGCCATAATGCTGATGAATAATTTTAATAATTTCTTTTCCAAATGCTTGGGATACAAAAATTCTTGATTTCTTTTTAAATTTTCTTAAAATTATTCCTTGCTTGGATTCAATCTGTTCAGATGCTTTCAGTTCCGAAAGATTCTCGGCTTGATCTTTTTTAATGGCTGACAAGTCTATTAAATTGATGATCTGGATAGCAACTTCATTCTCGAAGTATTCGAGGACTGGATTTCTGGACAGTTGATCAGCCAGAACGTTTTCTTTTCCTTTTTTGTAGATAATATTGAAATTAAACCGGGATAAATAAAGAATCGAATTTCCCATAATCTCATCAGATCTGGCTTTCATCTTTAGGTTTTCTAAGGGTTTGTGATCACTGCAAACCGTGAAGTGACGTCCGATTAAGTAGTATTACCAAAACTTAATCGCTTCTTTAATAGATTTACATTCTAAGTGGATGACATCTAAACGTTTCTCTCGTTCTGAAAGTTTACGTGAATAATAAGCGACAGGATGAAGTAGGCCGTCTTCTTGAGGCTGCTTTAGGGTCGCTCCGATACCTTTTAAACTTGCATCGGTCTCTATGAAGACAGGCTTGTCAATGTCGTATATAGCCAGAATCGGGGAACTACACAAACAGTACTTGGTCATATTGAAAGTTTGTTCACATTCATCTGACCACTCGAATTTAACACCTTTTTTCAATAAACGATGCAGTGGTTCCAGTTTTACAGCACTGTTTTCTATGTACTTCAAATAAAAATTTATGGAGCCTAAAATACTCCGAACACCTGATTTATCTGAGGGCCTCTGGAGTTTCTGAATCGAAATCAAATTATCTTGGGTGGGTGATACTTTATTTTTCGAAAACTTGTGTCCTAGATACTTTATTGACTTCGCACCAAACAAACATTTTTCTAGTTTCAATTTGAATCCTTCAGCGTTCAGAACTTTTAAAAGTCGGCTAACATGCTGAAGATGATCTTCCCAGTCCCTAGAAAAAATTAAAATATCATCAATGTAATTGATACAGAAATCATCCAGGTTATTTCTTCGAATAATGTTCGACAATATTCTCTGGAATATGGCAAAAGCATTTTTAAGACCAAACGGAAGAACTTTAAACATAAATTTACCCTGTTTTGTTACAAAAGAGGTCTTTTCTCGATCTTGCTCACGAAGCGATATGCCCCAAAATGCAGAATTGATGTCCAAAACGGTGAAAAACTCACAATTAGCTACTTTATCAATTACATCTTGAGTTTTAGGAAATGGAAAACATTCAGAGACTATTAATTTGTTGAGCTTCCTGAAATCTATACAGATTTGAGATTTCTTCTTCTCTTCTTTCTTGTAGGCCAGTGTAACGGGCGAAGCAAACGGTGAGTCTGACTCTTCGATGATCCCAGCCTGCAAGAGTCCTTTTATTGGGCTTCTTATTTCTTCTTCATCGGAGATAGAACATTTGTATGGACGAGACGTGACAAATTCATCTCTAATTAGTTTTATTTCCGCTTCACGTGAGTGATCTTTACCTATGTCGAACTTGTCTTTAGCAAATATGTGCTTGTACTTTTTAAGTAGAAGAAAAATCTCTTGTTTGTGTTCCTCTTGTTCAATATATTGCAAATTAACATCAAATTTATTAAAGTTAAAATTTTCTTTGTAATCACTTCCAAACTTCTTACAAGTAGTTGTAGTCTGCTTCTGATGAGGACTGGATGTCTCAATCTGTTCGAGTTTCGATCGTGTTAATTTTATATTTTGATTACTACTAGGTAGATCTTCTGATGCTATGATTTTTGTGTTACTGGTACGTTGAAAAATTTTCAAATTTTCATCTTGTATTAATTTAAATTTCTTGATGGCATCTATACCTAGTAACACATCATAAGAGAAATTAATATTCTTGACTACATAGGTTGTAATGTAATCAGTAATGTTTCCAATACGGAGTCTAATTTTAGCCCGGGCTGAGGTGAAATTAGGTCCGCTGATAGTTTTTAGCACCGCTCTTTGTTTAATTAATTTCAACTTCAGCAAGTCAGCAATTCGTTGATTTATTAATGTCACATTGGAGCCACTATCATAAATAGCCTTTATTTTAATATTGTCATTTATAACAACATTTAGTTCGCCCGGCTCTCTAGTTTAAATGTTCGGAATCAAGATCGATTTCGCATAAATCGAGATCAGTTGCATTTATTTTTGGTCGATTAGAAGTTTTTTTTTTGTTACGACATTCAGATACTAAATCATAACGTTTGTGAAAACCGAGGGTTTCGCAGTGAGAACATGGTTTTACACAAGCGGACTTTTTACTGAATTTTGGACTTGACAGTTTTACTTTCTTCTTTTTCATAAAGGCATTTTCTAATTTTCAAAGTTCAGAGTACAATTTATCGAGAGTAGAAATCTCTTCTCTATCGAGTTTCTCCTGAGCCTCATTTGGTAAACCGAAAACAATTTGGTTTATACGGAAGATCTCGGTACCTTTAGGTTCTACGTCAAGACATAGTTTTTCTTTCGTCAGGGCGTAGTCGACAAGGGATCCACCTAAATATTTGTAGCCAAGAGATAAGAGATTTTTTAACAAGAGACCAGCCTTTATCAACAAAAATATTTAGAAAAGAGTCCTTCCATATGTCCCATGAATCGTTCAAACCGATCTTCTTTAAATTAATCTCGTACCAATCATTAGCCGGACCATCGATAAGATAAAAACTTAACGCTTGAATTCTTAAATTATCGGATTTTATCTTAAATCGAACACATTCTTCTTCGGACCTACGTAGCCATTCTATAGGTTCTGATTGTTTTTTATCAAATCGATCTAAAATAAATTTTTTTTCAATATGATTTAGTTTAATTTCATTTTGTTCTGAATTTAGTTTTAATTGTGTTTCTAATTGTTTGATACGATCTTCTAATCCTGTCTGATTCTCTACAGGTCTAGAAGGAACTGTTTTTGAAACCCAGTCCTCTAATGGTAACTCCCGAAAACAAATATTGAAGATTCATCAAAATATTCTCTTTGAATATCATCATCCATGTTAACAGCTACGGTTCTGTAACCATTAATGTTTTTGATAGCATTCATAGCATTTATTATAGGTTTCTTACCTGATAGAAAGGAGTGGAACTTTAAGTCTTTGGATTCTTCAGGTAATAAGTACCAATTTTTCTTGTCGATGGAAATATACTGAATCACAAAGTCTTGGTCACTTCTTTTTACAATTTGAACAAATAGTTGAGCCATTTTCTTACTTATTGAGATCTTGTAATTTAATTTCTAAGATCGTTAAAACTTGATTTATTCAATGAAAGTAAAGAATTAAATTACACGTAAATACAACAGTAAGTTACAGCAAACAACAATTAAAATAGGTTAATGAAGGTTAAGATAAAGTAATAAACACAGATGGTAAATAATAAACAGATGATAAATAATTAACAGATGATTGAAGGTTGCTCAACCTTACATACGTATATGATAAATATTTTTAATTTATATTGTTTGTTTTTTTTTATTACAGTAATATTATTTTTTTCTACTTCCTAAATCTGTCATTAAAATTATAAAATAGAATGCTTCTCTGTAAAAATTTTACTATTAAAATACCAAAGTAAACTAAAAAAATAATTCAGTTTTGTTTCGATTTATTTGACAATCAACAGTCAGTACCCCTCCAGTTTGCGAACAAACACACACGTGCATAAATCTTATCTACGAACAAAAGCAAAACACCGCAGTTGGTTAAACACCTCAAACGAAAGACTAAACACATCAAGAGTGTTATATTTTCAAATGTCGTAGTTATTGTTCAACTATGGCGTGGGTAAGTGTGTACTACGTGACTACAGCTTGTCCATTTGTGTTAAGAGGGTTCGCTACTACGATGTAGGCCGATCAATGCTGACAAGATTGATAGATCATGATAGCCACCGTATTGTTATAAGCTAGAGTATGAGAAACCATTAAGAGGACGTAGTAAATGAATTAATCCTCTTCAATTCTGCGCCTGAATTAGTAAGAAATCTTGGTACGTAAAGGATTGAAAAAATAAAACAACTGAGTAACATTGTAATGACATATGTAGAATATTCAAACATGATTCGCAAAAAATAAAATCTATATATTTAATATTTTGTTTAGATATAACTGTCGCATAAGGATCTCGTAATTTGAAGTTAGAAGAAGTTAAGGAAATTCACCACACTGGAATTTAACATAAAATACGCCATAAAATCTCGAATCAAGTTTAAAAGCAGTGGGAAAGAGATTAACACGAATACCTAAAACAAGATATATTAAAATAATTTATAAAATATAACCAAATTTTGACATAGTTACAGGAGGCCGGATGATTGCTCCATGCAATGTACTCATGGAGAGATGATAAAAAAAAATATCATATATATTTTAAGAGCAGTGTAGTTGACTATAAAAAAATTGAGAAAAATATAAGGGTGCAGTCAGGAGAAACAAATAAACAAGCTCAAGTATAAAAGCGTTTCATCTCCTCTCCGTCAGTTTGTTTTGGTCACCCTGAAGAAGACTTCAAGGTAGGTGGAAAAGTCGGGATTTCAAAAATGTTTTTTTTAAACTTGGAAGAGCTTTATTCTTTACCTTGAATCCATCCCAGAACATCTTATTTTTAAAAAAAAATGTTTTTAAAAATAAATTAAGATCTTAGGCATTTTTCTCCAATTTAATGTAAAATCATAAACATTCTGCTGCATGTTCCAGAATTTACATCCAATCACCATACATAAATATACAATTTAGTTGCATTACCAACATATATATATATAATTTTTTTTTGGGATAATAAACGTACAAAAAATGAAACGGAATGTTCTTATAATTTTATTAATTTTTTATTATACTATTAGGTACTTAATTTTTTTTCTATAAAGATCTGGATTTTATCCTTTTATATTATTACAATGTTATTATAATATTTTATAATAATAATAATTATCTACATACATAATAAACATCATAATAACCTATAAATCATTTCTTGTATATTTCTGTAGTAAAGTAGATGTAAAAGCCATGTTACATAATTATAACAAATAAAAGAATTTATAATAAAATTACCTTCAATTGAGGAATTATTTTAATGTGTTTGTTACCATAATTTTATTATGTTAATGTTGTTTTAATAATTTAACTAAAAAATTATATAATCATAATATCTTTGGTTAAATATTTTACACTAATTCATGCCTGAAATTAGTTGCAGGGTGTAATGTAAAATCTTACATTAAAATTGAGAATAGAATACTTAAAATCAAAGTTTAACATATATTAATTAAAACATTATGGACATGACATAATTTAATATATGATGAAATATTATGCAATGATTGCTGGCATGAGAGACACGAGTGCATCGGAACAAATGTCAGCTGAAAGTAATCTATTCTCGTTCATCCACCAATCTTTATTTAGATCTTTAAACGCTCTAGCTTTCGACAATACTTATATCTGAAAAAAGTTCATGAAAAATTTATAAGAATAGTAAATATTGACAACTCTATTTTCTAGGAATTTCTTTTCTGTTTGTTTTATCAATAACTCAATACATTTTTTAGTTTTTCCAATAGCTGCTGGAGTATTGTTCGACTTGTTGATGTTTTGACAAGTAATATTTCTGGCGAAAGGTCAATGCATTGTTCGATTTCTTCGATGTAAGAGTTTGTTTGATTAGAATGAGTAACGCTTTTCGGGATTCCGGAATAAGAAGCTTGTTTAGTTCAATTATAAAATATTTTTAAAAACTTTAATTATGTTGTTATACGACCTCTTTTATCCTATAAAAATTTTCTATGCAAGTCAGCTACGTTGTCTCGTCACTGGCGTCTTAGCCAAGTGAACAACCTCTGAGATATCTCGTAGTTGGCTGTCATCGTAGTAAAAAATTAAATTATATTTTAAAAAATGTGTAAAGAACATTAACAGATCCAAAAATAAAAATTACTAATTGAAGGTGAACTGAAAATAATAATATTTTGATGTTATTCAATATATGATATTTTTTTTTTCTAAAGATATCATCACAATCCAAATTACCTCAAAAAATGGAGGAGACTTATGAGGTAATGGTCAGCAAACTAACCTCTTGGTTATCTGGAGGATAAAAGCAAGTGTGTATAGAGTTTGAAATTTGAACCATAAATAATTCAACAATAATTTCTTAAAGATTCAAAATTGTATAATTGCCTTCATTAAAATTTATTCTTTTTTAGGGAATACTATACTTTTATATTTGTAGTAAAAGGGTTTTTGATATTTTCTACTGTATACATAATATAAACAAGTAAATTTGAGTAGAGGTTCTACACAAGAAGGTCTCTCGGCCATCTTCTTTTTAGACACCTGAGAGTTATCGGCAATTGAGTGTGAGGCTAAGTTGGGAGAATAGTAGATTCGACTGGGTATGGAGTTTATGAAAGGATAGATGTTTTGTTTGCGCCAAATCACCAACACAGTGATCATTAAGATCTTTAAGGCCGATTTTCACGCTCATGCCACTTGCACAAATTGGCTTGCACAAGCCAGTTTGTGCAAATGAAATCGAAAGACATGTTGCTGTTCACATGTTTAGTTCTGCTTGCATAGTTGTAAAGTGAAAATCTCTGTTTAAAGTTGTGACGAAGAACTATTAATTCTTGCGATTTGCATTATTTAAAAAAAAAAAAAGATCTAATTGATGGTCGGTAAAAGGAATTTATTGAATGAATTATGCAGACAGCCCGACGATTTTCGCAACTATTTGCATATGGACGTGTTTTCAGGCATTAGGAAAGTACATGATCTGAAAATAGGAGTAGAACATATTTAGGAGGTACGCCTTCCATTTTCTGGGTAACATCTTCAGTAGCACTAATGGATGCTGTCCACAACAGATGACTTCTTGCCCTTATTACGGCGCAGTATCAATTCAAGTTGCTTGGAGGTGGTAAAACATAGAAGTCTTGTTAGAGTTGGGTTGTGTGTTAGGAGCAGGAAGTGGTGCGTTATCCGTCCTCTCAGCGTCCTTAGAGGTATAGGCCGTGGAGACTCCTTTATCTATATAAAACAAGCTTTAACTAAGAAAACAGCAAGTTCTCTTCGACTGTAGTGTGTGATCTTAAAATAAAATTTCCTCTTTATTTTCCTTTCAAAATATGTACTGTCGTAATTACTAGTGTTACACCGGCAAGTTTTAAATAGTTCCAATTACGTTAAGAATTTCATTTTTCTTTTGCTAGTTTCCGACTACTCAACATTTACTTGACAAGCGTTTAAAGCTTATAATAAATTACAAAAACTTTTTTATATAACAGTCATTAGACCAATTTGGACCTACGGAGTTGAGCTTTGGGGCTCGACTAAACCTTTCATTCTTCTCGTATCCAAACCTTACAAGCAAAAATCCTTCGTAAAATCCTTAATGCTTCTTACTATGTCACAAACAAATTTATCCAATAATTTCCCATATGTTGCTGATTTGGCCCAAACCAGATACCTATTCTTTCACAGTATACTCTATACCCACTCGAATCCACTAATCTCCCAACTAGCCTCACTCTCCTTTCCCGATAATTCTCCGAGGAGTCTGAAAAGAATATAGCCGAGAGATCTTCTAATGGAGAATTGTTGATGTACCATACTACTAGTGAGTAGTTCTTTACATTTTATTGACATTATTGTCATTGAAATAATTTTCCTCAGACTTACATTGTTGTATACAATGCACACAGTTGCAAATATCAATAAATGGTCTTAAAAAAAAATCTTTTGTCACTTCTCAGAATAATATAAAATTCTGAAACGCATTCGAAAGAAATTAATAGCCAATAGTATATGAATACAATAATTCAAGATCTGCTAAAATTCATCTAGAACCAATCGCGATCAATTAACAAATTATAGGAAGCGAATTTAACTATCATGGCGGGGAGGATCTATTCGACCGTTAAACTTATGAACTAAATCCTATGCGAAATAGGATTCGCTAACTAATATCCTCCGATAGTCTGAAATCTGATATCTCTAGACCGCACAATTATAGGTTCCTAAGTTTAATTTAAATTTCAAGTCATCCTTTCTAAAAGATAGGCTCATTTTTCAATTACCATTTCCATGTTATAATATATTTCCAAACAATTTATATAATTAATTGTTCATGAAACCTTTTATTTTGCTCTTTATTTTTTTATTGGATAAGGTTATGAGGCTATTGCATGGATGATTACAAATTTTTAAACCATTTTGGAGAGCCAATAGATGTATGTCTATAAACAAAAATTACTCGGTTGTCTTATTAAGAGACCGCGACTGCCAAAATCACCAATAGCATGCTTGATACTTTTATTTATGTTATTTTTAATGTTAAAGATAAAAATGGGTCTGATTAGAAAATAATAATAATAATTTATTTTATCAATTATAATAGCCAATGATAACAATTAAAGGGTCAAGCGGATGAAGGTCATAAGTTTAATAAAATTTTATTAAAATTATGCTACCTCAATGGTAAACATTTTAGGTGATAAATTTTTAATATTTCCTGTTTTCATTTCCTTAACTTCAATAAGAGGTTCAAAACCTATAAATCTGAATTTTTATATAAAACTGCTTTCTCGGAAAAAAAAAAACCTACAAAAAAAAAAGTTTGAGATCAGTTTACTCGAAACGATAAATATGTTACTTATCCCCTTCATTCACTTGACCCTTCAATTATACTACCGTTAAACGGCCTGACTTTGCACCACTGAGTTAACTTTGCACCAAGTTCACTAAAAAGTTTCAGTTAAAGAAAAAGTGTTTTTTTATTGTCTGAATGAGCGATATTTTATATTTTTTACTTACTTGTGAGAACACTGATTGGGTCAAAGCAATTTTCATGATAATTCTAGTTACCTCCCATATTTTATAACAGTTAGTTGATTGTGGTATTTCAACAGATGTGATTCCTTTGTGGGATAAAGTCGTGCTTTTAACAACTAAATATTTCTCAAATCGAGCAAGCTTTGCATTAATTTTATTCTATAATTATTTTAATTTAAATATATGATATTCATTTTGCTCAAAATATTTGCCAAAAGTCATAGCATTTGAAAATAAAATAGAATCCCCCTTTTGATGTGAATTAGGAATGACTTTGCACCAAGTATATTTTGGTGCTAAGTCACCTCCCAGAAAATCACTCAACTTAAATAAAGCTATTTGAGCCTTGTTTCACTTTTCAACATACATACCAACAGTTATGAAATATTTGCTTCTTGTTATCTATGTGCTAGTATTATGATGAATGCTGTGAGAATTTTGCCTAGTTATAGCTTTAAATTGTTTCAAGTCCTATTGTTCATTTTTGTTTTTTAATAATTTTTGTCTAACCATTGCAGATTTCATTTTTTCAAAAGTGTTTCTCTAAGAATCTGTGTGCATTTTTTTTTATAGGGATTTTTTCGTTTCTTGTTTACCAAAATTATAGTGGTTTACGTTCTTCAGGTATGTTTTAAGTCCTTATTTTGTTTCTAAATAATATTTATTTGATATGTTCTTGCATTTTCTATCGTTCCTCAATAAACTTTTAAAAAATGCGCAATTTTGTTTCTCATTTGAATAAAAACATTGTAATTTACAATCGTTTCCTTTAACAAAATCCTAACAAACAGAGAAAAAAAATCCCTAGGCTAAGCTCTAAACATTATCAAGAAATTAATTTGCACCTCTTAACTACTATCAAGCTTTGACTTTGCACCAGAATACGCTTTTAAAGCTTTTTTAGTTGAAAACATAAGGTGGTGCAAAGTCACGAGTATCTGGTTGACTTTGCACTAAAGTTTTAAAAAAATAAAATTAATCATAAGTTTTGTAAATTTTGCAATTCTAAGATTAATTGATGAATCAAAGCATTTTAAAGCTAATTATTAAAAACAAATATTTTAATACATGCATTATAAACATTATTGATAGGTAGTCAAAGAATGAAGTTCAACACAATTGGAGCAATTTTACTGTAATTTTATTTTAATAAGTAATTATTTTAGCAACAACTATGCCATAAAGAATTTATTAGAGAATACGATTGGTCCCTTCATATCATATAACTTTTGTAAAAAGATTTTAAAGGAATGATGTGTCAGAGTTATTTAGAGATCCTTAGTTGCGATATCAATGGCTGATGTAACACCACCCTAATGGGCCCGATTTTAAAATACATTTACTCTTTGAAGATACATTCCTCAAAGAAAAATAAGTCAATGAACTGTCGAAGGGAAATTTTCCTTTCACCGAACATGGAGGAAAGAATCCTTTATAGAGATCTCTTGTTTATCTTAATAATGATTACAGAAAAAGTAATTACCGATACAAATGTTTAGTAAAAAATATCCTTTACACCCATTCTTTACCTCTGTAAAGGAATTACGGAATGCAAAATTCAGGAAGAATTATGGATATATATATATATATATATATATATATATATATATATATATATATATACTTTCGATGGAGCCATGGAACCATTCTTTCAAGTATTTAAAAAAAAAAATTCAGTGATATCCGGAAAGTGGAGATCTTAAGCTACTTTTTGAAGCACCCCTTTAGCCACTTACGCTTTGTGGTTACATATGATAGTGGCCATCTTTCTTAGGTGGGGTTGGTGTAAAAATGGGCACACTTTCTTGGTATAAATATGGGCCCTATTTTTCAAGTGCAATTTCTCAGTTCGACACATCTCTTGTTCCCAACATTACGAAGAGAACCACTACTCGTGGACGCAAAGCAGCTAGGTCACCTGATCACCATAGAAGAATCAGTTGACGAAGTCGCTTGACAACACTGCTTTTAAAAAGACGTCCTTAAGTTTCACCGGGGCAAAAGACTGGCACGAGGCTGGGGTGGGAAGAGGAAATGCCTTCAAAAAAAGAAAATTTGACCCACACAACGATACGATTCATCATCGGTCTCATAAGACTGCAATATGGCCCTCCCCTTGTGAACAGCGATGATGATACCAATCTAGATGTCAACGGTGGGGATAAACCAGATTCAAGCGATGCAACTTCCATCTTTCGTGTTAAAACGTTCTCTGAAGACAATCAGGGAGGGGTATGGGTAAAATGTGTTATGTTTGAGAACTTAAATTGTGCCAGTGCTGAAAGAGCCAGTTATGATTGCGATATATATATATATATATATATATATATATATATATATATATATATATATATAGGATAATGTTTTGATGGAGTGGGTTGGTGGGAGATCTGTGGTCGAGGATCAGGTTTCTGCAGAAACCTTCGGGTATACTATGGCCTTTATTTATAATTATGCATATATTCCAGTAATTTGTATTTTAATCTTTCTAAATTCATTGTTCATTGCTTCGTTGGTTCTAATTCATTCATCGAATGTAGGCAAATACCTGTCTGTACGTTGAACATATGTGCTGATAAAACAGTTTCAATTAATACCCTTGGAGTTTTAGACTGAAATAAGTAGTTGCCATCCTTGATAAGTAGGTCAAAATAAGTGGAAGTTTTAAATTTGAATGTTTCGTTCACACGAATTTTTCAATATCAATATCAAATCAAATCAATATCTTGAATGAGCTATGAAATTTTAACAGAAACCTACTCGAGTGCTTCGTACCGCTTATATGCCTTCTTGGGTCCGTGAACCAAGTATTGGAAATGCAGCCTCTAGCTATTTTCTTAAACTTTTATGGAATACAGTTAAAGTGATTTAGTATATAAGTTATAGTTTATCTTAAATTAAGTAGTTTTAGTTTCCTATTAATTAATTAGTTTCCTAAGTAAATATTTATTTTATTTTTTTTAATAATCACTAAAGGAATAGCATTTATACAGCGAGCGAGTTATCGGATTCATTCCAGAGCTATTTTGATATAAAAGTAATGATTGTGTAGCAACAGAAATTTTATAAATTTATTACTTATTTTAACCTGTAAACTCCATTCACTTGGTTATAGAGGAAAGCTAATCTAGTTACGTAGTTAAGGTGCACCAACGGAAAGGTTTAAAGAACCACATTCTATTCGTGTTATTAAATTATAGGAATAGCATACATAGAGAAAATTCATGTTTTATACTTCAGAAAGCATTCTGAAATACTTAAAGATGATTAGAAACAATAAAAATCAAATAACAAATAAAATACAGCTACATAAATACTTACTATCTTCAGAGCGAGCCCCTGAGATATTTAGATTGTTTTATCGATTCTTTCCACATCTGAAAAGTGCAACTTTAATTATGTGTATAGCTGCAGGTAATGGAGTAATAGTAAAACTAGTTTCTCAACTCTAAACTACATTTTCTAGGAATTCAAAAATTATTAGGTTTTTTTTTCTAATACCGCCCCGTATGTATGTGTCAAAATGTGTTTATAAATTTCATATATGTTTTTATATTAGGTCCAAGATATGCTCGTCATTTAAATAAAGACTGAATGATAGATTCTCCCATTATCATTTCTTTTATATCTGAACACTCGTATACTCCGACAGCCAAAATGTGTTAAAATAGAGAAAAATAGTTTTAAGAATTTTTTTTTCCTTAAATTACATTGAAATTCTGAAGATGAGTACAATATTATATATATTTATAAATAGGTAATGACTTCTAACAACCGGCATTATCAGTAATTTATATTATTAAGGTAATATTTGAAAGAACGCCTCAAAATGTCATGCTCTTTCATCATAGGATGTCGCTGCTTTGGACGGTTGACAGAATTAAAACAAAAAGCTTTAAGCAACTATTGAGATTATAAAGTTTGTATTAAACTTATAAAATTAATATGCAATTATTTAAATTTTTTAAGTATTTATTATATCGGGCCGATTCATATGAAATGTCCGTTTTTATTATTCCCAGTTATCAATGTGTGAATAGTGGACTTATTTTTATGTTTACAGATTGTAATGAGCCGTTGTTAATCGTCTCTTTTTTGGTAATATTTACTATCACTCCAATTGGTCGCACATTATGTCATAAAATATCGTGATTTTGGAGTAATTGGATTTTAATGATTTTAAACTTGGACTCACGACAGCTTAATATATTGTCAGGACGCACACTGCTTCGAACATAGAGTGAGAGTGGACAAAATTCGCGAACCCTTAAAATCCCATAGAAAATTACACGCTGAAAAAAAAATTTTCTATGAACATGGGTCCGGAAATCGCATGCAACTATAAAAAGTTATGGCAAGATAATTGTAAAAAAAAGCAATTTCCTATAGTAGCAAAATGAAATTCTTGGTGCAAGTTTTTAATACAAGCGTAAATGTTGCGTTTTGAGCTACATTAGGATGTGTTTGAGTTAATGAAGAAGATAAGTAGTAAATTTATTTATTTTATTTTTTTTTTAAATTAAAGTAAAATACTTAGTTTTCGAATATTTTTTTTTATTTCAAAAGTAGGCCTACACATATCTGCCCATACTATCATTATAATATTGCTTAGATTAGAGGCGATATTTCTCATCATCAGATGGGCGATTTTTAATATTTGTCTCCTTTTGGCTGGGCCAGCAAATGAAAAACATATACATGGCGTTTGTTCCAGATAAAATGTTGGTTTTATTTTTATTGCTTTTATTAACACTACCATCCAGCATGGTGAACATTTCAAAACTAACCGTGTAAATTTGATCGCTTTCAAATTACATTTCAAAGATTTGGAGATGGCAACTTTTATCTTTCACTGCTTTTTCTCGTCACGCATTAGATCTGCAGTTCCTTTTTTGAAAATTAACTTTATGGGTGTGCAATATATGGTCGACGATGAAGGTAGATTTACCTTCAAGCAAGCAAATTTTCATTCCTCACTTCTACCAATTTCAGAGCCGCCATAGACATTAAAAAAAGGTATTTATCAGTGCTTGATGCATTTTTAAACATTTGTTTATAACGGTTATGACCGAAACTGTTATTGAATCCCCATTTACATTTAAGTATGAACTCATTACCCTATCTCTAAACTTGCCATTTTTAATACGCTCTTTACTGTTAGTTGCAGAAGTTCTTGTAAATTTATTCAAGCGCTAACTTCACCAGCGATAATACTATTAGAAAGTAGGGATTTTTTCGTAAAAGTTAATGAATAGAAGCTAGGAAAGCAGTCCTTATGCAAACCATACCGTACTTTCTATCGGAAATACATGAATCCATGCATAAAGCTAGACCTGGAAAAGGTCTAATCGATTTCGTTCTTCAACCAAAGATTGTCCAGACATCTCTGCAGCAAAACGTCATTCAACAGATGAAGTGTTCACAACAAGATCCTTTACTCGCTTTTTTTTTTCTGGTTTTATTGGAAGATTTTTCGAAATGAGTTCCCGTTCTTCCGCGTGTTCGGTTTGGTCCTGGTTTGACTGCTCTGATTTCGGGAATAGTTGGCAATAGAAGTTCATGCTAATGTCAAGAGGCATATCCCTGAGGAAATATATTACTACTCCTTTCGACCTCATTAAATTTTTAATTGAATTTGAAGGAAAATAACTGACTAATTGTAGATGTTTCTATTTCCAATCGGTGGTTAGACTCTTCCACGTCCTTAAACTACAGCTCTTTGATCTGATTTTTTGTAAGAAAAACATATTTCAGCAAACTGACCATTGTACTAATTTTTGCTTTCGTAGCAAAAAAAAAAAATAAATAAAACAGTCCCGGGGCAGGCAGGCGCAGTTAAAATTCATGGCAATACAAAGCCTATATACCAAGCAACAAGAATATGCAAAAACTACAAAAGGATATTTGAGGATTTTTTTAAAAGCCTTTTCAAAGTTTTAATAATTTTCAAACTGGCCAATGAAACTTTACACGCATGCAATGAATATAATAAGTGCTCAGCTTACCAATTAAAGTAGTATATTTTAAAATAGATAACATGAAGTGTATGTTGCATAGTTGACAATAGTTATTTTTTATCCAATAAGATGTGAATGGAACAAAATATAATTCGCGGCTAATATGATATAAATCGCAAAACGAAAATACCCCTGAAGTTTTTCGATTGTATAAACTTAAGCGAATGTGTAAACAATGAGATAATCATACTAAACAGTTCTCTAAGGTCTATTTAAGAATACCAAAAGGTAAACAGCTCGATAAAAAATACTTCGATTTTTTATTTTTGTCCATTGACGAAGCACTGTGCGATGTTTGGGGAAGGGAAGTTCAAAATATGGTGGTTTGGCCAACATTCAATGCAAATATTTTTTTTTTTTTTTCGGTGGTCTATGGCAGGAATAATTTTCCTTTCTTTTTTCCAAGAGATGATAACATATCCACATCGCACTGCAGTGATATTGACATAATTCCTCAAGATTCACAGATTGAGCCCGCCCTGTTCCTTACTAACGCACGGATTTCAAAACCGAAACTTCCTGGAAACACCCCTTACAGTCCGCGCCTTTCAGACCGTGCCCTCTTGCTTCCCCACTAACGCACGGATTTATAGACGGATTTACTCAGAGATATTGAGATCCGTCGGAGAAATCCGTTCGTGTATGGTTAGCTATTCGACTGACTTATCTATGACAGATTTCTGTCCATGTGAGGTAAAATTCATGAAAATGATTCTTAAGGACTAGAACGCATTTTCTGTCTTTACTTCTTCACAAAACCCAGAACTTTTCAATTCTGGGATTGAAAAGTTGATAACACGTTGGGAAAAATGTATAGAAAAGAGCGTAATTTTTTTTATTTCTTAAAGTTGATTTACTGAAAAAAAAACATATCCATTGAAAATGGATATCGAAATGGAGGAAAAGTAAAATTTTGTAAGGTAAAATATCATTTAAGAACAAAAAAGTTAAAATATTAGAACTGCATAACAATGAAAAGAGTATAATTTATAACTAAAAACACTACAAGGTTATTATAAGTGTTTAAAATATCTATAGGATTATAAATGTTTGTAGATTGATGTTAATTTAGAAATAGGTTTATTGACAGGGAGGATACCACAATAGGCTTCCAGTTAACGTCTCTTTGTATGTCCCTCTGCTGGAAATGACAGGGGTTTTGGATGATAGGATCCGTTTGCGCTGGAATAGCTCCTTCTAGACCCAATCATTTTGGTTTCAAAACATTTATCCTTTCATCAGATATTTATCATTATATTACAAATCTATACTTTACTTCCCATTAGGTTTTCCCAAAAATAATTCAGGTTTTCTTTAAATTATCCCTCTCTATAATAAACTGATTATATTTAATAGATTTTTTTTTTCTTTTGATGTCAATATTTTTTATTATTTCCCTAAACAAAAATGCTTTCTTACCTCTTTGGCATTTCACTACTCGGAAATAATTCAGTCTTTATTCACAAGTTTACTTGTAATTTCCGTATGATTACGGTTTACAAGTTAAAACTCGGAATGGGGTCCAGAAGTGTTTCTGCCTCTTTGGACCCTATTCTGAGTTTTAATAAAAGTGTTTGATAGATGGATGAGTATTTATAGCAGGTTGTGGAAAGAGGTCAATCTATGGGGTTAAAAAATAAGCAGTGTTGAAATTACCAAAACATATTTTTAATTGGCAAATTTCGGCCATATATTTAATGGTCAGCTTCAGGGCTAAAACTAGAAATAGTCAAATACAGAATCAGAAGATAAAGAGAAAAAAAAAATTGAAATTAGATAAAATTAAAAATAAATACAGTTTATATACAATATCAGTATATTATCTTTTTGTATTTTTTAAAAGCTATTTATTGGTATTTACAACTCTATAACATATGAATATGCAACAAGCAAATTTAAAGGAAATAATTATAATAAGTTGTTAGGAACTAAATACTAGTAGCACTTCAATAAAAGTTTTACATTTGAAGATTTCTTGACCATCTTTTTTTCAGATGGCTTGGAATTTTATCGGGAATGCAGTGTGGAGTTTATTATCAAATGATTAATATCTGATTTGGACCAAATCAAAAATATTTGGAACATAAGGATCTTTATGGATAAGGTGGTTTGTGACAAAATAAGGGGCATTGAGGATTTTACGAAGGATTTTGGATTGTAAGGATTGGATACGAGAGGAATTGAAAGGTTTAGTAGAGAAAGCCCCTAATTTCAACTACGTATGTAAAAATAAGTCTAATAACTGCCATGTAAATGAGTCTATGGTAAAAGGACTTTATTTAATTTTTATTAGATTGAATTGTGAAACAGTGGTAGTAGTAATTACTCTTGACTATTAGGTACTCATGTATTCACAAAAAATAATCTAGTATATCCTAATTCATTCTATTGAATTCTGATTCAAATTCATGATATAGAATTACGAAATGTTAAGTGTTTAAAAGTTTTCCTACGTTGTCAAATTTTCATAATTTAAAGAGTCTGGATAGAGATGGTACTAGTAGTTTTTTTTTTTTTTATATATATATATATATATATATTTTTTCCCGTTGTTCTTACTACCCTATTGGTTCTGTTATAATTATTGTTCCCATAAGTTCCAATTAAAAATTTCCATTATCTCTCAAAGTAACCTTGTCCTCTATCTTTCCTATGTCTAATATACTACTGACCTGTCACGTTAACTCCCAATCCCTCCCAGCGCACTTCGATGAATTTCATGACTACTTTATCCATAACACCTATCATATCATTGCAGTTTCTGAGACTTGGTTGAAACCGTATATTCCCACCTCTTCCATATCTATTCCTGATTACACCCTTATTCGCCATGATCGGACGGACCGAACTGGTGGAGGTGTTTTGTTTATATGTTCGCAATAACCTAAGAGCAAAAATTCTTCTAAAATCCAGTTCTCTTGATATTCCACACCTTGAATACATGTTCACTGAAATCTCTTCGGAATCATTTTCCCTCCTTTACCTTATAGTTTACCGCCCTCCTCAGGTCAAATTCGACCCATCATTCGAATCATCTCTTTTTACTTATGTACCTCTGTATAATAATGTCATCATTGCTGGTGACTTTAATACTAACCTCCTCTCAGATTCTTCTGATAAAATGTATCTTATGGACTTGGTGTATTCTCTACATCTTTTTGCAGTACCTTTCCAACCCACCCATCACACCCAGTTCACAGATACGTTAATTGACCTTATGATTGTAGATTCTCAGAAAAACCTATTATCCTTCTCTCAAAATCCAGTACCTTTCCTCTCATGCCACGATCTCATCCAAATCTCCTATGACATATCTGTTCCTATCCTTATTCCTAAGAAAATATCTTGGAGAAATCTTGACCATATAACCCCAGATAAAATAGAATCCTTACTTGACGCACTATCCCATTCCTTGGAATCCATATATTCTTCCCCCTCAATTGACGAAATGGTGGAATGCCTAACATCGAATCTTTATACTGTCCTTAATCATCTTGCCCCTCTCAAAACCTCAATTATCCGACGACTACCAGCTCCATGGATTAACCCTGACATTAGAAATCTGATGAAGCGAAGAGATGCTGCCAGGAGACGTTTTAGGCGTACTAGACATTCAGATGATTATTCATCGTTTAAGCTTCTTAGAAACCTCACCCAGACCTCTTTACGCCGTGCTAAAGCACAGTATTTTCAAAATATCCTATCCCAAGCGCCTGACCCTAAATCTAAATGGAAAATTTTGAGAAAATTTGCAGTACCCAGTTCCACATCTGATAACAATTATCCATTCACTCCAGATGAACTTAATTCCTACTTTGCTGACCCCCACCCTAATGAACTCCCTGTAAACACCTTATCCTATTCTATTCCTCAAACCCCTTTTAATTCTAATAACTTTTATTTTCTTAATATTTCCCCTAATGACCTAATTGATTCAGTTTTTAAATCTCGTACCAATGACCATGGTTTGGATCAAATACCTTTAAAAATAATCAAACTCTGCCTTCCTGTTATCTTACCTGCCCTGCTCCACATATATAATTTCTCCTTACAAAACTCTATTTTCCCTACAGCTTGGAAAAAAGTCCTTGTCCGTCCATTAAATAAAGTTCCTTCTCCTTCCTCAGTTTCCCACTTTCGACCTATATCAATCCTATCAAATTTATCTAAACCATTAGAAAGATTAGCACATACCCAACTCACCTCCTTTCTTGACTATAAAACTCTCCTTAATCCTTTCCAATCAGGATTCCGATCCGGATACTCCACGCAGTCTGCTTTGGTAAAAATTACTCAAGACCTTTACTACTCCTTAGACCAACAGAATATTACGATCCTGATCCTTTTTGATTTTTCAAAAGCTTTTGATTCTGTTGACCATACAATCCTCCTCTCCAAACTCCATAACCTCTCAATATCTAATAGTGCGTTAAGCTGGCTTCATTCTTTTTTATCCAACCGTTCCCAAACTGTGATTATACCTGGAAAACCTCACTCATCTTCACTACCACTCTCGCGAGGAGTACCCCAGGGATCTTCTCTTTCACCTACCCTATTTTCTATTTATATTAATGACTTGCCGAATCGCATCCACTACTCCCAATATCATCTTTATGCTGACGACTTGCAAATATATTTATCCTTTCATCCTTCAAATATGCTAGAGGCGACTTGTAAGCTACAGAAAGACATAGATAGCATTAACCTTTGGGCAGTGGAGAATAAATTAAGTCTAAATCCAGAAAAAACAAAGGCTATTCTCATTGGGTCAAAACCTCACCTAAAAGCTCTTCCCTACTATCCACTGCTTTTCTTAAAAAACCGTCCAATTCATTTCCAAAATTCCATTAAAAATCTGGGAATAACTTTCGATAAACATCTTGCATGGAATAGCCATATCTCTCAAATCACGAGAAAATCTATTTTTATTCTTAAGCAACTTTCACATTACCGTGATTCATTACCATTAAGTACTCGAAAACTTTTAGTATCATCACTTATTTTTCCTAACTTTGACTATGGATGCGTAGTATATGGAGGACTGTCTGATGAGCTCGAGATGAGATGTAAAGAGAGTAATGAACTGTTTTATTAGATTTATTTTCGGGATCTCCAGACGTTCTCACATATCTCACAGGTATTCTGAAATTGGGTGGCTGTACCCCGGTTTTCGACGTCAATACTTCCTGGGTGCTCTCATATTTCAAACCTTGAAAACCAAAAAACCCACCTATATCCATGACCTCCTTACTCTGCGCTCCTCCATTCACCTCTTAAATACTAGAACCCAACCCATCAACCTATACACTCCGGCGCATCGAACTGCATCCTTCGAGAAATCCTTTATTATCCGTGCTTCCTCGTTATGGAATTCATTGCCCATCACAATTCGAAAAATATCCACTCTTACTTCCTTTAAACATCATTTATTCCTTTACCTCCTGGATCTTCAATCTTCCGAGCTAATGTAAAACGTGAACATTTATGTAATATACATTATAATAGTATACATAAGATGTATCATTTTACAAGATGTCACAGTTATCTTGTAACATATAATTTAATTCTTTATCAATTTTTATTATTATCTATTGTTATTATTTATTATAATTAATTATCAAAGCCAGATGATTGTCCTATGTACTGTAATCATATGTTATTCTTAGGGGACAAGTAGTCCCAGAATAAAGTTTATTCTCTTCTTCTATATATATATATATATATATATATATATATATATATATATATATATATATATATATATATATATATATATCAATTTATTGAAATTTACAACTGTACAAATATTTACATCAATTTAATGAGCTGATAACGATTACAATAACATGTCAAAACTTGAAAAGAACTACTCATCAGTAGCACTTCAATAAAAATTCTACACTAGAAGATCTCTAGGACATCTTCTTTTCAGACGCCTAGGAGGATTATCGGGAATGGAGTGAGAAGCAAGTTGAGAAACTAATGGATTTGAGTGGTTATGGAGCTCACTATGGAAGGATAGTGCGTAATTATTCAAATTAAGCCAGCTAGAAACTTAATTTACTTCCTTGCGATATGTAGTCTTGTTAAAGTTGGCATTAACTTAAATACAAATGAACTAACTCCTTTTACAAAGAAATAAGCTTTCATGTACTGTTTTATGTACCTCTGTAAACAAGAAGAACCTCTTAAGAGATATCCATAAACGGACTGGGAACATCATCTTTAGGTGCCTTCGTGCCCCGACATAACCATCGACGTGTCGCCCTAGTTCTATTTAGTAAGTGCCCTTGTCGATCAAGTTCCGAGCAAGAGAACGCTTCCTTTAGAATCTATTTGAATAAATAAACTGCTTTCACTTCGAGGCCAACAGTGACCAGTATGAAGTCTGAAGATGAAGGCGAGAAAGTGCGCTAAGTTCAGACCCATATCAATATTTTAGCTCCCTCTTTCACAAAGCTGGTAAATTCATCTTATAAATAGCCCACTAAATATGTAAATTTGATTTACGAAATCATGCTGTTTACTGGCTTGCTTCCGGTTTAAAAAAGAAGATTCGATATGGGACATACCATATTTTATGCCTGGCAGTTTGGAGATGATGTATCCTTAACTCACTACTTTTACTGGACTATAATAATTTTAAAAAAAATAAATTAATTTATATTTCCCATAAATAGCTTCGAGATAGATTTAATGAAAATTTTAAACTGTTTTCAAATATCTCCAGTTCTCCTTGCCTCCTCTGGTAAAGGTCAAAATTCAGCACTTCGAATCTGTTGAATTTGGTTAAAATAGCATTGCTTTTGCATGTGCAATTTTTAAGAAAGCATTTCCGGTATATATTGGTTTTTTATTTCAAAAAAAGTAAGCGAGCTGAGGCTTTCGCAGATCTAAACGGCAACGAAATGGTTACCATTGACATTACCGCTCAGATATTGTATCTTTCCAGAGAAACGATCGTGGACAATTGCTGGTGAGCAACTAAATACCGTCCCGAAAGCCTGCCTACTTCTGCAAGAATTACATTCTCTTTATGGTGAGATCATGACGATTTGCTTTTTTATATGATGCTTCATCAATCACACAGAAAAAAAATTTTGCAACTTGGCTGGGATGTTTTGTTTCACCTACCATATTCTCCAGGCCTTGCACCAACGGACTAAAACTTTTTTTTTTCCTTTATTGGCTTTTCAGGCATAAGTGGTTTTGACAGCAGCGGGTTCAACACATATAATGCCGCTGTTGCCAATAAAACGCTTTATTTACAAAATTTGATGAGGAACATATATTTATTGGGAACAATCCTATGGTGCGGCCCGGCAATGCTTTGCACTCCTTAGCGACCGCACCTTCTTTTATTTTCTGTGGTGCGGCCTGGCCATAAGAAACATCCCAATAAGAAATCGGTTGCTGATAAGATGTAAAAACGGCGATCAAGTTTGCCCTCTAAGCTCCAAATTGTTTATGAGAGCGGCATAATGAAATTGTTGGAAATGTGGAAAGAAATCATTTATAAAAAAAAATTGAATACATTACTGAATAAAATGTATTCTTTTATAAAAAAAACACCAAAAACATGTTTTATTTCACCATTTAAAAACTTATACATCCACTTAATATTATTTGTTTAGTTCTTTTGGGTACTTATTTTCTTCTTTTTTCGCAGTCAAAATTTAAATAAATTATTATTTATTTTTTTATTTCATGGAGTTGCAATTATATAAATCTGGTTAGTTATAGCAATTTCTCTTTTCTTTTTTTTTTTTTCTCCTAAATTTTGTCAATCATGTCAAATCGATAGGATAAATATAGTAATAAAGATAGTTTATAGGATAAAAATTGTGTAGGTATTGCAGTTTAGTTTTTAATTTAATGATGGTTCGTTTTTCTTGAATAATAAATTTTAATATTTACGATTATTATGCAGACAAATGTTAAAAAGAGAAATATCAAGAACACGATTTAAATGTGCCATTATTCAATGATAAAACTCAAAAAAAAACAAAAAAAAAAACTTATAAATTCATTGAGTTTGAATATACATTGACATTAGCGAACTACATTTCTCAATAGACGTATGACAAACGATTCATTAACAGAAAACGTAATGATTTACCCTAGTGAAGTATACATTAGAGTCAAAAATAAAAAAAAGTCTCAGTACTAATGTCTTTTGCCAAAACCAATTTGATGAATGACTGAGTCAAAGGCTAAAAAGGCCACCATATAGTCGAACTTCCTACACACTTGGACAAGGTGTGGGTGACCACTGGCATAAATAAAAAACAGACGGCAATAAAAGACCAGAGACGCGAAGTTAGCAGTTTATCGTGACCTTCCAATATCATTTAATAAAGTACCCGTGTGTTATAAAAAACAGTGATGAGAAAGGACTCAATAGGTAATTAAATTGAATCATTTGTGATCAGCTTCAATGAAATCTCTATGCCTTCATTTATAAGTGAAAATGTTAATTAGCATAAGTGTGAACGTACAATAAGCTGAATCAAATTTTATCTGAGTACAGATAAAATCAATGTGGAAAAATAACATTTAATACACTTTAACATACTACGAGAATAAACGAAATATTAAAGAATTGATAACCATAGAAAAATTGCAGTAAACAAAAATAGGGACGTCCTAAATCTCAACTTATGTTATTCCAGTTTGATATTCTCAGATCAATAGTACACATTAACATACTTAATAAATCATAGTAAAAACCATTTATCCATTTATATAATTACAAAGAAAACGAAAATTCCGCCTACCTGCCAAAATCCGGGCATATCACAAAATCTGGAAAAAAACATTTAAACCATTACTCCCCCAAAGCCTATTCCTCAACATTGCTGATGCTTTTACACTACAGGTATAGTTAGTAACATTAGTCATCCATGAAGCTTATCTAGATATATTATCAGCAACACTTTAAATATATTTATCCTCCATATTTTTTAATTATATTCTGTTAGATATTTAATCTTTAAATGTCTTGTTTCAGTTTGTTTTAACCTATTTTGTTCACAGTAGGGCATGATTATGAGAAAAATATTGTCTCGAAACGTCGCCGAAATATAGTAGTTATTTTATTGACTCAAGAACCTTATTAAACATGTAATATTAACAATCAAGAAAATATATCCACACACACACACACACACACACACACACACACACACACACACACACACACACATATATATATATATATATATATATATATATATATATATATATGTATATATTACAGAAAATGACAAGCCATTTTTCGTTTGTGATAACTAACCAAGAAAACTACTGAACTAATCTACACAAAATCTATATTGTTCCTCGAAGGTTTAGCAATAATAAAATCTACTGATTTTTTATTAATTTGTAATAATATGTGGATAACAGTAATGTTTGAAAATTGACGGATAGTTGGCGATCGCAATACTACATGAGAGGTTACAGTGTTACGATGCTTATGCTTATTATAGATCTTCAAATTGATAATGAAATTTACAATTTGATCAATTATATTAAATATGTTATTTCACATTTAATGTGATTAGATTCAAATATATTAAATTATATTTCAACATGTGATGCGACATGTGGATCCCAGTGAAGTTTGAAAATAGATGTGTCCCAGTGATGTGAAAATATGTATGTGGTTTGCACCATTCCGCAATAGTTTACAATAGTAAAACTACTAAACCCATCTGTACCAAATTTTAACTACACTCGAGTGTATATAATTTCCATAGTTTTAGGTTCAGCAATTATAAAATTTACAGAAGTAAAAATTTAAATGCACAATGTTGAGTGGCAGAAACGAGGTTTGCTACAATGTCATATACTTTTATGGTCAGAAATTAAAATCCAACCAGATGAAATCAATAAAATTATTTTTAGTGAATAAATATAAACATAAACATTAATACCGAATCTAAATGTCGATCCATTGCTTTTTCGTATTGTTTGTAAAAATATTATTCTTGGGCCTTTAATTTTAAGCACTGATAAAACAGTCTATTATACGCAAGAGTATCTCAATAGTCTCTGTCCATCTGGGTTACCAACTCATACATTAAAATTAAAACGTTGGTGTCTAATTATGCTTTTACGTAATATTCCACCTCCTGATCAGAACAATTCATACCAGGTTAAAAATTACTGTTGTGCGTGAAAATATCATTAAGGAAATAATGTTTATTAATCATTAAAGCATAATTAATTAATATTAATGTTTATTATTATTAACGCAATTGCTTGCTTTAAAACAAGGTTTTTATCGGTAAACAAATAATTACTTTAAATTATCTTTATAAGTACTTCATTTATGAGACGAGAAGGGAAAACTAGTATATACACACACACACACACACACACACACACACATATATATATACATATATATATATATATATATATATATATATATATATATATATATATATATATATATATATATGTATACATACACATACAACCATGGATGTACTAAATGTACACTCCCTTATAGATAATTAATGACTAGACCAGACATATTTTTTTCCGTTCACGTCAAAGAGATTTGTTAAAAACAATAAACTTTTGATACAAAAGGAGGAAGATGAAAAGATGTTTCAGACCTAGCGGACTAGGCATCTAATAAATAGGCAATCAATCATGTTACTACGCACTTCGCCTTGAGGCGCAGCTCCGGCCTCCAGGGTAATCCGATACTGAAGAAATTTAATATATGCCACAACCAATCCACAAGGAGATTAGTTTTTGTCCAAGTGTGATAAGTGACGTTTCATAATAATTCCCAGATAAATGAGAGATAGGAACTGTAACGGTCCTCTCGCTGGGAGGTGCCATTTGCATTTACATATTCTTCGGTATCTCAGTTTCATCTACTAATCTCTAGTTTAATGAGCTAGAGAAAAAATAATAGCGACTATAACAAACATCTACGTGACGAGGCCAAACATTAGAGAACTGAGGGTGGTTCTTCGCCAAGGTATTTTATCTCCAGTTCATAAATCAACTTAACTCAGGGCCTTCGCGTCAATTAAGTGGTCTAGATTAGTTCCTTAGCTGACCAAATAAAAAAAAAAAAACATTTGTACCGGAATTTTATCTCTATTACAATGTAGTAAGGCCTATTGTAAATACATTTCTGATCAATGGAAATAATATTAAAATATTAGTGAACTGAGTTTCTGTGGTGATAAGAAAGTTCAACAAACTTCAAATATACAACACCATCATTAACAATAAATCTACTGATATTTCATCAGTAAATATTTCTACCACAATTTTTCGATAAAAAATATATTAAGAGAGAAGTGGATATTGAAAATTGCTATTGATATAATGTTGAATAAAAATACTAAAGCCAAAATGCAAAGTAATGAATATTGTTTTCGAGATCTTGTGCTAAAAAATCCAAAAAGGGTAATTTGACCCGTCATTGTAGGTTTAGTATTAAACCTATTTGGAGCTACAGACCTGGACTGTGGGGGACAGCAAAAAGCTCGTATATGAAACACATTCAATCTTATCATTCCAAAATCGTCCGAACTATAGTGAATGCTCCTTATTATGTCTCCAACAAATCCCTACATAATGATCTTAATCCTCGACCTCATACCCCTTAATTTTTTTGAAATTCCATCGCAACCTTTTCTTCCATTCCAACCCTTTGGGCCATCATTGACCAGCTTCACACATGATGATAATCTTCATCGTAAATTAAAACGGCAGTTTTAAGGCCCCGAGTCCTTTTGTAAATATGTAAATATTAAATAAGTTCTGGTAATGGCTTCTCAACTCAAGCCCTGAGGTACTGTACTGTACACTCATCTTCCACTGGGTAGTTAGCACCAGTGAGGAAGCTGAGAGAGAAGCAGTGGGATCTTTAGAACCGAATTAATGTCCATCCATAATTGGTGAGGTAGGTTTCAATATAATTGTAAATAAAGTATGATAGTGTTTTTAACTTTTAATTAAATTTTATTTTATTTTTTCTATTATTATTTGTTTTGCTTTATTTTTTTTTATATTTATATTTTTAACCTGATATATTGTACATGTTATCTTTATAACTAATATTTTATCGTCATTTATATTATTTATATATTGTATAGCTCTTTGTCTGTTACTTTTTCCTTTATTTCTTATTGCATATATTCTTTGAATGGATTCATAAAGCCATCCATATTACTTATTGTCCACATTTGAGGCAGATCGTAATACTAACTAAATAAAAGTTTGTTTTTTAAAATTAAAAAAAAAATTCGAAAGTTTAGGATCACGATTTGACCTTCAACTGCATACCTAGTTACTTTAGGATAAAGTCATTAAATCACTCTCATTAACTAGTCAACTGTCCGCTCATTAGGTTCAATTAGGCGTTTAACGTCTAACGTTTAGAGCCTACTATAATAATGAACTTGCTGCCCACAGAGAAACCTAGGGAGAAAACTAAAATACGTCTTAAAGGAAACGAACAAACTACAAAATTAAATTTTGTTTATGCCATATCCAGTCCCTGTTTTCTACTAGGGAAGTGTTGATCAAAATTAACAATAATAACGGACTAATAATTTTTTTCCAATTGATCCTCATTGAAGAAACTCATATACTCTAGCTAAGTCATGAGCAATAAAAATTAATAAATGGTAAAATATCAAAATCTAATTCTAATAATCATTATGTTTATACCATCATATGTACCTCAAGTAATCTTTGCATCTTGCCTAATTTGCATTTGAAGAAAAAATATATAAAGGAATGATGATTTTTAGAGATATTAAAGTAGTTTAAAATATTAGATGCATTGTATTTTATAAATGAAACGTCTGGTACAATCTACAAGCAATAAAAAACAAATAGGTTAAAATATACTACAATAGGCAATCTGTAAATTTAAATATTAAATCAAGGACCGATGCATAGCGGTAAAGACTTAATTAGTAGTATTACCATGACAATAAAGTCAGTTATTAAATTGGAGTCAGTTTTTGTCCTTTCAACCCTTTATATATATATATATATATATATATATATATATATAGCTATCTTAATCTCCTTTGCTTTATATTTATAATGATTTCATTTTTTGCAGTGAGCGTCCAGGTTTCACTCCCATACAATACGACTGGTTTAAGGATGGTTTGGTAAACCCTTGTTTTCAAATTTATAGGGAGCATTGTTTTGCCTATTATTTTGCTGAGGGCCCATTAACACCTATTGCCAGCCTTTAATCTTTCTTTTATTTCATCATCTATTTCATTTCTTAAGGTAATGACGCTACCTAGGTACTTAAATTTTTTTACACTTTCGAAGTGGTATCCTGCCCCTTCTAGGTTTTCCACCACATTTTGTTCCTTCGACGTCACTAGGTATTTTGTCTTTTCTTCGTTTATCTGGAGGCCAACTTCTCTTTTTTCTGCTACACTCTTCAAATGCTCCTAGTAAGGAGTTTTCTGTTCTGCCAGTGATTACGACGTCGTCCGCAAATGCTAGATGCTGGGTCATACGGGTATAAATGCTTCCAGGGTTCGCACGTATTGCCCTTATGACTGTTTCTAGTATTAAATTGAACAGTACCGGTGACAGTGGGTCTCCCTGCCTCACTCCCTTATGTATATCAAATGATTCAGTCACCCCTCCTTGGACTTGGACAGCTCCTTTGCTATGGTTTAAAGTCATTTGGACTAGTCTTATTAACTTTGAGGGAAAACCTAAGTCTTGTAGGTAAATATAATTTTCTCCTATCGATACTGTCCTACGCCTGTCTGTAATCTATGAATAGACGATGCAGTTTTATATTCCACTCGTAGCATTTTTCAAGCATCATCCTAATGGAAAATATATGATCTATTGTTGATCTCTCAGGTCTAAAACCACTTTGGTATTCCCCTAACAACTGTTCTGCTCTTTTCACTACTCTATTCATTATCAGCATTGATAATATCTTATACGTGGAGCATGATAGTGCTACACCACGGTAGTTCCGACATTCCATTTTATCGCCTTTCTTATGGATTGGAATTATCAATGCCTTACACCATTCTTCTGGCATCTCTTCCTTTTCCCAAATTGCTAACACACAATTCATAGATCTCTCGATGTAATGCCTCGCCACCAAGTTTGATAGCTTCTGCTATCAATTATTAAGTTAATACAAATTTTATTAATTACTATAACATTTTTATGTTATATATTTTTATTAATTTTATTAATTAATTTATATATTATGTTATTATTTATGATATTATTTCATTATCTTGTTTTTTAGTGTACGATGAATTAAATAATAGATACATAACATACGTTGAATTTGTCATTAAATTTGAATTCTGGCGATATTCATGAGTATTATCCTATTAAGGACCTACTAAGAAACAAGTAAGAAAACTTTATTAAGTTTTAAATCTTTAATAGAGACCCGATAGCCGAACGAGTTGGGGGCGAGGGTCTCAGCGAACTGGGTACTAGAGATCCTGGATTCGAATATCATCAAAGCGGGTTAAAATTCATTTCGTGGCGGACACATGAAATCAATCTTGACCTTCCCACCTTGGCGGGAATAGGTCGGTAACCTATAAGACAACCCATCCTAGTTGGAGATCTATAAGGACGTTATATACAAATATATAAAAATATTTATATACCTTCACTGACTGATCTCGAACTAACTCTAGAAAAATATCCGCTCCGATGCGCTCCATACGGTCCTTCAGTTCTGAGCGCTGAGCTCAAATAGTTCATTAAGTGAGCTTGTGTATGGACCTTAACTACCATCAGGCACTGTGGTTCGACCACCTCATTCAGGGAGTAATGCACTTTCAATGTTTTCTTTATATTACAAAGTAAAAATTATATTCAGAAGAATTAATTAAAAACACCATAGATATTAGAGATATGATTATAGAGATGGGGTAATGTAACCCCGATTGACCCTAAGAACTGCTTGGCTAATTGGAAGAGACTATAACTGTTTAAACATTGAGGTAGTCATTTTTAAAAAACGTCTAGTGTAATAATTTTAAAAAAAATACAATATAGTAATTTACAACTGATTGCTGTAAATATATAATTGTAATATCATTTGTATCCTTAATCCTGAGATGATCCTAGGACAATTATATACTAATACAATTATAGAAGGAAGTAAAAATAATTAACTTGCCCTTGAGTATAAACAGCGTGACATAAACTCGCTCAAAAATTTTAGAATTTAAGAAACCAATAAAAATATACACAAATGACTTATACTGTGGCCTTTGTAGTAGACTGCTGTCGACAAATGGAATTCGAAACTAAAAAATTGACAAGTCAAACATTTTATGTTTACCTTTACAATAATTCGATCACACAAACTGATACAGTGACCTGTTATTTAAACGACTGCCAAGAGGCCAACATGTCAAGGCAAAACATGCAACATAAATTTTAGACTAAAACTATTATATAAGACATTAAACAGCACGCGATATTATACTTTCCCAAATACAAACCTGTCATATTGTTAACGGATAATGCTTCCTTATCCTTACATCCTTACAGGACATTGTCTATAAGCCAACCAAAATAAAAGCATGGCAAATTTATATTATGTAATAGTTCTGGCTTGATGAGACATCAGATGACAGAGATTGGAGCTGGGATGACCAACTCAGGAGGATGGGCAAAGATTGACGAAAATGATCTGTAAATAAAATTGAATGACGCACTTACAGTTCCATGAGAGAAGGTTGGACTATGCGGGAAAAATAAGACGGCTTTAGGATGGAAGCTGGGTTGTGAGGATTAGAACCTACATCCGAAAGGATATTATGACATTGGATGTTGGTAAGTCCTGTCGAGAAGATTTATTTCAGAATGATCTGTGAATGATGTTTTATATTTTACTAAAGATTAGCACTTATGTTTATGCAAAGAATAAATACTTATACTTACTAAAACCACAATGGACGAAAGCCTCACAAATTTGAGCTAAAAAAATACAGACTGCAGTCTGATGTGATCACATCAGATCACCACGCATGCAAGGATATTGTGTGATTTGCTTATTACAAAATGCAGATCATTAAAAAATTACATCATGGTCAATGACATCAAAGTTACAACAAAAATTCAAAGTAAACAAACTAAAAGAAAACTAATTAAATAAAATTACAAAATAAAATAAAATAAATTAAAAAAATTAAAAGTCTATGTCAATAAATCAATGCTGTTTAATCTCCTTGTTAAAGTTCAACGCTTTGAACACATTGTTTCAATTCATAAATGCAGTTGATGAACAGTTTCTTTCCTGAAATTTGTCATTCTTCTCCAAGTAATATTATATGTTCCATTAAATAAAATCTGTACTTTTTAAAAAGTGGTTAGTTATATAACATATCATTAAATTTTTGTGTTGTCTGTCCATCACGGTGGCATGCTTCGTTGTCTGAGAGGGGAAAACGTTTAAAATAGTATTTATAGTATATTTGGTAGTTTCATGCTCTGTCAGAAATTGTGTTAGTTTGTAATTTGTAATTCTAGTAAGTCTATTGTAATTTCCTGGATTAATGTCTGATATAAATTTTTGTCTAATTATGTCGTTTCTTAAGGTTGTCTTGATGTATGAAATAGAGAGAGTATAATTATGAGTCATTTGTCAATGCGGATTTAGATAATTCGTCAGCCCGTTCATTTCTATAAATCCCACCACACCCCTTGATCCATGTGTCCCTTGACAGAGATTTTCTTATTTTTTAATTGGTGGAAGTTCAGTCTAATTTTTTTTTCTAATTTGACATGTATTTTGGGGTTTTTACATAGTGTGTAAGTATATTGCAATTGGTAAAATTTTTAAAAGTTTTTTGACATGTGTTTAGTTAGTTTCTGTGGCTAACAAAACGACTAATTTTTGTACTTGGTTGACCTAGAACTGGGGCTATGCTTCACTAATGATACCGCTTTTCGAAACAATATACACGTGTCTATCAGAATAATTTTGTTTTTATTCTCTGTCTAGACGGATAAAGAATATACCCGCTCAAGGAGCAAAGATTTGTTGGGTAGAAAGGGAAGAAAATGGGTTTTACTTAAAATTGGTTAGGGTTTCAGTCTGGAAAGTAAAATAATTGAATAAAAAAGAGGAGAGGCACCGCAGACAGACACTGATTGAGCATCAGTAGGAGAGATAAAGAGTTAAAAAGACAAACAGAGGGATGCAGGAATGAAAGTCGGACACCATCAATTGAAGAGAACTTAATAAAGAGATGAAGAGAAGCTAATGAAAAAATGAAGAGAAGTGCACTTTTCAATTCTAATTGCCAATTCGGCAGTTTTATTCAGCCAGATAAGTTTCTTCTAAATTGTATATAATAAACATGTTTAGGACTAAATTGCTGGTTGCACTAAAACGCACATTGGAAACTAAACGGAGTTCTTTTTTATTTTACCAATATATCCATCATCATTATTATAATTACTTACAATTGTTTTAATTAATTTACAATAGATTTGTATGCACTCACTTTTCTAGAGCGACACTTGATGCAAGCCAGCACCACCAAACTTTTTATTTGAAAATTCATTTCTTCACATTCCCAGCCTTATCACAACACGTCATTAGTTAGTGAGTCATATTACATTTGACTACGCTTGTTTCACTAAATATTACTTTTATGAATATAATAAATAATTTTATTATAAACTTTTCTAATTAAAAGTAGTCTGAAATCGCAATTATTTAACAAAATTGATTTCATTCTCTTATTATTCTACGGGTCCATGAGTAAAATTAAGCCCCATTACACTTTTACACATTTCTCATGGTATATTTTTATAAATAAGGAGGTCTGAAGTATTAATACACATAAATACTTTTACAATAATAGCAATACGCTCCAATTTATCCAATACTATATTGTTAACACATGTGTTAGAAATAATTCAATATTAAAAGCTGTAAATATTTAATGAAGAACGTAAAAAAACAATTTTTTTAACAAAAAGCAAGCAGCAGGTATGTCTTTTTTTTATATAAAAGAGTTATTGAATAATTATTACAATCTGTCGCAAATGTGGGAAATGAGTAATATAGACGGCTTAATAATTACATTCACACTTTATGTACAATAAAAGAGAAGAAAATGAAAAACAAAAACAGAAAAGAACTATGCTGGAAGAGAGTTCATATTCCTAGAATAAAGAAAAAACGATAAATATGAACCTAAAATTAAAAATATCCGTCTTTACTTAATCTGCCGGAGTTCTTCAAGGAAGTATCCTAGCTCCCATCCTCTACAGAGTATATAAAGCTGACATCCCGACCCATCCTAGCACTGTCCTCACCACTAACGCTGATGACACATGTTTGTTATCAGTAAATAATGATCCCTTCCTTGCATCCCAGGCACTCCAATCCCACATCATAAACCTTCAAGAATAGTGTCAAAAATGGAGACTTAAAATAAATCCCATCAAATAACCTTTACCCTCCGTCGTAAACCTACGACATCCTGTCCTGCAGTATCCTTTAATGATATTCTTTTAATCCCTGTTGAACAGATCCGCTACCTGGGACTCCATTTGGACAAATGTCTCACTTGGAATCCGCAAGCAAGACTAAAACGACAAGAAACGGCCAGTCGTTATAGACCACTCCAACATTTACTTGACAAACGATCAAAGCTTCCAATAAATTACAAGAGACACATTTACATGACAGTTATTAGACCTATATAGACATACGGAGTTGAGCTTTGGGGCTCTAATAAACCACCCAATTCTTCTCGAATCCAATCCTTACAATCCAAAATCTTCCGAAAAATCCTCAATGCTCCTTACTTTGACACCAACAAACTTATCTATAATGATCTTAATGTACCGAATGGTGTTGATTTAGCCCAAACCAGATATCCAATCCTTTCATAGTAAACTGCACTCCCACACGAATCCATTAGTTTCCCAACTTGCTTCTTATTCGATACTAGATAACCCACCGAGGCGTCTGAAAAGAAGATGGCCAAGAGACCTTCTAGTTTAGAACATTTTTTGAAGTACTACTAGTGAGTAGTTCTTCACAAGTGATTTATATGTCATTATAATAATTTCCTTAAATTTACTTGATGTATATTGATGTACAGTTGTAAATATCAATAAATAGTTTAAAAAAAAAAATTAAAATTGTATTCAATAAAGTCCATTTTTTAATGTCAAACAGCCTTTTTTAATAATATAAATTTAAATCAATAAAATTGTTGCCGACTACAAGCCGAATAATCATAAATATTGTTTCATCTCTTCCATTATTGTCATAAATGATGCACTGTGATCTTCACTTATACCTGTTACCTTTTTTAATAACCAACTTAGAAATTGACGTGGTTATGAAAAATGCAATCATCAACTCAAAGGAGCAATTAATATAGTCGAGGTACTTAATTGCGCAGGTGCTATTAAAAATCGTAAAGACGATTTCATACACCAGAGAAAGGACGTATAATCGTCCTAAGGGAACCAAGGACGCTTCACATTCACTTCTATTATAACATAAATGTTTAGGAAATATTACAAATTATTATTATTGTGTCCAACTTCATCCAACCCGAAGTCTAAAATAATAATAATATTTACCAAGTTTGTAACTAAAGAAATAAACTGGTCAAAAATGAATATTGATTTTTATATTATTTTAATTATAAACAGCATTATTATGAGAAATAATAATGCTTTTTATAATTGTATAATGCTCTTTACAACACAATATTTATGAGAAATTACAATATGTTTTAAAGAACGCGGAAGATCAGTGGGTAAGGCATCAGACAACCAAGAACCCGGCTGAAGGCAGAAAATTTAATTTCTTCGGCCATAGATCTACTGGAGACTCTCCTGGGGCACACCCAGCCTCTGTAAAGTGGGTACTCTTAATTAGTGATCAAATCTGGTGGTTTAGCGTAACTGCTGACCGCATCACCTCCTTGTACAACCGTTTGTCATTATACAAATTTCAAATTACCGCGATTCATTAACACTAAGCTCTCGACAAAAAAGCATTTCATTCCCCACTCTTTAAAAATTAAGTCATTCTAAATATTTTTCAAAGAAAAACAATCAATAAAATATTTCGTACCGATCATTAAAGTTGCGTTCAATTCTGTGATCCGGATTGGATCCAGTTCCATATAATCCTACAGGCTTAACTGTATATAAAAAAAATTAAAATCAGTTCAGAATAATGAGGATATTTAACATACCATTTAGAAACTCCCAGATCCAATTGGGAAATAAATATACTTGTGTTATTACATATATTTACTAATGTGCATGTTAGTGGAGGGACGAGTCAGGCTGGGGGATCCCAAGGATGAGTGTGTATTTTAAATAAAGTAAGTGTTTTTAACTTTTAATTTAATCGTGTTTCATTTTTTATTATTACTACTATTATTTATTTATTTATTTTTAAATTTTACTGTTTCATTTGATTTATATGTATATTGTATACTTTGCATTGTTTATGTATAGCAAATTCTTTTCTTTTCTTTTTTTTCTTTTAATTTTTTTTTCTCATTGTACAAGAAGGTAATGTGCGAATGTAATCAAAAGCCATCTATATTACCTATTGCCCACATTTGTGGCAGATTGCAATAAATACTTAGTGATCTGGATTGGTTCCAGTTCAAACTTATCCTATAAGCTCAACTGTATATAAAAAAAATCAAAAACAGTTCAGAATAATAAGGATATTTAATATACCATTTAGAAACTCCCAGTTCCAATTGGGAAATAAATATACTAGTGTTTTACATATATTTACTGATGTGCCTTGTACCATGCTTTTAGGGATAGTTATACAAATCAATTATATGATAAATGAATCACATTTTCCTTTGATTAATACATACCTGTGTACGTGACGGTGATGTTTACCATCAATGAATCTATCAAGCCATAATATTATAATTACGAAAGATTGTGTAGTGGAGATCTTCAATTTTCACCTCTTGGACTAAATAACCATGACCTAGAAAATCTATATGCCTTATACAGCTATTCCTATTAACAGCTTCTAAACTATACGGTCGATCTACTAATCGACAAAATTTATGTAGAAAACAAAATGGAGTACAGATATTGTTTCTAGATAATATAGCAGATATATGCTTGAAAGAGAAATCTTTAAAAAAAAAAAAAAAAAAACGTATGTGGGCGTGAGACCATGATGGATTTTTATAGGGTGCAATAAAGAGAGGATTATTCAGGAAATAAGAAGACTTGCCCCAAATGCTTTTGTTGGGGAAATAATTCATTAAAAATATATTCTCTCCACCCACGTTCATACGATATAACAGAGGTGGAAAAAAAAGTTGTTTCATTATAAAGGAAGCCAAATAGTATTTTTCAAAATTTATAAATAACTTTCTATCTAAAATTTAATTATTTTTAGGTAATTAACAATAGTAAAATATATAAGTGTCTTGGTGGTTTTAATTGCAAACACACACACACTTAACATGAAGTGTCTGGTTTGAGTTACATTCCCAAGTTTTAAGTTAAAAAACTGAGAACGATATATGGTCGTTGGTCATTTAGGAGCTGCCGAACATTGGATTCATTTTATCTAACCTAACCTTTACGGAATCCTTCCACTGACAATGAATTCGATGATGGACTAGAAAATAAAATAAAAATTAATTCTTTCCACTCCTTAAACATTTACTTGACAAACGTTCAAACCTTCCGATTAGTTGCAAAATATCAGTAATTAAACAGTATTTACATATCAGTAATTAAACTTATTCGGACGTAAGAACTTAAGCTTTGGGGCTCCAATAAACCATCCAATTCATCTCTTTTCCAATCCTTGCAATACAAAATCCTTAGGAAAACCCTCAATGCTAATTTGTCACAAACAAACTTATCCCCAAAGAACTTAATATTCCTTATGCCTTTGACTTTGCCCAAACCTATCTTTTCATAGCAAACGCCGTAATCATTGAAATCCATTAGTATCACAATTCTCTTCCCACTCTACCAGGTATGCAAGTTTAAAATGTCGTTTTTTTCTTAAAATATATACACAGTAATTTAAAAAAAAGTATAATATATTTTATTCAAAGTACTGACCCTCGCTTTCTACACATTTTGTCCATCTCTCGGGCAATATATGGATACCATTCCAAAAGAATGCTTCATCTTTATTTGAAATCCATTCATCGAGCCATTTTCGTACGTTTTCTAAATTGTTGAAGTGTTGCTCCGCCAATGAGTGTCCCATCGATGAGAAGAGGTGATAATCAGAAGGCGCCAGGTCAGGTGAATACGGCGGGTGGGGTAGGAGTTCCCAACCAAGCGAAGAAATCGTTTCCTTAGTCAATCTGGCTGAATGTGCAGGAGCGTTATCATGCTGAAGAATGACTTTGGCGTGCCTGTGAGCCCATTCTGGGCGTTTTTCGATCAATGCGTGACTCAAAGTGATCATTTGTTGTCGGTAGCGCTCGGTATTGACTGTTTCGCCGGGTTTGAGAAGCTCGTAGTAGACTACTCCCTTCTGATCCCACCACACACACAGCATTGTCTTCTTCCCAAAACAATCCGGTCTTGCACTCGATGTGGATGGTTGTCCTGGCGTTACCCATGATTTTTTTTTCGTTTGGGATTCTGAAAATAAATCCATTTTTCATCGCCAGTTACAACTCGATGCAAAAAACCCTTTCTTTCGTGGTGTAAAAGCAGCATTTCGCACACAGTATTTTCGTTTTTTTTTCCATCTGTAGTTCGTCCAATTCATGTGGAACCCATTTTCCAACCTTTTGAATCTTTCCCATAGCTCCCAGGCGATCGGAAATGGCTTGCCTAGTGACATTCAACTGTTCTGCCATCATTTGTTGGGTTTGGGTATTGTCTTCGTCTAATAAAGATTGCAATTCGAAGTCCTCAAACTTTTTTGGTCGATTTTCTCGTTTTTGATCAGTAACATCAAAATCACCACGTTTGAAACTTTGAAACCAACGTTCACATGTCCTGACGGTTGGAGCAACATCGCCATAAGTCTCAACAAGAATTCGATGACATTCAGATGCCTTTTTCTTTTGATTAAATAAGAAAATCATGACATGCCGCAAATGCTCTTTATTTGGCTTAAAATTAGACATTTTTAACACCAAAGAAAGGTATGATTCGTCCACGTAAACGACTTAAAAACAACAAACGACTTTTGTAAACAAATGACTAACAAACAAAATAGCGTTTAGAGATAAGCAAATCCTTCAATAGGCTAAGAGCGCATTCTATTGGAATTAAAACGACATTTTAAACTTGCATACCTGGTATTCCAAATAACCCTCTGAGGTGCCTGAAAAGAAGATGGCCTCGTGACATGCTAATATAGTACTTTATTATATAGAACTTTTATAAGTACTACCAATGGGTTGTTACTTTACAAATAACTGGCATGTTATTTTTAGCATTATCACCACATTTACTTGTATCTTAATCATATTTTCGAAGGTTGTAAATTTCAATAAATTTTTTTTTTTTTTTTTATATAGATCGATTTTTATTTTTGTATATTTATTTTCGAAACTTATTTCTAAATAGTCATTAAAGTTTAGCTTCAAACGGCTTGATCTTGTTAGATACTAAATAATGACTGCCTTAACAATGAAGTTTGTGAATTGAAAGTAGGTATTAACGATGATTGACAAGAAATAAAATTTAGACCATCAAATGTTTACTTATGCCTAAGAATAAAATATTCTTTTTTTTAATTTTAACTTTTTCTAATCGGCTTTAAGGCCGCTACTGCATACATTTCATTAATTTAAGTAAATATATTCACCATAAATTTTAAATTCAGTAGAGCGTCGATTATCTGAACTAATGTTGTCAGGGGTTGTTCGGATAATCAAGAATTCGGATAATCGAAATTCAGCATCTTCCAACATTTCACTTTTAGCTTTTTTAAATTTTTTACGACTCAAACTGCAAATATTATAGAGTACCTGATGATTAATTTAGAATTATTTTTGATTCCCGTTATTGTTGATTTACCAACCTTGAAATCGATAGCTAATGTCTGGTCCGATTCACTTTTTTTTAGTCACGTAATGATTTTCATTTCCTCTTTGAATGAAAAGATCTCTCGTTTCCTTTTTGTTAGCATGAATGATGAATGGCATGTAGTTTTTAAAACAAAAAGTAATCACCAAGATGATGTATACCTCACAAAGAACGATTTAAGACTTAAGGTGAGATCTATTACCAACCAAATGATCAGGAAGACACTGAGAGAAACAAATGAAATGGTCTAATTAAGTACACAGTTGTCAGTAAACAAAATTGTAGGTTCATTTTTTGTAGTTTCTGTGAAATGAATTGTGCTTCGCTTATGGTACATCCATGGTAAAAATAAATTTGTTTTTTTTTTAAATTTAATTTTTAAATAAAAATAATTTTAACAATACAAATAAGTAATTAGATGAGCGATTTAATTAAAATTACTTTTTAAAAAAAGGTTCCGTTAATTGAACGATACGATAATAAGATACTTATTCCTCTGCCACCAAACTCATCCTCACAAAACATTACTGCCAAGTAATACTCATAAGCGCCACTTCACTGTATATAGAGTATTTAGCATAATAATATAACAAGTTCACCAAGAGGACTTTGTAACTCATAAATTAATTTCTGGATGATGATGGGCAGTGAAGATATTCCATACATCTTTAGTAATTAAGATGATTGATAATCATTTAATACAATTGTGTTTTCTTAAGATTCCATTTTAATATTAATGAAAGATGCTATTGAATACATAGAATTTTAAAAGTATACCACTAGATTTAGCAATTTCATTTAAAAATGTAATATATATAAAATTAATTTGACATTGTCTATAATGAATAGTTTTTCTCGTATAGTAACCGCATAAGTTATATTAAATTTACATTTTTCTTTTTCTGTTGCCGTGTACCACTACATTCGGATAGAGGCACCATACACAATTTTATTACAAGTTTTTGTAAAGGTTCTTTTTTTCGAAAGTTAATTATCTCATTTTCAAAACATGAATTAGTTTCTAAAAATTTTGATATTTCTTAATTTGTCAGAACATTATCTTGTCTTTGCTCCTGGTATTTTGTGCATTCCACAAGAATGCGGTGTATTCTCCGGCTTACTAGATAAAAAATTATTGGAGAAGAAGATAGTCAGGGATGCAGTCAAAGTAACACCACGTCAAAGAAGAATTCTTTAATACGTTCCAACGTTTCGACCTGCGTTGCAGGTCTTCTTCAGGGCTACAATGAACAAAATACCAGAAGTGACAAAAAATCAGATGTGACAAAAATAGCAGACCGATAAACAGATGACAAATGGAATACAGAATGGCATAGATAAAAAAAAATGAAATATATATATATATATATATATATATATATATATATATAAAAATAAAAATAAAAATAAATAAATAAATAAATAAAATAATGAAAAAATAATAATAAAAAATAAATAAATAAAATAATAAATAAATAAATAATAAAAAAAAAATATGGAAATATAGGAAAGAACGAGGGAAATAATGTAGAAGGTGATAAAAGAAAAGAAACGGATAAAAGAATGAAGGTGAAGGAAAATAAAAGTGGAAAGATAAAAGTAAAAGGAAAAGAATATCAAAGAACACTTACCCACCGAACCACACTTGTGAGGGGAAGGACGATGACTGATGTGAAATAGTAAGAACAGAGCTGGGTAGGATAAGGGAGAAAAGGTGCGGGACACATGGATACAGAATAGGAAAATGAAACAAAAATATAAAAGAAAAATGAACAACAGAGAGACTATAAGATAACAAAATAACAAGTAAATACAGACAGAATAAAATGGGGTCACCTGTGGTGTAGTGGTTAGCATAGCAACCTACTAAACCCAAGATCGCGGGTTCGCAGCCCGGCAGATGACCTTAGGATTTTTTAAAGGGAGTAAAAAATCCTTAGCTATGCCGTCCTTCGGAAGGGACGTAAAATGGGGGTCCCGAGCCTGTGCGATGTCAGGTACTCGTTAAAGATCCCTATCCTAATTATACCTGGATAGGCAAAATTTAGGACTCCCACCGTAGCATCGTCCGATTAGCCATAGCAGCATAAAGTGACGTTAAACGAAATAAACAAATAATAAACAGACAGAATAAAAAGAGAAAATACAATAAGGCCAATGCCATCATGATAGGGTGCAGCACAAATATAAAAAAAAATACATAAAATAACAAAATAAAGCAAAAAAATATAAAGTAAAAAATGACAAGAAGAGACGGAAAGAACCGAAGGGAAGGTTATTGTTTTTTAATAAGGTTAAAAACTTGGGAATAAGTATTGGAAATGCACTCTTTGTCACTATTGAGGTTGACGGGATTAGGCTCGAGATGGATATAAATGGATTCGGATAATAAACGTTTACTATGGTTAGGGACCGTGGCAAGAATAGAAGTTTTTTCAAAATCAAAAGTATGGTTTAAGGATATGACATGTTCCGAGAGTTTGGTGGCAGAGGAATTTTTGGAAGAAATTGAGAGTTTGTGTTGGGAGATGCGGGTTTTAAGGTAGTTTTTGGTTTGGCCAATATATGAGGACTGACAATTAGAAAAATCACAGGGAATACGGTAAATGACGTTAGATCTGAGTTAGTTAGGGATGGGATCTTTGAGGTTAGTGTAGATGAAGTTGAGTTTGTGATGGGATTTCAGGCCTAGGCGTAGGTTCGGGAAGGTAGAGCGGAGAGTTTTTTGGATGTTATCAGAAAGGAAGGGGATATAAGGTTATGGACCTGTATAGTAATAACGGGGATGGAGGTGCGGGGAAGTTTGAGGCGGAAAGGGTAGAGTTCGAATGATCGAGGTAATTGGAAAGGAGTTTGTTTATGGTAAGTGGTGGGACACTGTTAGCCTGGAGGATTTGTTTGATGCGTAATGTGTTGGTATTATGGAATTGGGGATTAGAAATGGAGAGGCAGCGATGGATAAGGTTCTTGGCGACATTAATTTTTTGATGGTAAGGGTGTTGGGAATGAAAGTTCAAAAGGCTACCAGAGTAGGTGGGTTTGGTGTACCAATTGGTGAAAATGGAATGGTCAGGATTTCTGATAACAAGAAGATCAAGGAAAGGGAGGGAATTATTTATTTCCCGTTCAATAGAAAAGCGGAGACGAGGGTGATTAGAGTTGAAAACGAAAAGGATAGAGGGAATTTTATTAGGGTTGAGGACAAGGAATAGGTCATCAACATATTTTTTGATAAAGACGATATCAGTAGGGAATAAGGGTAAAATGGAGCTAAGGAGGTCATTGAGGGCAATGTTGGATATGTCAGGAGCAAGAGGATTACCCATGGCAAGACCGGATATTTGGTAATAAAACTCATTTTTGTAGTATAGGTAGCCGGATTTGCAACATAGTTCTAAGGATTTTAAGTAGGATGAACGGTTAAGAGGGGTGTGAGGTTGGATGCATGACCAGTGATTGGTAATAATGAGGAGAGCGTTATCTATGGGTATATTAGTAAATAGGTTTTCAACATCCAAGGACACCAGGATAAAGTTATCGGGAATTTTAAAGGAAAGTAATGTTTCACGTAAGTGGAAGGAACTGCGGATATCATAAGGATTATCGTAGCTCAGAATTTGAAGGGATGGGAGAAGGAATTTACTGAGTTTAAGAGACGGGGAATAGATATTAGAGGTAATAGGACGAAGCGTGGTGTTGGATTTGTGGATTTTAGGAAGACCATAGAAACGGGGAGCTACGGAATTATAGGAAATGAGGTTTCTATAAGATCTCTATAAGACTTCTATAAGACCTCATATGGTTATGAGGGAAGGGGTAGGTTCCCGTTTGGTGGGGAGATAGGTGGTAGGATCAGAGAGGAGGTGATGCATCTTGTCATGATAATCGGATCTGTCCATGATCACAGTCTTGTTACCTTTATCAGCTTTAGTAACAACAACGTTGGCACGTATCAAAGAATTCTTCTTTGACGTGGTGTTACTTTGACTGCATCCCTGGCTATCTTCTTCTCCATTCATCATCCAGTCAACCATACTTTTATCATCATAAAAAATTATTGTTTAACAATAAGTGGATTTATCCCATTTTGTAAGAGGGCGCCTCAAATTATATCCACCGGTTTTTCACAAAAGTAAATAAAAAAAATTTCCGGGTAGAATGTCTTATCATAATACAACCGGTAAATAAATAACCAAAACCTTTTAAAACTGTTTACATCAAAATTGATATTTCCGCAACCATATATTACATAATTTAAAGGAACGGTCCAGTATTTCTCCTTCATAAAATGTCACTGCGTGGGGAGGAGACACCGGTAGCTGGTTATCTACTAAGCCATCAGCGAATAAAGTCTTCCTACGACTAATAATAAAGATGTTTTGGCAGTAGTTTGAGCTACCAGCGTTCTCATAAACACCGTTACAACCCGTCCGATTCCATTTAAACTCTTAGCCCTCTGGATATATTCGAAAATCGCTATGATTTTATTCAGTAGAAAATAGATTTCTTTTAACCCGATGGAAGGAGATAGCTAAAAGGATCGTCGGAGAAGCGAATACATTATTCTTTTCGCATACATTATTCCTAGCCTCTAATTTGCCGGCAAATAAATATTCCACTTCCCGAAGTGTGCAGTGGCGCCGCGTGTAATTTTCATAATAAAATTCTGTCTTCACAGCTTTAGAGGCCGAATCTATAGCGAATTTATCATCTTTTCACTTTGCCAGGAGTCGGTGATTAAAAAATTGTTCCTCTTGAATGGAAATAATTCATGTATAATAAATATGATTTATTCATAAATTGGGTACAGGATTTTAAAAAAATATAAAACCTATAAATTAGTATATCATCTGAGAATGAATGCATCCTAATAATCTGTACTACGCTAAAAAAATTAGAGTCCATTTTCGTTTGTAATTACAAACCATGAAAACTACTGAACCAATCTCTACTAAATTTTAACTAGATCATCTTTATAGTTCAAGGACGGTTGAGCGATAGTAAAATTTGCTAATTTTCAATTGAATTTTTGTTAAAAATTCGATAATAATAGATTTTAAGGAAGCTTGAAAATCGACCAATAGTTGGCGAGACACTGTTAAGAGGTTATTTAGAGCTTAAACCTGATGGTAAAATTTATTAATTTTCAATTAAACTGCTATTCAAAAAGCTATAAATAGGTGAATTTTAAAAATCGCTAATAATATGTTAGATATTTTTGAATATCTGGTTTCCCAACTTATTCATTATAACAAAAATCTGAATTTCCAAATGTGCTTTTACTTACTCTTCAACAAACTAATCAGAGCAATGTTGCCAGGTTAAAAATTATACCTTCGTGCAGAAATATCATTGAGGCTATAATTCTCACTTGAACAGCAACTGAAGAACTCGCATTTATTCCTGGAATTAACAATTAGAATAAAGGAGTCCCAGAATCCCAATAATTCCTTTCTAATCTACCACACCAACCTACCAAGTTGATAAGTAAATACAAAATAAAGTATAACAGTAGCTAGATGAACAATATCAGTTGATACATACGTTATACACAAGTATAATAATTGCATTCTAATCTACAACCTACCAAGTTGATAAGTAAATACAAAAATAAAGTATAACAGTAGCTAGATGAACAATATCAGTTGATACATAAGTATCAAATGCAAAGTACTCAAAGTAGTTATTTAATATTAATCGGAAACTTTGAACGCTTGTCAAGTAAATTTTAAAGCAGTTTCTTGTAGTTATGTGGATTTTTTTATGTGGATTCCAAGAAAGGCGTTTGACTAGACTGAGCCCCAGGTAGCTCTGTCTGCTCAACAAGGATTAGCAGAATATGAAATTTACATAATTAATTTTTTTTTCTATATTTCACACCTCTGCAAATGTTCAAAAACATGTCAGTTTCTATGATTTTTATAGAAATTACCAGTCTTGAAATAAATGAATTTCTTGATATTTGTTAGTACTAGCATCCCCATCGCGGCTTCGCCCGCCCTCGTAAGTAAAGATAATTTCAACTAAAAATTAATTAAAGTTTTATTTGTTTATCGATAAGAATCTTGTATTTTGACATGTGGTTGAGCATTATTTCTTCAATGATTTTTTCATTCATAGCAGTAATTATTAATCTAGTTATAATTGCACTGATTTGGTGGTTGAAGATTACGTAAACGCACCATTAAATATAAAATTTTAAATCTTAATGTATGAATTGGTAATCAAGATGGATAAAGACTATTAAGAAACTCTTGCGAAAAATAAACTGCATTATCAGTGCTTACGACAAAAGGCCCGTGGATCATATTTTTACACACAATATAAAAAAGCAAAGGATCGACATTTTGATTTAGTAATAATTTGTATTCGGCAGAAATAACTTGATTAAAGGATGGAGAAGAAGATAGTCACCACGTTAAAGAAGGAATTCTTTAATCCGTGCCAACGTTTCGACCTGCGTTGCAGGGCTTCTTCAGGGCGAACCACACTTGTGAGGAGAAGGACGGTGACTTAGCATGGCCCCTGCGCAAGAATGACAGTCATTGTCCTTCTCCTCACAAGTGTGGTTAGGCTATACACAGGTCGATACGTTGGCACGTATTAAAGAATTCCTTCTTTAACGTGGTGTTACTTTGACTGCATCCCTGACTATCTTCTTCTCCAACCATCATCCAGTCAACTATACTTTTTTCATCATAACTTTATTGATTTCATTTGGTTGGATGTTGATTTCGAACATAAAAGTATATCACAGTGTGGCAAACCTCGGTCCTGCCTCTCAAAATTGTACATTTAAATTTTAGTTATTGTAAATTTTACCACTGCAAAACCTTCCTAGAATTATAAAAATTATTTATTTAGATGTCGGTACAGATAGGTTCAGTTTACCATTGTAAACTCTATTGTGGAATGGCGCTATACACAATCGGTCGATTTTCAAGCTTCACATATCGCACACCATATTTAAATCTTTTAAAATAATTTTCTTGATAGTGTAATAAGTAAATTTTATCATCGATTTCAAGCTCTTTTGTAACCTCTCGTGTAGAATGGCACTCGCCATCTATCGGTCAATAAAAATTCACTGTTATTCACATATTATCTTTTTTTAATATAAAAAAAAAAAAGAAATAAAAATCAGTAGATTTTAATATTGCTAAACCTTCTTGGGACTATGAAGATGATGTAGTTAATATTTAGTACAGATTGGTTCTGTAGTATTCACGGTTAGTGATCACAAACGAAAAGTGGCATGTCCTTTTATATAATAGTATAAATTATTATTATATTAAATTTTCTAATTATAAATCTTTCAAGAACTATGAAGATGATGTAATTAAAATTTGGTTCAGATAGGTTCATTAGTTTTACTAAAACGCTATTGTCGTTTGCCACATATTCATAGCTTTTTGGATAACAATTTAATTGAATTAAGTAATTATATTATAAATTTCTAGCTATATTTAACACTGGATCATTGTAACCTCTCTTGAATGGCGCTCGCTCTACTACACACCACATAGTTATCGCTTTTTAAACAGTACTTTAATAGAAAATAAGTAAATTTCATTATTGCTGAACCTTCCTAGAACTATGAAGATGATGTAGTTATATTTGGTACAAAATAGTTCTATAGTTTTCGCGGTAAGTGATCACGAACTGAAATGGCTTGTCCTTTTATATATAACTTCATCATCCCCCGTCGAGGCTTCGCCCTCTCTCATATGTGAAGATCTTACATAATTTTAACTAATAATTGATTTTTTTTATGTTTATCGATAAAAATCTTGTATCAAAGTGAACAATTGAAAATTATATTTTTGATAATATTTTCATGCATAGCAGTCATTATTAACTTGGTTAAATTTAGATTGATTAGGTGTTTGAAGATAACATAAAGCATAATTATACATCCAATTTTCAATTTTAATACATCAGTTGGTAATCCAGATGGACAGAGACTATTAAGAAACTGTTGCATATAATGGCCTGCATTATCAGTGCTTACAAATAAAGGTTCAAAATTCATATTTTTACACACAATATTAAACAGCTGAGGATCGGCATTTTGATTTGAAATAATTTTCATTCGATAGAAATAATGTTATTGATTTGATCTAGTTAGATTTTAATTTCTAACCATAAAAGTATGTGATAGTGTGGCAAAACCCGTTTCTAACTCTCAACATTGTACATTTAAATTTTTATTGTTGCTAAATCTAGAACTATGAAAATAATCTAGTTAAAATTTGGTATATTTCACTCCATATAGCTGTTTTAATAACAATTTAATTGAAAAAAAGTAAATTTGATTATCAATGTACAGCTCTATGTAACACTGTACCTTTTGAACCTTTCATGTAGATGGCAATTGCCACCATTTTTGAACTTCACTGTTATCCACTTATAATTTATTTTTCAATAAAGAATTAGTTGAAAATCATTAGATTTTAATATTGCTAAACAATCCTATAAAGATGATGTAGTCAAAATTTGGTAAAGATTGGTTCAGTAGTTTTTGGCGATTAGTGATCACAAACGAAAATGGCTTGTCCTTTTATATAATAGTATAACCTTATACCGCCATATGTTAGAATCACATAGAGATAACAGATAATTGTGACTTGCAGATAATATACAAATAAAATTGCAACTATAAATTAAGATATAAGCTATCCTATCTTTCTTGTTGGATCAAACTGCACACGGTGTGCAAATTTGATTAAAATCGGTTCAGTAGTTTAGGTGTCAGCGTTCCCCAAGAACGTGATACGTAATTTATATATATTAAGATATATTTTACCCTACAATCATCGTAACGCCCAATTTTCCAAAACAAAATAAGAGTAAGAAAATAAAAAGACATTAAATAATATTAGATATTCTAAAACTATTTTTTTTCTTTACCTGACTTTTCATGAACTAGTCCTCAACAAGGAAAGAAATCCGTGAGAAAAATGTTTCTTTTAAACCGCTTGTGGCTTAGGAGAAACGGAAAAGGCAGAGAAGGTGTGAAATTAGTTTGAAATTATTCAGAGGATCTAAACGGGAATAGTCGAAATTCGAGAACACTTTCTCGCCATTTTGATGGAGGGTTGGTCCCACGCCGAGCTGAGAAAGTGAACTCCCTAAAAGCCCGCTCACTAATCGCCATCTATTAGCTCAACTGGAGGAAGACTTTTTGAACCTGTCCCTTCCAATGCTCTTAGCACTGCTCGCAGTTCGCAAATTTGTAGTTTCAGCTTTTTTATATGATTTTAAAAGATCCCTCACCAGATTTATTATAAACTTCTCATATTTATTTTTTTTAAACATATCTTTTGGCTGGAAGTCTAAACTTTCTTGGTGTAACGTTTTTTTTTCACACTAAGAATTCAACATTTTGACACGCTCTGTATCTGTTGGTGTTGCTCAGGTCTAAATGTAATGATAGTTAACTCGTCAAAAATTGAATGAAAAATATTTTTTGTTACATGAAATTTGCCTCTAGGACCTACTATTTATTAGCTATATTGGTTTGAATGAAAAAAGTCACGTTGTATCGTTTTTTTCACCCTCAAAATGTGTAACATTTTTTTCACTCTCTAAAATGCAAAAGTTTGGCTAGTTCTGTTGGTGTTGCTCTAATTAAAACTTTTGAAGACAGTCCAATCAGGGTTTTAATGGATGATAATTATTTGTCATACAATGTTTGTCGCTAGGGCATACCGTTTAGGAGCTATATTGGTTTAAATGAAACATTTTCATTTTGCCAACATTATTCAAGTGTTGGGACTTTTTTGAACCTCTCTAGCTCTGTTAGTATTGCTCGGATCGAAAATTTAATGGAAACTATTTTTCTTAAATAACATTTGTCACTAGGACCCACCGTTTAAGAGCTATATTAGTTTAATTGATAAAATTCACGTTTGAAACTCCTACTTTCTCTCAACTTTGTTTATTTCGGATAACGATTAATTGTTAATTTTATTTTATTATTAATTGGAGTAATTTAATCCTTTTTCTAAAATGTAAATTGGGAAAAGAAATAGAATATAGATAGACATATCCATGATCTATTTTTTCCCAGTCGTGGGGAATAGAGTTTTTGATATGAATAGTCTTTTAGCTGAGGGTCTGAAGCTTTTTGTTTTTTTCCATCGTTTCCTAGTGCTACTGAAATTTTTGGAGGTATTCTAGATTTTTTTTTTTTTTACTGAAATTGAACCAACTTACTTGGCCTATGGTAAAATAAGATCAGTAGTTGGCATTTTCCAGTCAAGGAGATATTGACTTTTTTCTTCAAATCTAGCGAACATTTTAATAGAAATTATACGTTTTAAGTACGAAATGGCATTGTTTTGTAACTTTCCAATGTTTTTTTTTAAATTGCAATACTAAATTTTGCAAGATTCTCGGATGAAGTTATGATTAACATGCGTAGTTCGCTTTTTCAGAATACTTGAGGTACGCATGATGTTATAGAAGAATCATTGCAATCATGATTGAAGAATTATTTATCACGTCAAATTAAATCTCTCATTTAATAAAGATAAACCATTGTTATCTTAATTCTCTACACCTAAGTACAAAATAAAAAAAAAAAAAAAAAAAAAAAAAAAAAAAAAAAAAAAAAAAAAAAAAAAAAAAAGGTGAAACCAAAGTATCTTTCAAAAAAGCGATGTAAATGAACTAAAATTTATGACTAAGAAGGTAAATACAGGAGAATAACTGGTTGATCATTAAATCAAAGATCAAAAGAACAATACGATAAGACGCAGAATTCCAGCTTCGCTATCCATTTATATGAAAATGGCCATAAGTTCACTGAAGATTTGGTTATGAAACTAATCCATCACGTAGAAAGTAGTCTAAGATTACAACATCTACAAATCTAAGAAATAAAAATATCGTTCAAAACCAATCCAGATTTTTTTTTTCTAATTTTAATATTTCTTATATCTTTATATATTTTTTTTTTATTTCTTTATTTTTTTAATGGATGTCGTCACAGACAGGCGTATGGTCTTTTCTTGTTTGTATTTCTTCAAGTTGTAGAACAATTATTTACATAGAATATATTTAATACTTTACATGAAACAAAAGTGAATCAGACCAAACTTTATCAAAAATAAATATTTTTCATCATGATTATTCTAAAACTATGTTTAACAAATGGCCATATATTAAAATTTGAACAAAAACTACTATGAACTTCAATATGAACATTACATTTATAGTCTATTATTATTGTCATATCAGTTAGTGAAATTTATTTGAGTATTATTTAAAAAATGATTATTTTAAATAGTTGTCTTATTAAAGTTTATAAATAGCAATGGTTGGCGAGGCTATTTGCAATCTGGATTATATAAAATTAATTTTATTTCCCCAATCTTTGATACATTGGATGAAAGAACTCTTGCATAAGAAACTGACGCAGAAAGATTAAGTAGGGTAACAGTCTGGGGCAGGAAATGACAAAACGAATCTGTTGTAATTTTTCTGGGGGACAACTCTCAGAAAGAAAGCTTCTTAATTTCACCGAGTACCGAACGGTTTGACTCGTGTTGATTAATATATCCAACTCTAAGGCCAATATTTATTAATTAGTTAGCGTGGAAGGATTGAGTAAGGTTTTAATCAGTTATGTTTGGAGCGATCCATTTCAACTGTCAACCGGGATATAACATTATTCAGGGCTGTCGTTTCGCGGTTACATATTCGGTTGGAACACGAAGCTTGAGATACCACATTGAGAATCGGTCGGAAGAGATAGGTATTATTTTACTTCTACGGTTTTCTGAGTTTGAGGAATGATATCATTCTAGATTTTTTTTCATTTATAAATTAGGTCTCGAAAAAATAAAAAATAAAATAAAACACCGTGAACGAAATATCCGATAAAACAAGATTACAGATCTCGAATAAAAATACTTATTAATATCTCTAGCTATAGAAAGAAAATAGTGGACACAAAATATGTGCAAATAAAAGTAAACGAGAAGTTTTAATACCTAGAGACGACAATATGTAACAACGAAACGGATGGGGAATCCAAAAAAGAAAGAATAACCAAAATGGAAAGACTGAACTTCCCATTAGAAACATATAAAACAAGAAAAATCCACGGACCCAAAATAACTGGGACTTATAACAGTACAAATATTTCTATCAAGTATACTGGACTAATCAGGAAATCATTTTGGTACATTTCTAATCACACAATTCACTCAGATTTACAAGTACCTACAGTAAACGAACATATACGGGTGTATATATATATATCCGTTTTTATTTTTGTTAATTCATGCCAGGAGGAGGTACTGTTGAGCGCTACTCTCCCGGGCGTAGGACTATAAGGCCTTCATTGTTACACTTTCAACAAATTCACTCATTGTTACTATATTAACAGGTGTGAATGAAAAATTGAAAAAAAAAAAAAAAAAAAAAAAAAAAAAAAAAAAAAAAAAAAATATGCAATGCAGTTGAAATGTAGATTTTTCTTCATTAGTTCTGTTGCTAAAAGACATATTTTTTGTGCACTTGTTTGACCTAATTCATATCATGTTTTAGTCCTAAAACGATGTTTAAATCAATTCTCGCACACCAGACTTAAAAGACTAGAAACTGCTCTTTGTTTTCGACTTTTCTAACATATACTAGATAAGCGTTCAAAGCTCCCAATAAATTACAAAAGACATATGTTAAGGACAGTAACTATACCAATAAATAACTAAATACCAACAAGAAAAAAAAAACTCATTTCAAAATGAATTAATAGTAATGTTCCATAAAATATGGTATATTCAAGGTTTATGGCAGCTGGATAGATATTGCAAGCTGCCTTATTCAAGGGCATTGAGTGATATGGACAATGAATCCATTCAATGAAACTGAAAAAAAAATGAAATAAATAAATAAAGTAAAAACAATAAATATAAATAAACAGTGACGCCTCTATCTATACAAGAAATAAAATAAAATGTAATAAACGATTATATAAAATAAACTATAGTAATAACTGTAGAAACAATTAGCTAACAACCGAGTTTGTTTCACCACTTTGGTAGGGCGAGACTGGCTCATAGGGATTCTCTCAGATATGGTAGTTTAAAAAAATAATTATATAACTTGCATTAAAGTTTGTCACTGAAAACGTTTTAAAACATAGTTTTCCAAAATTAATCAACAATAATTCATGGAAACTTTGTAGGATACTTTTTAAAAAATCTACACAATTATATAAAAGGAAAAAACATTTTTCGTTTGTGATCACTAACCGCGAAAATCAATCTCAACCAAATTTTGACCACATCATCTTTATAGCTCCAGGATGGCTTAGCAATAATAAAATCGACTGATTTTCCATTACTTCGTTATTTAAAAAATAACCGAACCAAATTAGTGAAGTTTGAAAATTAACCGATAGGTGGCGATCGCTATTCAAGAGAGGTTACAAAGATACGGTGTTGCATAAACCTTAAAATTGATAACTATATTTGCTTAATTCAATTAAATTGTTATAAAAAAAACTATAAATATGTTCTGTGACTTATGGATCCCAGTGAAGTTTAAAACTTGAGCGATATAAGGCTAGAGCCGTACTACCACAGAGTTTGCAATTGTAACACTATTAAACCCATGTGTACGAAATTTTAACATCATTTTCATAGTAGGAAGGTTTTCAACAGTAAAGTTTACAATAACAAACACTTATATTTACAATGTTGAGTGACAGAAACGAGATTTACCACACTATCATAAACTTTTATGGTCAGAAATTAAAATCCAACCAGATGGATCGATTAAAATACGTTTAAAAATTATTGCAAAATAAAAATGACGATCCTTAGCTTTTTGAAAATTGGTGTAAAAATATGATTCATGAACCTTTTATTGTAAGCTCAGATAAGGCAGTTCATTATATGCAAGTTTCTTAATCGTCTCTGTCCCTTTGGATTAGCAACTCATACATAAAAATTAAAAATTAAATGCCTAATTATGCTTTTACGTAACATTCAACCAACTTATCAGAGCAGTTTTAACCAGGTTAAAAATTACTGCTATTCATGATAATATCATTGAGGAAACAATGCTTAATGATTGCATGCTACCATACATGATTTTTATCGATAAATAAATAAAACTGGAATTATTAGTTAAAATTATCCAAGTTCTTTAATTATCAGAGCGAGCGAAGCTGTAACGGGGGATTTTAATAAAATATAAAAAACAAAATACAATATTATAAATAAAATAATTAATGAGAGGAAATATAAGAATTAGATGGCGAGAAAAAATATGGAAATCGGGAAATTGGGAAGATACTTATTTTTAGAATTTTTTAGCAGTTTTAAGTAATATTCGTTTATATAAATAATATAATATAAATAATATAATAAAGTCGTTGTTATTATTTATATAGTTGATAAGATATCGCAAATACTCAGACCAGCTTTTTATTTTTTAATTGGCTCATCATATTCATGGATCATTCTTACTTTTGAAGCAATTCATAATCCCTCACTAGGGATATTTGTATGATGATGATCTAAAAATTCCGTTTTATTTTTTTTCTTCATTCAACTCCGTAGTAACATTCGTTTATCAGCAAAAAACAACTTAATAAACATTTCCATTCAAACGGTTAATAATTAGTAAAAGAAGAACGAGAGAGACAGATAAAATACACTTCTTTTCGTCCAGTATAAAAATACCAATGATGCTTTTTTTATTTAAATGTTACAAAAAAAGTCTTGAATGTTAAATTTATGCTATCATTGACCTATCGATGGCAAGTCCGACAAAGCTACAACTCGTCGGCTGACCAATAGTGTAATTCAATTAATAAGTGATTATCAGTTTCTTTATTTTTCAAATTACCACCGCTCATCCTCGCCTTCAACATAATCATTAAAATTTAGAGGTTAGATAACTTTTTTAATAAAACAAATTTATTTTAAAAATCTAAAGAATGTTTAAAAGTTAATTCGTGACCTTTCAAATCTATGAGACTTTGATTGGAATCAAAAAGTTCAATTCCCTATACGTGATCAAAAAATTTATATGTAAAAATATATATTTTTTTCTCGTTAGAACTGTTCTATGATAGGTTCATCCAAAATTATGCACACACAAACACACACACACACACACACACACACACACACACACACACACACACACACACACACACACACACACACACACACACACACACACACACACACAAATGGTTAGCCACACAGACACACAGACACACACACACAGACACACATACACTACCGGTTTGAGACCACCTTGAAACAATATCAGTAAATTTAAAAGTTTAAAAATTCAGAAAAAAATAAATGGATTTAAATAAAATAAAATAAAATACAGATATTTAGTTTAGTCCAAGACCTTTAAAGATTGTTTAAATTTAAGATTTTAAGGGAAAAAAATTAACAATTAAGTTTTCAATACATAATTCAAAAAAGGTTTTTTTTTTCATATTTATACCAACAATTTCATTTTCCGACAGATAATCGTTGGAATAAAAAAATTAAAATTCAACTTTGAAAAAAAAAGAAAAAGAAAACCTGCTAGACGCTTTAAATGAACGCAACAGGATTTTTTGTTGAGCTATTTCAAATTTAATAAGATTTTTATCAAATAAGTTCTTTTTTCCGACATGGAATATCTCGAAATCAATGTATTGTGGAGAAAACTCAAAAGAGAAAGAAAGTCTTTTTACTTGTAAATAAAAAAAACAATATATATTTAGAGAGATAGAGAGAAACAGGGAAATATTAAAGATATTAAACTTTTAAATTTTTAAATGTACCTATTTTCGCTCAGGGTGGTCTCAAACTTTTGACCGACTGAGTATATATATATACGTATGTACTTTTTAAGCAGGTCGGATGAAAATCAAATTTGGAGGAAAAACAGATTTTAATTTCTGGATAAATTTACTATCGGAATACGGGAATTTCCTTCTTCCTTTTGAAAGTTCACAAACCCGAGTGGTTTTTTATTTCTTTTTCTTATAAGCACTACCACGTGAACTGCTGATTCCCAGCTACTTATGTGACGAGTGATAATTTTGCTGAAACGGATAAAAGTCATGTTTCACACGGACATATTACCTGTATGATATCAAATACCGACTCCAGCAGAAATCCTATTGAAACCAGACTCCACCTTCTGTATTTACACACTATAAACTATTATAGTTTTGCAGACTAATACATCAATGAGATCCAACATGTGTTATGTTATCAAAACCTCAAAGACTTAGAAATAGAGAGGATAAAAAATTATTTCACAAATTTATTTATCTTTCAAGTAAAACTTGTAAAGCGCATCCTATAACATATTCCATAAAGCTTGCAAAAACACATTTTTTATTTTTTAGTTGGACTTTGTAACTGATAAAAATAGTTTCATTTTTGTAGTTTTGGAATAAATAAAATTGATAACTATATTAATAATAAGAAGTGATTGAAATCTAAATAAACATTCGTTCATAACCACATTTTACTACTGCTTCTTCAATTTATAAAATTTTATTTTTGTTTAGCGTAAAAAGTAGGTAATCTATTTTAAAATTAATAATTTTACTATGCAATATAATTTAAACAAGCAACATGTATCCACAGTTATAGTGGAATACTTTTTGATTTGAACTATTTTAAGTATTTAAATTTCTATTATATATTAAACATATATATTAAATTATTAAACAATTTAATATATATTAAACAGCAGTGCAAGGAAGCATGAATTAATTATTGGACCAGGGTTGCGGAAACAAACACACTAAAAATGATATGCCCCAATGCTCAACCATGGCCACTGCTAAAAGGCTCTAGGAGACAATTGATGATGACTAGGCTGCGGACAGCACACACACTACATTAGCACCTACTACATCACAGCCCACGTCCTCAAGGTGCCATGTCCCTCTATCAGTGGAGCACATATTCAGTAACTGCACCCCAACACCCCGCAGCTGGAACACCTCTCTTCAACAGCTAGGTCCCTGTACAATCCTCCAAAATAATCAATCCGATGTTCTAAAGTTCCTCAGGGATTGCAGGATCTTAAGTATCATTTAAGTAAATTAAGTAAACTAGAATTCAGAATTTTCCTCTGGTGACTCTGGCAATGTCGCTACGGCACCTTAAAATAAATAAAATAAAAAATAAATTGCCAGTAAAATCAATAAAATAAATATTTTAAAATATCAGGTAGTTTATTGAATACAAGCAATGATCTAAAAAAGAGATGGTGTTGATCAAGAAGGCAGTGAGGAGAGAGGGAAGGGATTTTTCAGGAGGAAACCTCACTTGGAGTCTGAGATGTGGTTTCAAAGATAAACATTAAATAAATAAATAAATTTCACGATGAGTAATACAATGGGTTATGTTTAGTGGTAGGTAGAGCAGCAATTGATTGTTCGAAGAAGAAAAAAAAGATGAGCAGTTTATTATTTTTTTTTTTTTCACGAACTAATAAATTTATATATTTTAATATATTTACCAACAACAAATAATTATCTCCTAATTATAATAAATTTATACTTAATTTAAGGCCTATTGTAATTTAAAAAAAAAAAAAAAAAACATTTACCAATTATCAGAAGTAAATGTTATATTTGAATAATATTTTATATTAGTTTCAAAAAATATTTTAAAAATGTGTAGTAACTACAATGAATTATTGCAACATTTATTTCATGAAGGTTGTAAAATAGAAATGCCGCTATTAACACTACGCTCAGTGCTTGTGACATTATTAACAACAGTATTAGTGAAAATCCTGTTGCCAGACTCTGTAAACAGTGACAGTATATGTAATGGATTACATAGACAATCAGATTGGTGAGGTGAGTTCTTTTATTGTTAATTAAAGACAATTAAAAATAAAGACAGTTCTCAGTTGAATAGCTCTGCTGTCAGCCGATAGAGGCGCTACCTATACTCCCCTATCTCCCAAGGTCTGTTGATAAACTGTTATTATAATTACTTTTATTTTTCCTAAAGGACATAATTAATTTTTTTTTCTTCAATTTTTAATTATTATTTTATTTATTATTACATTCAGTAATGTATTTTTTGTTGTTATTTTTTTCTGTATATATTACTGTAAATGGCCTAGTTTATAAGTGTTTATTATGTTTATTTTTTTTTATTTAAATTTTGTTTTACTACCTTTAGATTAAAATTTGTATTTTAGATTTTCTTATTTAAAAATGGATCTAGATAATTCATCAGGAGCTGAATCAGAGGATGAGACTCCAATGTCTGAAATAAGTGAGACTGACTCACAATATTTAAAGCGCCGACAATTACAAAAACGTCAGCGAAATGCTAATCCAGGTTCCGCTGGAACCTTACCAAATAAAAAAAACAAAAAAATAAAAAAACAACCTCACCACCTATAACTCGCAGTAAATCAACTGCAGCCAATAAAACTGAAGTTATAGTCAACATACCTACCAACAATAGATTTTCCGCACTGAAAAATAACACCTCAGAGCCACAACAAACCCAACCATTGCAGGACCCTGTTCCACCACCAATACTTGTATCAAATATTAACGATTTCATGTCGTTCGGTCAAGAAATTACCAACCTGATCGGACAAACCAATTTTAAATGTTTTTCAAGGGTGAAAGATATAAAAAAAAACACCACAACAAAAGAGTGTTATAAAAAACTAATTAATCATTTATCGGCCAAAAATTACGAATTTCACTGCTATCAACTGAGGGAAGAAAAGGCATACCGAGTCGTATTGAGAGGCCTCCATAGCAGCTCCTCGACCCAGGCAGTAAAGAGGGATATAGAAGAAATCGGTCACACCGTAAGAAATATTTCAAATGTTCTCCATCCTACAGAGAAGTATCCACTTTCGTTATTTTTTGTTTATTTGGAGCCAGCCAAAAATAACATTGAAGTATTTGAAATCACCAAGCTGGTCTATTCAGTCGTCCGATTTGAACAACCTAGACAGAGACCAACAATCGTGCAATGCACTAAATGCCAAAATCTTGGGCACACAAAGACATATTGTTATCACCCGCCAAGGTGCGTAAAATGTGAAGGTCCACATGCTACAGAAAAGTGCCTGAAAACTCATGATAATCCTGCAAAATGTGTTTTATGCAATTATGATCATCCTGCAAATTACAAAGGCTGCTTAGTATACAAAAACACACAACGGCAAAGATTGCTTAATGCAGCCTTTAAAAATCAACATCAAAAGACAGTTAGTCAAGAAAGTCCAAAAATAGGACTCTACGAAAATTCAGTTTGAAGAGACCCACAATCCTATCCTAGTAAATCAACCCTCAACTTCAGCAGTCACTGATGCGCCACGCAGGGCATCATACTCAAACATCACCGCACGTCCGCAGCAGCAACGACCTCAACAACCTCGAAATCAGACGCCTCAAATACCCCAACCTCAGCCTCTGATTTCCAAATCCCAAACTTCCCGTCAGCCTCCAAGTCAGCACCATTCCCATCATCAGCTACCCCTACAGGTAAAACTACCTCCTGAGAACCAACATCCAGTCCCTCCCCAGACTACCCTTCAACCTCAAAAGGCCATACAACTCCTCAAGAGTTGTCCCTCCCCAGCCAACACTCCCGGGCACACAAATCCTTCACATTCTATTCCCAACCAAATCAACCATAATCCCGCTGATATAAACACCATCCTCTCATATGATGATATAAACATCATCATTCTTAACCGAACTGAAAGAAACAATAAGCCACTCATTTCCCTTCTCACCAGAGTCCTTTCTGAAGTCCCATTCAACATCCCAAAATGAGCAATAAGCCCTTAGCAGTCATTTTGTGGAATGCAAATGGCCTTCATAACTTGACATATTTTTACATGAGATGTAGCCCTACTGACAGAAACACACTTTACAAAACGATCGTATTTTCATATACGTGACTACATCACTTACAGATCAGCCCATCCAGACAATACAGCCCATGCCGGTTCTTGCATCCTTATTCATAAATTAATACCTCATTCTCTTGTCCCTTCTACTCCAACTGACACCATTCAATCTACTTCAGTATCCGTCTCCACTCGTCCTTTCAATGTAACGTTTTCAGCTGTATACTGTCCTCCTGGAAATTCCTTCTCTTATAACCATCTTGATTCCTTATTCCGATCCCTCGGTCCGCGCTTTATTGCTCGAGGAGACTACAACGCCAAACATCAGCGATGGGGTTGTAGAACATCAAATTCCCGTGGCATCATTTTATCCCGCGTTTCATCCTCCAACTGCAATTCTGTCCTTTCCCCCTTAAATCCGACTTATTGGCCTACATCTATCAAAAAAAGTCCAGACATCCTCGATATATTCATTTCTTCCCGAATTTCCACCTCTCATACCTCTGTCAAATCCCTGGATGACCTTTCATCAGACCATAGCCCTGTTCTGCTTCTCTTGCATTCAAATCCCGTCCCTAAACCCTCAACTCCTAGACTAATCACAGGACGAGTATACTGGTACAAATTTCGTTATGACTTAGAAAATAAGCTAGACTTAAAAATTCCACTAAAAATAAAACCTGATATCGACACTGCCATAGATAAACTCACCATTTCAATATCATGCAGTATTAACGAAAACACATCAGACAGGAAAAAAAATAATTCTCTTCAGACTAACTTACCACAACATATTTGCGTCTTGTTAAGAGAAAAACGTAGAGCAAGAGCGAAGTGGCACAGGACTAGGTATCCATCAGATAAAAATAATTACTGTAAACTTACAAACAAAATCAAGACAGAAATTAAGAAATACAAACTTCAAAAATTACAAGACTACACAGAAAAACTTAATACCACCAACAAATCTTTATGGAATACCACTAAAAAACTACTGAACTACAGAAACTATAATCATCCCCTACTTACCGAAGCCAAAACCTGGTCAAAATCTGATGAAGAAAAATCACTCATTTTTGGCCAGCACCTTTTCCAAACTTTTAACCCACATCCTCATATCCTTAATCCTACTCATTTAGAATATATTGAAGCAGAACTTTATATCCCACTTCCAAAGTCCTCTCCCCCTAAAGCATTCCATCCTTCAGAAATATCAAACATCATTCATAGATTACCTTCAAGCAAAGCCCCTGAAAATGATCTAATTACATCCCATATTCTAAAACTCCTTCCTCGAAAAGCCATCCTATTCCTAACATACATATACAATGCTGTCCTCCGTACCACATATTTTCCTGACTCCTGGAAATTATCTATACTTAAGATGATCCCAAAACCCAAAAAGCCACCTGAGTTCCCATCCTCATACCGTCCAATATCACTTTTGCCAATCATGGATAAAATCCTTGAAAAACTAATTTTAAAAGGTTTGTATCCTATCCTAGATTCCCATCATGTAATCCCAGACCACCGGTTTGGATTCCGAACATCACACTCCACAATCCAGCAATGTCATCGTGTGGTGGACGTTGTCTCCTCTGCATTGGAGCGCGGAATGTACTGTTCGGGAGCCTTTCTCGACTTGGAACAAGCTTTTGACCGAGTCTGGCACCCGGGACTACTTTACAAACTCCGTAGATTCCTTCCTTCAACATACTTCCTAATTATCCGTTCCTATCTTAGCGATAGAACCTTCAAAGTGAATCATAACTTTTCCTATTTTTCTCTCTTTACCCAGTGTTCCTCAAGGTAGTATCCTAGGTCGTATCCTCTACACAGTGTATACAGCTGACATCCCAACTCATCCTACCACTGTCCTCACTACTTACGCTGATGACACATGTGTGTTATCAGTAAACAATGATCCCTTCATTGCCTCTCAAACACTCCAATCCCATATCCTAAACCTTCAAGAATGGTGTCAAAAATGGAGAATAAAAATAAATCCAAACAAATCCCACCAAATAACCTTTACCCTTCGCCGTAAACCTACGACCTCCTGTCCTACAGTATCCTTTAATGATATTCCACTAATCCCTGTTGAACTGATACGCTATCTAGGACTCCACTTGGATAAACGACTTACTTGGAATCCACATGCAAGACTAAAACGACAAGAAACTGCCCGTCGTTTCAGATTACTTCAACATTTACTAAACAAACGTTCAAAGCTCCCAATTAATTACATAAGACTCATATACATGACTGTGATTAGACCTGTTTGGACGTACGGAGTTGAGCTTTTAGGCTCCACTAAACCATCCAATTCATCTCGTATTCAATCCTTACAATCTAAAATTCTCCGTAAAATCCTCAATGCTTCTTACTTTGTCACCAATAAACTTATCCATAAAGATCTTAATGTTCCATATGTTGCTGATTTAGCCCACACCAGATACCTGTCCTTTCATAGTAAGCTCCATAATCACTCAAATCCGTTAGTTTCTCAAGTTGCTTCCCACTCCATTCCTGATAATCCTCCGAGGCGTCTGAAACGAAGATGGCCTAGAGGCCTTCTAGTGTAGAAGTTTTAATAAAGTGCTAATGATGAGTAGTTCTTTCCAAGTTTTAACATATTATTATAATCGTTGTCAATACATTTACTTGATGTATATATTCTGTATTGTTGCAAATTTCAATATATGTATAAAAAAAAAAAAATCAAATAATACAATAAATAAAGGGTTTTTTTATGTGCCGGCAATGTTCTTACATTAAGGTAAATTCCTCAAACTTGTAAATACAGGAAATGATAATTCCTAAACTTTTCTGAAACTTTCAAATTACAATTAAAATGCATCAAGTGAATTCAAGTGAATTTGATGATAGTTAAAAATGGCATGTCAATTGTTTGTAAATAAACAACCCATTGGCAGCATTTATAAAATAAAGGATCTATATTAGAAGTTATCAAGTCCATCTTCTATCCAGGCGCCAAAAATAGAATGTGAAGCAAGTTGTGATATTAATGGATGTTAATGGTTATGAAGTTTGCTTTGAAAGTATAGGTATCTGGGTTAAATCAACACCATTCGGTACATTAAGATCATTATAGATAAGTTTGTTAGTGTCAAAGTAAGGAGCATTGAGGATTTTGGATAGTAAGGATTGGATACCAGACGAATTTTATGGTTTGCTGGACCCCCAAGCTCTACTCCGTATGTCCAAATAGGTCTAATTACTCTCAAGGAAATGAGTCTTTGTAATTAATTGGAAGGTTTGAACGTTTGTCTAGCAGATATTGAATAAGTCGAATACGACGAGCTGTTTCTTGTCTTTTTAGTCTTACATGTGGGTTCCAAGTAAGTCGTTTGTGCAGATGGGGTTCTAGGTAGCGGATCTGTTCAAATTACCTTATTAATAGTATTTCTGGGTGTTTAAATTATACTTTATTAAGGATCAAGAAATGTATAAGTGTATCATCAAAATAGTAACGTGAATGTTTCATTATACATATAATGAAGAAATTAATCAATCGATTATTTTTTGTTTTTGTTATATGAAAGCCACAAAACTGGTATGTTATGTTAAATCACTAGTTAGCAGTCTGAAGACTTTGGATAAAGGTCAATAAAGTGTCACCGTCAATTATCTCGACAGATAAAAGCAAAGTATTCAATAAATTATATTAGAAATTACTGTATAATTCACCTAATTATTTTGTGGTTAGAAGGATAGTTTGAGACGGTAGATATTTATCTTAAGTTCAGGTTATCCAGAGAGAAGGATGAGACAAACAGTATAGTTTGATGCAGCTTTCGGCAAGGAGTAACATTTAAAACCTGTCTTTTAATAAACTAAATATGATTTTGGTGGCACATAATTCATCGATTCCTAATTTAAACTTCTACACTATCATGTGCACTTCAACTAATAAATTATATGTTCTTCGTCTTTATAATATATAAGACAGGATTTACTTTTATTTATTTCTTCCAAGTGTTTCCTCACATTTCTTTGGTTGCGTATGCTTAGTTACGGATGATAAAACATCATTTTCTTGCCACCTTTTTTTCTTTATTTATTTTTTTTTTATTATTACTTAGTTCTTATTTTATCAAAAAATAAAATCCTTGATAAATCCATCTAACAGCATCTGTCCTTAAACATATTTATAAATCAAAACGGAATTTCAGAATGGATCAGACGGAGAAAATACCATGAATTTAAATATTCTCTAACACTTTTTGAAGTAGAGACTAATTAATTCTAGAAATAGTAAAAGTAAAATTTTATATTCTGAATTTCTTGTAATGGAACGAGAAATTTCCTTGCCTCCCACTTGACTTCTCTTTACGCTCAGCAGTTTGTATATTTTATTTTATTTATTTTTTCGTTACTATCACACAGATTTTTTTTAAGTAGAACTATTTTAATTTTGAAATAAAATGATGTAAATAATTTTAGTTTCCTCAGCTCTGTAGGAGTATATATAATCCTTAGCTCCACTGGCTGCTTTATATAGAGCTCATTCCACTTGACACTCTATTACATTATCTTGTTTTATTTATCATCTATCAGACATCTATCAGAACTTTCTAAGAAATGCTACTGATTGGAGTATTAACATCAAACTTATATAAAATTATCTTAAAAAAAATTATAATAAAATCAATTTTTTTTTTTTTAGTTTATAATGTTTATTGTCATGCAACATAATTGAAGGGACCAGGTAATAAAACATAATTTTGAGTAATTTATGTTTGAAACTTTATTTACATTTTAACAGGATCCTTCCTTCTCAATTATTATTTGGCTTTATCTTCTTGTTAATAAAGTCGAATGACCAGAAAAAAAATTATCAAATTTCTAATTTGTATTCATTGCAAATATTATAAATTCACTGAAGGATATTAGTTAGTCGTATGTTTGACGACCGAAGAATATTCGGTCATTCCTTCCCGATTACTATGGTTAGTAATGAATATAGACGTAAAATAAGAAAATATTTACTATAAAAGACTAGCATTTAAAAACCTTTTCTTTAATATTGGAATTTTTATGAAATTTTCACTAAAAAAAAAATCAATATTCCGAATATCAACTGAAGGAGACCATTTTCAAATCTGCCTGAATCTAACGACTTTTGACGGACGAAGGATATTCGGCCATTATTATCCTCTTGAATATTGATTATATCATTCAATTGATTTAAATCATTAAATGACACTCTCAGTCTTTCCGCTAACTTTTTAAATACTCTATATCAAAATATAACATAGTTATTGATATAACGTTTATGGGTTTTTGCAAAATACATTGGCTATTAGTGAACCTATCCACTCAGTCTCACAAAGCACCCAAGACCAGCCAGCAGAGGACACCGATCTTCGAATAAAGAGGAGGTAAAACAAAATCCTATCCTATGATTTCTATCCATACTTACAAATAAATTAAATTTGAGGATTAGAAAACAAATGACTAAATTCATATTTGTAAAAGTTATTAATTAAAGTTCATTTAGAGGATTAAAAAAGATCATTAGGGAAAAAATGAAGTAAGGAAACCGGTTGCCTGAATTCTTTCGAATCTAATTTTACTAAATGACTACCATTTGCAAAAATTTGAATAAATATTGTCAACCAGTTTTTTACGCTCTGAACACACAGGATCTGGTTCATATCAGACTAATGACTTAGCACGATCTGATATCCAAATTTAAAATTTCAACAAAGCCTGAAAGTGGACGATTATTGGTATAAACATTGGAGTTATGTTTCCTCATACAATGTGATAATTTTATCTATGGATACAATTGTTTCCAGCATAAAAAATAGCAATGTATTGTTACAAAAAAAAAAAAAAAAAAAAAAAAAAAAAAAAAAAAAAAAAAAAAAAAAAAAAAAAAAAAAAAAAAAAAAAAAAAAAAAAAAAAAAAAAAAAAAAAAAAAAAAAAAAAAAAAAAAAAAAAAAAAGATAGATTTCCTGATTAATTGTTCCTTATTTATGATTTGTATTTTATGATGGTATTAGGTTAATGAAAAACAATAACATATGACCTATTTGGTATTATGGTGATTTTGGTAAAATGTTTTTAAGTGAGCAGAATGTACACTTTATTTATGTGTAAGTTAGAAAAAAAAAAAAAAACAGTGAAAAGTGAGAAATACAATTTGTAGTGAGGGGGGACCGCCCGGAGCTGCTGACGTAGCGACTAGGAAAGACAGGGAGAGAGATAAGAGGCTGGCCGGTTAGGTCAGGAGGTGTGTGTGACTGTTGTGACCGATTTTTCGGAGAAAAACGGTGTTCTTGGACGACGGTCTTCATCTAATACCCGCGGGTTAAGAAGTGAGAAACCCAAAAGGAGATTGGGACCAGGAAACCAACATTCACCAAGGAATCATACACAATTGAGCTGAGGGGAGCCGAGACCACCTTCAGGACAGTAAATGTTCGTAAATATTAGCTTATATTTTGTTTATTAATTAGTATAATTTCAAATTTGTATTCTTACACCAGCTGGTAGTTAATTTTGTTTCAATAAATTTGTATTCTTTTTTTGTATTTGTTTAGAAGAAATGTATCTTTTGTTTTCTTTTTCCTTACCTTTTTTGGTAACGGTCGGGTTAAGAAGAGGCAGCAAACTGCCTTGACCAGCGCTACACCGACCAGTTCGATCCTTACGCTTCACTTCGAGTTTACATTTATCGATAGCTCTTTCCTATAACCTCACATGTAAACAATCAGTTCTACAGTTTCAAGTTGGATTGTGTTGTTTAGTGTGTTATATTAATATTTAGTCTTCTTAAATGTAAATAACTGAAACATAAGTTAACAACATGGGTTTCATAAAGGATTAAGTGTTTTATCAATTCATGTTTTCTTATTTCCTCTTATCTAATGTGTAAAAGTGTTACAAAACTTAAGAACATTAATTTGTTTTAAGAACTTAAGAACATTAATTTAATTTGAACTTAAGAACATTAATTTGTACATGGCTTTGGTGTTTTATATATTTTTATTTGTTGTATCAATTTAAGTGATAAAATTTCAGTATGCTTATTTTGTGAATGCATTCTTTGTCATCCATAATACTTATTGCCCTAAAGTGAGACAGATTGTATAATTATTTTTCAATAAAACATATCGATCTAAAAATAAATCTGAGATAGTATATCATAGGTTTCTTATTTTCTTATTTCCACTTCCCTTGAGAAAATACAGCAGAAATTAACATCATCACTTTCAACTAGGATTCTGTCTTATAATGTATAATGGATTATAACATGGAGAATAGACAATGTTAAAATAATCACAAATTAAGAGGTAAATGACACGTTACTATATAATTGTAAAACTGTTGGTATAATGTTATAGATTAATGTGTTTTAAAAAAAATTTAGAAGCCTGATGATGGAGCATTGTCTCGGAAACATGTAGCTACAAATGTTAAATAAATAGGTGTTATGACAAATAAATACTTAAGGATTCTGTCTTTTAAATATTTATAATTTGTTATTTACACTTCCCTCACATCACAAAGTTTATCAAGAATTAACATTAATGGTGGTTTAGTATTATATTAATTAATTCAAAATTGATTTAGTTTCTTATATTTTGACATTTTCTTATTTCTCATATTGATATCATAAGGTAAACAGAAGTTAATATTACTTTGAACAGGGATTTAAAGTTTCTCCGTAAATTAATGAGAATAACCTTTCCCCTCGAAAAGTACCGGCTAAAACACCGAAATAAATCGGAAGAAGGTAAGAATCGATAAAAGGTATTCTCGGCGGGCGTAGGAGCTGCCTCCTCTTAACCCGACCGTTACCCCTTTTTTATATGTATTTAAAGATAAAATGTTAGAGGGATCACGAGTAAAACTCCCTTTGTAAAAATATAATTGGCTAACTGACATAAGTATCAAGGTCAGGCTCATAGGTAGCAGCAGGTGGTATAGCTGAAGGGTAAAGTAAGGGACTTCTATTCGCTTCTATTCAGAATACCAACGTTCGAATTTCACTGTTGCAGGAAACTTTTTTTTGTTAATTATTTTTTTATAAATGATTCTTAATTTATAGTTTAATTCTTTTATTATTAAGTTCAAATTATTTGCCACTTTTGATAGTAATTAATTAACCTGGCGATGTTTATGCTTTTATGAATTTTTTTTTTACAAAAGTTTTCTTTTACAGTTTGGGGAAATTCTACTTCGAAACTTTATATTAGTAAAGTGTCAAACCCTATTTCTTTTTTTGAGTTTCACTGTTTCCTCTTTTTAAATTAAAAAAAAAAACAGTGTGGCGTCCGATGGTAGTTGATTTTTTTTTTTTTTTTTTTTTTTTTTTTTTTTTTTTTTTTTTTTTTTTTTTTTTTTTTTTTTTTTTTTGGTGTATGTTTTGTTCTTGTTTTATTTACTTTAATTTTTTTTTTTTTTTTTTTTGAATCCTGGCGTCGCGACTAAGCTTGTGGTAATTAAATTGGTACATCGACGGCAAGGCTTAATCTTTTTAGATTTCCCTTATTTTCCTTTTTTTTTTGTTGGTGTTGTCTTGCAACGGATAGTCGGTGACAATATTAGAGAATATATATTTTTTGATGTTATCAAACATAAGTAAAAGAGGACCGAAATTCAAAACATGAAATTCGTATTGACTTAAAAAGCAAAAAAAAAAATGTTTTTCCCCAAAGCCAAGTCTCTCTTCTCATAATCCCCAAATATCCTGTATGTACTCCTTTTCTATCAGTATAATTGATTGATAAAGGTAGAGACGCGATATGCTGGTGGTAAATATAGAAAAGGAGAACCGTAGTTGAGAGAGGCTTATGTAGAAACAAAAAGATACATCTTGGTATTAGAGTTCACTGATGAGTTTAAAGAAGTGATTAGTGGGGAAGGGGTATAACGGGAAATACCAAAAAAAAACCAATAGTTGTAGACGGAAGCAAGGGAAGATAAGAACATTCAGATATATTTGCGAGAGGCTGTTAATGGGTAATATTTGTTTGGATACTATTTATTATTTTTGTTTCCAAGTGAATACGTTAAATTGAACCATTCTGCTAAAATTATATATATATATATATATATATATATATATATATATATATATATATATATATATATAGTTATAACTGTAAGCTAAAGGTCATCACTCCTTACACAAATTCCTAATCTCACTATTTACTTTCACACCGATAGCTAAGACCAATCATTAATATAATCATTACTAAAAGGTCATCACTCCTTAAACACAATTCCTTATCTCACTATTTACTTTCACACCGATAGCTAAGACCAATCATTAATATAATCATTTCTTACACAATTCCTTCACCCTTCGCCTCCTTATTCACTCCGATAACAACCCCTATATATGACCTCGTCTTTTAGGACGGAAATTAGAAGTAATAGAAGTAAGCTAGGATTGTAGTGGTCAGTTCGACACGTCTTATAGCTATTAGTCAGTCATTGTTAGGCACAAGTGTTGTATTTATTGTATTTGAAATAAACCTTTTTTTAAAAAAGTCTAAGTTGGAGTAAGCTTATTTAACTGGCGCCCGAACTTAGGGACTTGAGAGCTTATTTTTGAAGAATTAGTAACTTTGCGGAGCTTAGGCTGAGTGTAATACCAGTACCGTAGCAGCATAACCACGTCTCCACGTCAAGAGGAAGATTTGCCACTGAGTCTTGAACAAGATCAAGCATTCTCCACGACTACGAGGATCTTCTTTCCAGTAAGCAGAAATTTCAATTTCTACAATCTCAACCCAACATCTCTTTTGTTAAGAAGCCAACATCAACTGAAGACATCTTAGGGTAATTATTTTTATATAAATTGTAACATTTGTATGTCATTACTAGACAGACTTAACGCTTTAAGACTAACCGACCAGACAAACGAAAACACAATGGCGTTAGAAATTAAAGAAAGTGAATTTAAAATGATTCCAGATTATGATGGAAATCCAATAGGTCTAGTGAATTTTATTCGTAATACTAAGTTTTTAACAGAATTATACTGTAAAGAAAATAATCCACATAAACATATTAATCATACAAAGATTATTTTAAGTTTATTATGTAAATTAAAAGGGAAAGTAGCCGCAGCTGTACATGATAAAGAATTTAATAGCGTAGAAGAAATTTTAATTTTTCTAAAAAATAAATATCAAGATTCTCGAACTCGAGAACAATTAATTGCGGAATTATTAAATGTCAGGCCACATAGTAACGAAAATCCTCATAATTATTTAGAAAGATTAATAGAACGACGTTGTGACTTATATACTCGAGTTTACACCGACGATACGATCTTAGATAAACAAGCAGAAATGAAAAGATATGATAGACAAATATCCCATCACGCGGTGCATAATCTCCACCCTTCTTTAACAGATTTCATTTATCATATAACATGGAATACATTAGAAGATATTGAAGATATCCTTAAAAACAGTGCTGCACACATTGTTCAAAGGTTGTACGGTAAACATCAGTATAATCCACAACAAAAAAGTTTTCAAAATCCAAATTATAAAGGGAAACATTTTGATCCCAATTTTCAAAAGAAAAAAAAAACTGGGAACATCAGAAACCTCACTATGAAAAACCAAGGTACGAACAAAAACCGTATCAACAACCGTATCAATCGTATTATAATCAAAACCCAAACTATAAGCAGTATCAAAAACCAATATACAACAAACCATGGGACCCGCAATCTCAACATCAATTTTTTAACAAACCTCCATCGGGAAACTGGAGAAACCAACAAAATCCAAATCGAGAACAAGTTTCATTACCGCCAACTGAAAAAGATTCCAATACAGTATCCATGAGAACTGTGTCCAATAGAGTTCATTATACAGAAAATGAAAAAGACGAGCAAATTCGAATCCTAACGGAAAGACTGAACGCTATAGAAGCTCGACAGGATAATTTTTTAGGCTCAGGTCCATGCAACAACGACCCGCCGGACCAATAGAAGTTCACGAATTAAATAATACGAACAATGATATACCGGAATTGAAAGAAGTGAATGATAGACTGAAGAACGAGCTAGCTTCTAAAAATGGACAAATAGTTGATGTAGAAAAGCATTGCTCAGATTTAGAAATAATGGTTAAGAAACAAGCTTCTGAAATGGATTCAAAAATTTCTCAAATGACAAAATTAGAACAGGACTACTCAGATCTTTCCCTAAAATACAATCAATCTTTGGAATGTGAAAACTCTTTTAGAAATCAGGTGCAGACTTTGGAGTTGGAAATCGGAGATTTGAGGAGGAAATTTAACAATGCTGTCGAACAATGTACTGAACTTCAGAATTTGAAAGAAAAACTTGAAAATGACATTTCACATTTAATGAACAGTTCAACTGATTCTTCACAACAATTAATGAGTTTAAACTCTGATCTTGTCGAAAAACAGAATGAGCTTAGTAGGTTAAAATTGTCTTCTGCTGAGGAGATTAGGCTGCATGAAAATAGAGTACAAGAATTGGAAATGATGTTAGATTCAGTCAAAAGGGAAGGAGAGAAAGCTATTTTTGAAATAAAAGGACGTGTAGAAAATTCTGTGAAAAATTTTAAGTGTATGGAAGAAGCTTATAATTTAAAATGCAAAGAACTTGAAGAACTTCTTAAAAATGAAGAAACAGTCCGAAATGAGTGTTATAATTTAAAGAAAACAATTGATCAGTTGGAAGTTGATCTTGATAGCTATTCAACTCAAAATAACAGCTTGAAGAAAAGTTTGGATGAAAATGAATTAGCAAACAAAATATTTCAAATTGAAGATTTACAGAAAAGGGTTCTTAGTGTTGAAAACGATGCTATGAACTTATTGCAGGAAAAAGAAAACCTGGAAGTAAAGAATAATACATTAGTTTCCAAAATTTCAGAATTAGAGCGTTATATAACCAGTTTTGAAGAGATAAATAAAGAATTGACTAGAGAAAATGAAACTTTACAAAATAAGAGTTCTGAGGCAACATTATCGCTGAATACTGAGATGGACAAAATTAAAAAAATGTTACAAGATAAAGCGAAGTTATTTGAGGAAAAGGAGGCCTACTTGTTAAATCAAGATAAAACTATAAAAGAAAAAACCGAAGAAGCTGAGAAAAAGATTAAAGAAATCATGGAACTTAGTGCAGAACTACAAGCCCTACGAAAAGAACATCTGGAAAGTAAGCAGCGTGAAAGTGAGCAGAATGAAAAAAAAAAATACGACTATTGGAATCTGAAGTTCTTGAATTAAATTCAAATGTTAAATGTTTAACTAAAGAAAAAGAGTTATCTTTGAATGAGGTTAAAAAACTGGAATCAGAAATAGAAAATTTAAAGGAATTATTGAATGGTCAGTTACATTTCCGAGAAGAATTAGAGTGTAAGAAAAAAGAATTAGAGTTGATTGTTTCTGAGAAAGCTGAACTAGAAAAACAAGCTTTGATGAAAGAAAAACATCTTCAAGATGAACTATTAAAAATAAAAGATTCATTTGATAAAGTTAGTAATGAATATAAAGAAAAGTGCTCATCGAGTTCTAAAATACAAATGAGCTCCAAGAACAATGTTCAGTGCTCAAGAAAAAACAATAGAAACCATTAATAAGTCACATGAAGAAAAGGAAAAAAATATAATTAGTAAAATTAAAGAAATGGAAGAGTTAAATTCAAATTTAGTGAAAGAAACAACCAATTTAAAAGCTTCAGAAAGTAGTCTGAAAGTAACTGTTGAAAAATTAAATAATGAAGTCACAAAAGTTAATGAATTAAACCAAAAGACCTTAGAAGAGGCCATAAAAAGTGACCATACCAATCAGTTAAAAATTTTAGAAGCTCAACTAAATGTTGCTTTAGGCGAGAAAGCGGTTCATGAAGAGAAATCAAAACAACTGACGACTGAATTAAAAAGTTTAAAGTCTGCTGAAAAAGTTATTTCAGGGGATGAATCAATGACTACATTATTAGAAGAAAAAGAATTGGCAGATACCCAAATAAATTTCTTAAATTCAATAATTGTTGATTTACAGAAAAAAAATGATCTTTTAAAGGAAAGTGAACATCATAGTAAAAGGAAAACGAGAACAAACCACCCATATCGACAATATCAAAAGACCAACGAAAAATAAGAGTAAAACCTATGTTACAGATGACACCTCTATGCAAACTCACAACTCTGATCATGGTTCTAGCTCTGATGGAGAAGATCCAAACGATTGAAGTGCATGATCTGACTAACTCGCCAGGAATACTTCATTATTATATAAATGATATAAAAGTTATAAACTCTTATTTTGAAACATATCATTTCTTCAACATTAGTTATTTAGAAATTGAATTAGAGAACATATATAACCATTTAAAATTTTTAAAGGACATTATCTTTATTCTATACTAAAAGATTTAACCAATAATGTTAATCATCAATTAGAACTATTACAATATAAGCATAGGACAAAAAGAGGATTAATTAACGGTTTAGGAAATATAATTAGTTGGCTAACTGGCAATATGGATGCCAATGATAAAGCACACTACGATAAAATAATAGGAACGATAGAAGAAAATAATTATAGAATTGAACATAATATAGAAACCTCAGTTAATATCGACAAACAATTAATATCTGATTATAAAAATTAAAATTAAAACACTAAATAAAAATTTCGAGCTTATCACCGATAATACGATGACATTAAAAACAAATGAAGACGCTTATAATTTATACATACATACTTCTCAATTACTAAACCAAGTAAAAGAAATAACTCTATCACTAGAATTTTGCAAATTAGGTATAATTCATTCCAGTATTATGACTAACGTTTTGAAAAATCTTCCTAACAAAGTCCATTTAGTCTCTAACAATACAGAAATTTTATGGGCAAATAGTAAAATATTTTGTTCAACACACAAGAAGGTAATTCATACTTTTATAAGACTACCAACTCACGAGAACAAATACCAAGGATACGTAGTTCATACAGTACCTAAATATATTAATGGCACATTTTACGAAATCGAGCTTGACAGCGATTTATACATTCAAAACCAAAACAACATTTTTACAGCAGACTGTATATACGAGGAGGAATATTATTGTAAAAATCTTATTAAAGTTAATAACAGTTGTATTTATTCAATAATTCAAAATGGCAATGTAAAAACTTGTAAACTTAAGCATAGATTAGATAAAAATATAAGATATCTGGATGTTACAAAACAATATTTAACTTATAATATAAGTAAGATAACCAATTGTAATAATATTAGCCAATTTTTACCTAAAGTAAGTCTGATAAATATAGGCATAAATGATTGTTACCCCACATTAACACAAATTTATTATCACAATTATCACAACATATTACAAACATTTTATGATGTATCAATATCAGAAACATTAACCTTAAATACCACAAATGTAACTATACCAACACTCAACATTCTTAGATTTAGCGAAAATATCGCAGTGTATTATTATTATTTAATTATTATCACTATTATACTGTTAATCATTATTATAACCGTATATGTATACTATTATAGATATAAGAAAACACAAACAGTATTGACACCCAGTGCTCCATTCACTGAGGACTCTTGTAAAATTATTCTATCTAAAGTGTATGAATCAACATTTTAGCAAAAATTGTTACCAGGAGATAACAAATCTTAAAGAAGGGAAGAGTTATAACTGTAAGCTAAAGGTCATCACTCCTTACACAAATTCCTAATCTCACTATTTACTTTCACACCGATAGCTAAGACCAATCATTAATATAATCATTACTAAAGGGTCATCACTCCTTAAACACAATTCCTTATCTCACTATTTACTTTCACACCGATAGCTAAGACCAATCATTAATATAATCATTTCTTACACAATTCCTTCACCCTTCGCCTCCTTATTCACTCCGATAACAACCCCTATATATGACCTCGTCTTTTAGGACGGAAATTAGAAGTAATAGAAGTAAGCTAGGATTGTAGTGGTCAGTTCGACACGTCTTATAGCTATTAGTCAGTCATTGTTAGGCACAAGTGTTGTATTTATTGTATTTGAAATAAACCTTTTTTTAAAAAAGTCTAAGTTGGAGTAAGCTTATTTAACTATATATATATATATATATATATATATATATATATATATACATATAAATTTATAAAAAATTCTGTTTATCCATTAAAAATAATATTATATCACTAATTACAGTTTAAATTGTACCATTTGAGTTGAATAGCTATAATTATAACAAATTACTGATATGCGGATATAAATATATACACATACACATAAACATCACCTTCAAACTTCAACAATATAAATAAATCAGGGCTTAGTGAACCTGAAGGTTCGATGCGGGCACCAGCCTCTGATCACACAACTTTCTCCAAGCCACCCCAAAAAAATCCAATTCTCCCGGACCAGCCTAGCGCAATGTTCCCATCTACACCTTGGTCTACCCCTCGGACGTTTGCCCACCAGCACAGACTGATAACCCTTTGTGAAAACCGGTCATTATTAAATCCACCGACTTTACATGCATAGTTTAACCTTCTCGATATTAGTACCTGGACTTTATTTACCGGATATAACTCCTGGAGTTCCGGAATATGGAGCTTTCTAAATTTTCCTGTATTATCATTTCATTTTAACTTCATCAATAATGATATGTAATATTAACTACTTTCTGGTCTCTAACATCCTAAATACTAAGAAGTCTTGTTAGAAAAGCTTGTAACCTGGGTGATACATGGAAACATGTAATCAGTGTTATAAATCACATTATTAATGGTATTAATAAATGAAATTGAATAGAATCAGTAATCTAAACAATTACTAGAGGTGATATAATGTTTTATTATATATTTACTAATATCAGGTACTTCTTTAAAAAAAACCTTAGACCAATCCATCTAATTTTATAACAGCAAAGAATTCTTTTTTAGAAACAATTCTTGTACCATATTTTCTCTTTCTTTTAAAAAGTTGCCTTTAGGCCATATTTTGACCCTTGGTTACAAACATGGCGTTTCCACTAAATTTATTTTTGGTCACCAAGGAAAACACAAAAGTAAAAATCAAAAAATGATTTCAATGAAAAAAATCATTATTCAAGTACAAATTCATTTTATTAAAAATGAATGAAATATTAATATAATTATTGTAGTGAAAAACTATAGACCTCTCTTTTCTCTTTGCCATCTGCTCAGAAAAACAAAAATGAAACAAGCAATTAAATATAATTAAATAATAACCACATTGGTTTATCAAAACATGATCGAAATATAACAAAAGTGCCCTTACATTGCCTACCCAGGAAATAATAGGTCATACTAGGACACCCGTTGTTTTTTCATTATCGCGTACAAAACAATATCATGGTCCGAAGTTGGAATAAAATCACAGCAATATTCTAAAATCTAAGACTTCAAAATCATCTATAATTTTAAATATATCTCAAGTATTAAACTCAGAAGAAGCTTCTGAACTTAAATAAAAAACAAGATCAGCCAGGTATTGTACTCCTCCTGTAGCAAAATAGAAAAACTAAAACCTTCCAACTCTAACGTTCTCTTGCTCTGATGTCCTGCCTAGGTAAAGAATGACAGGCTAACTTGTTTATATTTTTAAATGCGCCTTTATATGATTTTTCGGATAAAGGCCATATTAGGACGCAGCCTATAATTGGGCATCCTATCATATATGTTTTACATTAGTAATTTAATCATTTTATGATGGTTTAATTTATTGTTCCTAATACATCTCTAGAATACTGTTGTAATAAAAAGGTGGCCTCCACAATTTATGTTACTTAAATTTATTAGCCCTACTCCGGCACTCCGGTCCGTAAACGTATTTCGCTTTCGGGATGGACAGTGTAGAACTTTTTATTTTGGTCATCCTTATTTAAGAATTATTGATAAGATCCGTAGAGGGTTGAATAAGATCTCTATTTTTTTAATGTATTCTAAGGTTGGTATTCAGCTTTGAAACTAAACCACTAGTCCTCTTGCTTTCTATTTGCTTGATCTTTTACTGTTAACGTTAACTGTTCAGTTCATTCAAGTACCTATAATCACTATTTTTATCAGCAAAACGCTTTTAGCAACTTCTGGATTTCAAAGTATGTTTTTCTTAATTAATACATATTTTCAGATTAGATTGAGTATGTCACCCAAACTCTTTTAATGTGGAACACGTTCGTTAAAAAACGAAGCGGAGTTTAAATCATTGATTCAATTGTATACCAACTTCATACCATTAGCCTCATAAACAAATACATTTATAGTTCCGCGGACCAGATGGCCTCCACTAAAAGATAAACTGTTACAACTGTACCAAGGAATATTTCCCACATGGGATCCGTCCAAGGCGAGTGAGTCAGAGCTGAAGGCGTAGGCACCCCGGCACCTACGCCGAATGGACCAGGAACAGGTTTCCGTTTCAATAGCTTCTTTATAGGGACATAGAAGGAAGATATGCACATCCGTTGGGCAGGTGGACAAAGGATAGCTAAATAGCTATACGGGGATGCTTTATCGTTAGAAAGGTAAACTATCAGGAGGTAAAGTATAGTTGTAAAGCCTTAATTACTTCATCCAAATATAGATTCTCCGTAAATATGAGCTAAAGTTCCTTTGAACAGATACTCCTATTGCAAAAACAGTTACATTAAACAAATCGTTTTAATATCTGAGTCTAATAGTAGCTTTTAGGGAATATAATTGCAGATTTGTTTTTTTGGAAAGGATATGTCATTTGGGTAAGGGTCTATAAATTGTTGGTGTAACGTTTTTTTCACATTAAAAAATGTAACATTTTGACATGCTTTAGCTCTGTTTATGGAGGCATGGTAGCTCAGTGAGTAAGGCGCTTGACTACCATTCTCCCGGGCCCGAGTTCGAGTCCGACTGAAGGCAGAAAATTAATATTCTGTCATTTCAGTTGTGAATCAAATTCGAGGTCGGGAGGGTTCCTGGGGCATGCCCAGCCTCTTAAAAAGAGGGCACCCTTTATTGGGGAAAAACCTAACGGTTGAGCGTGAATTCTGGCTAAATCACCTCCTTTCACAACCGTTGGCTCGGAAACAGTACATCCTACTTAAGTAGTGAACCCGAGACCCTTCATGGGTTGTAAGTGGTACAGGTTTCTTTTTTCTTTTTGTTTAGCTCTGTTTGCGTTGCTCGAATCAAAAATTTGACGGTTGTTTCCCAATCAGAAATTTAATGGAAAATATTTTTCATATATAACATTTGTCGCTAGGACCTACCGTTCAGGAACAATTGGTTTGAATGAAAAAAGTAGAATTCGAAACGTACTAAATAATTTTCTCTCAAATTTGTTTATTTCGAACAAAAATTAATTTTTGATTTAATTTAAGTAATTTGATCTTTCAATTCTAAAATGTAAATTGAGAAAGGTAGCAGAATATAGATAGACATATCCATGATCTATTATTTTCCAGTCAGGGGGAATTGGGTTTTTTGGGAATAACGAATAATAAAATTATTTTTTAATATTTTCATGTTTTAGAGAAGCTAAACCTGAATGCGGCCTTGTGAGGGATCGGCTTCACTATGAGAAACATTTTTTTAGTTTTTCACTTATGTATTGAAAACGATGCCTTTTTCAGAGATGACAGATCTTCTTATAAAAAGCATTAGGTAACAATGATTTTCTGATGGCTATATTGAAAGAGAATTTTTTAGTTTTTTGTTCTAATTTGTTGTTACTTTATTCTGTTTTTTATTTATAATTTTGATAATTTTATATCTTATTTATTTTAGTGTATTTTATTTTTAACCTCGTTCTAATACCAATTCTTTACATACAATATTTTAGATTGTTTTTTAACCCTGTTATTTTTTATTTTATTTTATTTATTTATTTATAATTTTTGATTTCTTTTCCTATTCTTTATTTTTGTATTCGACTATAACTTTTTGCGCTTGTTACAGATGGGATTCGAATCCTACCTAGGCGGGTTAAAATTGCCCTACTATATATATATATATTTAAATGCGTAAAACAAGAAACTAAATGCATGTTGATGGTGAATTTCTTAAATTCTAAAAAAAAAAAAAAATGTGTCTGCTAAAAATAAAGAAGTACAGGATTAAATATGAATTAAATGAGCCCTGAGAAAACTTCTTTCTTGGTCCAATTCCTACACCCTATCCGGGTGTTAATTTTTTTTCCATCATAGTTTTCATAAAGTAGCACGAATCTAGGCCTATAGCTGTATTCAATTTAAGTTATAGGTTATGTTTTTACTTAATAAAATTATTTTTGAATGATTTTGAAAAGTTTAAAGTGTTACTAGAATGAGCATTCAATTAAAGATACAAGTAAATCAAGTCGAGTTTTTGTTAAAACCATTAAAACTGGAAAGAATGCGTAATATTCTTCAAAAGTACGTCAGATTATTTTTTTAATTGATTAATTTTTTTCCGATAGCTTCTTATAACGAATTTAGAAGCATCTTAGAGGATTATTTAGTTAATGAATTTCCTCGACTGAGGAAAAACCGAAAAACTCAATTCCCCCTGACTGGGAATAACAACAGATCATGATTGGGTCTATCTATAACCTACTGCGTTTCTCAGTGTATATATTAGTATTTAAAAATTTAAATTCCGTAAATTAAATCAACAATTAGTGATTATTTGAAATAAACAAAGTTGAGAGAAAATGGAGGTTTTAAACATTTTTTCTCCCAAACAGTAGGTCCTAGCGACAATTAAAAAAAAAAAAAAAAAAATCATATCCATTAAATGTATGACAAGGGAACTGTCGTCAAATTTTTGATCCGAGCAAGAGCTTGAGCGTGCCGAATGTTACATTTGCGAGAGTGAAAAAAGTTTAAAAAAATAAATAACACACATACATGACGAAATGTATTATGAGAAAATGTTTTGAGGAAAAAGGAAAAGCAAGGATGATGAAATAAAACATTGAAACTGTTACAGAGCATAGCCTGTTATTAGGGGTGAAATAGACACATATATTAAATTTAGGTATTTTATTTCAATAAAATCTTGACACCTATACAATGGTCGACGAAACTGTTTATTTATAGGGATGATCCTTCCTTACCCAACGTAGGAACTTTACGGTCTTGCAGAAAGTTATAATTCCTAAGTATTTCTCTTTATAGTGCCAACATATTTAATTCACATGAAGCGAGTCGCCAGAACTAAAATAAGGTCCTCCCACTGATCTCTCGATCGTTTTAGTGGCAGTTTCCAAGAAAGAGAGGTTCGTTTTATATTTTCGGTCATTTAGGGTTTCCTATTCTTATTACTAAGGCAGGTCTATCGTCTTTCTTTTATTTAATGAATTTTGATTTGAGGAAGTGGAATGAAATCCATAACAGTGAGATTCCTACTCACTAAAAAGAAAAACCTTCTCATTCTCCTTCGCCACCTTGCGAAACGGCCAAGAGGGGACTAAGAAAGAGGAAAGTCCTGGTTATGTAAGTGGGGTATACAACAAAATGACCGTTTTATCAAATTTCAATCAAATCATATTTCGCAGGACTGTAAATAGTTTAATCCTTTTTAATAATTACCGATACTTATTAATACCTTTAGAGTATTCCCTAAGCTTGTTTAATCCCGTTCAACTTCAGTTTAGAGCTTTGTCGAAAGGCTCGGTATATAATTATTTCTTTCAAGAAAGGAACATGAGAGTTTCCAACGAAATTCTCGTAATTTTAAGGCATTACTGGAAAAATTTCACAGCTACTGAAGCAACTCGTGAAATTATTAAATATGATGGTGAAAGGTGACCTTAACCAGGGCACTGCGTGGCGTTGATTTGAAAAAATTCAGCAGTGGAGATAGGAAAAAAATGAAAGAAGGGCTCTGGGCGTACATTAATGGATATTATTAGTGTCGATCTGCAGGAAGCCTTTGAGTCCAATCCGTCCACAAGTACACGCGAACTTGCCAGGGAGTGTGGTGTGTCGAAAGATACTGTTGGTCGCCATCTACTCTCCATGGAGAAGGTAAAAAGAGCAATAGACTGGTCCCTCACAAACTTACTCCTCAGCAATCAGATAAGATGTTACACATTTGTAAACATTTATTGAAAAACCCTTCTGATATGAACTTTTACTGGAAGCTTGTCACCAAATCCATACTTCGAGAATTTTGGAATTTTTAAGGTATTATTCATCACGAATTCGTTCCTGATGGGTGCTCTATGAATTCTGAACTCTACTGTGAACTACTGGAACCGATGGTATCAACCGTATGGATACATAGTATGGATCAACCGTAAAGGAGTGTTATTCCAACAAGATAATGCTCATCCTTACACATCCCTTCCAATCAAAGAAAATTTTTATGAACTTCATGGGTTCGAACTCATGCCTTATCCACCATATAGTTCAGACCTCGCATTATCGGATTACTACTTCTTTCGATCAATTACACATATCTTCATGGGAAAAAAATTAATAATTTTGAGTAAGATGAAATTTTTTGACAGCCACCCAAGGAATTGTAGCAACGTGGCATCGAGCAATTGGCTAGCAGATGGGTAATGACGGTAGCTAACACTACCGGACTATACTTTGAGTATTAAGTGTATTTTATATCAAAGAAATAATGACACAAATATTTGGTTAAAAAACTGTCATTTTGTTTTTATAAACCCCATTATTTATTTATTTTTTCGATCCTACGAAACGCCATTTTCTTGCTCCTGTTGTCGATATTTTCTGCCGACGAATTGCGTAACCTTTAGCGGCTATCCACTTAACTTCAAGTCATTGAGAGATAAAAAAGGTTTTAAGGAACGAACTGTTCTAGAGTCTAGAGTCCTATACATCCTCTTTCGCTAATTTGCGGCAGTAGAGTTCACTTTTTTAACAGGTTCCATTTGTTAATATCGATAAAAAATTATCCCGTAATTTATATGCAAAGAAATTAAGAAATATTTTCATTTTACAATTTATTGATTTTAAAAACCTATTCCATAACATCTGGCAGAATACATAAAATTATGGCGGAGTTGGTACACTATAAAGCATAGCGTCCAAAGTACTTAAAGACAAATATATCGGTAATCTATGCTTAGTAACAGACGAAACTATATTTCTATATTAATTATGATTACATTTTCCTTTTTAGATCTTAAAAAAAAAATTTTTAATAAAAAATTCTTGACTTATTAAACATTTACTAGACAAACTCTCTAAGAAAGCTATTAAGTACTAGAGAGATATATGCTTTATTGAGACATATTAACAATAAACATAGTGCTGCCCAACTTTATTGGGTTGCTACACACACAGCATACTCATCTATCCATTTACAGATAACAATATAATTTGTAATTTAGTATATAATATATACTTAATACTACCTAATTCTAGAAAAACCAATAATAGACAAACTAATAACTTTTTTTTTTTTTTTTTTTTTTTTAATTTTAAAAAAAAAAAAAAACTCAAAAAAAAAAAAAAAAAAAAATTTAACTGTCAGTAATTAGTCTATTTGGACATACAGAGCTGAGATATTTTATATCCAATTACATACTTTGAAAAAAAATCTAAAATGATCTTGGGCTTCCACATGGTGCTGATTTAGCCTAAACCAGATAACTATTTTTTATAGTAAACTTCATAACAACTAGTCTCATAATGTGCTTTCCCACAACTCCCCGAGGTGTCTGAAAAGAAGAAAATGGAACCTTCTCATATAAGAACTTTGATTGAAGTGCTACTAGTGGGTAGTTGCTTCACGAGCAATTGTCATGTTATAATCACATTCACTTAATGCATATTTTCTTTTTGTTTTTACAGTTGTAAGTTTCAATAAGTGGATAAATAAATAATTAAAAAAAAAAATCTTCAAAAACTTCCTACCTCTCAGTCTAAACCTCATTCTGAAATTTTTACTTTTATATGAAATTCTGATCACCGAAAAAAAATGATTTTGCGCATGTCAGGTCCGAAAATACTAAGAGGAAATTCATCTTTGTAGAAAAAAGAAATGGATTCCCTGTATACGAGTATAAGTATGAAAGATGGTATTTATTTTTTAAAAACGAGATGTAGTGTTCTCAATTAAGATCGTTAAACAATCATTAACAAATTATATTAATATTATTTTTCATTTTTCATTCCCCCCTGACTAGAAAAAACAATAGACCATGGATATGTCTATATATAATCTAATGCTTTTCCTTATTTAGATTTGAGACTTTAAAAGATTGATGTGCTTAAATTAAATTAAAAATCAATGAATCAGTGCGTGTTTACTCGCGGTAAAGTTAACATCGCTCTAGTAATCCTCTGCAGCTTCAGATAAACAGACCAGTCCTTTCCATTATAATACTTTATATTTTTTTTTTCTTTTCATTTATTGATTGATTGATTGATCGATTTATTGATTTATTGATGGAGGTGGATACTGATGGAGGGGAAAAATCTCCTACCTTCCCCTCAGATGACAAAGATAGAATAATTTCCTATTTCAATAGACAGCCTCAATTTGAAAATATCAAATATCTTCGTTATTTTAAAGACCCATTTATTGTTATAGTTGAAAAGAACGATCAAGATAACCTATCCTTTTTCTATGACTGGAGTAGGTAAGTTTTTAGAGCTTAGCGATAATCAGGTACACAGAATAAGAAGAAAAAATCAAAATCAAATAGAAATAACCTGTAAGACATATGATTATGCCAATAGGTATCTTGAAAATCCTTTTATAACTAAAAATAATATCAGAGCATTTATCCCTCTTCAACACGTTCTCAAATTTGGAGTTATAAGAGACGTTCACACATCCATAACAGACGATGAGATATTAAAAAATTTATCATCTTCAGAGAAGGTCCTAAGAGTAAGACGTTTTAACAGAACTATAAGAGATGAAAAGGGAGAAATATCCAGAATACCTTCCGGATCAGTACAAATTGTTTTTCATTCCCAAAGACTGCCGGACAGCGTTGCTTTATACTTGGCTCCACGAAAAGAGACCCCTTACGTTACTAAGCAACGTTTTTGTGAAAAATGTCTCCGGTATGGGGATATGAAGGATAGATGTAGAGGTCGTGAAAGGTGTATGAACTGTGGAGATAACCAACATACTTCTCAAAATTGCTCCGAGTTAACAAAATGTATCCACTGCAAGCTCAATCACAAGCCAAATGATAAAACCTGTCCTGAAAAACTAAGACAAGTAAAGAATTAATGGCTATTAAACCGATTAGTTAAAAAGAGGCCTCCGACACATTCCCTATCCAGACTAGTAATAAATTTTCGCTGCTGGATTTCCCACAAATTGAAGACAATTCACACCCTTACAGTGCATCCCTTTTAAGAAATCCTCGAATGAAAAATATTCAACCTCGTAGCACTGAGTCAGAAAAAAAACGAAAGGCGGAGGAACAAATTGAACCGACTGATTTTTCAGACAATTATGCTGGTCCTTGTAAGTCAAAAACACTCAATATTTACGAAAACCCGCATAAATCTACACCCGACTCAAAATACGTAAACATGCTAAACGCCTTAATACAAAAAATTAAAAACATAGAAAAGGAAGAAGATACTGTTAATATCATAGGACAAACATTTTATAATTTCTTTCAAGATAATAAAGGAATAATCAATACTATTGCAGTACGTAATGAAGCAGAGAATGAAGATATGTGTACAGAATAGAATGAGTACCAAATTGCTCATCAATTTGGAATCAATTAATAATTATTGCTTATTTTATTTTGTATATTTACTACATATTTTGGCAGAAACCAGTTGGGTTTCAATTCAATTGTTTGTTTTTTTTGTTTTGTGGTTTTTTTTTTACAGTCACCTAACCTTTACTCATGACTACTTACACAATATTCTCAAATAAATTAGATTTTTGAATTCTTCAACATAACTGCTGGAGTATAAATAACAAGTTTCAAGAATTAGTAAACATATTAAATATAAATAAATATCATGCAGCCTTACTTCAGGAAACCTGGTTCAACAAGCAGAAAATATATAAAGCCAAACATTTCTCCATTATCAGGAAAAATAGACGGGATAGGTATGGCGGTGTAGGAATTTTCTTACACAATAAACTTAAATTCGAAAAAATTGAAATCTCTAATATCGGCCCGATTGAAGCTTTGGGTATAAAAGTATTAAATACAAGTCCAAAATTAATATTGGTTTCTGTATATATCCCTCCGAAAAGCAAACCGACAGCGTCAAATTTACAATCCCTATTCTCTCTTGATAGTAGATTCCCTGGGCATTCCATCACTATACGAGGAGATTTGAATGCACACTCGTCTTTTTTCGGCACAGGAGAAACGGATTCGCAAAGAGGGGACCTTATTGTTCAAGAATTATCCCAATCATCATTTATATTTTTAAATGAACCTAATGTAGTAACTAGGATAAGCTCCCCACGAGTCAGACCATCCATTTTAGATCCTTTTAGATCTCACTTTTGTCTCACCTGATTTGTTCAACAAATTATCATGGACACTTTCCTCTGGAACATTAGGTAGCGACCACTTTCAAATTATTCTCCAGTTAAATAACTTATCCGTCAAGAACAAACTTTATAATAAAAGAAACTTTAAAAGAATGAATGAAAAATTATATATTGAATCTCTAAATAAACTAAATGACAATTCCAATTCCGAATACCAGATATACAAATAATTACAAAGTTAATTAATGTAGCTGGAGAAACATCCATTCCTCGCTCTAACCCTAATCCACAGCCCCATTTCTTTCCAAAGTGTTGGTGGAATGACAAACTCAACACAACCTATAAGGAGAAATTAAATGCCATTAAAATTTGCAAAGCCAATATAACAATTGAAAATTATAGAAACGAGATCGAAGATAAACCAGGCGAAATCTTAAATCAAGAAAGCCAAAAGGGACTCATGGAAAACTTTTACAGAAACTATTACTCCCCAACAAGCCGGTAACATGTTGCATATAATAGCAGCTATGAGAGGAAAAAAAAAAATAAACAAAATGTGGTTACCAGCAATCAAGCAGCAGCAGCATCTTTTCTGCAACAGCTGTGTAATATATTCGAACCAAGGCATCCACCAATAATCAAACAATCAACACCATGGCCTACAATCGATCCATTGGCAAAACATATCCAGGAAACAGAGCTTGAAGCAGCGCTTAAGGGTTAGAAAGGCACTGCACCAGGAGTTGATGAAATTAATTATACTATGATAAGGCTCCTCCCCAACCCTATACTAAATAAATTATTGGTAGCATTTAACAAGGTTTGGCAAAAAATGGAAGTTCCTCCTAAATGGCGTATAGTTCAAATCGTACCTATTCCGAAACCAGCCAAAGACCCATCCCTAATCTCTTCCTACAGACCTATTGCCTTAATATCTTGTTTAGCAAAAACTTTTAATATAATTATAAAATCCAGACTAGAATGGTTTTTAGAAAAACAAGAAACCCTTAGCCCATACTGTTTTGGTTTTAGAAAAAGTCGATCTGCAGCTGATGGAATTTGGTATCTCACAAATATAATCTATAAAACATTTCAGGAAAAGAAAATTTTGTTAACCTTAGCTGTGGATATAGAAAAAGCATACGATAATGTAAGGACTCAAATTCTATCCAAACGATTAAAGACCCTAGGTATTCCTGAAATTATGATAAACTGGATATCAGAATATCTATCCATCCGTACATATACGATACAAACGGACGAGGGGCCCGTTAATTTTAATTCCTACAATGGTTTACCACAGGGAGATGTCTTAAGCCCAACCTTATTCAATATCTACACGGCTCACATTCTTAAAAATCCACCCCCAGATTGTTGTTTGATTCAATTTGCCGACGATTTCCTAGTGTTTACGGTTGTAAACAATCCAGAGGAAGGGAAGCGAGTCATGAGTAGAGCTCTTGAGTATTTAAAAAATGAGTTTTACAAAATACACTTAGAAATGAATCCCAACAAATGCACCTTAGTTCCTTTCACAAGAAAAAGAAAATTTGCATTAAACAGTTTTGATATTTCCAATAACTTATACACTCTCAAAGCACAAGGTAAAGTCAAGTTTCTAGGTGTACTGTTGGACAGTAAATTAAATTTCAAAGCACACATCGTGAACATAAAGCACAGGGCTCTTCAGAATGTGAATATTCTAAAATCATTAGCAGGAGTCTCGTGGGGATTCCACCCTATTAACATGTTATTGTTATATAAGACTTTAATGCGCTCCCTATTTGATAATGCGCTCCCTATTTGACTATCGCTCCATAATATACAACGAAACTAAGTCACCCTTCATCAATACTTTAAATATTATTCAAAACACCGCTATAAGAACATGCATAGGTGCATTTAAAACCACACCAGTTGAATGAGTTTTGAGTTGATGGTTGAAGCAGGTGAAATGCCATTACCAATGAGAAGAATATAGCTTTCAAGGAAAAGCATTATAAAAGCAAGTGCCGATGAAAGAAACCCTATCTGCGAAGCTATTTCTGCCAAGAAAATTTACGCTTCAAAAATTTATAACCTTGTCCTTGAGATGCATACGCTGCTTCGAGGAGTGCACATTACACGCGGCCCCCTAGATCTAGCCACACCTCAGCCTAAAGCATATATTCTACTTTCCATTAGACCAACCTTAGATGTTCAAAATCCTAAACAAACTTACTTTCCAGACGCCATAAGACAACTAGCATTACTAACCATATCAAACAACTACACCGGTTATATTCAAATTTTCACAGATGCTTCAAAAACAAAGACATCAATAGCAATAATAGATACACAGAAATTTTTTAAAATTTCTACTTCAATCCCTACCAAATTCAGCATCGCATCTGCCGAAATGTATGCTATTTACAGAGCCATAAACTACTGCGAACAAACATACACTGATCAAGACATAGTCATCTTAACTGACTCAGCTTCATCGTGCACCAAACTAGAGAAGATACACATAAACAAGATAAAATCCTACATAGATTTCAAAATTATCCAAACCACAACCCAATCGAAAAACAGGTTTTCTTTTCAGTGGGTACCTAGCCATGTAGGCCTCTCCGGTAATAAAAAAGCGGACAGAGTAGCTCGAAATAAACAAGTAGAAAAGGATAATGCCAAAGTTCCAACTCCAGACCTACTCAGAGCTATAAAGAAGCAGGCGATAAAAGAATGGCAGGACAGGTATGACTGGGATTCACAATCTAGGGCAGAGATTATTATCAAGTTCAGCCCAAAGTGAGCCTAACCCCATGGTTTCAAGCCACCCGTACCAATATTGATAGAAATCACATTGTAAGAATAACAAGACTCAGAACAAATCATAGCTGCACAAAGAAATATCTTAACCTAATGAAGATAGAAGCCAATGGGAAATGTGAGACGTGTGACTTCCCGGAAGACCCCAGGCATATAATTTCCAGATGCAAAAAGCTCGAAAAAATTAGGTCTGAATTAAAATTTAATTTTAATCCTCAAGAAGAAATAGAATACTCAAAAGAACTTGACAGAGATAAAGTAGTTAAATTGATGGAAGTTTTAGATACATTAAAAGCTAAACTATAATTAAAAAAGAAAGAAGAACAAAGACACCAATCATAACAAAAATAATGAAACTAAATTGAACTTGGTTATATAGGATTTGGCAACAAATCTTATAACCAGAAAAAAAAAAAATCAATGAATATTCGAATTAAACAAGTTGAAAGAAAAGAGCGGTTTCAAACGTGACATTTTTAATTCAAACCAATGTTATCCAATTATATTTTCTCTATTCTCAAAAAAAAATCATTAAATTTCTGGCTCAGAAATTTGCTGCATCCCAACAACACCAACAGAGTTAGAGCGTGTCAAAAACGTCCCAACACATAAAATGTAAGCAACCGTGACTTCATTCATTAAAAACAACATAGATCTTAAAAGGCAGGTCCTAGCTACAAATATTATATAATGAAACATATTCTCCAATAAATTTCTAATAAGGGAGCTGCCGTAAACTTTCCGATTCGAACACCAGCAGGGCTAGAGTGTGTCAGAAAAGTCCCAACACATAAAATGTAAGCAACCGTGACTTCATTCATTAAAAACAACATAGATCTTAAAAGGCAGGTCCTAGCTACAAATATTATATAATGAAACATATTCTCCAATAAATTTCTAATAAGGGAGCTGCCGTAAACTTTCCGATTCGAACACCAGCAGGGCTAGAGTGTGTCAAAAAAGAACCGACACTTAAAAAACGTAGGAAAACGTGACTTTTTTCATTCAAACCAATGTAGCTCATAAACGGTTCTTGCGACATATTACGTGACAAAACATATTCTCCATAAATTTTCCATTAAGGGAATTTTCATTACATTTTTGAATCGACCAACACCATCAGAGCTGAAGCTTGTCAAAATGAATGTGAAAAAAGGTACACCAAATAAGTATAGACTCCTAGCCACAAGACACTATTATAATGTCAGAATAAATATATTAATTCAATATTCAATTGGATCAGTATGATATCAGAATAAAAATTAGGTATAAGTCAAAACACGCTTCTGGTGACATAGCAAAAATAAAGATGATAGAGTTGTATCCAGTATTATCGCTAAGATACAACCAATTAACCAGAAACACCGTGGCCTACAAAAAGAGTACAATCTCCATTAAAGGATCCAGCTGGATACAGCGTGGGCTGGCAGTGACCAAGCCTGAATCCCAACCAGGACGATATTTCAACTTAACGAGCAGAGAACTGGTCGGGTACATCCACCCTAATGGATATCTCCCAGGGGAAGAAAGAAGAAAGGAGTAGGAACCCCACCCACTGTCTGCGGAACTGCGGACTTAGTGAAGCGGAAAACTAAGCTTAGACTTAATATGCTCAAGAGCACTTATTTCATAACCTAGTGGTTTACATCCATGAGAGGCTCTAGTCAAGCATAACAACATTCATCTTCCCTATCAGCCAGATTGCGATCTCGGAACTACTCCAACTTTTACCTCGAAGTAATTACTTGTTTTCTATTAGGTACCGTTTAAGCTCTTTTCTACTTCTAAATACTTAATAGAATATTCTGAAGGGGAGCTTGGCTATCAGATCAAGCATTGTTTGAGGACGCTGGTGGGTCCAGGGTGGGTATCATTGACAGATGGGGTAATTTTATCGTTTTAAGGAAAGATATAGCTGAGGAGATTCTTTCTGATAACGGGAGAGTTGAATTTTGTTTTTGTCTGAAGGAGTTAGAAAATTTAGAGTTAAAATTATTTGTAAGTCGGATGTCCTGTCTGTGGGTATATTTTAGAAACATAAGTTATTGCCAATTTTAGTCTTCTAAATAAGAGTGGTGATAGTCCTGATTCGGAACACAAACTAAGAGTTGGACTTGTTCGAAATGCCCCTGTAGCGATTCGAATTCCGGCGTGGTGAACGGTATATCGAGTTTGGAAAGAACACGGGAGCAAGCAGAGCTGTAAACGAAGGAACCGTAGTCCATTTTTGGAACAAATTAATGATTGATATATCTGAGTAGGCTCACTCTATCGGCACCCCATTTTGTATTGCTCAGAACCCGAATAATATTTAGCTTTTTTATTGCAATTAGTTTACGGAGGATATATGATATTCCCAACTTTAGTCTTTTGTCAAACTTAAGACCCAACAAAATTTCGTGATGATTAGGAATAGGTTAGTCAATAGTTTCCTAAGAACAGTTGGGTGAGGAAGGTGTATTGCGTTTTCGGCTGAAATGGATACATTTTGTTTTCTCTGTTGAGAATTGGATACCTAAAGTAGTCGACCAGTGATGGATTCGGTTCAGTGCCTCTTGCAATTTTAGTCGAATATCCAGAATGCTTTCTGATCGGTAAAATATTGAGAAGTCGTCGGCAAATAGAAGAGGCTTAACCCCTCTAGGTAGGTTGAGCCCTAAATCATTTACAGCCAGTGAAAAAAGTGTTGGGCTGAGCACACACCCTTGAGGAACTCCTTTGTTTTGTCTATGATCTCGTGAATATTGGCATCCGATCCGTACCCTAAAATGTGGAATACGTGGAAATTGCTTTCATAATGAATACATTTGTCCCCGGATTCCTATCGATGTTGAATACTTGGAAAATTTCTTTTCATAAGGAATAAACATCCTTTTATTTACCATTCGTTCCATTACTTTGCAGAGGCAACTTGTCAAGAATATTGGACGGTAACTGGATGGAATGAGCTTGTCTTTTCCCGTTTTGAGGATTGGAATAATTATGGAGTCTCGCCAGGTATTTGGTATTATACCGGAGTGCCAAATGTGATTATAGTAGTCCAGTAACCATTGTTGAATACTTGGAAAATTTCTTTTCATAATGACATGGGTGTGTGTAGTAAGTTGAATGTAATGTACTATTTTCATGTTCTATTTCTTTAAAGTCCACATTATTAGATAAATTATTATTTGGAATTGAAAGTTTCCGAGTAGTGATCAGCAAACGTATTTGAAACTTTTAATGGATCATCGGACAGCTGGTCATTGACTAAAATTGTGAGGCGGGGTAAAGAGTTTTTGGAGTTAATTTTTCGGATATTGTTCCAAACGGTGCTAGTACTAGTAGAAGTATTTATGCTATTTACAAATTTTTTCCAAGACTCAGTTTTATGATGATTAAAGGTAATACGACAAATGGCTTTTTGTTTTTTGTACTCTATTAAATTATCAGATGTCATGCGTCTGAGGAATTTTTTGTAGGCCTTACGGCGGTTTTGAGGGCTTGTTTGCAGGCGTCATTAAACCAAGGAACGGCTGGTCTTTTGGGTGACCGGACGACATCGGTATCGCTGCTTGTGCTGCTTGGAGGATAGTGCTAGTTATTGCTAGGCATCCCTCTTCGATACTCAGATCACATGGAGAGTTTAGTGGTGGAGTAGTTAAAGAAGTAAATTGAGGCCAGTCAGCTTTGTCAAGAATATATCTGGGTTTAACTTGGTATATTGGTTTAATGCGAGGAATTTTATCAAGATTGGGAAGTGGTCACTGCTATTTAAATCGGGAAGTACAGTCCAGTCTAGATTATTGTAGAGTGTAGGGCTGCAAAGAGACAGGTCGAGAGCAGAAAATGTCCCGTAACTGGAACTGAGGAAGGTAGGTTGTGTTGTATTTAGTAAGAGTAAGTCGGAAAATTCAATAACATTTTTTCTATTATTTTTCCACCATGTTTAAATCTCGGGATCCCCACAACGGACTATGACCATTGAGATCTCCGACAAAGAGCACAGGACGTGGCAGTTGGTTAAAAATATCCAGTAAGTGTTGGGTTTCTATAGTACGATCCTGTGGTAGGTATATGTTACAAACGGAAAATGTGAAATTTAAATATGAGAAAATAAACATCCTTCTATAACAGAAAAATAATTTGTACATAAGCTGATCTATGACTATAAGCTATATATATATATAGTATATCTATATATAGATATATATATATCTATAAACATCCTCATAATTTGTCCTACAGCAGGATCTAGGTATTGCATAACCTATCGAATGACCCTCCTCAGATGGATCTGAAGATACGCCAGCCGAAAGGAGTGGGGCTGGGAGGGAAGATGAGGGAGGGAGCTGGGGAGGGGGGGCCGCTGGCACAGAAGCACTGGCGGCCGTTGAGCGAGTAACTCTTTTTAGCTGGAAGGTTTGATAGAGAGCTGGTGCTAGGAGAGGGAGGGGGGAGGAGAGGGGGAGCTAGGGCGAGGCTTATGCTAGACACGTTAGACATATCGGTTGACGAGGTTTGTTTATCATTTCTCATGGGTGTTTTACTTTTTTGTTGTTCGGTATTTACTATTGCAAAAAAGAATGGGATATCGGTTTGGATGCCGATTTCTTTTTTTTCGGATTTACTTTTTCTTTTAATATTTGTGCAAATGATTTGTTTAAAGAATCTATATAATCTATATATATTTTTTTTTTGCTTCAATTTGCGATATTTTATTGTTAATTTGTATAGCCTTGATCTCTTTGTGTATTTGGAATATTGACAAGTGCTCCAAGGCGTTATGAGAACCATCGCAATTTATACATTAGGCTCTCTTTCACATTTGTTTCCCTGTGTATGCTTGCTTTTTGTTACAGACAGATTCTTTTTTACATTAGATTAAAACCTAAACAGTGAAGCAGCGAAGGGGATTAGGGTATTGAACCGGAACAGTCTGGTATCCTACCTTTGTTTTTGGGGCAATAGGTGTTGGAAAAGTAATTATATAATTGTGTGTGTACTAATTCTAATAATATCTATTATTTTTTTTATACTTTTTAATTTCATCAATATCCAGGTATGAAAACATCCTTCAATAATTTGTACTAAGCTGATTAGGGGGGTAACCTGTATTGGGAATTGTCCTCCAAAAATATATATATATCTCATTGTCTGAATAAATACGTGCGTATAAATCGCATCTTTTTTGGCCCAGTCGTTCTAAGAAATCGAGTGGGTTCTCGTTATGATAAGTCCGCGTATTTAAAATTTCTGAAATTAATTGTTCCCTAGTTCTCGTGTCCTGATATTTTCTTTTTAAGAATTTTATTATTTCTTTGATACGGCGACTTTAGCTTTACCTGTTAATATATTGTTAAAACTAATTTTGCTTGATTTGTATTTTTATGATATTTGTCCTCTTTAAATTTCTTTTCATAATGAACTAAACATGATCCTTCAATAATTTGTACATAAACTATTCATATAGATATATATATAATATATATACTAATATATATATATATATACCATTGGGTTTCCATAACTATATATATAAAGTGTGTATTACCTTGCTTCTTTGTTTTATCACTGATTTATTTTTACGTTCTTTTCTATTATAGCCTTTTTTTGTACTTTTCTCTATACCTATGTCATTCTTTATTATCTTTGTAATATTTTATATATCTATTTGTCATTAGTTCTGTCAGTTATTTTTGTCACATCTAATGTTTTCTTCATTTTAGCCCTGAAGAAGACCTGCAAGGCAGGTTGAAACGTTGGCACACAACAATCCCTGATGCATCTTCCTCTTATACTTTATTTAATATATTCTAAATTAAATTATTTATACTGTGGAAAAGGCCAAGGAAAGCTTCATGCGTCTGTTGCGCCAATAAAGAAAGAAATTAAATGATTCTTCAATTATCCTCCAATTTAAATAATTTCTTTTTTTTCTTGTTGAATGCTTCGCTTTCATAACTTATTTGTACAGAGATAAACAATTGAATTATCCCCAATCCTCAGTTTTACGATTTATAAAAAAATTAGGAGGATCAAAAAACATTATATACCCATTTTTTTCTGGTAAATAGATTTTAGGAACATCAAAGGGCTGCATAAAATGAATTTCCTCGAATTATTTTTTGAAATCAGTTTCAATTTTTTTTCTTTTACTGAAAGTCGGTGGATGGATTGTGAGGATTGCAAATGGGTAAAAAAAAAAAAAAAAAAAAAAAAAAAAAAAAAAAAAAAAAAAAAAAAAAAAAAAAAAAGCTGTAATAATAGCTCAGACTACGGAAAGCCCCAGACTCTTCAATAGTAGTAGCGCCATCAAAGAAGTAGAAGTTTATTTACTGTTATAAGCGTTTGTCAAGAAACATTACTCTACTATCGAATCCTTCATATTCTGTGTTTAACTATTTTGTTTCTTCTGTCACTAAGTAACATTTCCCTAAGCAAATAACCATAAAGAAAGTCCTTGTGGAGGTATATATAGACGAAGGTATCACTTTCAGACATATATTATTTAGCTAAATTTGTAAAGGTTCATGATTGCGAGAGGAGGGAGGGGTATACCACCAACCCCTTTTTTCGACATCGACATATACATAGGTAATACTTGTAAATTTAATAATGCAAAACTACGAACACAAAAGAATGGGAAAAGAACAAGGTAGAGTAGATACATATCTTCTCAACCGGTTCCTTTTAGGACCATTTATAATATTTATGCAATCATCGATGACTGTGAACTGCTAGTAAAAGATGTCTACAGAAGACGTCCGACTTGCTGATGTAAGCGTAATAGATTATAAGCTGTAGACGCCTACAGAGTGACATCGGCCAAAAACTGATGGTAATGACCAATTCGATAACACTTGCAACGATACAACACAAACCATGAATAATACATTCCGCAACTCTAGTTAAAAGTCCGCCATCTGTCTCGAGGCTTAAGTTGTAAAAATTATAATAGCACAAAGTTGGGTGTGTCTTAGCTGATGGTTGAACTGTAATTCATTATTTATGTTAATGGAAGCGAAGGTTAATGGGTGATCGGATAACAATGACTAACGTGCTAGTGTTTATATTGTACGGATAATTTTATTTTTTTGCACAGCACCTTCATAAAATCAAGTCTAACAGCTCAAGTAATTTTTAGATTTAGTTATAATTGTTATAAAAAAAGAATATGAACTTAAAAATTAATTGATCTCTGACGTGCGGAAAACCTTTATTTATTTTTAGGCCAAATTATTAGATTATAGAATTAGAAAAATAGATATGATTTAATTTTTATATTTTTAATCCGAACCATAATTATTAATATTTATTGGTTTATTTATTTATTTTTTAGTTTTTTTAAGAATTTTGATCAAATGGTTAGGAATGATTTTTAAAAAATATGATAGGTGTGTTCTATTCTTATATAAAAAGAAATAAAAGAAGTAAAAATTTCGTTCACTGAAATTAATATTTTGAAAAAAAACTATCAATCCAACCGGAATTGGAGGAGCCTGGCGAGGGACCGAGAGGAGTGGAGAAGGATGGTGGCAGAGGCCCAGGTCCTTGCAAGGACTGTAGCGCCCAAGAACAAACAAACCAAATTTGGGAAAAATTTGACGGTTAATTTCCTGGAATCAGTCACCTAATTTAATAAGAATTAAATCTTCCAGTCATTTTTTAGTGAACTTTCATCATAATTTGCCTGAAATATTTAATTATTATTAAATTAGGTGTTTGATTTCATGAAATTAGTTGTCAAATAGCTAGGATTAAAGTTTAGCTATGATTTAAATTTAACCCAACTTTTCTGTATACATTATATTCAACAAATAAATTTGAGGAAAATGATTACAATAACATGTAAGGAACTACTCACTGGTAGCACTTCAATAAAAGTTCTACATTAGAAGTTCTCTTGACCTTCTTCTTTATAGACGCCTTGGAGGATTATCGAGAATTGTGTGTTGAGCAAGTTGGGAGACTAGTGGTTTCGTGTGGGTATGGGGCTTACTATGAGAGGAGAGGTATCTGGGCCAAATCAGATAGACAACATTGAAAATTGAGATCTTTATGGATAAGTTTCAATCTGACTTAGCATTGAGGATTTTACGAAGTATTTCGGATTGTAAGGATTGGATACGAGAATAATTAGAAGGTTAATTGGAGCTCCAAAGCTCAACTCCTTATGCCCAAATGGGTCTAATTACTATCAAGCGAATAAGTATTTTGTAATTAATCGGAAGCTTTGAAGGCTTGTCTGGTAAATGTTGGAGTAGTCGGAAACGAAGAACAGTTTCTAGTCATTTAGGTCTCGTATTGAATCTAATATAAAAATATATTTTCATTATTCTATATAGTCATGTGTCCTCAATTTCAATTACTTTATTGATTTACGCTCCATCTTAGAGATTTTACATATTACAATTATTTTTTTATTCGTATAAATCAGGATATGAAATATGTTTTCTAAAAAGAAATGTGTAATTCCTAGATATCATTTCCTATTCGTTTACTTTCCACAATGCAAAAAAAACAACAAAAACAAAAAAAAAACTAAATAAATAAGAAACCAGATAAGAGACACTTAAGATCACTTAGGCCAAAGCTCGGCATGAATAAATTTATAAATGTGAGGGCTTGGTAGATTGTCCGTGTGACCTAGTTTCCTTGTTCTGGTTTCGTTTATGTCGTTTTAAATAAAACATTTTCACTTATACTCTACTGGAATCTCCTTTGCTCACTGAAATTAGAAATATTTTGGAATTAAATCTAAAATGTAGGCAGTATCACTAATTGAATCCGACTTATTAATTATATTACGAGCATTCTATTATAGTTCAACAAAGGCTCCATCCTTCAAAGATATCCGACGAGTAAATAAGATTTAGTTAGTGCATCCTCTTCTGAATACAACTGATATGGTAGTCATTTAAAGTATGGCGTTACAAAAATATGTTGAATGGTTAAAAATAAATATATTTAATTTCTCTTTTAACAGGTTAATTCTTAATACCTACCTTAATCCAAACGCGGCACAGCGGGTTTTTTCAAATATATAATGGTGCAAAAGTAAACAGGATAAGTTGTTTTTACATTGGTATATTTAAAAAAAATTAAAAAAATTATTATACAATAAAACATTCTTTAATTGAAATTTTGCTTATTTTTCTTACAGACAATTCTTCATTTATTTTTCATTTCTATATTACAATTTACAATTATGCAATAAAACACATCTTGTGAATCAGCTGAAACTAACCATTGGAAGCGCTCTACACGTAATTAAAGTTCTTTAAAGGTTTTTCCGGTGACTTATATATTAGTGATTTCGAAATTTCAATCACATTCGGGAAATAAGATTAATGTAAAAATAAAATTAATAAAAGGCTTCTTTTTTTTTCACTCTTTTAAAAAGAATCATGGATGTCTTAGGAAGTAAATTATCTGCTTATACATAATCTTCAAGGATGCCATAGAATACGCCATTATGAATACATAAATATAAGTTGTGAAACAATGGAAATAGTTAAAAAAAATATATATAGATACCTATGTAGAAAAAGTTAAAATTGGAACAGAAGGAGCTCGAGTCTTTAGACAGAATATTTATTATTATCTGATATTTCAGTAATGGATTAATAGGGCGGACACTGGTGGCGTAGCCTGACCACATCACCTCCTAATACAACCGTTTGTCTCGAAAAAAAAAATTCGTAACAAGTACTGAACCAAAGACCTTTCATAAGTTGTAGTAGATAAGGTAATGAGTTAAAATTTGAACATAAAAATAACTGAGTTTAATGACCACAAGGATGTTTCATTAATTGTTTCATTGCTCGTGGTAAATCAAACTATATTCAACCAATGGCGTTTAAATTCATTTAAAATTGGGTTAAAATACTTTTAATAAAACCTTCAATGACTTGTAAAATCTCTTTTTGTTTTCTCTTGGTGTGAGAAGCCAGGGTATAGTGAATATGCTTTTATTTTCATTCAAATAGCATTAGAATATCTCTGAGTTGTGACAGAAGTAGAGAAAGAGAGAGAAAACTAGATTTCACGAATTTATCCTTGGTCATATAATTAAAATATTTACTATATAACTATGCATAAATATTCCTGCGGAAGATGAAGATAAACTTTAACTTTAACTCCTTTCAGTATTGATTTAAATGTAATCATAATTTGGAATGGTACAACTATGGTTTCTGAAAACTGATCTGAACTTAAATTATGGTTAAACTTTTGTGAAGGTACCTTAATAAGGTCGATCGCCTTTTGAAGATCATTGGCATAGCACAAATTTATGAGGGCAACATATTTTAGAGAAAAAAATATAGAAAGATTTATTTATATATTTCCATCCCCAGATTTCTAAGATTCAAGCCCGGTTCTAAGATACGTAGTTCAACTGTTAATTACGAATATGAAGACACGTGTTATAACTAGAAAAATAATTAAAAATATTTCATAACAAAAGTGATTGTCATATTTAAATACCATATTACATTACTAACAAATATTAGAAAAAGAAATACAATAACTTTTAATGAAATATTTGTTTTACCTAATAAAAATTTTATGTACGTTTAATAAGGTATTATTTTTTTGTTCAAATATAATTTTTTTCAATCTCATTTAAAAAGAAAAAAAAATTGTGATGGAAAAATCCATCTGGGCATGGATTCATGGCACCTAAAAATAGATAAATAAACTGAATAGACCATTTACAAAAGGAAGAAATCAATGTTTCGTGGATTTCATTATTCTATAATTTGGGTCCAAATTGGAGTGATAATTGTAATTTTCAGGAGGCTTTTAGGTGATTATATTGGCTGTCTAGTAAGCGTTGGAGTAGCTGAAATCGACGAGCAGCTTCGAACAATGCCTTTTCAATATTAAAGTCTTATCTGGTGTGAGGGTTCCATAAAGTCACTTACGGAGATTTAATGCAAGATAACGAATCTGTTTGATAATGTATTCAGATCACGTTTTTCAAGCATAACTAAAAATTGTATTGAATTAATTTCATTAATAACATGATAAAATCATAAATGAACATCAGGTCATAAAATAAATTTAATATTAACTGAGCAATCAATTTTTAGCTTATGATTATTTTTTCCTTTAATACTAAATACCAATTCACAGGAAGAAATAGAGTAATAACTTAATAATAACTAATTTACAACCGCTGTTGAAAAAACTTGTGACCTTTAGAAGGCAAATAAACAGAAAACATGACAGACGTCGCAGCTCAATACCCTCGCTGTGGGAATGCTGAAATGCTGACCTTACGACCTACGTAACGTAAAGCAAATCGATGGCTTATGACGACGTTCTTAACAAATTCGGACCAAAATTAAGTGAGACATGATTGCAATTAGGGAAGATTTAAACTGTTTACGTTGGAAGAAATGATTGAGGTGAATTCACAGGGTAGATTTAATTAGTTCACAAGGCTATACTAAAATTTTCTTTTTTGATATATTTAGGAACTTTATTTTTGTTTTATTCATTAATATTTAAAAAACATTCTGCATATTTTTAATATTTCACTCTTTAATGGAAAAAAATCTGGTGATTGAGTGGGATCCTAACCAAATGTCACTTCCTTGCACAACCGTTAGCCAAGAAATAGGGCAACCTCACTAAACACTTAATAAGCATCATGAGTTGTACTGGAACAGGTTTTAGTTTTGATTTAATACAATCATAAATTTTTCATACCAGTAATACCAGTGATACCAGTGATACCAGTAATACCAGTGATGCGCCGGGACCAAAATTTTTCGATTCTCGGTATCGGTACCGGTTCCAAAAAATCGATTCTCGATTCTCGGTATTGGTACCTCGGTTCAAAATAAATGTTCTTAATAATCGATACGAGAACTATAAAAGGAAGCTAAACATTAAAGAAAAATAAATAAAGAGCCCTGGAAGTCAATATCATATTGGGAACGCCTGCATAATCTGATACGATTAGAAGAGTCTTTAGAAAACATGGATTTTAGGACAAAGTACTTGGAAAAATACATTTAGAACTAAGGAAGAAAGAGTTGAAAGAGTAGAATTCATTAAAAAAAAATTTAGAAAAAAAAGCCCCAGACTACTGAAACTATATCCTATTCTTCGACGAACATAAATATAATTCAAAAGGATTAGGTGGACGAGGATTAGATGTGGAGGCAACACGGATAAGTGTTATCTGAACAAAACTTGACAGATGAGATGAGTGTTATGGTATGAAGCTGAATGTTGGGTTTTGGTGCACCTAATTTAGTTTTCATAGATGCCATTATAGACTCTGTAACATATGTGAATATTTTATGGGACAATTTAAGTGTCACAAGCCTTGGGATACAGCAAACATTTAAATTTTATCAGGACAATGATCCAAAACATAAGGCTAAGCGTACACGCTAATGGCTTTTATATTATTGTCTTAAAGTTATAGGACTTGAGACCAATTGAGCATCTATAAGCCCACTTTGAGCGTCAGTAAAAAAAAACAACTTAGGATTAGTAATGTCATTGACCTCAATACTAACTTAAAAGAGGAATGAGCAAATATTTCGCCCCGTGTGACGTTCAAGCTGGTGGAATCCAGGCCTAGACGCCTGAAGGCAGTACAGAATAGCGAAGGTCTACTCACTAAATATTAAAGAGATTTCATTTTATTTTCAACTTTAAACAATAAATATATAACAAGTAAATGTGAGAAATAAGATTAAAATGATATCTTAATAACTTGTAATGAACTACTCATCAATAGCACTTCAATAAAAGTTCTGCATTAGATGGTCTCTTTGCCATCTTATTTTCAAACGTTTTGGGGGATTATGGGGAATCGAGTGTGAAGCAAGATGGGAAACTAGTGGATTTGAGTGGGTATGTTTTTGTTGTTGTTTTTTTAATTTTATTTTAATGAACCACATATCGCACCAAAAACCTTTAACTATCCTTATTTTGATAATATTCATAAAAAATACTCATGATATGCTGCGTAATATATGATGTAATCAAGAATGATATGCTTAGTGCTTGAATGATAGTTACCAGCCCCTCCTGTTATCTCTCGGAGTACAGGGTAGAGGAGTGTTAGCCACCATACGTCGAGGAGACAGATAGGAAGATCAGCGAGGCGAGAGCAACAAATTTATGCCGACTGTGGATTAGCTCATCTTACCTAAGGGACATTAACCCTGAGAATGCCAACTGACCCAGCCTGTATGCACCGGGTGGGGTCGTCGAACGATAAGCTTTCCACTACAACTACCTAACTAGGTTTTTTTCCACCTTTTTCATACTTACACTTAGCTATACCGCTATTCAGGGTTATCTATCCTGAAAATTGTAAACGATGTCTCACTGAGAAATTGAGTTAACTACAAACTTTTGCAAATTTTCAATATGGTTTAATATAAACATTTTTTGCATAGCATTATTCAACTCGACATCTTTTAAATATGATTTTAACGTTCATAATGAAATTGAATGAAAAATAAATTTTATTCTGGGACTTACTGTCCCCTAAGAATAATGATTCTTCTATTATTATATTATACTTATAATGCACAATTCATAACAATTGTCTGACCATATTACTTACAAATTAAATACTTTAGTGATTACGGCACTTATTGTCGACATGGAAAAAAAGAAAGTAAAAAAAAAAAATACATTCATATGAAAAGATAAAACAAATCTAAATATTTACTTTACTGCTTACATATTTGCGGAAGATTGGTTGTCTGAAAGTTTTAGAAATAAACTATAACGTATAGAAATAACTTATCAATTGCTTGTGAAGAAACTACCCACTTGAAACTACCCACTACAATAAAAGTTTATAATGAGCGTCCCGAGGCCATCTTCTCACCAGAAACCTCGGAGAAATATCAGGAACTTTGGGAATGGGAAGCAAATTAAAAGACAAGTGAATTTGAATTGTTATGGATTTTACTATCAAATTATAGTTATCTGGTTTGGGGTAAATCAGCAATATATGGAACAAATATGTCTCCATGGATAAATTTATTGGTGAAAAAATAAGGAGTAATCAAGCTTTTCGAAGGAATATGGACAGTAAAGATACGATAGAAGATGAATTTGATGGTGTAGTAGAGCCCACGATCAAGTCGGTAATTCCAAATAGGTCTAATTACTGTCATGTAAATGACTCTTTTGTAATTAATCGGCACCTTAGAGTGTTTGTTTAATAAATGCTGAAAATTTACTCCACGAATTATTTTTTACTTTATGTTTTTCACAATTTAATTATTGATAAAATTATTCAGATAAAATATTCTTTGACTTTGTTGCAATTGATTGTCTTTACACGTATTTTAATAAAAGGAAAATAAAAAAAGTTTATCTCAAGAACTAGGAAAGCAGATTTGACAATAAATAACTCTACATTCTTTTAAACCACGACGATTTTGTTAAGAAAAAAAAAAAGAATAGTTTTAAATTTCTTCAATATTCTGAAATATAGCAATTTAAACGATATGAAAGATTAAATTTGACCAGTAGCCTGTTGATAAAGATCAACCCACTGACACTGATCCCAACGACTAAGAAGACGATGGAGTGTTACAGCTAAATTACAAAGTATAATCAAAGATATAAATAGTGTATTTGCATGGAGAAGGTTCAGTGCCAATGGCACCAGCTGACCCTTAACCACCTGAGAATTTGGCCTATCTCCTCTGTAATCCAAGAAAGGAATTTTACTGTCTACATCGTTTTCACAAAGGAAACGAACCACTAAATTAATTCAAATTTACAGGTTGTGTCTGATCTGCATGCGAAAATACTATGAATAAATTGTATTTTCTAGAATTTTATGTATTATTTTTTTCTAAATTATCCCAGCGCCATATTCAGGACTACAAATTATGGCGATATATTATAAACCCTTATAAAAATAAAATAGGGACTTTGTAGATGTTAAAGCTTGATATGGATATTTTTTTATTGTTTTAATTTCTTTTTGCGTTAATTACATTTCCAATAGGGAGAAGAAAATTATGTTAAATATTAATAATGAATAGCCATTGTAAATAATTATAAGTAATATGTTAAATCCTTAATGTCTATTATATATACATTTAGGTTTTAACATATTACTTATAATTATTTACAATAGCTATTAAATCAGTTTACGGCTTACAGTAACAACATATGGTAACAACAAAAAAAAATACATATGAGCATCGTTAGTGACAATAAATGTGCAGTATTTTTTTTTTCTTTCACCCCTACCTTAATCACATTCAAAAATTTTCATTTTTCAAAAAGCACTCACCGGCAGTAGAAAACGTCAATTTCCAAATAATAACGATACCACATCTTAATTTGTTCACGTAACTTGAACCAGGACTTAATATTCACCGATATAAATTGTTATATAGGGTTTTTTTCCATGAGTTGAATTTTTTTCACAAGCAGTTGTTTGTATTTTTTAAATTTTGATATTAGTTTATGATACTAATTACAGGGATTTTTTTTTTCTGTTCATTTAATGTATTTACTGTGGGAGGAGCATTTTCTATTTATTTTTTTTCCTTCTAGATTTTTTTTTGTTTTTTTCTTTTACCACAATTCATAACATATATTTTTAATAAAATACTAACTATAAATTACATTGATTTTTATTAATAGTTTTTCTTATAATAATTGTTTATTTTCAGGTTTTCCCAATTTCCATTCACATTATTAGTATTTTTTTTTCTTTCTTATATTTATTTTTATCGTTCGGCAATAATTTTAACCAGCGTTCACCTTAACAGTAACAGAAAAATAATAAAAACCCTCACCCCAACAGTAAAGAAAGAAACAAATGCTAATAAACTCTTATATTTATTTTTAAACTAAAAAAATATATTTTTGTTTCATAAATACAAAACATTTGCAAACTAAGTAATCTCTCCACCGAGGAAAATTCTGCCTGAGAAAACAAATCAATATTATTGGTATTCGTAAGAAATAAACTGGTAAGTTTACAACATTCAAATAATGTTTAGCTATTAGTTTATCAGCTGTAATGTTGACGAGTGATTACATATAACCCATCGTTTTATGACAGGGAATGCAATAAATAAAAACAGTTAAGAAATATTTTATCACATAAAATAATAAAATAGCGAGGTGGCTTACAAATATAACCTCACATATTTCTGCATTGATCTGCATGCTCCTCAGCTGCAATTTTTCAGACCATTCATCGTCTGCAAATTAGAGCCTTTCAAGGTGATCAGCGACAAGCTCTGAATCATTCGCATATATCAATACCTCAAGAAGTGTGTCCTTCTTTTACATTTTTTCTAGATGATTTCCATAATGAAAAGAAAGAGGCTTAGAGAGTCTCAATGTTTAGCACTCTTGTAAAAATAAAATGCCCTCTACTCGGAACTGGCTAGTCACTATGCCTTTTTCTTCTTGGTATCCTGTCTTAATTGCATCAGTATGATTTTGTGTATTCACAGAGACGTCCCATATTTCCTGCCAGAAGACCGAGTCGAAAACAATCCGCAAAACTAGGAGAGCTAGATACAGTGCTTTACTTCTATCCCATGCCTTCTCAATGGTTATTCTTAAGGAGAAAATATGATCTTAGTTGTCTGCCATCCAGGATCCATCCTGCTCCTCATCTGCTTCAACTAACCTCCTTAGTCTATGAAAAAAAATAAAAATAATAATAATAATAAAATAAAATTAAAAAAAAATAAAAATGGGAAACTACGATTTCTTATTCTGATTCATTAGATAGAGTTGGCTTACTTGCTTACCTCAGATAATAATTTCAATATGAAGAAGTTAGTCTTTTCTGAAGAAGATAAAATCACATTCGAAGGAAAGAGGCAAAGCTTTCCGATCGTTCCCATCATGCTGGTAGTATGGTTGTATGGTATTATATGATAAGGTTTTCTTTATTCTGATAATCATTTCAGTTACACTGGAATACAACTAATAAGCTCTTCGAATCATATCCGAGAATCTAGCTAGTCATCAGGAGGACCACTACATATTAATAAGTAGAATCATGATGAGGAAAGAAAGCGCGAATTGCCAACATTTCTTTTAATATAGATTTGTATATGAAGTTTCTTTTCATCTGTTTTCAGTTTAAAAAAAAACTCCCTACAGCCTCCCTAAAAACTCACTCCCTGAGAAATTTTATTTCTCAATGATAATGCAAGATTAAAAGAATTGCAGAAAATAAATGTAGAATAATATTGTGTCAGTTTGCGTAATAGTAAACGTGGTGATAGAATAAAAGATATATTCCCTTTTTTGGTAGCCATGTTGATAATTGGAGACTTTAAATTTTCAGTAGACTATTGATCAATAAGTGCTTCTGGAACTTTGTTATCCGAACAGTAAGTAGGTTCTAGTAAATAAAAAGTAATTCTATTTTCAACAAAACTTTGCACTTTTGCAAGTTCACCGGTTTGACGAATGCAAGGTTGATAGCAAAGTTTATTTTTGAAATAGCTCGATGGTGTAACTTAATAAATAACTTGAAGGGCTTCCAAGCTGTAACTGTGTTACGACACTGCGAAGTAGAAAACCTACTTCACTCTGTGGAACACCCTCATATTGAGTTATACTTCATTGCACTGCACCGCGTAGAATATGAGATTATAATTAATTTATTTCAGGTTTGAATTAAATGGGTATGATGCAACTTCGGTCCATGTTACGTAAGTGTTTCCTTCTTAACTACGTTCATTCCGCATTATAACCTGATCAGTAATTGTTGTTCGGATGCTTTTAGTAAATGTTTGCAATTGTATTTCATTTTATGAAGTGCTATTTAAAAAAAAAAAAGTTTTGTTTCTACTATATCTATAGTAGTAATAATGACCCAATGTTTTCATGCAAGCATTTAGGTAGTTTTAGAGTTTTGTAGAAGAAAAATGAGGAGCCATTATTATTCCATCAAAGTATGAGCGGTCAGTTAGTAACTTTTCGAATACCTTTTTATCAAAGGTACCTCCTAAACAAACCTAGAACAGACGTTTTCTAATTACTGGTAAGAAGTTTTATAGGAGAATTTATTCTTGTCTGTCCTATCTATTTTTTTCTTGGTTCAAAATTGCAATTTCTAAATAAAAAAACAAAAAACAGGTGAAGCTGTGATTGTAACATTCAAATAGTGGGAGAACAGGCTAATATAGATACGTACTAAGCATGTTAGTAATTGAAGAATTATTCTTGAGGCATATATTACACCAGATAATTTATAAAATTTAAAAGCATCTTTCAAGATTTATTTATTCTACACCGACCTAATTTTAATTAGTTTACTGAAGAACATTTTTTTTCTTAGGTTGGCAATTCGATCTTATTTCTCCCCACTTCAAAACTGATAAAAAAAAAAAAAAAATTAATCTGTATAAGTTCTATGTATGAAAGTCCCCAGACGTTACTTATACGATGCTTTCAGACGTCTCGGGGCGTAATTAGATACCAACTGGGAAGCCAGTTGGAAAATTGCTAAATTCTAGTGGCTATGGAGCTTATAGGTTCTTGTTTGGGTTCAATTCAACATGTGGAATATTTCGATCATTACGGGTAAGGTTTTTGTGACACAATAAGAAGTAATAAGGAGCATAGAGGATTGTATAAAGGATATTAGATTGTAAGAATTAGTATGGATAAGAAATGAGTTAGAAGATTTAATGGAGCTGAAAGTTAAAATATGTATGTATTTCTAAAATAATATTAATTGAAGCTTAAACATTTCTCTAGTAAATGTTGAATAGTTGATAACGACGAGCAGTTTCTTTCTTTTCCGTCTTGTAAGTCAATTTCATTGGTGTAATATTATTGATAGATACTGGAAAACTGAAAATCATATATTTACGACGAAGGGATTTTATTATTATTTGTTGATATTTTCATTCTTATTAATAGTCAAAAACAATGATGGGTGCATATATATTTTTTTTTCTATATGCTCGGTTTTCTTAGCATGATAGCTTATAATAAATTATTTGAGTCTAGGAACAAATGGAAGAGTAACCTACAATTGCTATTGATTTAAATATTATTTTCTTCATAATCATTGGATTCATCACGAAGTTTCATTGAACAGCTCAATAGCTCAAAAGAATGGTCATTCCTTAAAAACTTTTTCCTTGATAAATTACCAAAATTCCTCTGAGAAATTAAAAAAAAAAAATAAGGCCCTCAGTAGGCTTTTGTTTCCTGAAAATGGAATCCACCTCACCTCACCATTCAAGTTTCTTTGCTAAAAAGAAGACTAATTCATCAACAGCTACTGCCAATCTAATTTTTTTTATTTTCTTATCCAGAACTTGAATGAGTGATCCTTCGGTCTGTTGATTTCATCTTAGGACGAATAAATATTCAAAATTCATACCATTAGAGGTTAAAAGTTAATCTTGAAAAGGAAATATTAATTGTTATAAAATTATCTATCCCTTGTGGCAATCATTTTCGCTATCAGAAGCATTCTCCTTGACATTCCAATTGATGTGTAACAGCGACACAATAAATCAAACCTAACTAACTGCTTTTAGGAATTTTATAAAAAGATCAAAAGCCTTCCAAGATATCAAAGAGCTTAAATCATTTATTATGAATCTTGGAATCCACTGTGTCAGCAAATGTAAGGCGAATTTAAAAATGAATATTTTTCCGCAATGTTTAGGAATTATACTTATTAGCAATATCAAGGCAAAGAAGAGCTTTACCTTTACAGCAAAGAAAGTTCTTATATAAAAATTATATGCTATTGTGCTTATTGCGAAATAAAGTTGTCCAAGTATGTATTACAGAGTTGGCAAAGGAACAGGCTGTTTCTTCACGTGTTAATGGTACTTCAGAAATAGTTATCAATACTGTTCAAATGACATTTAATAGAAATGACAAACAAATCTCAGAACTTTTTTTTAAAAAACGATTCTTTTATTCCAGATTTTTCGAATCTGCCTCAATTTAGGGCAGTAAGTAATAAGGACGGTTTTAATCGGACCATCTCAACACATTAAGAGTTTGAGCAGCACAGTTTGACAGGCTTCTACTGTGTATCGAGAAACAATATTAAATTAAATAATGAATATTAAAAATATTTAAACAACGAACCTCAATACAAATACTATTCAAAATGACGTAGAATTGATTTTATAAAATGTCTAGAACTCGCTTCTAATTTTAGAGCCTCGTTGTTTGCAGCGGCTGATATCAGTCTGAGCACACATCCCTACTTAGTTTACACTAGCTAATAAACAATATCGATTATTACCGTCATAGAAACAGTATTAAATTGCTGTCTAGTGAAAAACAACTTTAGCTAGCCCAGTTTTAAGAATTGAGAAAAGTAAAATGCAATAACTATAATCTCCAGTGGCTGGAATAAAGTCACCCTTTGGCAACTCAAAATGACTGAAACCGTTAGAATTTATCGCTTCTAAGAATATAATCGTTTTCTAAATGAAAATTAAAAACACAAAAAAACAATACAGTTATAAAATAAATAAAGGCTTAGCGAACCCGAAGGTTCGATGTCGACATCACCAACCGTTGACCACACACCTCCCTCTAACCCACCCCTAGGGCTGGGCGATAGTCGATAATTACTATCGATATATCGATAGGTCATGCCTATCGATGGTCACTATCGATAGATTTCTTTTACTCTCTTAAGTTTTGAAACCCTCGGAATTACGCTGATCTGTCTCTGTCCAGTGTCGAGTTCTTTTGAAATTGAATTCGAAATTCCTAGAGATCATGGGTTCACTCAAAGATTAAGCCAAAGGAAAGCAGAAATGCTAGTTTTTCTTTTGGGAAATATGCGGCTCAAGAAGCAATGTAGACTCTTGAAATTAACTAATTCGTTATTTTTCTTTTCTGAAGATTTGATTTGCTCATTATTATTGTAACCATAAAAACTGTTAATACTTTTTAAAAATTCAAATAAATTAGTTTTTCTTTCTCATCTTCATGATATAATCTTATAATTTATAATCCTGCAAATTTTAAATAGTAAGTAGATAATTGAATTTAATTAAATTAGTTGAAATTTTTTATTGAATACCTTATAATACCTTTATAAAAAAAGAAGCTACTATCGAAAAACTATCGATAGCAATCGATAGTTCTCAACCGATAGTACCGGTCTATCGATAGTGCTAACTATAGACTATCGCCCAACCCTACCCACCCCCTCAAAATCAAAATCCCTCAGGTCGGCCCTGACGCAATCCTCCCATCTACTTCTTGGTCTACACCTCGGTCGTTTACCCGACGGCACAAAACTGATTACTTTTTTCGGAATTGTGAACTATAATATATTATAATATATACTATAGTATACATATTTGTATATATACTTATACTGAACTATATAATATACAATGCAGTTATTAGGATACAAAATAATTTAAATCAATTGTTAAAAACCAATTTATTAAGATACTCAAAAATGAATAAAAAACCTGTACCGTTACACCCATGAGGGGTCGTGGGTTCAGTACTAGGTGAAGTATTGTTTCTTGACCAACGGTTGTACAAGGAGGTGATGTGGTCAGCAATTACGCTCAACCGCCAGGTTTTCCTTCTAATTAAGGGTACCCACTTTATAGAGGTTGTGCGTGCCCAAGGAGGATTTCCAGACTCCAAATTCGATCGATAGTCGAAGAAAAAGAAATTAAATTTTTTGCCTTCAGACGGAGCATGGTAGCCTAGTGCCTTACTCACTGAGCGACTCCGCTCGTAAAAAAAGAATGGAGATACGAAAATGATGTTATATGAATTGCACTATAGTTGAAAAAGAAAACTAATTAAAGTCTCCATGTCTAGTCTTCCATTTCTCTAGCAACCTGATTTCACTAAACGACATTTATTCTTATAAGAAATCTCGTTTGAGGAAAAGGGGCGTAACTCAAGGATAACGTAAAAAATTTTCAAGAGATAAAATAATTTTAAACGAATAGCCATTAATAGAAATAACAACCAGGTTTTGCGTTCATTATTTGGCGAGGTTGTGCAAGGTGATGATATGGCCGCAACGCTATTCAACTATCAGTTTTTTCCCCCCGATTTAAGAGTAACCACTTTAGAAAGGCATTCCCCTGGAGGGCCCCCACGACTGATATAACAAAATAAATAATCATCTGATTAAAAAAAAAAAAAATGTTACTCAATTTCCACTACATTAGTCGTATCGTAACACTCACATTTCAAACATATACCTACATTCAATTCATTTATTTACCTTGTTTAGGATAAAATATTTTTTTCCAATTTTTTTAAGGTTACCCAACAATAGCTATCGTAATTCTTCTTTATTGTATACTGGCATATGTGTTATGTAAACTGTATGACGAATACCTATAAAAAATTAAAATTGTGGAATGAAGTTTAGTGGTTGTCTAATATCATTTGTTTCTTTATCATTTAATAAACGAATTACTGAAGTTAATTTTTTATTGAAAATTCCATTTGGTTGAATATGGAACGGTGATTAAATGATATTTTTCTAGCCCGAATCAGTTAGGTATATCATGTAACATAGTTCTCGTTTCATAGTAAACTAGACTCTTCTATTTAATACGTAAACTCATTTAATTACTACGGAGCAGTGTTTTATTTGAATTTAAAATTATTGAGAATAATAAGTAACTAATTGTATTGCGCTGCAAATCATTTATATATAAAACATATTTATGTTTCTCTATCATATATACGTTTTGTTCGAATTTTCAGTCAAATTTTTAAAAAATGTTTTAACACTTTTGCCCTTGTCTCCCTCTCCTGAAATTTAAACTAGATCTACTAGAAAACTGCACCTACCATTTGCGAAAACTACTACTCGAAATTGGATTTTTGTCATACCAGTCATGGAAAAGTAAAAAAATATTGAGTTTCTTCTCCTGTTTGTGGTGCCAATGTCAATAATATTAATTTGTAAAAAAAAAAAAAAAAAAAAAAAAAAAAAAAAAAAAAAAAAAAAAAAAAAAAAAAAAAAAAAAAAAAAAAAAAAAAAAAAAAAAAAAAAGAAAAGTACCTCAGACACCATCTACATCACAAAATATGGTGTGACAACTTTCTTGCACTGGACTAGACATGACCCCAATGGCGGAGACAACAGTACAAGCTCTTGGCCACAACTCAAGACTCCCCATTAATAACTGACTGACATTCTAACAGGATACTTCGTGCGCTACGAGAGCAACGAATTGGAACAGTGCGAAAATCGTCCAAACATATAGATCACACTTCTAGGTTCAAAAATAAAGCTATAATTAATAAATAGGTTAGAGGATATCTACTAAAATAGATAACAATGTTTAGTACGTCCTGGGGCCGTTCCAACAATGAGGAGAAATAACGTTACTTCAATTTTCACGTAAAATTCGAATGAAGATGCCAAAGCGATAAAAAAAAAAAATAACTGTTATTAGAGGACTCACAGGCAAAATTATAACTGGAAAGTAGCGGTATAGGAGCAGAAGGATAATAATTTTAAAAATGGAAATGGAGAAAACCATGCAATTTTGAAACGATTCCCCTAAAACCTCTTTCTTAAAACTCTTCTTAATTTGTTTAACTCATGACTCTTAATTATGAAACAACTCTAGAATCCAATACCAATAATTGTTAAAATTTAACTATCCTGGAAAATATATTTGATGATTGTAGTTATTTTTATTGATTGGATAACATTTTTTCTTTTTTAATATCCATTTATTGAAATTTACAACTGTATAAATATGTACATCAAGTAAAATTGTTAATAAAGATGACAATAACATGTAAACATTTGAAAAGAACTACTCATCAGTAGGACTGCAAAGAAAATTCTACACTAGAAGATGTCTAGGCCATCTTCTTTTCAAACGCCTAGGAGGATTATCGGGGATGGAGTGGGAAGCGAGTTGAGAAACTAGTTGATTTGAATGGTTATGGAGCTTACTATGAAAGAATAGGTTGCCTGCTTTGGGACAAATCAGCAACATATAGAAAATTAAGATCTTTATGGATAAGTTTATTAGTGACAAAGTAAGGTGCATTGGGGATTTTTCGAAGGATTTTGGATTGTAAGGATTGAATAAGAGATGAATTGGATGGTATAGTGGATCCCCAAAGATCAACTTCAGATTACAATTTAAAATACAAGAAACTGCCGACTGCTACAACATTTACTAGACAAGCGTTCAAAGCTCCCAATAAATTAAAAAAGACTTACATGACATTAATTAGACCTATTTGGACATACGGAGTTGAGCTTAGGAGCTCCACTTAACCTTCCAATTCTTTTTCTATCCAATCCTTACAATGCTCCTTATTATGTCACAAACAAACATATCCATAAAGATCTTAACCAGATGTCGCTGATTTAGCCCAAACCAGATACCTATCCTCTCATAGTAAGCTTCATACCCACTCCCAACTTGCCTCACACTCCAATCGAGGTAGCCCTGGACGTCTGAAATGAAGATGGCCAATAGACCTTCATGCAGAACTATTAAAGTGCTACTACTAGTGAGTAGTTCTTTACATTTCATTTTATCCATTTTACTCAAAAAAAACTTGTTGTATATAATGTATACAGTTTTAAATATTAAGTCGTTTCAGACTACTTCAACATTTACTAGGCAAACGTTCAAAGCTCCCAATTAATTACAAAAGACTCATATACATGTCCGTGATTAGACCTATTTGGACGTACTGAGTTGAGCTTTGGATTCACTAAACTAAACTAAACTAAACCATCCAATTCATCTCATATTCAATCTTTACAATCCAAAATCCTTCGTAAAATCCGCAATGCTCCTTACTTTGTCACCAATAAACTTATCCATAATGATCTTAATGTTCCATATGTTGCTGGTTTAGCCCACACTAGATACCTATCCTTTCAGAGTAAGCTCCATAATCACTCAAATCCGTTAGTTTCTCAACTTGCTTCCCACTCCATTCCTGATAATCCTCCGAGGCGTCTGAAACGAAGATGGCCTAGAGACCTTCTAGTGTAGAAGTTTTAATAAAGTGCTACTGATGAGTAGTTCTATTCAAGTTTTAACATTTTATCATAATCGTTCAATACATTTACTTGATGTATATATTCTGTACAGTTGTAAATTTCAATAAATTTTGGTATATATTTATATACCAAATATATATTTCATATATAAATATATATATATATATATATATATATATATATATATATATATATTAAAAAAATTTTTTAAAATAATATAGAAATGTTAAAGCGCGACTGTCGGATAAAAAAAGGTACGATTGTTTTATCTTTTCTTTTATAGATTTGTCAAAAATTGCATTTATTTATTTATGTTAACATTTTGACCAAACGTATAAAGCAAATAATAACCCATTGTTAATTGTAAAAGAAAAAAGAAAACAGCCTAAGGGAATTTAAATAATTTATTTAATTTTTTTCTACCATCAGTTGACTATATCATTATTATATGAACTGAGAGTTAAACTTTCTCTAAAGAAAATAAAAGGAGGATCATCAGGAATGGGGTGGGAAGCAAGTTGAGAAACTAACGAATTTGAGTGGTTATGGAGCTTACTATGAAAGGATAGGAATCTGTTGTGGGCTAAATCATCAACATATGGAACATTAAGATCTTTGTGGATAAGTTTATTGGTGACAAAGTAAGGAGCATTGCGGATTTTTCAAATTTATTTTTTTAAATTTTATATTTCACCATGAACCTAACGTTGATACTAACTATAAGCAACTCATTTACTATACTTGATAGTTATAGTGTTGTGTTGCCATAGCCCGTTGCTAGATATCAAGTTTTTTATGAACCAAAGCCACCTTGATCCTTATACTAATTATTATCCCAATAACCCGGCCATTAAGATACTATGGCGCTTATATTTATTATCGTTTAATTTAAATTATAATTTCTTAACAGTTTAAAGCTTGTCCGATTGAGATTGGACTACTTTATGCCAACAAGCAATTAATGTTGTTTAAGCAATCAAGATTAAACGAATGTTCAATGACAAAATATCAGATCGATAGCAATAGTTACTCGATAGCTAATGATTACCTATATATGGATTTAACCTTTAAAGTTCAGGTAAGGAGGTCGTGAACTGGATGAAACAAGACGCCGGCAAGTTCTAGGCGCTCGTCATAATCAAGTGTATCTACGTCACCAGCACCGCGTGAATATAATCTAAGCAATAATCAGTCACTGTTGAAGAACATCTACTACAAAAAAAAAAAAAAAAAAAATATATATATATATATATATATATATATATATATATATATATATATATATATATATATATATATATATATATATATATATATATATATATATATATATTGGCAGCATATACTAAGTTGTTACACAAGTCCTTGTGTTTTATTTTAGTTACAAATCATCATTGAACACTACTCTTCAAAGTAATGTCTATTGTTTCCAACTACTTTGACTTATTTTTCTTTCTGGAATTGACTTTATTATGGTACTGCTCCTTTGGTTTTGAGGTAACATTTACATCAAATTACGCGTAACGATTACAAGCAATTATAAAATATCTGACATTTTAAAAATGGGTCATTTATCTATACATACAATAATCTTATGGTGCATTATTATCTGGGGTACAGGCTGCAGGATGCAGCAAAACGTTTATTCTTTTCTGATTAAATTATTTTTTATTGGCTAAACGTGAATGTCCAGGAGCAATTCCGTGATGCAAAATCGTTTGGTTCCTGTTCATCTAATAGAGGTACTTTGCAATTAAAATTGTTTTTCCTGCTGTTCACAGTGAAAATTTTATTCCATTCCCCAACAATTATGCAAAAATTGAATTATTATTAATATTCAGCATTTTATAGCCAGTTCATTGCCGTATTTGTTTTGCCAGCGGGGTTCTCTGGATTGTTTGCTTAATCCTTTCGCCAACTTTAACGCAATCAATAATGAAGTCATTAAAAATAGCTCAGTGCATGTCATTATAGTTAGCTGTGCCCCGAGCTGCTGTTATTTGTTGTACTATAAATGACTGCTGAGCTTTATCGTAATATGATATTCTAACATTTCCAAGAAGGGCTAAACGCCGTTGAAACATCTCGCTGGATTTGTGTTGTACAAATTTGGGCCTGATGATATAAAAAAAATGATGATTTTTACGTTAAAGATGTGGTCCTATCGTCCTCCAACCGTAGATAACGAAAACAATTGTGGGAAAACATCGTACAGAAGCTTTCATAATTTAGTTTTCATAATGAGAACGATTGGCAACATGCGTCTTTACGCACTCGTGTAAATTTGTTTGGCTGAAATGTTCTATCTAACTCTCCTTAAAGTCCTGAACTTGCACCATCTGACTACCACCTTTTCCGGACTCTTCCAATTCTTTACAAACAATTCCAGAACCAGGATGCCTTCAAACAACACTTTGAACATTTTTTGAATGAGAAACTTCATATTCGATCCCCCAAATCGTTTGTCCAATTACATTTTATTAAATGGGAGCATACAGCATTTAGAATTAAAATGTTTGCAAAAGAAAAAAGTGGTTTCATTTAGGTAAAAAAAAAATCCCAAGAACTGTTGACCGAATCTATTTTTTTTCTTATTATAGAAATGTAGTACTATTTCATGGGATCTATCGAAAATAATAAAAAAAAGTAGTAAAATTATATATATATATATATATATATATATATATACACACATAGAATAGAATAGAAAAATAATCGTACAGTATTTTATTGTAGATTGTAATTGTACATAATTGTACTTAAAAATAACAAATAAGTACAGAAATAAAAATAGTTACATCTGGTCAGAGACATAATGAATAAATAAAATACAGAAGAAATAATAATATAACAATGATAATTCAACGAATGGAATGATAAATAGATTCTTTATATATATATATATATATATATATATATATATATATATATATATATATATATATATATATATAAGATAAAGTTTGTATAACGAGAGCTAATAATAAATTCAAGGATAGGAACATCAAAGGAAAGGTTTCCTGCCTTCAATTAAGTCTTGGTATTGTTTTTAGTTAGTTATGCCCTTCAGTAAATTGGTGGCAAATATTGTTATATGATCGTCTCTGTGCTGTAATGGTTACGTCTCTGATTACGATCCTAGCAACAGTGTTTGGCCAGGGTTTCGATACAATATCAGAAGCTAAACTAGACAATGAGGCAGCTGCCATTATTGATACAGAACTATGATTTCAATATAATAATACATAATATCTTTCTTTGATTCTATTTATTTTTACATTAATTTAAGAAAAAACAACAAAAAATTAAAAATTCGTTTTATTCATTAACTTATTAACGGCCAACAGGCCGGCTTTTAAAACTTAATTATTATTAAATTATGTGATTGATTCCAGGAATTAGTTGGAAAACAGCTATGATTAAATTTTGATGATTTTTCAGCTATGATTAAATTTTGCCCACCTCTGCATGACAATAATTAGACCCATTTGAACACACCGAGTTGAGCTTTGGGGCTTCTCTAAACCTTCCAATTCTACTTGTATCTAATGCTTACAATCCAAAATCCTTCGTAAAATCCTCAATCCTCCTTATTATGTAACAATCACATTTATCCATAAATATCTTAACCAGATACCTATCCTTTCATTGTAATGTATATACCCACTCGAATCCACTAGTCTCTCAACTTGCCTCACACTCAATTCCCGATAATCCTCCGAGGTGTCTGAAAAGAACATGTCCGAGAGACCTTCTAATGTCGAACTTTTTTAAAGTGCTACTAGTAAGTAGTTCATTACATGTTATTGTCATTGTAATCATTTTCCTCAAAATTACTTTTATATAATGTATACAGTTGTAAATATCAACTCTTGTTAATATTTGAAAATTATATCGTTGAATAGAATTGTTTTAACATGTTAATCGATTGTGTTTAGAAGTTGGTGGCATTTCGTGATATAAGGAAGACTTCCCAACATCCAAGAGCCATTTACATAATTACTGATATAATAATCGGCTTGTGCCAAACCTCCGAGGAATTTGTTTGGACCGGTTTGTAAAGATTCGAATAGAATGTATCAACTCAAATCGCAGTAGTTATGAGCCCCATCACGCAACTTAAGTAAAAGATATACGGAGAGGGATATGAAGTGCTCATTTGAAGGATGAATTCAAAATGGTATTTGAAGTAACTAATACGATTACAAGTTATTACGAAACCATTTATTAAGAACCAAATGATTAGAATAAAAAATAAATAAATAAATAAAAACTTGTTAGTTAGAAAAGCGCAGACTTGTTTTAAAGAGTGACAATAGTAAAGAGTGCACAATTAAGAAATGATATTAAAAATTATTTATAAAATGATATTAATATCATTTATTTATTAATAATGGACGGAATTTCGAAAGATAATTTTTTACGGCGCCCTATGATGTCCTGTTATGAATATTGAAGGTCTAAGGGTCAATTGGAGTCCTCAGTGTAGGGACTAGTCCGTGGTAGCGGCCACTAAGGAACAGTATTGATGCCTGGGAGAGAAATTGTTGGGACAAAGAAATAAAATATCCAAAAAAAGAAAGGAAAAAGTGAGAGGGAGGGGGTGTGGACCTTAAAAATGCCAGGCTGGAAAAAGAAGGAGAGTTGATCAAGAAAGAGCTCTTGCTTGAAAGAGGCGGTAGAAGGTTGACCACGATAGAGATGATTGAGACCTGGCAGAGATGAACCCCCACGGCACCGACTCAGACCTAACGCCCTATCGATAAGTACCCACCCTACAGTGTAACAGCTAGTATCCTTCTATAAAATACTACCTAACAGGGCAGTCTAAGTATAACAATTTTAAAAGCATTTATAGTTTCAGATTTCTAAAACCATAAATATAATAAAAGTATATTCTCATTAATAGTAATAATTCTTTACCTAAATGCCACTAAATAAAAAATAAATAAATCAAATAAGTCAGAAATAGAAATAGAAGGGACTATAATATGGCACAAGGAACTGCAGCAAATATATATATATATATATATATATATATATATATATATATATATATATATATATATATATATATATATATATATATATATATATATATATATATATATATTATTAAATGAACCACCAGCTATGAGTAACATAATGAACCTCACTCTATACAATATGTAAAGTGAAATAAATAAATTTAAAGAAACAATGATAATAGTAAAAATTAAAATTAAAGTTAAAGTTAAAAATACAATCATAATCTATATACAAAATATCCACTTAGCATAGGGATACCCGAACTGAACCTGTTACCCCACTTACGGGGGGGGGGGGGGAAGCCAAGTTCAAAGTGATTCCAGTGCTGCTTTTTCAGTTGCGTCAATATTGGTAACATTCAGAGAAGGCTGAGTGAGCGCCTTATAATATAGCCCTCGGGACATTAGTGGAAGATGGCCATAGCCAGAACTCCATGTAGAAGTTTACAATTAATCTCGAAGCCACTGCCTTTCCTACCTATGAGGAGGACTATAGGGATGTTTAGAACTGGATAGATAATTAGAAATAGTCGAAAAAATTATAGAGCTAATAATAAAGTAATATAGTCAATAATATAATAGTAACATATAATAACTTGATGTTTATGATTCTTGATGTTTATTTCTTCCATCACTTGCAGTTCCTAAATACCTTTCAGCGTGGAAAATGATAATCAATAACCTTAGCCAATGATGCATCGACATAAATATTAATTGGCTACTTTGAAAAATATCAAAAGAAACAAATTTCTGAAGAAAGGCCAATATCGTTTTCTTTTTCTTTTTTTTTTTTAAGGAAAATTGTTATCTAAAATCAACCAGGACCTGCTAGTTAGGGAAAATCAAAAGTATGATTCTCATTATTTTTAATTTATTTCTAAATTATTTGTCTGAAATCAGATATATATATTTAAATTAGAAATCATGGCTAAAGTCAGGGCCGGCGATAGCCAAACGGGCCCCTCAACCCCCTCCTTCCCAATATGATCCAAAAAATACAATTTATTTTTTTACAAAAGTAAACATCTAATAAACTACAATGTTTAATTAATTTTCTAATACGTTAAATTGCAGAATCGGTCATATTTAACAAGAATCGGTTATATAATACAACGAAAGAGCTGGGCCTTGGGGATTTTCCCCTCCCTGCCACTCCCTCTCAGCGGCCAGAGTCGTAAGACTGCCCTGTTAGGTAGTATTTTATAGAAGCATACTAAATAAAAAGTCGATGCGGAAATCTCCGTCAGAAGGATGAGAGGAAAACCTAGGCTCCGGTGAAAGGACCTCGCCAACCGAGAAGGAACTATTCACCAAGACGTAGACTGGCAACACGAAATGGAAAATAGACGACAATAGAGATCCTAGGCCTGACGTCAACGTAGTGAGTTGAAAAGCTATTTATTGTCAATAATATAGGCCAGGTATATTTGCAAAAAAAAATAAAATAAAAATAAATAGGGCTCAGAAAAAAGTTTTGCTATAGTTTTATTTTTCTCATCCTTTAAATTTTGCCGGAAACGTTGTTTTTGGGCACTTTTTGACCACATTTTTCTGTTTTTTCGACTATATCTCGATAAGTTAGCTTCTTTTTTTTTAGCAAAAGTCACAATTTACATATTAAAGTATGTAACAAAATTTGTCTACTTGTTTACTTTGTGCATAGTAAATTTGGAAAAAAAAAAAAAAAAAAAAAAATGCTTATTTTTCGAGATAAGGAGATAGTAAAAAAAAAAAAAAAAAAAACTAACAAAAAAAAAAAAAAAACGGGAAAGATTCGAACCCATGTTTTTTTCTATACCGGCCTCTCTGAGAACCCTCCCACTAACACACTAGATCTACACATCCCCAATTATTATTTACTTAAAAACAATAACATCCTGATTTTTATAATTACTCTCCGTTCAAATTTTTTTACTCTCAATTACTCTCAACAACTATATTATAGAGGAAAGAAATATATATTTCGTTTATTACCAATACCATACAACGTACTGTTATTAAAAAATACAGTTAGTAAAACTGTATACTGTTAGTAAAATTATAATAAAAAATGCTCTCAGTTCCATAAGTTATAATTTCGTTTTAACCTACTTACTACTTAAATAAAGCTTCTTTTTTTATTTTTTTAAATATAAATATATGTTTTGGCTGGAGGTCTAACCTTATTTGGTGTAACATTTTTTTCATTTTTTCACATTCCGTTTGACTAGCTGGCACCAAAATGTTGGTGTAGCTCGGATCGAAACTTTGACGACAGTTCCCTAGTTAGAAGTTTAATGAAGAATATTTTTTGTTTTTAACATTCCCCGCTAGGACCGTAGGTTTAGCAGCTAGATTGCTTTCAATGAAAAAAGTCACGTTTGAAACCGCTATTTTCTTTCAACTTTGTTGTTGAATAATCATTGCTTATTAATTTAATTTACTAATTACCTTAAGTAATTTGATCCTTTCAATTCCAAGATATAAATTGGGAAAAGCAGCAGATCATAGATAGCCGTATCCATGATTTATAGTTTTTCCCAGTCAGAGAGAATTTGAGTTTGTTTGTTTTGTTTTTTTTCAAATATTTCAATTATCATTATCAATCTTAGATTATTTTTCTAAAAACTCACATGTTTCATAAATTCCGTTTTTTCCAACGAAACCGTACATTCTTATTAAATTCAGTTTTTATACTTTAGATTTATGCATATTTTATGAAACTGGAGGAACAAAAAAAAATCATAGAGCATTTATATTTTGTAAATTTATCTATAATTCAAACAATACTAATGTATTTTCACTGTAATATAAATATTTAAAAAACGAATCACTTTTATTTTTAAATTATGATCTATTCAGGATCTATCGAGCAGCCTAAGGATATTGTATTGTTAATATTAATATGACTGCATTTATTATATTTCCGACACGTTTCTCTAGACGCGCTGTACAGGAATCCGTAACAAAGCAAGGTTCATCAACGCTTGATGACTACTCAATTCATTATTTCGCTGTGAAAGCATAACAATATTAGCTCATGTTTTTTTTTTTAACTTTTTTTACTAAACACAACAGTAGTCATTATTTTAAAATAATAGTTAACCAGTATTTTTAACTATAAAATACTAATAGATCTTATACAATAATGAAATGTCGATATTAGCAGGAATATCATATTACGACACAGTAAAACCAGTAATGTGACTGTTCCTAGAAAACAATCGATTTTTATTGATAGCTAATTATCTACTTACTGTATGTGGATTATTCTCCATAATGATAAGGTCTGTATGAGTAGGTCGGAATGGGATTTAGGATATAGAGGGCTCTAGTGTTAAAAACAATTGATATTTTTTCGTCTTTAATAACTTAATTCTGCTAGATTGACATTATTTGCTAGAGGATTAAAAACGATTTCCTTCAAAAACCAACTATATCAACCGCAAACCGAATGTCGAATTGTTTACTGTAACACATTTTTTGTTCTACGGGATTTTTATTATTCCAGAACAAAGATTATTTTTCATTTCATTACATGTTCGTACTGAATTTCGAGCCTTAATACATGATTAATATAAAATATAAATGAAACCTACCATCTACAGTGTATAGTGAAAGAATTTAGTAACATTAACGATTCCTTTTAAGTAAAAATTGAAACCCAGACACTTTGTAATATTAATTTTTTTAAATAAGAATTTTTAAAATTTATTATTTGTTTGTATATTATTCAATACATTCACATTTTTAAATAAGTATTTGTAAAATTATTTGTTTGTTTGTACAGTTTTTTTAATAGATTTTATTTTATTTTATTTTTTTTGCTTCCGTATAGATTACTTTTTTTAATAGCAAAAAAAAGGAAGTTTTTTTTTTTTATTATTATTATTAATTTTACTGTGTGACTTTCAGTGGGTAATGTTAAGAATTAAATTTATAAAGTATGTTAGCTTTGATTATGAAAATTTATATTTAAATTGTGTAGTCCCGTTTCTAGACATTTTAAATTTTTTAAAAATATACATCTTTTTTAGTAATAATAAACAAGATTTATACATCTGTTAGTATTACATTAACCAGTAAAGGTTATTACTAATACGAGGGCATCTTAGCTCATCTTAGGAATTCTAACAAAAGAAATTACTTTTCAGTGAATTTTTATTTGATTAAAAAAAAAAAAAAAAAAAAAATATATATATATATATATATATATATATATATATATATATATATATATATAACTGCTAAATCATTCAGAAATGAAATAGCACCCAGGCCAGCAGGATATTCATTTAATAAATACTTTACTTTCGTTGTCGATAATCGATAATGTATCTGATAGCCAAGGCTCTTCACTTTAGCCAGAATTATTCCCTGCCTCACACCAGCCAGTGCACCAACTTGTTTCTTAAAATATTTACCTATCCCCGATTTTAAAATTCGTCAGTACTCGACCAATACTTTTATACAAAGAAAATTTATTGAACTAAAATATTAGACTTCAAGCAATAGCTATTTTAGGCCATCACCACTACTACTAAAGAATAACAGTATTTAAATCAAATTTAAATAAAAGTCATTCTTAATGATTAATTAGTTCATATGATTAAAATTCAGCATTTGAATTTTACTTGAAAGTATAAAATAGCAGTTAAATTTTTTAAAAAACAATAGTTAATACATGTTAATTTTTTAAAAACAATAGTTACTGCCCATTTGGATTACCAATTCATAAATTACAATTAAAAATTGATGCCCGATTATGCTTTTACGAAATCCACAAACGCTCATAATCAGCGCAATAGTTTTGAAAAACTATAGTTATGCGTGAATATAGCATTCCGGCTATAATTTTCAATTGCATGCTATAATACAAAATTTATAACGATAAAAAATAAAATTTCAATTATTAGTTAAAATTATATCAGTTTTTATTTCATGAGGACGGGCGAAGCCGCGACTGTGATGCTTGTTAGATCGTAACTGAATAAATTTCATGTTTAACGATTTTCGTTAAATATGATACTTATAGGGACTTGAACATATATTTACATACAATGACAAACAAATGTTATTTACTTTAGTTGAACACAAAAACAGTTGAAAGCTGCGCTATAGAAAACGTGCGAAATGACTAATATTATCAGAAGAAGCATATTTTTGTTTTAGGTTTAAGTTAAAACTCTTGGACCAACTAACTCCTATACACGGTTATATAACGATACGAAATTAAAAAAAAAAAAAAACACCGTCTGTAGCTGTTGTAAATAACATACTGAGTCAAAAAAAAAAGCTCGATTTTAATTTTATTTAGGACAAAAATGATTGAAGACATTTTGTATAAAATGTATAGGCATATAATGTACCTCAAGTAATATTACGTTAAATAATATTTAAGCCAGCAATAGCAGATACAGTAAAAACACGATCAACAATATTCTTAAAAAACAAATCCATAAAAAAAAACTATGAATGATATATATGTAACACCTCCACAGGATAAAGTTACCACGAAGAAATATATTTTGATACCATATTGCAGCCCAATATCCACCAAAGTCGGAAAGGAATTTAAAAATTAGGTTTAAACTCTGTATTTGAAATAGATATACCACTGTCATCATATTTCCCTTTGCCTAAAAACAAAATAGACCCTTTCCAAAAAAACGGTGTCTACGAACTAAAATGTAATGAATGTAAACCTAAATACATGGGAAAAACTGGACTAACGGTAAATCAAAAAGTAAATGAAAATATAAGATCGTGCAATAATAAGACCCAAAATTCCAACTTCGCTGGGACAGCAAAATGAAAATAACCACAAATTTAATAAAGACTCGGGAGTAAAAATAACATATCAAGTAGAAAATAGCCTTAAATTAAATATTTATGAATCATTAGAAATAATAAAATCGTTTAAAACCGACCCAGATTTTTGTTGAAATGACCAGATAAATACAGGAAGTCCCAGAGTAAACCCCCAATAATTTAACCTACCTTCCCCCTTCTCCTTTCCACGATGGATATATTTCAGATATCTGTTAGATCCCAGGTGAGTACAAATGTTTGATTTCTTGCCATACATGTTCGAAAACTTTAGTATATATACTATAGTACAATATAGTCCAAGTAACATAGTGCTGAAGTGCTGAAAATGTTGTATTTTTTGGAACTGAAATTGAATGTTTAACATTCGAAACTAGTATTCTAATAAAATAATTCCAACGGAAGTGTTAATTCTTCAGTCCTAATTAAAAAAAAAAAGATTAAAGGTACGTTCGAAATTAGGGGATATTTTATTGCTATCAAGGAATAAAACGCTGAATGATAAAACCATGAACACGTTACCATAGAACGCGATAGATCGCGATACACCTAAAAGCCGAGAGCGATACTTCCTGCCGCAACGCCAGCGGCGGAGTGGCGTCCGGAGCAGGTCGGCGCCAGCGCAACCCCCTCCCGCGATCTGGAGAGGTTATAAGAACAGGGGGACCGGGTAGCGGCATCAGTAGTGTACCAGGTGTTCCTCAATCCTCAGTGTGTGTTTGAGTAGTGCCATTCCGGCGATAGTATCTTCAATAGATCGTCCCTTCTTCCACAGCACTCAAGCAGTTCTCACACAGGTCGGAGAGAGTAAGTGGCATATTTGTTTATTGTCATTATCGTTGGCGATAAAGTCTATAGCTCATTAGCGACTTTTAAGAGATAACGTAGTTCAGAGAAATGAATTAATTGGTACTCGCATAAGCTATAGACCTTATTGCATAGTGTTGCATCTTCAATTTAAGAGTTTGTTGCAAAAAAAGGAGTTAGCTTCAGTCGGAGTTTGCAGCTTATGTAAAATCTTGTGATAAAAGAAAATTGGTGTATATATACTTGTTGTTTAGATGACAGCCGCAATTGTTAGTTATCATTTGAATTATAAGATGGGACTGCCTCTCATGTTTGTTTGTAGCAAGTTTGTTCAATTTACAAACTAGTCTTACATTTTATTATGAATAATTGATAAGTGGAGCTACCTCTTTTTTTCAGAAAACCCTTCAATTTCATGTATTAATATATTCCAACTGCATACAATTGGTGATTCCATAACTGATATTTGAAACAGTTAAATAAATTTCAGGATAAGATTAGGCAATGATTGCTAGCAGTCTTAAGAAATTCACCGAATCATAAAATAATACTTTCATTCTTCATTAATTAACATTCAACATCCAATGCCTAACATAACCAATTAGAAGCAGTAGGAGGATTGTACCTGCGTTCAATTATCATTACCAATCAAAACTTTGGAAAAAAAAAATTGACTTGATCATTAGACCAATCCTGCCAGTTATTTAGTATTTTTTTTTTTTTTTTTTTTTTTTTTTTTTTTTTTTTTTTTTTTTTTTTTTTTTTAATGTTATGATGATATTTATGTTGTATAGAACTCCGATTTAAAATAGAAACATTTAGCGCAATAAAAAAAAAAAATAAGTAAACGAATTATTCTAATATAAAAGATTAAGTAAGAACACGTGGCAAAACGTCGGTACCCTTTAAGATGTTAAGATGTTTTTTATCTAGATTGTTGGCTGGTAGTTATTTTGGTTCTGGATTCCGATCTAATCTGGCAGCTTCAAAAAACGAAGGAGGTTGCCAAGAGAGAATCCTTACGCCGGACCACGGGTCATCTGTCCAGCCGCACTTCTAGTCTGAGGAGGCAGTGAATCGGAATATCTTCTTCTGAGTTGATTTAATATATCTGTATTATAGTGAAGTACAATATTGCATAGTACAAATCATATGTTTAATAAGTATTCATATGAAATTTCTTTTTAATACCTTAAAAAAAAAAAGTAATTTATTTGAAACACCTGATTTTCTATAATGAGATAAAACAAAACACAATAGTAGGACCAATGAACTACAGAAAAAATTAAAACAAAATTATTTAAATTAATAATAAATGTACCATGTGTGTGCATATATATCTTGGGATTGATAAAAAGGAATACAAATACCAATAACTATACTCGTATAGGAACATTATCCCTTTGGTTTATTAGATTAGCCACTCCATGTCGAAATTCATAGTCCAAGCCTTGCTAAAGAAAATAATGTTCGCCTAGGGTTCAATGTCTAAATCTTGCACACAGTCGAATTCCTGGCATATTTCCCGTGGTCCCGGTGTCTGAAATAAACAACTAAAATAACAGTGAAATTTTAAATATCATGATGAAGATCGCAATGCTACAAGCAGTTAAATACGATAATGATATGTTAGTTGTATATTCATTTGATAAAAACTATCACAGAGAAGGGAATGACTTCAAGAAGGTAAGACATGAACCGGTGCCAGATCTATTTCCTCACACTGCAAAAGGTCAGGGGTGTACCGAGCAGTTAGTGAAGGCTGGATCATCAACTTTTACAAGGACCTAGCATGTGAATCAGCATCATTCCCAATCAATAATATTTAAGCCAATAAATAATAGGCAAAAATAAAATTCCACACTATTGTTAAAAAATCAGGTACAGATCTGTGAAAATAAATTAATAAAATAATAATAAAAAAAAAAAAAAAAAAAAAATATAGTTGGTAAAGTAATCCAGTATTGAAATCCTGATTTATTTCAGATTTACAAAAAATACCAACACTAAGATAATTTTTTTTTCCGTACATTATAACTTTCCTTTATCCGATGAATTATTTAAGTAATTGCCAATCATTAGACCTACTTATCCCTAATTTGATTAAGAAAAAGCGTAAAACCATCGTTCATCTTAACCATACCTAAATTATTCCAGGGAAGAAAAAAAAAAAATGATCTAGGCAAATTTTATTTACAACAAAATATGCGTTGCATAAATCCAATTGCCTAACATGTTATAAAACATAATTTCATACACAAATAAGCGGACTTTCATATCGGATAAAAATAAATAATACTTATAATATAATCAAAGTAATGTAAGCTATTTTTTTTTTTATAATAATGTTTGTACTTTTTTATGGAAAATCAAGAATTAATTTTTTTGATACAGTTTCAGGGGGCCTTATATCGTGGTATGTTTGATAACTTAAAACCAGAGTGCAGGGCGTACCTAAAGAGCCTTCTCTTCGAATGGCATGCCGTGAGTCGAGGAATTTATTGCGTTTAACTACTAACACTTACCATAGTAACTAACATAAAAATGGTGTCCTATAACTTCTAACCACTGCTAACTTAATGATGAGAACATTTATCTGCAATATGGCTCAGATTAACAATAATTTTTACAACCTCGATAAAACTGGAGCGGTTTGGACGGGTCTAAAATAGCATCAATTAAATGAAACATTTTTCTTTCAGAGGGCTTCTACTCTGTGATGAGCGAAAGAAATTACCCAGTTCTTTTTTCAAGAACATTACAATCTCTTCGTTTCAAATACGCCATTGACAGCTTAATGAATTTCAGCAACCAGATACTGATATAAAAAAGCGTTTAAAAAATAATACAATAATTTAGTATCGTTTTGTAATCAATCCTATACTTTTTGACCTTGTTTCATGTCTGAAATTCCATATTACGTTTTCCTCAAGAATTAATTATATTTTTTATGCACCATATCATCATTGTATTTTTTAAACAACTCATTAAAAAATATTTAAGTAGGGTGAGAAAAAGAATAAGGATATTCTAAGCTGAAACGGATCTGTAGTAGTAACCCGAGATTTTGAAAGTGGTTAAAAACCACAGAATATGATCTGAATTATATTAGGCTACAAAATATATAGGCTGATTGCAAAGCATGGCTTATATACATACATTTTGTAGTATTCATGATCACTGTTTTACTAATACATATTTTATTTTATTTTTTACAGAAAATGAAAACAGAAGAGAAAATTTCTACTAACACATCTCGAGTACGGATTGTTGTCCTCGGAATGATTAGCGTTGGGAAATCAGGTAATTATAAAATAAATCACTAAGTAAATTTATATTAAACTTATATTTGAATTGTTTTCAATAAATACTTGAGCCTAATTATTCATTTTATCAATTGCAAACATTCATTTTAATGGTTATAAACTCTGTTATCTATTTTTTAGATATTTTTTTCTAAGCTTCAGTATTTCAAACATAGTTATTAAAGGCAAAAATGTTCTAATAATATTCATTAAAATATTATGCAACTCCTGTAAAGCTTTCAATTAAAATTTAAAATATAATAGATGCAGAATAAATAGTATTTGCCCACAAAACGTTTTACAAAGATGATAAACCAATTAGTTGAAATCAAATTACTAAATTATATGTGATAGGTTATATATTGATTTCTTAGTATGAAGAGAGAAAAAATCTACCATTGGTAGCTCTTATCACAGAACGTACAGTCAAATCAGCACCATTTTAACTTTATTTAGGATAAAACTGTCTTCAATGTACATGATGTTCCTCAACCGCTCATATTATTTCTAATTATCTATTTTAAAAAAATAAATTTAATTATTCTGTATTTTAGTATCATAGTTTTTAAATCTATCATTTATAATAACTAATATATTCTTCTGTATATTTTTTTAAATTATTATTGATTTGGATTAACTATTTCCAGAAGTTTTAAAGTTATTTTAATCGTTGTTTTTGTACAATGTACCTCCAATCTAATAAATAAATGATTGATTTGAATACGTACGAATAATATTTGAACACTCTATTACGTTTCTACATGTAATTATTTTAGATGTTTCCAAAATATGTAGTTATTTTTTTATTATTTCCTGATTAGAAACTTTAGTAAAATGGAATAGACTGTTAAAATACGTAATGATATCTTCCAAATGGTTAGATCTGGAATCGGGTTGGCTCAGCATCCTCAGCCATCCATGGATAGCTTAACCCTTTAACACGCGATGTATCCTGGAGGATACATATATTTAATACCTTGTGCTCAATAAATGACGTAATATCCGACGCATTACCCTACTCATTATCGTCTAATATCCTTTTTTAAACCTTGAATTTCATGATACAAGAGTGGGGGTTAGCGTGGCTATAGCCATTCTAAGAAAAAAAAAATGTATTCAAAAATTCCTGGCCCGCCCGTTAAAGGGTTAATAAATCATGAAAAAAAAATAGTTCACGAGCTTAAGTTTCGAAGAACTATATACCACTGACCAACACAACCCTAAGTATACTTCCAGCCAAGTCTTAGATCTTGGATCAGGAAGTACAAAATCGCTGGAAAACTGTTATACTTCATTAGCCTCGGGTCCATCTCAGTTGGATCTTATAGTAAAGACTGGGACTACAGATAGAGTTCAGTTCCTTCATTGAAATCTGTCTGCCTTCCTTCCTCTTTCCCCCACTCCTTGCAACCGGTTTCTTAACTGATAGCCTGTGTGACTCAGTCGCGTCGCCTCTTCCCCTATAAATACAGCACGAACCTTTCTATAAATAGAATCACGTACTTCTGTAGTACATCCTTCCTCATTAGTGATGAACTTGTAAGCTATACGTAGAGTAAGGCGTGGTTGTAAACATGAGGAACAAGGGAGGATGGATTATCTATATGCAATATATATAGTCCTGACGAAATATAAACAGCTTTAGAACAAGCTTTTATTGTCAGCCTTAAAAATCATATCAGAATATATAACCATGAAAGTATTAAGATCTTACCGTTTTAATAGCAACCAGTATCAAACCTAATAGTACATTTCTAATTTATACAATCGCCTCTATTAGAGCTAGCCTCTATATTGTGCTCTATATACAGCACAAGACGTGGACCACAAATAAATTTGAGAACAAACACTTTACAACTTTCAACAGAATTAACAATAAATTTAACTTGAGATGAGTAAATATCGGAGTTAAACATAATCTGATCTGAGGGTTGAGGAAGCCGTGTTGTGTTTCCCGCTCTTGCCAGAAGTCAAGATTAACTATTTTTTGTCTCGTTTTTTTTCTTCGTTAATTTATTTTGGCTAGTGTAGTCCTTATTGGAAAATGTTCAAGGTTCCTTTCTGAAGTAATAAAAAAATACAAGTCAGCACTTAGCATTGTTTTCTCTTCTTTTTATATGATCCTCTCATTACGGCGATTCTCCGTTGGATCAGTAGAACCAGGCTACGGATCGCGCAATTATATTCTTTTTGAAAATTAATGTTCTCTTGATTGTTAAGGGGTATAATCCGGTTATTGATTGAGATATTCGACAGATTATTACTCCGTTGGTGCTGATGGCACTCCAATATGTACTGGCTTTCATATTCTTCGGGCGTTTTCTGTTTTGTAAAGTATTCAAATTAATTTCTTATAACGTCAGTAATAAGAAATACCTTCAAAATAGCTTAGTTACTCTTAAATCCCATCTATTCCGATACGCAGTTTTATCAGTTATACACTATCTACCAATAGTTTTCTTCTGGTGATTTTGGGAGTTGATTTTATGTAAGGAATGCGGGTGAAAATGATGGAGGATAACCTTTGAAAAGAATGAGGCTCATATAAATAAACAGCTAGTTACTCAACAGTCCAAGATGAGAAGCGCGGACGTCAAACCACTGGTTCTCGTTGGTCACGAGCCACGGCAATAAAAGGGCATTGCTTTATCTGGCGCCTCCTCCCATCACTTTCTTTTCTTGTATTATATTATTGCAATTTAAAACAAACGTTTAAATTGTAGCTGCAGTCGTTAATATATGTACATTCATTATTGTAAGATTTTTACGAATGAATGATTTGTACGATTCCTAAAATACTGATAATTCTTATTTATAGTGTTTGTTTTAAAATAAATGTATAAAAGGCGCATTAGATTATTGTTCTTTTTGTTGTTTCAGCCTTGACTGTGCGCTACCTAACGAGGCGATACATTGGCGAATATCGATCGAATACTGGTGAGCATGCTCTTGTTTATTTCATTTACATTGACATACTTCTAACATTAACTAACAAAATTAAAATATAAAATACACATAAATATTAATAATTCACCAATACAAGGGACCCGTGCATTAATAATTAATAAATTCCCAACCCAGAAATAGGCATTTAAAAATTAGTTACATCGTATGTAATCACCTCAAGTCAAATTAAGATAATAGCTCCATCAAAAATTTGTATGAGAAAGCAACTATTGACAAATATTACATGTTATATTTATAAATGCGAACTTTTAGAACTTTCAGTACTTTTAAGTGAAATTAATTAAGTTAGGTTCTCATAAATTCAATTATGAGTCAACAGTAAGAAATATATTATTTTTCATTCCTTTCTGGAGTGTTAAGTGGAATGTTAGGTGTAGGAACACAATAAACTTGGGTATAGAGTATGTAGTTGTTATTTAATACTTAAAGAATCTAATATCTCCATCTAGGATTAAGTTAATAGCAATGACGAATTACACAGTATATAGAAAGTAAAGGATTTTAAGAATGGAAACAAACTGTTCATACTTTAAGTACTAAATTACGTTATTGCAATGATTTACTATTAAAGAAACATCCATCAGAATAGCTTACAAACCTATGAATGGAGATGCACTGATAATTTACAGTAAACAGGATTTGTTTTGACGTCCGCTTGAAAAAAAGAAGAAAAAAAAGAAAGCTTGGGATATTCAGGCACTATTTGTGCACGTATGTGCGCAGATGTGTGGGTGCCGGTCAGATGCTAAGAATAGAACCAGTCCACAGAGGATCCTAATGTGGAAATCTAATACATTTAGGTTTATAACTTATATTATTTACAAATAATAGTTTTCAACAAAAAAAAACAATATCTAAAGAAAAAGAACACGCTTCCATAGATAATAAAGCAAAAAAATCGCACGGGGCATCAATTTAGAAAGTCCTGCGGAGCGTGGATCAGTCCACTACGTAATACCGCTACGCGTTGTAAATGTAACTTCACTGTGACAAATTACTTGAAAGTATGTCGTGTCAATTTATTACGGGTTAAAACGAATGCGTTAGGTGGTAGGAAAATTCATAACAAACATTTTTGATTTTGGGGTTACGACAATATTCCAACAAATGTTGTTATTTATAAGCTATCTTAGATAACAATTGGACTAGGAGAAGACAACAGTAAATAAGATAATGGAGTTATTCATATGAAAATCACCTATAAACTGATTTTTTTTTTTTAATTAATGACACTTTCTGTAGTCTACCTGCTTGAGAATCTGTATTTGTAACAATTGTATAAATCACCTATAAAGTATATTCCTTATCTGTAGCAATATATAATTCTTATATGACTTTAATTTAGTTTAATAAGTAAAAAGTAATAATAATTGTTAGTACACCATTTCCCGAAACGAAGTTCATATTTCTTTGTAAAGTAATCTACCCATGAATCTAAAATGATCTTCATATTTATAGTTTTACAATAATAATAAATGATTACGTAAGCTCATTTCATGAGAGCTTTTAGAAAAAACTAAATATCTAAAAACCTCGAATCTAGGATACAGTGTACCCAATTAAATGGAATGTGTATTAGCTTAAAATACAATCTGGAGCCACCCCAGGCCAATTTACCCGGACAGTTCTATAAATATGACCCGTTTTCTTCTCTCCAATTAAATATGCAAAAGTGTGGAATGTTATAAAGTTGGCCACATTTCTTTTCGTCCTCATCCTCTAAATAAAACTACGCTGGTTAACGACTATATATCACACCACGCAACACATCTAACCGCCGATCTTAGTCTATTCCCATCCCCTCAGTCTTGAAGGACTTGTTGGGAACGAGTCGGAGGATGGAGAAAGAGCCTTCCTGGTTCCAGTCGTTGGCGCCAGGTCGCGGTAGCTTTCCTGCCCGAGTTGCACCAAGTCTCTTTAAATAAAAAAGTGGACGTTCCTCTCGACACCTGAGGGAACTCACTGTACCCACCGCGCAACTTTCTGGCGCCTATTTTCCGGCAGGCATCAGTCTATTTGTGGGTAAGGTCGCGAACATCCGGTCGGCAAAACAGCCGTGGTACTAGTCTCAATTGCCAATAAATATAGCTGTCTTCAATAACAACTTCGTTAATTTTTGCGCCTCAATAATTGAATCGTATTAATAGATGAATATTTATAATCCGAAGGTTATTCTTTTGTCATAACAGATAAATGAGAATCTCGCTGAAAGTCTTAAACATTTGCAACAAGATATTTTTTGTTTTATTGTTGTTGTTTGGATATGTTAATGTATCAAGCCTAAGAAGCTCAAACCAAATATTTTAATAGATTCCAAGGGTTAAGGAGCACCCAACGGTCGGATTGTTCTTAAAACAATGAACCCTGAGAACAATCCCTTTCCGGTTAAGGGAAGGACATGAGGTTTAAAATCCAGCCCGCCATTGTGAGCAGTTCCTCGTACCTTGAACACAATAGCCTGACATTTTATGCACTTCATTTTCACATGTGATTAAAAACCCATCCTCTCATAATGAGTTGTTTGTTTCATCGACTGCGTACAATAAACCGTGCGTCTTGACGGCTATTGTTCATTAATTAAAACAAGACAAAAAAAAAAAATCTTGTTCCTCGTGTTTACAAATGCTGTGGTCATTAAGAGACCAAAGGGCCAATCAAGGGCCACTTCCAAAAAAAAAAAAAAAAAAAAAAAAAAAAAAAAAAAAAAAAAAAATAATATATATATATATATATATATATATATATATATATATATCCTAGAAATCATAACAATATATTTATAACTGACCAGTTATTTTTTAAAAATTTAAACGTATAAATAATTATTATATGGAGATATTTAGGCTATTTGACAAATCCATTTGTCCCTGTATTTATTTTTACTACTTGATTTAACACGACTGGAGTTTTATATACGTCTGTCTTTGAAAGAGTCGTCACTTCCTATCTCAGATGCCAATGGCTTTCAGTTCCTTCTCGTAGCTCAGCTTAGCAAACAAAATCAGTGAAAGTAAAATTTTACGATTTTACATATAAATTTAAACTTCAGAAACAAAATAGGCCTATTTAAAGGACAGAAATCATTAATAGCTGTTTTCCACCTTTAAATATAGGTGTGGTGATAAATAAGTCTCCGCACCCCTGCCAAACAAACAGGAAAAAAGGTGGCCTCGTAATTTGCTTTCAAAAAACAATACTACAACGGAATGAATATTTGGTGACTTTTCAAAAACTGGGTCAAACTTCTATTCATATTTATCATTTAATATTTTACTATCTGCGACATGTGCGAAATTTAAAATATCGATTTTTTTGTCATGCGATAAGGTTAATCGTGTTTTCATTTAATAGAGAGCATGTACTTCACAATAGGAATAATTCTGATTTCGATTGAATTCACCAACAGACTAAAACAGTTTTTATTGTAATAAATATACAACTATATGATAAAAAGAATAATAAATATAAAAGAGTCGTTGAACAGTCGTGATCCGGACTGGGAATTTTTTTTTTTTTTTTTAATACTATAATTAAAGTCAAAGTCAGTCACTGAAACCCATCGGAGCTCTGTGAAATAACCAGTTTAGCAGTAAAAAATAATTACTTTCTGTCGCCAAGCGTTTTAAACCTCCCTTTTTACAATAAATAAGAAGTTCAGTCCGGGAAAAAAAATTAGCCTTTTAGAAATGATTCTGACGGCTGATGAAACCGCTATCAATAAATAGGTCAATATCAATAAAACTGGAGGGGATTTCTACTTTTTAAAAATCAAGAATCGATTTTAAAAAATATTACATAACATTTGAAAGAAATATTTCATCCCTCGCCCATTATTTTAAAACGATTTAAATGAAACTGATAATAGACACAGATTGGGTTCGGTAGTAAGTTATCACCTAGGCATGTGAGCTATGTAGAACATAGATAAAGGCTGAAGTGCTCTCACTATAGAGTAAGGTAGGTTCGAGGGTTCCAAACTGAAATAGAACATCTTGAAATAATCGTGCATTCCAATGGCTCTTAACCCGAAGGCTCAGCTGTTATTTTTTGTGTCTTTTTTATACTTGACAAACGTCTCTTTACTATAGCGGTCTGGAAAGGCTGTTATTGTTACCTTGACGTACGTCATATCTAGATAGGATTGTTTATTTTTATGTTCTAAATACCTTTCTTAAACTATTACAGTTCTAAGTAAAAAACAAAACAAAAAAAACATTCAGGCTTATGATAAAATGCGCTTAGACACACTTAGCAGGCAAAGAAATTTGGAGATTAATAAAGTTGTTGGAATTATACTTAGAAACGCGTTGCTTAGTACAATAAGTCTGTTATAAAAAATAAACTTCTGATAACAAAGATCCACCTACAAAAAATATAGTCAATATTTGTTGCTAAGCAAAATTGCTGAATGGACTTGAGGTATTCTATTATGGTTACTTAGAAAATCAGAAATCAAATAAATTTCTCTTTTTGACTAGCATTATTGTTCGGAAAAATACATCCAAGTGAACAACAAATAAAATCCGAACACAACAGGTAAATCGAAGATCCCTCCACCACACGAGGACATAATTAAGTCTTATTTCAGTATAAATTGGAAACTAAAATACATTATGATGTGGTTAAGTGGTGCGAGGGACGGAAATGTGCACGTGGTCCCATTGACAAAGGCCCAAATGACCACACGACAGATCCAACATGTTATTTTTCTTAAGAATTGCCTCCATTCAACCATGGCGCTTATTTGTACATCCTCTATATAATACCCTTTTTCTTTTTCAGATCTTCTTTACCGACAGACAGTCACGATCAACAATTCCCCAGTCGAAGTTGAAATTATCGATGTTTCTGGTGAAACGGTAAGGACACTTTATATGATTATAATAGATAGAATAGAAATAGGAAAATTTTCAAAACAAATATGTAATTACATTTTTAGTATCGTAATAAAAAAATTATAAAAATATTTAGTTCTTTTTCTAACAAGGAAAGATTTGACTCTGTTTAAAAATATTTTATTAAGCGACTCCAAGGTTCCAGCATATGCTATAACAGTCTATTTATTTTTATTTTCAGAGAGACTCTAGCTTTCCAATAGAACAAGTCCAGTGGGCGGACGGCTGCATTATTGTCTACTCAATAACAGACAGGCACTCATTCCAGTATGCTGTTGAAGCCATGGAAAACCTACAGAAACTTCGCTCTGTCTCACCCGTTCCCTTTACGCTCCTAGGAAACAAAGCCGATCTGGAACACTTAAGAGAGGTAAATGTCAAGATATTGCGAATCTTAAATTATCTGTTGAACCTGTCTTCGTTAGAGTTACGCCCAAGCTCATAAAAGATAACGGAATATTATCCATATTGAGAGAAAGTCACTCGTGCTTAGCTTTTAAAAAACATGCTTTCGATACGTAATTTAGTACCTATTAAATATGAAAGAAAAAGAAAAGTTAAATAAAAAAAATATATGAATGCATCATTTAGTAACTGACCGGCATTAGGCCTACAGCAGATAAGGTTATTATACACGAATTTGTAGTGGTCACTTTCACGCTTTATCTGCGAATTTCACTGCTCTCGTTATCGATATGCAACCAGCCCTATTTAAAATGGATCAGCTTTCTTCAGGCACGATATTATTGTGCCGTTACCCTGAAATAAAATTGAGAACGATTTGGAAGGTCTTTTGCAACACGTCTGGCGCCGGCCGATCATCGTAGAAAGCTGAAAAAAGTACGTACTAATTTCGTTGTTTCGACATAAGGTCGATTACCGGGTTAACTGGTTAGTTCTCTAATCCAAGTTGCCTTTTAAACATTTACTGTTTTTTTTATTTGATCTGCAGTTACGATTTGTAATACTTTCATCTATTATTTTAAAAGGTTGATAGTATAAATACGAAACAGAGATTATCTATTTGTAAATTGAAAAACCAATATCTGGAATATTATGGCCATTAACGTTCAATGTTCACTTTAAAAACAAGTATGATACAATGAAACTCTGTTACAATTATAAAACAAAACAGTTCATTTAACAAATAGTGTATCGCAAATTGTTTACCATAAGGCTTATCTAACAAAATTATTTTATTTTCTGTGCAGGTTGACGAAACTGAAGGTAGGAGCGCTGCATTGAGGAACGGATGCCAGTTCTACGAAGTTTCTGTAGCGGAAAATAGCGCGGATCTTTACCAGGCCTTCGAGACCTTGTTGAATGAGACCAGAGGGCAAGTAGGCAGCAAGAGCCGCAAGTTCTCAGTAACGAAGATGATCGGAACGCTGATCGGGGGCGGGAACAGCAAAGGACAGGGGCAGCAGGCGGGTGGCACCGTCGTTGTCTGTCACAAGTCCGATCTCCACAGGAACCGTGTCCTCAAAAGGCGCCAGAATTTCACGGCCACAGCGTCCTTGTGACTCACAGGATCTCAGACCGTCTCCGACTCCTGCTGAGGGGTCGAGCTGCCATACCTTGATGTGGAGGACTGATTGATTGTTCAGAGGTCGGCGGAGGGAACATGCGTACAGCAAAAGCTTTGAGTCAAATTGGAAAAGCATGCTCTCTCCAGAGGGGCCCCTACGAATATGGGAAAGTTTTTTGTTGACTTAGCCCAAAGCCAAGACTGAAGGAGTATCGAGGAACTAACTGAATGGATGAGTTGAGAATTTCTACTTCTCTTGGGTTATATGAAGATTCAATTTATAAATATATAAATGTTATATGTGCGAATTGTAATCTAAATCTAAGTTAATGGACTAATTAGACAAACTAGAATAGTTCATTTTCTTTTGTTGTTTATTTTGTATTATTTATTTTTTTTTTTTTTTTTTTTTTATTTTTTTTTTTTTTTTGTAAGTACAAAGTAATTTAAATGGTAACTGTTAAAAGCTCAAGATAATTTTGATAGTTTTGAAGGTCATAATAAAAAGAAAATTTAAATAACTAAACAGAGAACAATATGACACCAAAGAGTTAGTTATTTAATAGTTACCAGTTTACATATTTTTCAAATACTAGATGGTAACATGTTTACAAAATCAACTGTTCATTTGTGAAATCTAAGAGAACTAAACATTGCGTTGAGTCTTAACAGAATCTCAACATTTTCAAATTAATGTTGTGCATGTTTATCGATATATTATGATTGATATGAATTCTACTTGCCGACACGAGGGCACAATACTAGATATAGTTATTATATTAATAATTAAATTGATTTCATTATTAAATGTTAAATGGCTGTGATTAGTTTGTATTTTGAAGTTATTTATATTTTCCCAATATTTATCTATGACTGCATTTTGTAAAATAGTTTTTATGAAATCCTGATTTCAGAAAAACCCCAGACTGTATTGTATAAAGTTTTTTTATAGTTAAAACATCTTTTTACAATAAAATATTTTTGGTGTTACATAGTTGTGTTTTTATCACCTATAAAAATATAAGAATGTCCTCTTACTAGAAGACAATACATTCATAAATTTCATTGAACCAACCATTAAGAACATTTAATATAGTTGTTTTCATTGATCAGTGATGAATTTTTTTTTCTTAGCTTAAATCATTTAAATTAATAAACATAAAACATAATAAAGCAAATATTTTATGAAAAAATAAGGTATTACTACTAATATCTGGAAAATTACAAATTAAAAATAAATTGGCCTTTCTTATGATTACTATGAAAGGACATTAATAACTAAAATTTCAAAAACTAAAAGACTTTTGCTTCATATTTGATGTCAATGCCTGAATAAATTGTAACACTCATTATTAGTCAATTGAAACAACTGCAGGAGTAATGCATCTAAAATCATTTTGAATTACTAATCAAACCATTCCTCATTATTTACTCAGAAAATAAAAACCTCAAAAGTACCAACAAAACTCCAAATGTGCAAAAATGTGAAATATAGAAAAAATTTCTCTCTACCTTCCTATTTTTATTAATAAAATTTACACAGAGAAGATGACACACTACACTAAAAAGAACACTACATTAAAATTAGTATTTTGAAGAGACTATAAACACATAATTTCTGAAATAAAATATAAATGATCAGAAACACAATAATGTTACAGACAATGACTAATCAGATATACAAAAACTAAATTAAAATTAGTATTTTGCAGAGACTATAAACACATAATTTATGAAATAAAATATAAATGGTCAAAAACACACTCTCATATTACAGCACTCCAAAACAACAATAACAAAAACGCACTCCAATGTTACAGACAATAACTAATCAAGTATACAAAAACTAAATTAAAATTATGTATATATATATATATATATATATATATATATATATATATCAATTTATTAAAATTTACAACTATACAAATATGTACATCAAGTTAATGAGCTGATAACGATTACAATGACATGTAACAACTGGAGCAGAACTAAAATTTCATTAGTAGCACTTCAATAAAATTTTAAACTAGAAGATCTCTAGGCCATCTCCTTTTCAGACGCCTCGGAGGATAATCGGGAATGGAGTGGGAAGCAATTTGAGAAACTAATGGATTTGAGTGGTTATGGAGCCTACTATGAAAGGATATGTATCTGGTTTGGGCTAGCTCAGCAACATAGTGAACATTAAGGTCTTTATGGATAAGCTTATTGGTGACAAAGTAAGGGGCATTTAGGATTTTTCGAAGGATTTTGGATTGTAAGGATTGGATACGAGATGAATTGGAAGGTTTAGTAGAGCCCCAAAGCTCAACTCCGTACGTCCAAATAGGTCTAATAACAGTCATGTAAATAAGTCTTTTGTAATGAATTGGGAGGTTTGATCGTTTGTCTAGTAAATGCTGAAGTAGTCTGTGACGACGAGCAGTTTCTTGTCACTTTAGTCTTGTAAATTAAAATTTAAAAATTATTTTTGTTTCAATTTACCATGCATATTCATAATTGTATTATCTCTTATGATATACCCCCTGTCATATGGTATACATTATAACAGAGAAATGACCCTTTCCATACCCAGAATCTTAATTTAACTTTCTTTTTTTTTATGAAATTAAAATATTTGGTGCAGTCAAACAGCTACTCTTCATAACACTTCCCCAGGTTTTTTTTATCAGTGTTTAGAATGCTTTCCTCAAAAATATTAACAACCTAAAATTATGGAGAGACAGGTAAATAATCCATACTATCGTAAATTCAATTAAGCACTCCATTGTTGAATGAATGAGTCAAATAAAAATACACCCAAAAATTTATCTAATAGCAGTTTCAAACAGTAAAACCTACAAACATGTAATACAAAACAAGCACCAATAGAATGTTCTTTTCATTCTTTGGATATCTGTGAAGATATCATTACATAGAAATTTGATCTTTTAAAGATTTTTTTTTTTTTTTTTTTTCTCATTTATTGATATTTACAACTGTACAAAACAATATACATTAAGTAAATGTGTTGATAGTGAATTCATTGGCATGTAAATAACTTGTGAAGAACTACTCACTAGTAGCACTTCAATAATATCTACACTAAAAGGTCTCTAGGCCATCTTCTTTTCAGACGCCTCGGAGGATTATCGAGAATGGAGAGGGAAGCAAGTTGGGTGACTAGTGGATTTGAGTGGTTATGGAGCTTACTATGGAAGGATAGGTATCTGGTTTGGGCTAAATCAGCAACATATGGAACATTAAGATCTTTATGGATAAGTTTATTGGTCACAAAATAAGGAGCATTGAGGATTTTTCGAAGGATTTTGGATTGTAAGGATTGGATACGAGATGAACTGGATGGTTTAGTGGAGCCCCAAAGCTCTACTCCGTATGTCCAAATAGGTCTTGTCACAGTCATGTAAATGAGTCTTTGTAATTTATTGGAAGCTTAGAACGTTTGTCTAGTAAATGTTGAAGTAGTCTGTAACGACGAGCAGTTTCTTGTCGTTTTAGTCTTGTATGTGGATTCCAAGTAAGACGTTTGTCCAAGTGGAGTCCTAGGTAGCGGATCTGTTCAACAGGGACTAATGGAATATGATTAAAGGATACTGTAGGGCAGGATGTCGTAGGTTTACGACGAAGGGTAAAAGTTATTTGATGCGATTTGTTTGGATTTATTTTTATTCTCCAATTTTGACACCATTCTTGAATGTTAGTAATATGAGATTGTAGTGATTGGGATGCAATGAAAGGATTATTATTTACTGATAACACACAAGTGTCATCGGCGTAAGTGGTGAGGACAGTGGTAGGATGAGTCGGGATGTCAGCTGTATACACCGTGAAGAGGATGGGACCTAGGATACTGCCTTGAGGAACTCCGGCAGATTGGGTAAAGAGGGGTGAATAGGAAAATTTATGGTTAACTTTGAAGGTGCGGTCACTGAGGTAGGATCTAATAATAAGGAAATATGTAGAAGGTAGAAATTGACGGAGCTTATACAGCAGTCCCGGGTGCCAGACTCGGTCAAACGCTTGTTCTACATCAAGAAAGGCTCCCGTGCAGTACATTCCGCGCTCCAATGCAGAGGAGACAACGTCCACCACACGATGACATTGTTGGATTGTTGAATGTGATGTTCGGAATCCAAAGTGGTGATCTGGAATTACATGATGGGATTCTAGGATAGGATAAAAACGTTTTTAAAAGGAGTTTTTCTAGGATTTTACCCATGATTGGTAAGAGAGAAATAGGACGGTACGAGGATGGGAACTCAGGTGGCTTTTTGGGTTTAGGTATCATTTTAACTATTGATAATTTCCAGGAGTCAGGGAAATATGTGGTGCGGAGTACCGCATTATATATGTATGTTAGGAATAGGATGGCTTTACGAGGAAGGAGTTTTAGGATGTGGGATGTAATTAGGTCGTGTCCAGGAGCTTTGTTTGAAGGTAATCTGTGAATTATGTTTAATATTTCTGAAGGATGGAATGCTTTAGGGGGAGGAGACATTTGGAGTGGGATGTTGAGTTCTGCTTCAATATATTCTAAATGAGTAGGATTAAGGATATGAGGATGTGGGTTAAAAGTTTGGAAAAGGTGCTGGCCAAAAATGAGTGATTTTTCATCGTCAGATTTTGACCAGGTTTTGGCTTCGGTTAATAGAGGATGATTACAGTTTCTGTAGTTCAGTAGTTTTTTGGTGGTATTCCATAAAGATTTGTCAGTGGTATTAAGGTTTTCTGTATCGTTATGTAATTTTTGAATTTTGTATTTTTTAATTTCTGTCTTTAGTTTGTTTGTTAATTTGCAGTAATTATTTTTATCTGATGGATATCTGGTCCTATGCCACTTCGCTCTTGCTCTACGTTTTTCTGTTATTAAGTCGCGAATATGGTGTGGCAAGTTAGTCTGAATAGAATTTAATTTTTGTCTGTGTGAGGTGTTATCGTTAATGCTGGTGGATATTGGTGTGGTAAGTTTGTCTATGGCAGTGTCTATATGATGTTTTGTTTTGAGTGGAATTTTCAAATCTATTTCGTTTTCTAAATCGTAACGGAATTTGTCCCAATCTACTCGTCCCGTAATCAGTCTAGGAGGAGAGGGCTTAGGAACAGGATGTGAATGCAAGTGAAGCAGAACAGGGCTATGGTCTGACGAAAGGTCATCCAGGGATTCGACAAAGGTATGAGAGGTAGAAATTTGGGAAGAAATGAATATATCGAGGATATCGGGATGTTTTTTAGGAGATGTGGGCCAATAAGTAGGGTTTAAGGGTGAGAGAACAGAATAGGAATTGGAGGTGGAAATACGGGATAAAATGCTACCTCGGGAGTTGGATGTTCTACAACCCCATCGCTGGTGTTTGGCGTTGTAATCTCCCCCTGCAATAAAGCGCGGTCCGAGGGATCGGAATAAGGAATCAAGGAGGTTATGAGAAAGGGAATTTCCAGGAGGGCAGTATACAGCTGAAAATGTTAGATGGAAAGGACGAGTTGAAATGGATACTGAGGTTGATTGAATGGCGTCAATTGAAGTAGAAGGGACAAGGGAATGTGGTATTGATTTATGGATTAGGATGCAGGATCCACCATGGGAGGTGTTGTCTGGGTGATCAGATCTGTAAGTGATGTAGTCACGTATGTAAAAATATGACCGTTGAGTAAAGTGGGTTTCAGTCAACAGGGCAATGTCTATTTGATTGTCATGGAGAAAAATGTCAAGTTGGTCGCGGTGGTTTTGTAGTCCGTTAGCATTCCATAAAATGACAGCCAGAGGCTTAGCGCTCATCTAGCGACATTGAATGGAATTTCGGAAAGGGCTCTGGTAAGCAGGGTGATGAGGGGTTTGATGGTGTCTTTCAGTTCAGAAAGGTATGAGGAAAGGATGGCATTTATATCATTTGTATAAGGATGGGGTTGAGGAAATGAATCTGGAGCTTGGTGGGGTTTATATGACTGAGTAGGTGCACAGGTAAGGGGCTGGGCTCTTCCTTTTAAAGATTAAAATTAATTATTAACTTAATCCTTTGTAGATCTGAAACATTTCGGTTTTGATGCTCATAGCGCATTCTGCTGTGGCTTGGTTAAACAAAACTTTTACATTTTCTACTTCTAACATGAAAGGTCCGGAGAATATTAGAAGAATTATGTTCTACATATCAAGAGCTATGCAATGTTTTGTTCACCTAATTTTTTTATAGAAATAATTGCAATTAGTAATAAAAAAAAACAACGAAAAAAAAATAAAGAATTTTTCGTCAGCCCAAAAAATAACACTCAGATTTTTTTCCCTATAATTTAAAAGTTCTCTAAAAAGTATTGTAGTTGGGGGTAGTAATAGAAAAGGTTTTGTAGTAGTAAACTTGAAAGAACATGAATATTTTGAAAAGATGACAGTTCTTGAAAGCTTAATAATAACCAATCACCAAGGATCACACCATAACAAAAGACGCAACATCCCATTCTACTGTCGATCAACTAACAACTGCTATAAACTGAGCTAAGCATTCTATACCGAACATGAAATAGTAAAAAAAATAACCACTAGGAAAAATCCAAATTTACTAAAACTAAAAAATCTTTCATAGGAGGGTAACAAAAAAAATAGGAAAACCTTTGATGGCCGCTGTTTCCATGATTCAAATGGTAATTTATTAACAGTTTATTATTTGGATTTCACATTTAAAATCACATAATACAAATCACGAACACACCAATCAATAAATCACAGGTGAACAAGACAAATATAGCCTATATTATACAGGGCATTTCGACCTTCTGTTCAAAATCACGCTTTGAACAGAAATATACTATTCTTTAATAATGATCTAATCCATCTGTTTCCTAACAGAAGATAATAAATAGTTTTAATTTCATTTTGGTAACCACAGAATGAAACGGTTGCACTCTCTATCAATACTTCAATATTTTCACAAGGATTATTTCTGGGATTCTAGATTAAAATCAATAATATACAATAACGAGTGCTTAAATGATATTACATTTTGAACGTGACAAGTTAAGCCATATTCATAAAATGGAAATCCAAAAATAAACAACCCTCAGATAAGTAGGTAAGTAAAACAAGTTAAATTGAGCGAACTTGTTGAGTGGTTAATCTAGAAGTATCACGTGAAGTTACCGTGAAACTACGTTAAGTGCATCGTCGCCATGCAAAAGTGAAAACAAAAATAAAATCAATTACGACCATCAAATGCCAAAGGAATATAAAACGATACCTCTCTCACAAAATATAATAAATATTATAGCTAATTATTGGTGTGTTTTTTCCACATTTGAACACCTGTCAATTACAGTTCTAATTTTTCTTAGCTTTAACAAAAATATTTGATATTTTTTAGAAAATAATTATCCATGCTATAAGGCAAGTTTTATGAGAATAAATTGAAGAAATTGAGAAGAGATAATTATAAAAAAAAAATGTATACAGTTGTATAATGCTTTCTTCAAGAGAATTAAGAAATTCTGAGTTGTTTCATAAAGACCATTTCCATTTCTGACTTACATAACAATGATCAAAACAAAGATATCCCTAAATCGAGCAGTTCCATGATTGAGAAATTATTAGATTACTATCACTTGCACTTAGTAACCATGAATTGACAAAAGAATTAGGGCCTCAGTACTGTCAGGAATATATTTTGAAACAACTGATTAATTAATGTGGCTATATATAATTTTTAAAAGTAAAAAACATAATACAGGGTGTCCAAAAAGAGTATCGGGTATTTGCTACTTAGACAAAACAAAAACTACTTAAAATAAAATAAAAAGTTTATTGTCAGTTATCACAATATAAAGTGGAAAATTATTTGGAAAAGATGATGTTATCTAAATGGTGCCTGTTTGCTGCTGGCAATCTTCTAATTTTCTAGTGCCAGCAGCAAACAGGCACCATTTAGATAACATCATCTTTTCCAAATAATTTTCCACTTTATATTGTAATAATTGACAATAAACCTTTTTATTTTATTTTAAGTAGTCTTTGTTTTATCGAAGTAACAAATACCCGATACTCTTTTTGTACACCCTGTACTTGAAGGATGGTTATAAAAAATCGAATCAACCAAACTGCTGAAATAGATTTAAATACCTATTAGTACAGGGAAATTAGATCAAACAATGACCAAACCATGAACTCCAAAAAAAAGGTCTGACTACTGGAAATTGTTCATCACCCTCAGATCTAAGTGTGGTAAAAAGTCTTCCTCGAAATAGCGTCGGGTTTAGGCAGGGGAGGAAAGAGCAGGGTTGAAAATTTTATGCTTTTAGCTATTTGATAAAATAACTGGGAAACCGTTAAGGTGGGGTTCCGCATGCAGCAGCCAGCCGCCGCTGCTGCGTTCAGAAGCGAGAGAGGGTGTTTCCGCATGTAGCTTCCAAACGCTGCGGCTGGAAATTCATCAGTTCAGTTCGTTTTCGAAGAGGAGTTTCATGTTATGAACTGATCAATTGACCCCATATTTCCCTGAAGAAAAAAAAGTTTTATTAAAAATGGCTCATTTTAGCACGTTAGAGGAATAGAAATTATAAAGTCAAATTGAATGAAGTTCAGCCGGGAAAACTTCCTGAATTTCTCCTCGTCGTTCTGGAGGTTCAGCTCAATCAACGAAGAGAGGAAACCCTCTTCCCTTCTTCGGGAAAACATGGAGTCAATTGATCTGTTCATAACAAGGAACTCCTCTTCCTCCATCAACAACCACAACACCATTTTTCTTCTTAAAATACTCCGCAGAATCCAGAAAACGAACTAATGAACTTCCAGCCACAGCGTTTAGAAACTACATGTGGAAACACCCTCTTCCGCTTCTGGACGCAGCAGCTGCGGCAGGACGCTCCATGCGGAACCCCACCTTTACTTTTAGCACATTTTGGGTTTTGTACATAATTAGAGCAAATGAAATTTGCAACAAGTTTGGTTTTATTTATTTTTTTGCTCAGATCAATAGTTTTAGAGCTGTGGGGGAGGAAAAAATTGAAGAGATTGGCTAACTTACAGTAAGTCGCACTTCGCGATAACACATTGGCGGTACTCTTTTGTCTGAAAGCTGGTTAAATTTACTATAACTCCGAACATTTCAAAATGGTCATATTTTCTCAAAACTATTTGTCAAATCCAAAAATTTTTATCTGAAAGCTGGTTTTCAAATTCAAAATTATTAAGGATTTCAAAATTATTACTGAACTGGTGGAGATACTAATTTTTTTGACAACAAAATTTCTGAAAGATACTAAAAATAGAAAAAGAAAATGTTTGTCATGCAATTGTTAACAAGCATTAAAATAGTTTTAGATAACTAAAGCTACTGCTTAAAAGATAAAATTCATAAATACATTTACAAGAAATTTTTGGTTCAAGGATGTTATTTTTATGACAACATGCAATTATAAATGGGAAAATTTTAATTTTTAAAATACTACTTTTGTATTCTGTAAATAACTATTATTTTATCACATACCTGTTTGAACGCTTATAGTCTGAGAATATGGAGTGCTAGTAAATTATTAATGTACTGTATTTCTGTATTTCTTATGTTATTTGTGGAACATATATCCATACTATTATATACGTTGGCACCTATTAAAGTATTTCAACTTAGACATGGTGTTCCTCTTTGACTGTATCCCTGATCATCTCCATTCATCATAACAGTCAACTATACTTTAATCATCCCTACTATTACTTCAACGATTACTGATAATCAATGCCAGGTTCATTATAACAAAATGCAAGATGGAGATAGGATGATATAAATTATTGATTACCCCACTTTGGTAATCAATATACACATGATAACAGAGAATAAACGATACTGAAGAATGGCCACAAGATTTCATACCACCTGATGATGAACATATGACCATGACCAATCGACTACTTTGGTAGTCTAAATAATTTTATATTTTCACACAAAACATATAAAACAGTTGATTCAAAACATACATAGCCTAAAGGGGTTATTATTTTATTTATGATTTATATATTTATTAATTTATCATACAATTAGATACATTTATTGTATTTTAATGAAACCAGATAAGACAAAACTTTCAGTCACTCAACCTTGATATTCCAAACAAGAGTTTACCAAATCCCCCTGAGTCTAGCTATTGAGGTTATACAATATAACTTAGGATAACTGGTTTCAGTCACCATATGGGTTAAGCTTAATTATCCTTAAAAAATGTGTTTAAAGTTTAGCTTATCTTTTCTCAGCGCATTTATCTTTTATTAATGCAACAGGAGGTATTTCAATTTCTCCTATTTTAGTGATAGATTTGTAGCAGTTTTACCGGCTAGGACTTGGACAATATTAATATTTGTTTTATTATTTTTGTTTGTTTCACTAAGTACTACTTTTATGTGTTGTGATGAAACCATCTTAGTTTTATGTCACCATTTTAAAAATAAAGTGTATTTTTATTTTGTGTTAAGCTGTAAACATGTAATTTTTGTCAAGACCTCCTGGTTCATTTACGCATTCACACCCATCATTCTTGACAGATTTAAAAGTTTGACTCAACATGGAAACTTGTTTTATAAACAAATAGTATTTTCAAGTTTCAGCTTCTTAATATATAATTAATAATATAATGGAACAATAAAAAAGCTAATACCAATAGAGATATAAAGTCGAAATAGGAATAAAAAAAAAATAAGGTTCTTTACATTAAAATTATATATTTAAATATTTAACAATGTATAGACAAATAATACAAAAACAACAAACAATAATATTAAAATCATCTGATATATTAACTCTAATAAATTTATAATTAGAGGCACAACTGTGACTGATTCAAGATGTCAAATATGATAAGTCATTAAAAGCATTAATTTCCAAGAGAATCAAACAACGTTTACAGAAGATTAATTACATACAAACACATATACTTAAAAAAAAAAAAAAAAAAAAAAAATGAAAACTACCTTTGATATAAAAACACTACAGAAAGTAATTCATTATAAAAAATTATTTATCATATTGATTATTCTATATAATTTATAGTTTAACTGTTTTAGAACATCATTTTCACAAATTAGATATATTATTTTGTAAAATAAAAATTGGAAACAGTATTGAAATTAAAAATAGATTAAACAATAATTTATTAACTTAATTTAAAGCTCAAGATGATGATTGGGATGTCAACAGAAAACACAAGAAGTACTGTAATTTATCAGATTACAGTTTTTAGGTACATAAATTTACTTCAAAACTCATTTGAGCCTTCAAAGTAAGTTGAAATTACAACCCACAATAAATTACAATATTACCACACAGATTGTTTTATGTTGAACTCATACCATCCACCTATGATGTAATCCATGACCAACGGTATCTAAATAATTATAAATTAAAATCTCCTTTGAAAGAAAAGAATACAAATACTAATACATAGGGGTGTAAGTAGTACATTTTTTCATTATTATGGAGGATAAACATTTTAGAAGTTTTCTCAATTCAGGAATATAAACTCTTTCATCAACAACCTTACCTCTGATTAAAGCATAACCATTTAATACAAGAATGTCTATTATCTGAATAATTAGGTTTAATTTATTAATAGGTGAAATAAAAGAACACGGGTATTATGCAGATCTTAATTCATTCTGACAAATAAAATTACTTACTCACCATAAGTAAATTCTTTGAAAAACTGCTATTGAAAACATTTTGTACATAAAACACTACTTAAAAATACGCATGATGGTATAGAAGGATCAATACAGTTAGGATTGATGAATTAATTGCCACTTCTATTGAGATTATTTTATTAGAAAACTAGTTTCGAGTGCTAAACATTCATCTTCAGTTCTAAAACATACAACATTTTTTCAACACATCAGTACTATGTTACATAGATTACATATACTAAAGTTTTTAAAAAGGTAAGACAAGAAATCAAGCATGGGCACTCACCTTCAAGGTAACTAAAACACTTAATTCGTGAGAAGTAAAAGGGGGGGTCAGGTAGGTTAAGTTTTTGATTTACAATGGTGTTTCCCTCATGACTCATTGGATTTTTCCATTCCTATGGGAAAAATATTTAAAATGGGTCTATTGGATATGTTAATCTGATCATTTAAACAAAAATCAGGATCGGTTTTAAACAATTTTATTATTTCTAGTGATTCAAAAGTATTTAATTTTAGGCTATTTTCTACTTGATGTAATATTTTTACTCCCGAGTCTTTATTAAATTTGTGGTCATTTTCATTTAGATGGATAGCGAAATTGGAATTTTGGGTCTTATTAGTGTATGCTCTTATATGTTCATTTACTCTTTGATATAACGATCGTCCGGTTTTTCCCATGTATTTTGCTTCACAGTCATTACATTTTAATTCGTATACGCCGCTTTTTTGGAAAGGGTCTATTTTGTCTTTCGGTGAAGGGAAGTAAGATGACAATGGTTTATCTTAACTGGTTAAAACTTAACCTACCTAACCCCCCCCCCTCCTTTTACTTCTCATGAATTCAGTGTTTTAGTTACCTCGAAGGTGAGTGCCCATGCTTGATTTCTTGTCTTACCTTTTTAAAAACTTTAGTATATATAATCTATGTAACATAGTACTGATGTGTTGAAAAAATTTTGTATGTTTTAGAACTGAAGATGAATGTTTAGCATTCGAAACTAGTTTTCTAATAAAATAATCTCGATAGAAGTGGCAATTAATTCATCAATCCTAATTACTTAAAAATATACTGTTAAAAAAAAAAAGAATCTTTAAAATAAATTATGACTACTGCATGTCTTAACAGTTAAATATAAACTTAATCATTGTAATATCTTGTTCTGGCAACCTAATAACATATTATATGCTCTTAGGTTGATAGAAAAACAGTTTTACAGCATAACTGAGATATCCAAAATTAAATCCAATTATATCTAAACGTATTTGGAAAGACATGATTTGATGAAATATGTAAAGAATTTGATCTCAAGTCAGTTATAACAACCTCTATTTTTTGTTTTTTTTTAATGAAAAAACTAGTAAAGCATATTCATTAGTAATTTGAAGTATCCATTCGATAGTACAAATAAAAAAATTAATAACAAGAAGTAATGGAGAACTAAAGAACAAGGATTGAATATAATTAAATTATTTTTAAAGTGACAGGATTGTAATTTTATACCAGAACAGATAGTAAGTGAAACCGTTTTTCTAGAACAATTTCCACTGAAAAAAATAATGTGACTTAAGATATATATATTTTTTTTTAATTATAAAATTTTAATTTTATAATTATTAGAGGCAGCAATATATTGACTAGGAGCTCATTAATAGTGTTTTGGAGATAAGAAATTGTTTGAATAATAAGCAATAATTAAAAAAAGTAACTATTATTTTAAAAAAAATAAGTATACTCATTCTCAGTACGGCACAACCAGATAGGACATTATAGGAACAAAGTTATAAAAGAAAACATTTCATTTTTACTTAATATAGTCCTTCACAGATTTGAATGCCAATTTTTGTGGGGGTAGTAGAGACCTATAATAGTGCAAAACTAGAGTTATAGCCGCCAATGAGCATTAGGAAGCGAGAAAAAAAAAAATATCAAAATCACGTTTTATTTTTTTTCTCAGCAATAGTAATAGCATCAAAAGAATCAGCATACATTCTTCTTTTTATCCATGCATATAACATTGGTTTTACTCCAGATTTTAGTGGACAAAAACTGATGTCAATGAAAAAATCCGAGTTCTGTTATAACTTGAGATATTTCAATAAGGGGAAATCCTGCGACTTCCAGATTTGGACTAAACTATGCAGTTTTACGGCTTATAAATGACCTTAAAATTTGGTTTTAATCGGTGGCGAAATATGTGAGATAACTCAAATTATTTACATTTTTTAGAAATTGACAGCATCTTGCCTTCTAAAATCCTACAAAATTTTAATAGTAGAAAAAAATTTATTTTAGATTTATTGTCGAAATCAAAAATAATTTTTTTTACCTTTAAAATTTTGTAGGATTTTAAAAGGCAAGATGCTGTCAATTTCTGAAAAAAATGTAAATAATTTGCACTATCTCCCATATTTCACCACTGATTAAATCCAAATTTTAAGGTCATTTAGAAGCCGTAAAACTGTATAGTTTAGTCCAAATCCGGAAGTATCTCAAGTTATAACTGACCTCGGATTTTTTCGATGCTATTACTATTGTAATCAGTTGAACACAGCAGTTGTTGTGGCCGTTAGAAATTGTTGATAAAATCTCAACTTCAAAATTTTAACCTCCTCGAAAGAGGTAAAAAATCAATATTTTTTGATTTTGATAAAATTTCATATATAGAATAGAATAGAATAGAAAGAAAACTTTATTCTGGGACAAAGTCCCTTAAGAATAACATTAAATAATACAAAGTAAGATCATAACTGGCCGAGAGGCTGTTAAAAATAAAACAACATAGGTAAAATTAAATACAAATATGTATGAAAAAAAATACAGAGAAAAACTAGAAAAAGAAAAAACTATTAATAAAAAGAAAGTGAAAAAATAAATGTATAAATAAAGAGGTTAATATTGTAAACAAAAATGCAGAACAGAAAAAAAAAAACAGAAACTTAAAGAAAGATAAAAGATAGAAACTCAAAAATTAGCATTACAAGAAATCAAAACATTATCATAGTCAAACTATAATTTTGGCTAATGTTTTATGTCTGACGGTCTTAGTAAATAAATTAGACGATTACATACATAGTACATACATCCTTATAATTAGAGAGCGTCGGGTTGGAGGGAAAGAAGATGGTGAAAGAGTAGTGTTTTGAATGTTCCAAGGGAAGAAGCATTGCGGATACAGGGGGGGAGGGAATTCCAAAGAGTAGAGGATCGGACAAGGAAGGAACGTTGGAATGCAGTACTTCTGTGGGATGGATATATAGAGATCGGAAAGACGAGATCTTGTATGCAGTGATTTGATAGCAGACTTGAATTTCAGGTTACTGTAAATAAAGGGAGGGTGACGGGTGTTGATAACTTGGAATAGGTAGGAGCCTAGGAGGTAATTTCTGCGGAAGGAGGGGAAAAGCCAATTTAAATCCTTGTAGAGATGCGAAACATGGGAACGTCTCGATGTTCCGAAGACAAACCTGATGAAGCAATTCATGGTACGTTTTAATCTGTCTTCAAGAACCGTCGAGAGCCCGCCATATATCACGCTACCATAGTCAAATTGGGGGAAGATAAGGGAGGATACTAGAAGTTTGCGTGTGGGTAGGGGAAGGAGGTGACGGGATCGGTGAAATAGTTTTAGGATACCGATTGACCTTCGGGAGATTTGTGCAATATGGGATTTCCAGGAGAGGGTTTGATCAATGGTTAAGCCTAAATTTTTAACAGAGGAATGGAAAGTTATTGGATGACCATTAAGGAATAATGTGGGAAAGTTGGCATTTGAATGGAGAAGGGAATGTGATCCTATGGCAATTGCTTGAGTTTTAGCTGCGTTTAATGTTAATTTGTTTAGATTTGCCCAGGCACAGGTTTCGTCTAGGTCTTCCTGAATTTTGGCAAACGCAGCTGACATTTCGGATGGAGGAAAGGAGAAGTAAATTTGGAAGTCATCGGCATAAAGATGGTGGGAACAATGGTGAATTGAATGGGGAAGATCATTGATGTAGGAATTAAACAGTAGAGGGGAAATGCTCGAACCTTGAGCTACTCCTGACTGTAGAGTGAGGAAAGAGGATAGGCCTTGGTTAGGGGTGGCGACTGCTTGGGTGCGGTGGGAAAGGAAAGATTGAAACCAAAGGAGGGAGCTGTGGGAAAAGTTCAATGATTTCAATTTGGAAAAAAGGATATTATGGTCTAAGGAATCGAATGCTTTAGAGAAATCAAGGAGGATCAGGATGGTCAGTTCTTTTTTGTCCATCGCTGCTTGGATGTCAGTGATAATTTTAATGAGTGCGGATTGTGTTGAGAAGCCGGGACGGAAACCAGATTGGAAGGGATCAAGTACCTTGGAATCTTCTAGGAAATTGGAAATTTGGGATTGCACCAATCTTTCTAGGGGCTTAGAAAGGTTGGAAAGTATGGATATAGGGCGGTAGTCCTTTGGGGATATTGGGTTTGGGTTTTTGTTGATGGGATGAATTAAGGCCTTTTTCCAGGAAGTGGGAAATACAGAGTTTTGGAGGGAAAAATTATATATGAAGAGGAGAGCCGGAAGGATTTCAGGAAGGCATAATTTCAATAATTTAACGGGAATGCCGTCTATACCAGATGAGTTGGATTGAGACTTCATAATGGAGGTAATTAGATCGGAGGGAGTGATATAAGAAAAATAAAAATTATTATCGTTATATGCAGGCGGAGGTAAGGGCAGGGAGGGTCGAGAAGGAGCAGATGAAGTGGAAGAAACGAAATAGGAGTTTAACTCGTCCGGAGTGACAGGAAAGACTCCCGAGGGAGAGGAACTAGGAGGATCACACAAGGAAAGTTTGCGGAGGAGCAGCCATTTGGATTTAGGATCGGGTGCAGATGAAAGGGCTTCGTGGAAGAAATTGGATTTTGTTCGCCGGATCGTGGATTGCGTTAAATTTCTGAGAAAATTAAACGCTTGATAGTCCTCTTCAATCCTGGTGCATCAGTAGCGTCTTCGGGCAGCCTCGTGTCTTCTTTGCAAATCTTTAATGTCTTGGTTCATCCAAGGAGCAGGGTGACGCCGGCGAAATGTTGAGGTTTTAAGAGGAGCATGGGTATCAAGGATAGATAGGAGATTGGTGGTGAGTAATTCAACCATGGTATCAATTGAGGAGCAGGAGTAAATTGGATTCCAGTCTATGGTTTCGAGATCGGATAGAATCTTATCTCGGGTGAGGGAGTCTATGTTACGGAAGGAGATTGTTTTAGGAAGAAAACGAGGTGTAGGGATATCATATGATATTTGTATCAAGTCATGAGAGGACAGGAATGAAACAGGTCGTTGACTTGAGGAAAGAAGGTTTTTTGGAGAATCTATGACATGCAGGTCCAACCAAGTGTCAGACCCGCGGGAGTGGTGGGTGGGATTGAAAGGTACAATAAAAAGGTGAAGGGAAAAAAAAAAAGGTTTTCAAGGTAGATTTTGTCATAGGAGTCAGATAGGAGATTGGTATTCAGATCACCGGAGATGATTATATTTGAGTAGAGAGGAACATAATGGTAAAGGTTAGATTCGAATGATTGGTCAAAAGGAACATGTGGAGGAAGGTAAACCACTACGTATAGGAGAGAATGGGCATTAATGGATATTTCAACAAATAAGGACTCAATGTTTGGGAGATTTGCAGGAGGTGAATGAAAGAGGACACGAAACTTCAGGCAATCATGGACATATAGCGCTACTCCACCGCCAGTCCGGTTAACCCGGTCATGACGAATGACGGAGTAGTTAGGGAGAGAAACCGAGGAAGAAGGAATGTAGGGTTTAAGCCAGGTTTCAGAGACTGCAATGATGTGGTAAAAATTTTGGGTGAAAAATTCTAGGAACTCATCGTAATGGGCTGGTAGGGATTGTGAGTTTATGTGACAGGCGGTTAGGATGTTAGTCATAATGGGAAGGAGTTAGGGAAACATAGGACAGTAAGTAAAAGGATGACGCTGAAAATGAGAAACAGTAGTAGACGCCAAGAAGAGAAAATACATATCGATGATAAGAACAAAGTAAAATGATATGTACAAAGTATATATAGACGTAGAAATATTTACAATAATGGAAAATAAAAGTATTAACAGGTGAATATATAAAGATAGTATAGAACGAAAGGGCGGCGAGTTGGTAAAAAAGAGATGAAAAAAAAAATAAATAAATAAAATGAAAGATAAAGATACATAAACAAGTGAAAATAGTTAAGAAAAATGAGCGTTAATTGATTAAAAGTAATATCATAGTGACACCAATTAATTAAAAACTGAAAACTAATCTGGTAAGGATAAATAATAGAAAAACAAAAAAAAAAACAACGAGTACACTGGTTTCAATAGTAAAGGGTGTAGACCAAGGAAGTGCAGATAGGAAAAGAATTCCAGAAGGTCAGGCGAAAACATCCAGGTCCTGGGGCTGGTCTATGAAGATTACTGGATGGCCATCTTCTTTACGGCACCGCACACGCCCTCCCGAGAACCAAACATATTTTAATTTGCCGGCTGATCTCTTCTGACGGGCGAGCCAATACAGATGCCTGTTGGTCGGGGTCATCTCCTCGCTAAGATATATCCGGTGGGAGTCATTCTCCTGCCAGCCGATATCGCGCGTCGAGAAGTCCCTCTTGACTTTTCTCCTCTGTATCAGATCGTCCCTCAGAGACTGCCCGGCGAATCGTGCGATTACAGGCGGTGGTCGCGCATCATCCTTCCTGGGCCTCCGGCGCTCCACTAGGTCGAGATCTTGTATGCTTAGTTTGATGCCGGGACCGGCACCAATACTTGTAACCAATGCCGTGGGGGTCTCTCCTGGGCGTACCGGGATACCCCGAATTTCTATTGATTTATTCGAATTTTTATTATTTATTATTTATATGGGTTTTATGGTGCGTTAAATCGAGATTTGGGGTCAGTTGCTCATGAAAAATATGTTCCACTGATATAAAACAGATTTCCTTGGAATTTCATCATTTTTTTGGAGTTTTTGAGCACCCTAAAGCCGTATCTTGAGCATAATTAAAGTATTTTTATTTTGAATAACATACATAACTGCAATTAAACGTGAAAGAATCATTTCTCTATCTTGACTGAGAGCTGAGAAAGAAAATAAAACATGATTTTCATATTTTTTTTTTTTCTCGCCTCCTAATGCTTATTGGCGGCATAACTCTGCATAACTCTAGTTTTGCACTATTATAGGTCCCTACTACCCACACAAAAATCGGCATTCAAATCTGTGAGTTACAACTGCAAACGTCCCCTTGGCAGTAAAATAAACTAAATGATGCATACTTAGTCATAAAGATGTCACCCTGAAATATGTTGTTGTCAGGTACAAGTAACAGGGCTATTGCGACACACTGCACCTTTTGAAGCATGTCAACATTGACAAGGATCATCAGCTTTCTATTTAGCAGTTTTTGATCTTTTGTGATACTCCAGAATGAGTAAATGGTATAGGAGGTGATATAGTAATTGAAACATTTATTTAATTTAACATTTCATTGAATATTGACTTTTTGCTATGGTCCATCAATAATATCTGAATTTGATTAGTAAATAGTTGAAAGGTAATCAATCACATTCTGTACTAATTGTTTGTTTAAGGGTAATCTACTTGTATGCCATTTCTTTCAAGTAAGTTTCTTGGATGAAGATATCAAATCTTAAAAATACTGTGGATTGTTGAATAAATTAGTTTTAAAGGTATAGTTCTTATAAATTAGTTCTTAATCAACAAAGAGTAAAGACTCTTCATTAGTTGTTGAAAAAGGCAATGTCCTTAGTTCCTTTGTTGGTTCCAGTAAGTCTAGCCATCTTTTGAAAGAAAATGGCAACACAGGGTTATTTTCGTGGATCAACAGTGAAGGATATGTAATAAGTGTTTATAGTTACATATAAAGAATCCATAACATATGCTTTTGTTACTTGAATCTCTTAGTATAAATCTTGATCCATTTTTTTAATGATAGTGAAGGTTGTTGGTACAATAGTTTCCGTTACATTAGGTTCCTTCTCTAGTAAGCTAGTAACATCAGTCTAGATTCTGATAATACTAGATTATTATGTTTATTCAACTTTTTATAGAGATCAGTGACATTCTATCTACTACTACTGAAGTTCTGCTTAAATAACGTGAATAGAATGGTAGTATCAACCTCCTGATATATTAAAATCATTCAAACATTACCAGTGACATCTTAATATATATTTGCTCAAAGGATATTATAAAAAGGTTATCACTTGGCACTATGACGGAAACAAGATGGGACCTTTTCCTTTTAAATGCTCGACATGCTATAAGTAAAATTGTTGATAACGGTGTAACAGATGTCAAAAGTCTAGATTCTGGACTTCTTCCTTTAAGCATGATGGTGCATGAATGTTTTAACCCCACTAGTCACAGTTCAAAATTCTTTATATTTCCAATGACTGCTGAAGCAATGCACACAATTGCCATGTATATAGGGATAACATTATTCAATATTTGGAGACCACATTTAGAGCTATTTAAACGGGAACATGAGAATTACTCCCTGGCGCTTTCTCTGAAGCAAAACAGATCAAAAAATAATTTTAAACCTAAAATGATATATGAGAACGATGTTCAAACCTACATTAAAACATACTATGCTGATAATGAAAAGTTAACGATATACATTCCAATTGATGTTACTAGTTGGTTGCATAGTAATAGGAACCATCCATATGCAGGTGATGTAATGAATAATGCGTTTAGGTTCGAAAATGGGGACTCGCACGACTTTGCTTCTTTAAAGATTCCTTTAATGGTATATTCATTCACATATCTATGCTACCCTGCACAAGTAGTTAGCAACAATATGTTAACTCACACCTTATCTTCCTCCTGCTATAACTTCAGATCATCCAGAGAAGGGCTTCGGCTTCTATAATGATGTTGCTTCCATTTTTGTAAGTTATTCAATTCAAATACAAATTGATTTAAATAAGAGATTGCGTTCAAAGTTATCAATTCTGAATCAAAAGTACGTTGTGTTGGCCCGACTGGGCCCACTGTATGTAAGGAGACGGATGGACAGTGATATTGTACCAAGGTTGTAGATGGGAAGTTGATAGTGTATTTCTTAGGTCAGGCTGCCCCAAAGACGTTTAATGCTGTAGCTCAGTATATATCTTTTATGTCCCTCCAGCAATGCTAGATCAGCTAAGCACTACTACTACTGAAGTTCTGCTTAAATAACGTGTACAGAATGGTAGTATCAACCTCCTGCTATATTAAAATCATTTAAAAGAAAGATTATTTTATTATTTTTTCTTTATGGTAATCAGAAAAGCAAATTAAAGCCATAAAGAGAGTGAGCATTCTTAGGATGTAAATAAATTATTTAACAGAAAAAAACACTTTCCGTTCATGAAGAACATGGCATTATCATAAATATAATACCTGAGGAGCCAGAGAAAAACAGCAGTTACTTATTTATGATGGTATAATGAGTCACATATACCATTAATAAATAAGTGATGTGAACATCAAATTGATATTTCCATTTAAAATAGCAGAAGAAATTGATGATGGCAAAAGTAATTACCAGCATATGTACCACCAAGGCAGTAGATCTGTTTATATTTTTGGTAAACAATTCCATGGATTGTAAAGATACATATAGATTAAATTTTTAATAAGACAAATTATTAAGTCATGTACATATAAATATAAAGTTTGTATGTACTTTAATGTACATAAAGAGCTAAATATATTTATGTACATCCTTTATTGAACATAATATTCGGGCTAAACATTGGAGAAGTAGTCAAGAAAGTCCCACTAAATTTTTATATTCTGATATGATAAGAAAACAAGTAACACTATTAGAAAATTAAAAAGAAATTTAATTCAGTAAATACGTATTAAGTTTTAAATCACATAATACCCTAAGATATCCTAAGGTTCACACATAAATAAATAAATAAACAATATCACAGAAATCCACTTTTCGAGGAATTCTTTTGTCAAAGAACATACAATAGAAAATAAAGCTTAATATTTATTGATTGCAAGAAATAATGGTTGCCAAGAATACTGAATAACATAAGTATGATCATTCATATAATAAAAATTTTATAAAAAAATAATTTTACATTCATATAAGGATTTTTAAACTTTCCATTTTATTAACTGATTAACCATTATATATCATTTAATAGTGGATTGTTACTAAGAACATATTTGGTAATGGTTTTATGTCACATAAGAGTTACAATCAAAGTAATACTTTCTCTTACGATAGATTATTTTATTGTTGATTAATATTTAACTATAGTAGATGCTATATGGCTATAAGACAACCTTAATAGAGGTGACTAGTAAACAGTTAAGGTTTTATCAACTAACATTTTACAACTATCTACTAATTTTTTTTTTTTTTTTTTGTGATTCTCATTGTGTTGTGGTTATGAAAAGGGAGTTAATACTATTTCATCTAAATATAAAGTTATCAGTCACCTCCCAAGCTAAAATATATACTATCACAAAATGTCTAATCTTAATTGAAGTAAGCTTCTATATTAGCAACAAAAGAATCATAAATATATGATGAATTTATTATATACATTTATATATGATACATATGAAATTAAAAAATAAAATAAAATAAAAGGATGGGCAATATACTTTTTATGGTATTAATTAGTATTGGTGTTATAACAGTCTTATAAGTTGTTGTTTGGCTTAAGGGGCAAAAAATTGGTGATCATTGCGGCCCTTAAATTTAAACTTAATTGTTCTGTTTGCATTATAACAATAACACCTAAGTTTAAAATAAACACAAATAAGCACAAACCTAAGGGAAAGAAATACTATATAAAATGAAATAAAAGATCATTCATATAATATAAGTCTTATAAGTTAATGGAGTAGGAAAAAAAAATTAATAAAAAAAATAATTATGTGAATATACTTAAAATATATCAATTACAAAAATGATCATACTCCTAATTGCTCAAAAAGACTGAGTGATTGCAATAAGATAACTTCATTACCAACACTAGTCCATCCTGGAAGGAGATATCTTGCAAATAATTCAAGACATTTTACATTTTCTGGTAAATAATCCTTCAATATATCTGAAAAAATAAAAAAAATAGCTTTATAAATCATAAATACAATTAAGAATGCATACAAGATTCTTTAAAAAATAAATAAATCTCGTCAGATCCAGTTAAAATCTGGTTTAAGTGGTTTGAAATTAATACTGTGGCAAATCCACAGAATGAACCTCGATCTTATCACTCCGGCTAGAATAGGTTTGTAACCTGTACTTCTTATCATAGTTAGAGTGCATAAATATCACAAGGAGGGAGAATATAAGGAACAAATAAAATGGTAAAATTCGTTATTCAGAAACAGGATACGAATATTACACAAGTTTTCAATATTTAGCAAGTGGGTAAACCTAAGAGAAACTTAAATTTACTACTATTGTTTCCTCCTCTAATGCAATGAGGCAAGGTAGTTAGACTAGTTAGTTAGTTATTCACTTGTTGAAAAATTTGATATAGACATCGAGATTACAAGAAGGTAAACATAAACAATACCTTTTTTTTTTTTTTTTTTTTTTTTTTTTTTTTTTCTCATGGCACTACAACCCGGAGACGGGTCCTGGCCTCCATCAAAAGCCTCCGCCAATCTTCACGGTCCTGGGCAGCTACCATCCAGTTCCTGACCCCCAGGAATTCATTTGCATCAGCCGCCACTCCGTCGGCCCATCTCAGTTTCGGCCTTCCTCTTCTTCTTGCTCTATGGAGGGGCTCAGTTAGTATTTTCTTTGGCATTTCACCCTCCATTCGGGCCAAGTGTCCGGCCCACTGCAACCTGCCAAGTTTAATGACCTGGACGATGTTTAATTCATTTAAGTGATTATAAACCTCTTGATTTTTAAGTCTTCTCCATACACCATTTTCACATAGTCCACCAAATATCCTTCGCAGGATCTTTCTTTCAAAAGTTAGAAGGTCCTGTTCACTTGTGTTTGTCGGAGTCCAGGTTTCTGAACCGTACATCAGAACAGGATGAATTATAGTTTTATAAAGGTGGAGTTTTGTCTGTCTTGAGAGAGTATGTCTAATTATAAGATTTTGTAGGCCAAAATAGCATCGGTTGGCAGATATTATTCTTCTTTTTACCTCAGCTCCACCATCATTATCCTGCGATACCATTGATCCAAGGTATACGAAGTCTGCAGTCTTTTCAAAAGTATACTCTTCAAATGAAACGCTTTCATTTGGGTTCGGTTTATCTCCCGTCACCATATATTTAGTTTTTGATTCATTCACTTTAAGCCCGAGTCTTCCAGCTGATTCCACCAGTGCCAAGAAAGCTTCTTTGACTACCTGGAAGGAGCGTCCAACGATGTCTATATTATCAACATAGGCTAAAAGTTGAACTTGACGGTTAAATATGGTGCCACCAGTCTGTATACCTGAGTCCCTTACTGCTTTCTCCAAGGCGATACTAAAGAGGAGGCAGGCGAGAGCATCTCCTTGCCTTACTCCTCCTGAGGCGTTGAACTCTTCTGAAAGCTATCCACTTATACGAACTGAGCATAAGACAGTTTTCATTGTCAGTTTAACTAGCCGTATTAGCTTTCTGGGTATCTGCAATTCACCCATGGCTTGGTAGAGCTTTTCCCTGTTGATATAGTCATATGCTGACTTGAAATCTATAAATAGGTGATGAGTCTTAATATTATATTCGTGCCGCATTTTTACGAGTGTAAAAATTGGGTCAGTGGTGGATTTACCACGTCTGAAACCATTTTGATATGGGCCCAAGACTCTCTCAGCGTATGGTAATAGGAGTTGGAATATGATGTTAAAGAAGAGTTTATAGCCAGTGGGTAGTAAGGAGATACCTCTGTAGTTTGAGCACTTCAGGGGGTTACCCTTTTTCTGTATCGGGTGGATTATAGATTTGTTCCATCCAGAAGGCATTATCTCCTCCGTTCAAACAGTCTGCAGTATATTCTGAAGAACCTTCACTGCCTCACTTCCTCCATATTTAAGGAGCTCTGCAGGGATTCCATCATGCCAAGGGGCTTTATTTTTTTTCAGTTTATCCATGGAATCTATTATTTCTTCCTCATCTGGAGGTTCCCACTCAACTTCATCATTTTCGAGGGGTATTTCAATATTTTCAGTAGTGGGTGAACTATTATTCTTTAAAAGTTCTGAGAAGTAGTTTCTTCATTGTGTTAAGATCTCTGGCATATTGGTCAAGAGATTGTTATCATCGTCATAACAATAGGTCAAACGGGGTGTGAATGGTTTCCTCCACTTATTTACTTTACAGAAAAAATCCCTAATTTCTTTGGCATCATGCACTTCCTCGATCCTTTGGAGTTCTTCCCTTTCGTAACAATACCTAAATTCAATTTATTAATAAACAGCACATGCCAATTTATTTATGAATAAAATTGTTTTCATTTATTTATTCAAAATAAGAAAAGGCTGCTTTATTATGTTAAAGAATGAAATCAACCCTTCAATTCCCATTCCATAATTGAATATCTAAGAACATCTTGTCTCGGAATGCTAAGCTAAGAATTTATAAAACACTAGTCAGACCTGTTCTCACAAATGGATCTGAATGCTGGGCGATATCAAAGAACAATGAGTCGTCACTCTTGAGGTTTGAAAGAAAAGTCTTTCGTAGAATCTTTGGCGGTGTATACTCGTTAGGAACCTGGAGAAGAAGATCCAATGCAAACATACAAAGTCTGTACAAAGATATGGATATCTGCAAGTTATTTAGCTCTCCTGGCTACGATAGGCAGGTCATGTTGCCAGAATGAGACCGGAGGAGATACCCATGAAAGCTGTTACTGAACAAATTTATGGTACAAGGTGTATTGGAAGACCTAAACTGTGATGGAAAGATGGTATTGCTGCTGACACATTAACTCTACTTGGTGTAAGAAACTGGAAGGCGGCAGCACTCAACCGTGAAGACTGGCGATCAATGCTCGAGCAAGCCAAATCTCTACTATCAGGGATGTAGTGCTATGTTAATAATAATAATAATAATCCTCTAAAAGATTGTGGTATGGAGTTTTCAAAAACTAATGAATGATTGCAAGACGGAAATAGTTCAATGGTTATTCTGTCTTTTATCAATGAAAATAAAAATAAATTTGAAATTTAAGATTAATTAATTATTTCCAGTCAAATCACACAGAAAAAATTGCTCCATCAGAAGTAATTTCATGAATTGCCCATTACATATTTTTTTAAGGATTAATAAAATAGAAAGTAAGAGTATGGAAAACAATTGAAAAATGAAAGAAATGACTCCAAATGACCTAAACTACAAACTTGGTAGAGTGCTTTGCCGATCCCAGCTAATGAGAAAGCCTAACAAATAATGTTGTGCAAACCAGAATTAAAATGATGTAGTGTGAGAATAACTGCCAGGATTGCAGAAATGTTAGCAACAGTGGATCAGACACGATTGCATCAAAGAAACAAAACTTAGAATAATAAATGAGGAAAATGGATAATATTAGAAACAGCTTGCAGTAATGTCAAAACTTATTTATAATATTTTTAATTTTTCAAAATGGAATTTATTTAAAATAATTAGTGTACAAGCCAAACATGTTTTTTGGCTAGCACACTAGCTACCTTATCTTCTTTTTAAATAACCTTATCTTGTTTTTTCTAAACTAAGAAAAATTTCTTGATATAGGTTATTTCACAGTCATTCTCACAAGACTAAGTAGATCCAGTTTATAACCTTACCTCTTAGCCAAAGAAGAAGAAAATTTAATATTTAGCAACTAATGTATTTGTTTGAAAATATAATACTACAGACCTATCAAAGGAGGTTTGTGTGAGTGTAAAGCACTTGGCACACTTAAAAAACATTTAGATTCTTCAGGATTTTTCAAATCTCGTTTCGGAGAAGCACCAAATATAATTCTTTCATATGGTCTCTTCCCATTTGAATTTGTAAAAGAACAAACAGGTTCTCCACTCGCTGTAACCTAATTTAACAAAAAATAATATAGACAGTAATCAGAGCAAAGTATTACAACTTAACAGCAACCAGAGCAAACATAATGGAAAATAATTAAGTTGTTTATAGTCATCATTACTTGAAGGAAACATATACGATTAATAAAATATTTAATATAATCTATCATGATTGAATTTTGAATAAAACTCACATCAGAACAATACCTAGCCTAAAAATCTGTCGATATCTCTTATTATGGAAGAAATCCATCTCTTCATATGTTGATTTTTGGTCCACAAATATCTCTTACAAACTATCATATCTGGTGACAGAATGTATATACCCTGAAATAAACCTTCACATTTAAATGACCTTCCCACCTTATCTTCCTTATATTCAAAGAAAAAGTTTCCTATATTTATGGATCATTTTTTTTCTTATATTTTTTATCTTAATCCCTGATTGCTACAGTTATTGTAAGGATAACTTTTCTTTGTTACAATAAGAGCTGTCAAAGTGATCGATTCTCACGGTAATACATAGTAATCAGAGATGTGTAGAGCCTCTAACCCATCCATTTTTGAGAAAAGTAAAATTAATGTACAAGGATCAGATGGACAAAGATTAGTTTTTCCTATTAAGTCTGGCCTGAAATCCATTTCTTCTCAAGGCTCTTCTATGGTTAAAGGATTGTATCAGGTCTTGAAGATGTTTCCAAGAAATGGATTTCAGGCAAGATTAAATAGGAAAAAACTAATCTTTGTCTATCTGATCCTTGTAAATTAAATTTATTTTTGTTGATGAAAAGGACGTCATTCCATTAGTCTGGAGACTTTTTAAAATGTATTTTAACAAATTTTATTCTTTTGTCCATTTTTAATGAAAAGTATGAAATCATTAAAAAAATTATTTTTCTACAATGAGAATCATATTTTAGTGAATATAGTGGTGTTTGAAAACTTTTGCTGCTCAGTATAAAACTGGAAAGGTTTTAAGTCTGTGAAAAACTAATCTGAGCTCTTAATATTCAGTCACATTCTGCATGATAGATTTATTTAATTATTTAACAAAACTAAGATTTTAATTATGAAGGTGATATTATTTAAGGAGAACCGACCACTTGTTGAAAGAGGGCTCTTTAAAAATCACACCGAAAATCAGAAAAAAATAAAATAAGAACAGAAGTTGAATCAACTGATAAATCTTTTAAGATGTATATAGCTTTATTCATTTTTAAGGAAGGTATGAGTGTGTGTATTAATATAAAGTCTCTTTCTCAGGTGACAAAAGCCCCTTTAAAATAAGGATCAATACATGCTTTGTAGACAGGAGGTGTAAACAGTAAAAATATTTATAAATGTATACAAACTTTTATCCAAAACCAAGTAGCAACATACTCCAATCCCCACTGAGGGAAGTAACTTTGTTTAATGGCTTTAATATGACTAGAACCATTTGTACACCAAATACCGACCAGCCCGGTATCTTCCAAATATGTACTAATAGGGATATTTAGTATGTCATCATCCCTCATCATTTCATATCTGAAAAAGTGTAACATTTAAAAACTATGATATATATAATTACTAAAATAGGTATGGGTTTGAAAGGTACAAAACAACATGACATCCTTTGACATGTTAATTATATGTATATGAGTCTTAGGAAAATAATTAAAAAATAAATATCTGAGCTAAAATCAATATTATTTTTTAGCCTACATACATTTCACTGTTCAACAATGATTTACATTAGTAAATTTACATAAATTTACAGTAAATTTACATAAATTTACAGTAAATTTACATAAATTTACATTAGTAAATAACTTTTGTATTTAAAATGACTCATTATTGTTGAATTTAACATTATCCTCTAATCTGAACTTTTTCTAATCCTAAACCAAATGGTTTTATTTAGCTTGGATTTGCAGGATTCTACTATAGATCAAGGGACATCGGGTGCCTGATAGGCAAGCAATCAGAAACAGGGCAGCAAGTTTGTAAAATAGTTAGTTCAGATAAAAATAGGAAGTTCTGATTTTTTTTTTAACATGATGTATCTGTGGCAATTGAGAATATTCTGTGAAGTGCAAAAATTGTAATTAAGGAAATTTTTTTTATAATAATTCATAAATTAAGTATTCATCTCTGTAATAACCTTCTAATTAAGTCGATTACAGACAAATTATGGCAAATAGAAAAAATTATAGTTTAAAAAAACAAAAAACATGCTTTAATAGAAAACAGGACTAAAAAGTAGAAAATAATTTTTATTTCATAAATAGTTTGTGTTATGGTCTCGGGTTCAATACTTAGGTAGGCTGTACTGTTTCTGAGCCAACGGTTGTGAAAAGAGGAGATTTGGCTAAAATTCATGTTCAACCGCCAGGTTTTTTCCACAATTAAGAGTATCCACTTTTTAAGAGGCTGGGTGTGCTCCAGGAGGGTCTCCCGACCTCGAATTCGATCCACGGCTGAAATGATAGTATATAAATTTTCTGCCGTCAGTCGGACTCAAACTTGGGTCCAGGAGCATGGTAGTCAAGTGCCTTACCCACTGAGCTACCGCACCTACCAATTGCTATAACACAAACTATTCATGAAATAAAAATTATTTTCTACTTTTTAGTTCGGTTTTTTTTAAACTATAATTTATTTTCTTAAGTTTTAGTCTCCAAACAATATAAATTCTATTTAAATTTCCGAAGCAACATTTGTGGTACCACAATCATTACTATTTATATTCTTCAATCATCTTCAAATGTTAAGAATTTTTTTATCCGTACATAAGGATGAAATTTACTGAGTCCTGTGAATAGTATATAGTTAACCTGCAAACTTATCAAAATATTTTCTTTTAATCTGATCATTCTAGTGTGGATGTTGGAACAAAGTTGAGAAATGAATGAACATATTAAATATATTTTATATGGAATATATTAAACATATTTCTCTGGAGTCCACCGTTTCTGAGATATAACCGAAAAAACCAAAAATGTGACCTTCTACCCTCCCTACCCACTGTATTCTCATCCCCCAGGGGCGAGGACTTCTAGTATATTTATCTACTAACAGAAAGATTATTTAAATATTTAACAGTTTTGTGAAATAATTGCATTGTAATTGGTCCTTGACAATTGTGCAAATTTTCAAGTCAAACAGATTGCTAGAAATCAGTGAAAATTATGCTGAAAGATTCCATTCATACAGGTCAAGTTAATAGTGAAAAAAAAGAAATTTTGGATTAAACAAATAGTTTTGGAGTTAAAGCCAAAAGAGTACCGTGTTTTCGCAGAGAAAAAGGATTTATCGCAACAACAAAAATTTTCTCTATTTCCCCTTTTTTCTCCTAATTTACGTGGACTATGGGGCTACTGTTATTTTATGTGAGTTATTTTTAATGCTGTTCAATGCCCATAATCACAATTTCCAGCAGACAGACCTTTTTTTTTTATTTAATACAAGGTTTGAAGCTAATTTCTACAAGGTTCAAAGCTAATTTCTCTGTACTATTTGTTATTTGTTTACAATTTTAAAAAAGTTTATAGAAAATCAACCAACAATGTTTGGTTTTATTGACATATCTCAGAGTATGAATGATCAAATTTTGACTATAAAAATTTTATCTTACAAACAATCTAATGATCTACAACTTTTAGTGCATAACATTTTTTGATTGAATAAGCCATTTTTTTGTTATAGGCTCTTGAACATGACCAAAACTAATGCTTAGAGGAAGTTGGCAAAAGTTGTAGATTTTTAACAATCTTAACTTTAAGTGATGTCTTTAGACGCATAATTTAATTTACTTTAATTTTGTAAATAACATATTTTTCGATTGAAAGCATTTTTTCATATGTTCTCAGCGAAAATCTGAAAGTATTTTTTTTCGCACATATAGCACATTTTTCGATTGAAACCATTTATTTATATCTTCTAAGCGAAAATCTGAAAAAAAAAAAAAAAAAAAAAAAAAAAAAAAAGTGCAAAAATTTCCCTCTTATCAAATTTAGTAAAATTTTTGATATTTTATTCTCAGGACCATATTAAACATTAACCTACAACTCCACCTGTTTCAAGGCAGATCCTCTTTTTGGGGGTAATTTGACTGGACTAAGTGAGAAAATTAGAACAAAGTTGTGCAAATATTGTATTTTCATTGATTCTTGAAACGTTGCAAATTTTCAAGTTAATCAGAATGTTGGAAATTAGTGAAAATTACGATGCAAGATTTCGTTACATACAGGTCGAGTTAATAAAAGTGTATTAAATGAAAAACCTTTCTGGAGATATCCATAACCCAAAATTCACAAAAACACTTAATACACAAAATGCACTAGAATGATTATTTACAAGTGCACTTGTGAATAGATTACTATTCACACTTGTAAATAGTATGCTAAGTGCAATTTCTTGAATATTGGTTTATAGGTATCACCAGAAAACTAATTTTTGTATCTTTATTTGTTTCCATAAGGGTAAGTTAAGCGCCTGTGACAGAAATGAATAATGCTTTGAGAATATTCGGTTAGAACTCGAAAAATGAACTTTCATCTCTGAAAAATGAGTAAACATGTTACACAAAATTTCAGTTTTATGAAATGATGTAATGTTATTTTTTATTATTATTTTTTTTTATATATACTAAGTATAGTGTTCAATAACGGAGAAACTACTACTCATTTTTTTTTAACATGGATATGTCTTTTGGCTGAGGGTCTATAGTTTTTTTAACATTTATTTCACCCTGAAAAATGTAACATGCAACCCATTCTGTTGGTTTTTGTTGGATCTAAAAATTCGATGACAGTTTCCCTATCAGAAATTTAATGGAGAATATTTTATTTTATTTTTTTTTTTTTAATACATTTGTCACCATGACCTACCATTTAGGAGCTATATGGGTTTGACTGAAAAAAGTCATGTTTTGCCTATATTTTTCAAGTGTTGGGGCTTTTAATAATCTAAATACATTTTTAAATAATAATATTTTTAATGGTTCATTTTGCATGATACTTCAATAAACAAATATTGAAAGATTCTATTTATTACTCATTCGCCAGTCCCATAAACTCTATTTTATAGGCATACAACGAGAATATGGCTTCTTATTACCATATTATGTGTATTGCTAATTGTTTTTTGTTTATTAGGGCTTAATGTCCTTATTTACTCTAACTAGGATTATCCAACAGGTTACCAAGCTATTCTAGCCAGGGAAGGAAGGTCATGATTCATTTTGTAGAGTCTGCTGTGAAATAAATTTTAATCTGCCCAAGTGGGGTTGCAGCTCACGACTTTCATTAACGAGCACGCTGAGATGCTCACCCCAAACAGCTCGGCCATCGAGTCCCTGATGTTTATATTAAACTACAACTTAACACATTTTACACATAAGCATTTAGTGTAATTAGTGTTTAGTGCATTTTAGAACAATCATTTAAAAACAAACCAAAAAAAAAAAGATAAAAATTAAAAGAAACATGATGCTCATGAAGAAAACTGATTTATCAAAAGTTTCAAGTCTTAAAACTAGGAATTTATCTCATTGATTTTGGAAAAAAACAAAAAACTTTCAATGGCATCTTTCTTAAAATACGATTTTTACACTTAACATACTTTTCACAGGTGAGACAGATATGGTTTCAGGTCATTTTTTATAGACTGTCAGTTTCCAAAGTTATTTTAGTTTATCTGAATCTATTTTTCTCTGGAGTGGGTGATTGGTTCATTGCAAGATTTAGTTTTTAAAAAAAAGTTCATGACTTTCCCTGATCCTATACTCACCATAAAATGCAAACAATTATAAAAGGAAGTGTTTTTTTTCTTCAGTTTTCATGCTCATATCATCATATACGTACATTTAAAAAAAAAAAAAAGTTCTAAAAAACTTATAGCGGATAAAATTTAACATAAAATTTTAATTTACTTTAATCTTTTAACCTCTTCATGGAATTTTAGCAGTGAAGTAACCACAATTACCTAACTATAAATAAAAAATATTTTTTACCTTAAATAATTTAAGAGATAATAAAATTAAAATAAGAACACTTTATGCCGATAACGACATGATAATGAGTCTTAGATGAAACTTGACGGTAAGTTATGATCTACTGAAAAAAAACATTAAGCAAAAAAAAGCATCTGAAATAGTTTAAATAGTTTGATAGTAAATATAGATTGTTTTGTTTTATTTAATAATTTTATTATAATCAGTGTTTAACATTAGTGAAAAATACTGTCAACTTATATTATGTTCGTTATGTCACATCTATGTCTATAAAACTAACTTTCTATACCAATGTTTATGTCATGTTTACAACTCATATGTTATAAGTAATAAATTTATTATATTTTAAAAAATCGATATTTACCCCTTACAATTATTCATTTTTTTCCTCCTGATATGCTTATTCCACCACGGTGGATCGAGTAATATGAAATCAAACTTTTTGTCTTTTTCATTTAATTCATTTAAATTACAGCACATAAAATTGGAATGAGGAGGCATGACATAAGGCCTATTATGAATTTCAACAATTTGGGGACTTGAAATGACATTGGCTCCTTTAAGTAAACCACATTTATTTAGCTTATTTATCTTTCTTAGTGATTCATAAAATGCATCAACAAAATTTCTCGCTGTAGCATTATTTTCCAATATATCATAATGGGTTACAGGTAACTGAAAATATGAAATATTTCTGGCTTCTTTAAGAAGAGATTCAAGTGCTTTTTGAACTAATTGAACCTAGAATAGAAAATAAATTGTTTTGGTAAATACATTCATAGTTATAGTAAATGATACCTCTTTCATAACAACTAAAATGTAGATATACACATTAACCATGAGTGCTTTTAGCTTGGAAAGTTAAAACTAATTTCCAACAGTGGACATGATTCCATAATAAAGAATAGGAGGAATTTAGAACACTTAGGGAATGAGCTGTATTTATGGTATTATAAAAGTTTCATTCTTTTTAAGGGGTTTATGTTCCCATATACTTTCATAAGGGCACACAAAGATAATCAGGATTGAAAATATTTATTAGATAAAAGCAAGTATTTAAAAACGATTATATTATAAATTATAAATAAATAGTATTATGCCAATGTTTACTTCTTATTAATTGCAATTTTATAGTAAATTCGAACGTCTTCAACTTACTTCAATATTATTTGAAGTTTGACATCTCCTCTTCCTAACTTTCTTTAAAGAACTGTCAGCACATAAAAGTGCAGCTAACTTTTCAGCTTCTTGGTCCCTCATAAACGGAGTAGTTATATTGAAAAGATTTTTGTTGTAAGCTAAATCAATATTGCCCGTTGGTGAATGTACATTTCTATAAAGATTTTTAGAATAGTCATAATGGGAAATAACCCATCCTTTATCATTACTACACAAAATACTCATGATAATTAATGTATCGAATAAGAAAAACTCATTATTTATAGAATGACGGATCTCCAATTATCGTCATATAAAATCTTCCATTAACTGCCTGAATGAAAAGTTCTCTTGCGTGCTGCAGATATTTCTACCGCAAAATTATTACCCGCTGAAATGCTATCGACTGAAAGAAAACTAAGTTGTCCAAAGAGATACTCTAGTAAATGTCTTGAAAACCAAGAGAAGGTGCCTGAAAATTTTCAGTTTATATGAAACAAGATATACATAAGTACATTAAGATGTTACTTAAGCAGCAAATTGATATGGTTTAAAAAAATAATAAATAAAACTACCACTACTACTTATGAAAGGTCTTGTAATGTACTTGCACTAGTCCAACGGTTGTGAAAGCAGCATATTTGGACGAAATCACGCTCATCCACCTAAGATTACCCACTTTGTGGAGGCTGGCTGTGCCTAGGAAGGTCTCCCATTTTATTTCTATCATAATGAAGTCACAAAATTACTTGAAAAAAAACTGGAAAGAATAGCATGGAACATGTTTTAGGAAGGCCCCCTTAACCGTCAATGCTCATTTGTTTTCTTCTTTTTTTTTCTTAGCTTACCTGTGATTCTTTAATCTGTAGAAGATAAATTTTCAAATCAAATAGCCTAATCCTGCTGACCATCTATGTCCTTATGTTCTTTATTTTTTTTCCGCTTAGCTATATGATTTTAAATTATATAAATTAAATTAACAATTATTAATTTTTCGAAATAAATAAAGTTAAAAAAAAAACAAGGAATTTAAAAACTTTGTAAGTAAAACGTTGTACTTTCTTTCATTCAATAAATATAGCTCCTCAACGGTAGGCCCTAGCGACATATGTTATACAGGGTGAGTATCTCTTAGAGTAAAAATCAGTTACTTGGGTAAATAAAACATTATGACAATCCCTTAATGGAAATGTACATTTTAAATACAAAAAACTCTTCATTGGAATAAAAAGCAAAAAAAAAATTATTGTTTAATAGAAAATAAAGGAAAACTGTCAATAAAGCGAAACCAGATCAGAGGATCTTATGTCATTAGATTTATTTATTTATTATTATCTTTTAGGATTTATTTTATTAGTTTTTCAATGTAATGTTTAAAATCCAGTGATAATGAACATAGACCTTAATTTTGCCGTTAGCTTCTGAATGCAGATTGTGTCTAAGAATATTACTTTTTGAAGTGAATTTTATGGGCAGATGAGTCTGTTTTTACAGGGGATGGCATTTCTACCCATCTATGTAAAACGTTGGTTTATATTTGTATTGCTTTCGAATAATGTGAAGGAGCTCTATGGTGTTGGAAAATCATATTTTGCCAAACTTTAGGTGGAGTATCCTGATGAAGTTGGGGTAGGATATTTTGTAACAAATCTTAGTAATTTCATCATTCAATCTATTGGGCAAACTTTGATTTTTCAACACTATTTGACAGCGATACAAATATGAATATACTAACAATACTCCACATAGAATGGTAGAAATTCCCTGTAAAAATAAGACTCATTTAGTCATAAATTCACCGCAAAAAGTGGTATTCTTTAATATCATCTGCATTCAGAAGCTTATAGCAAAATTAAGGTCTATGTTCATTATCATTGAGTTTTATTTAAATAAATAAATAAATGTAATAACATAAGATCCTCTGATCTGGTTTCGCTTTATTGACAGTTTTCCTTTATTTTCTATTAAACAATAATTTTTTTTTTGCTTTTTATTCCTATGAAGAGTTTTTTGTGTTTAAAATGTACATTTCCATTAAGGGATTGTCATAATGTTTTATTTACCCAAGTAACTGATTTGTATACCAAATGAGAACACCATGTTTTTTTGGTTTCAAAAGTAAATATCACCATGAAATTGAAACAAAATCATTACGTTTAACATATCATTCGAAAGCTGATTAAATTTGCAAGTATTTGTGAGATTTGACGTTTTGTGGATAGTTTTTACGAAAAACGGTGAGCGTTGAAGTAAATAAGACATTGTGACTTCCCCAAATAAGGTGAAGATCAAGCTGTTCTTTACATTCCAAATTTGTAAAATTCAAGGTTACGTGTACTCTGTTCTTATAGGAAATTTAATGCTAAATCCGAAAATGTGGCCAAAATTTGAAAAATATTTAGACAAAATGGAGATATTACAGTTTTTATGGGAAAAAAAAAAAAACGTGATTTCCTCAAAAAAGTCTTTGATTTATCGTATATCAGCAACGGATTGGAATAGAAAGATGAGATTTGCGGCATTTAGCTCCATTTTTGATCTAGTCTAACCCAATTTTTTTTTTTTTTTTACACTAACAAGGGGAGGACACACTCAGTCTCTCACGGATCTTGTTGGCAATTTTTTTGGAGGTTCCTGGTCAAAAAATATTAGACAAGTATTTTGCCGTTCCGACCAATGGGCCCTAGAAGCCGAGAAAAAAAAAATAAAATAGCATTAAACTAATTTTTTTTTTATCTCGAGTTTAAAAAATGATATCGACATGATTCTTGCACCAAGATTTTCAGTTTTGATTGCGAATTAAAGGAAAAATACAGTCGCTCCATAGATTTTGGTTTAGGTTAATTAAATTCTAAATAACTGATTAGTTTTTCAAGCAAACTACCTCTATAGATTTTTTCACACAAAAATTGAGGTCAGATTCTAATTCAGCACCCTCAAAAACATTAAAAAACGGTTATTCAACAAAATCAAAAAATACCATTTTTTTCACCCTCTTCCAGGAAAATGAAATTTTAAAACCGATTATTGGTTACATACCTTTAAATCGTCATTACTTTGTCATGCAATTCACTGGTCGGTATCGCTGGAAAGAGGAGGGTCTCAGCTTTCTTTTGATGTATATAAATGTAAAATTCGATGAACAAAAACCTATTAAAAAAATTGAAAAATCCGAAAAACATTTTGATCTTTAACTTGAGTTTGAAACCAGATAGGATGATGAAACAAAATACATTTCAAGCGTATTGCCACCCTATATTTTGTGTAAAAATATAAAGTTGATACGTTAAACCGTCTAAGCGTAATTCATGTTTTTATCAATTTAAACAAAAGTTGCCTACCATTCACAGGTCAGGCAAACTTTGAAGCTTACAAACTTTTATTTTTCTATTTGGATGAAATTTCGTATTTAAGGGTTCTCTTGAATGCTGAATTCGAATCCGATATCGGTTCTTGTGAAAAAATTATATTGAATATACTTCACTTGAAAAATTTTAGCTTTTACACTGTAAAATGTAATAGAAAATTCTTTAAGCCCTAGAATTCCATCTCAGCACCCTCAAAACTCAGGAAACGTATGTACCATATATACTATATAGATATCAATAAAAAAAAAAAAATAAAAAAAATAAATAAAAATATATATATATATATATATATATATATATATATATATATATATATATATATATATATATATATATATATTCACAATATATACATTTTCCTGGAAGAGTGTGAAAAAATGATATTTTTTGATTTGATTTGACGTATTTTGTCTAATATTTTTTGACCAGAAACCTCCAAAAAAATTGCCAACAAGATCCGTGAGAGACTGAATGTGTCCTCCCCTTGTAAGAGATACTCACCCTGTATAACTAAACACATTTTCCATTTAATTTCTAATAAGTTAACTTTAAGCAAATTTTTGATCCGAGCGACACCAACAGAGCTAGAGCGTGTCAAAAAAAAAATTCCTACACATAAAAATAGAGATTTCGAACGTGACTTTTTTCGTCAAAAACAATAAAGCTCCTAAACCGTAGGTCCAACCGACAAATGTTATATAACAGAAAATATTTCCATTAAATTTTTGACAACTAGAATGTTATCAAGCGTTCGATCATAGCATCGTCAACAGAGCTATCGCGTGTCAAACTGCGCGTAACGCTCTCGCGTTCCCCCAAAATGTATCATTTATGACCAGCTAGGTCACGGTAAAACTTGTTCCATGTTAAAATAGAGATTTCAAACGTGACTTTTTTTTTTTATTGAAATCAAAATTTTGAACAGCCAAGAGGGATCGAGCAAGATCGGTCATATCCAGGTTAAAAATTTTTATTTCTAATTACGGGAAACTGAGTGAAAAGGAGCTCACTCATTAGAACCTATTTAGTGTTTTTTAGTATATGAAGAATTAAGCTCCTAATACCAAACTATCAAACTACGCGTAACGCCCTCGCGTTCTCCAAAAATGTGTCACTTTTGACCAACTAGGTCACCGGTAAAAAATATTCCATGTTAAAAAAACCATCCACATGCTTTAGAAAATTTATTTTAAGTTAATTTTAAAAATATTAAGTTTTGGTATTACTATAGAAGATGTGGTTTGTTCCTTTTTACAGTTACTTTTCGGTAACCAATTAATGTCTTTCCGGCGCGCATTCTAACGGTAGCCATTCGAAATCAGGACTTAACCTTCCATTTATCACCTTATGTCATATCAAATCTTTCATTAACCGCCTGAATGAGAGGTTTTCTTGCGTACCTATATTAAATAAAATTATTATCAGTTGAAATTTCGGTGGCCTGCGTGCGAACTTTAAATGTTGCCCCTGCGCTGTATATAAATTACGTCACGATCAGGTCATACAATTACTTTAAACCATATAAGTTCATATGGTTCATATCCGTATTACAAGAAAGTATTATAAATAGTTAACTAATACGTAACTGGTAGTATAAAAAAAAAATTTATTAAAAAAAATGGGTCCCCCTAATGCTATGTGGCCTATGTTCGCCGCACACTCGCACACACCCTCGCTACGCCAGTGATATTACTATTTTTAACTTATTATTAGTTTTCAATTAAATCATTCTCACACCTTGCCATTTATTTATGGCTTCTCAGGCTATTTGTTATACTATTGTCATATTATTATATATTTTATTCGTTTCATTTAAAGACTGTTTATAAGAATAATAAATTTAAACACTTTAGGTTATTTATGATCTGAGTATCTCCTGCTGAAAGGAATTTGGAAGTTTACATTTTGAATGGCTACCACCAAAATGCGTGCCGGTATGACAGTAACTGATTACCGAAAAGTAACTGTTAAAAGGACCAAGTCACCGCTTCGACAGTAATGCCCAGGTTTTTCTTTGAAATCGATCATTTAACATATATTTTGGTGAAAAGTAGAAAAAGTCGAAATTTTGTACTCTACTAATTAGCGAGTGGTGGCACTAATAGTCCTAAACTTGGATTTTGGTACACAATCATTATACTAACACCATGAAGAAACAACAAAAAAACTACCCGACCATTTGTACACAGAAATGTACGGTTGTACAGAACTGTTCCCTCATTCCAGTATCAACTCAACTCTGGTCGAATGTCCTAGGACAAGTTGCTCCTATTTAGTTTAATTTTTCTATTTAAGCAGGCTAAATAAGTGATGAACGTCTGGAGTGGAACGATGGAATTGGAACCATTCCTCGTAGCTCCAAAAATCGACTAGGAATTTCACATTGGCAGTTATTTTAATTGGATTAGAACGATAGTCAGTGGCCAACTTAAAGCTTAACAACCAAGCCAAAGTTAGAAAGTCGAGATTTTTTTCATGAGTTTTTCCAGATTTATATGTGACCCCGTCCAAACCGGATTCAAACCTATGCCGCTTCAGTCTCTGGTTGCTTTATACCTTAAAACATTCGCTTCACTAAAACTAATGTTGATGGTATCTGATGCTAAATGTTGATCCAACCCTGTGCTCTCCACAAGCTAACATCAATTGAGGGAAGTTATTGATGTAGTGGGAAGAACTTCGGTGACCAGTTAGAACTCTTCTCGCCGTTACCAGATGCGGGGACAGTTGAAAAACATATATTTTGGTCTCACATCTTCAAAATATAAATGGCAATTCAAACCCACACTATTTAAAAAATAACATAAAAATTTAAAATGATCTAAAAAAACAACATACAAAATGTATATTTCAAAGGCCAGAAATTAAGGGTTTTCAAAAACAAGAATCCCCAAATTTGGATTTTAAATTTTCGTTTTTTGTGATTTCTAAGCTAAACAGAAATAGAATGTATGATAAATTTATGGACGTTTGTAGAATTCGAATCTTTTAATTTAAATTATAATTATAATAGTTATAGTTGAAATTCAGGATACAGCCAAGGAGCAACTATTAGATGAAGAGGCCTGGGCCGATAATGTTGGGGAAGATTTTGGCAGAGTTACAGCCATACGATCCTTACGACTCAGCAGCTCTTCTGTCGCTTATGTTAATAATAAATTTCTTATTGCTATATAATAATAAAACTTTTATTGTAACTTAACTTATACTTAGATTGTACCAAAAGAGAAACACCGTGGAAAACGTAGTATAGAGAGTAACATAGAAGCGGCAGAGAACTGTTGTAGATGTTTCCGCGCAGGTTTTTCTCCGTTAAAAGCAACTCTCTTATCGGTGGAGATTATTTTTTTATATTATATGCTACATTTCATTTTACTGTTAAAAGTGAACCATGGGATTCATTAGTGCGGGCTTCCAATGTCTGGTTTCCTATGTCCGAGCTTGAAAGTTTATATTAATAAGAAAGTAAAAGAGGATCATTTCTGTAATGGCATAAATCTTAAACAGCGATAGTGTACCATAATTTATAATTAAAGTATGTCATGAAATACAAGATACTGAAACCCTAATTTAATTGTATAACACTGTTTATTCGAGGTTTCATCGTGAAATAAAGGTCGAACAAGACTAAAGAGGCATTTTAACTAATCCATGTAACATTAATACTTAGCTTATCAATTAGATGTTATCAGAACCAAACCATGTACTTAATGAAACCTATCCAAAAATCAAGATCAAATTATTTAATTTTCAGCTTAGCCCTAATTGAATTCTTATCGATTATACCTCGTTCCAATCGATAGGAGAAATTGTATAAATCTGTAGAGGTTTAGAACAAGTCATTATTTACTGATAAGAATGGGAGATAGAATTTCGGTGTTTAATTAGTATGTCAAAATTAATCCTGATGTTATTGGTATGTTTGAGTGATTTCTGCACTGCTGACTCAGACTCTGGTATTCATCATTATGTTCCATAGTTCTTCTGTGTAATGTTAGTGTTGAATTGTATTCGTAACCTTTTTTTTTGACAGAGACATTTCAGTTGGAGCGAACTAATTCGGTACTTTTATTTGAATTGCCTAGAATTAGCTACACTTATTAATCTTATATATACGAACTCATATAGTTGTAATCAATGTTTTTTATTTATTAATGTGGTTTAATAAACTGGTCAGTTTCATGTTTAATTTATTACTGACTTTTAGAATATTCTTTTTGATGAATTAATAAGAAGACAGTCACAATGGAAGCAGTGCCCAGATTACCTATGTTGAGCTTTGAATTAAAAGTAAGCTCTGATCGATACCCACCAGAGTTTGTCCACCTAAAACAGGTGAGAGTTTTCCCTATCATTTCTGGAATACCTATTTATATCATTTTTGTACTTAGTATTATTTATTATTATTTTTTTTAGTATATTCGAGATTTCTACAATGAAGATCCTGAAACTTACTCAACAGAAATAAGAAATCTAGAGACACTAAGAGCTAATGCAGTTCATCCTGCCAAAGATGCAACTGGTTGTGCTGTGATGAAAAAATACTTCTGTCAGTTGCATTTTTTACAAAGCCGATTTCCGATTGGACGCGAAGAAAAAGGAGCAATATCATTTGTGTGGTTAGTGACATGAATGATAGCTATGCAAATATCAAATTCTATTCAAAATTATTGTTCATCGATAATAAGTATCATTATTTAAAATTTATTTGCCCTAATGCGTAACATGCCATTTTCTTCTATTCTTGATTAAGAACTCCCATAATTGGTTTATTTATTGAGTGACTGCTTTGGTGTTTATTAGGTCTAAAATTTAATGTTCAAATAGTATATCTATATTAATTTCAAATTGTAATTTGGTTTAAAATTGTTACAGGCCATACAGCTAATTCAGTGATCATTTTGTATATCTCAATTTCTCTTCCTCCTCTTCTTTTGGTATCTCTTTTTAATGAATTATACAATTATTTACTTATAGTAGAGAGTGAGTGAGTCTGGTCTAATTCTTGACAAGAACTATTTTGTCCATCACTAATATTTAACTTTTGTACCTTCTTCAGGGTTATTGATTTTTTAAATATTTTTTTTTTTAATAATGAGTTAGTTTATATTCATTGTTTATATATTTAAATTACTAAACTTAATTTCAATTCTTTTTTTTTATTTGTAGGAAAGATGCTTATGGTGGTATTGTTTGTACAACATCTGATATTAAATTTGAAATGGTGAACATACTTTATAATATAGGAGCTCTTCATTCATTACTTGGTGCTGGTGATGACAGAACAACACCAGAAGGGCTGAAAATGGCATGTACACATTTCCAATGTGCAGCCTGGGCTTTTCAGGTAATCAAATTAAGAAATATAATTATTGCTCTGATTCTGTGAGTTATAGACGAAGTTTAGATTTTCAGGAACCTTCTACTTTATTTTTCTGTTATTATTATAATTAATTTGAATATAGAACTGGACAGGAACCATTTGCAAGTCTTATCTATCTGTGAATTAAGAACCTAATGGTCTAGTATAGAGAGTCAGTAATTCACTTACAAGCAACATTCTACTTGTATTTTACATTCCTCTACTTTCACCTATTAGATGGCAATGATTACATTGCCCTGTTGATTTTAGGGACGATGAGTCATGGCTTAATTATTATTTTTTTAATATTGAATATGTTTTACCGACAACCTAGTTGGTCAAAAGCGATACTTTTTTGGGGAATGCGATAGCATTACGTGTAATTTGATAGTTTGATATTAGGACAGTAGGAACAGTTAGAGCTCAATTCTCATTTTACTAAATAATACTAGTTCACTAATGACTGAGATCTTTTTGACTCTGTTTCTCCATACATACAAAATAAAAAATTTTTAATTTTGACCGATCTTACTCGAGCCCTCTCGGCTGTTGTGTATAAAAATTACTCTCCTTTGGAAATAAACAATACAATCATTCAGGTAAGCAAAAAAACATAAAGAACATATGTGCAGAGACGGTCAGCCGGATTAAACTATTTAATTTAAAAATTTATCTCCTGCAGAAAACTGAACTCATGTAAGCAACAAAAACGTAATAAAAACATATCGTTGGTGAGATTACTAATTCTGCTATGTGCATTTTAGCACCTTCTAGGACATTAAATTATTTTTCGGATAAAATCACAAACATGTTTTTACAAAACCTTATCCAAGCTGAATTTGTGAATTCGGATTTTTACATTAGATGCAGGATTCCATTTTAAAACAAAACCAGCAAAAAAACTTAAATGGATAAAATGCACATAACGGAACTGGCAATTTCACTGACGATAATAGCATTGACAGTCAAGGGGGCAACCCCAAAACATGATTCATGTTATCTTGCTTTAGCCAAGAGGCTCAAGGGGGCTAATTTTTTTTTTTTTTTTTGATCTCAACCTTTCAATTTATTATCTCAGTTACATGAAAAAGGTACTTTAGATTTTAATTAACATTTGTTAACCATATGAAAGTTTGTGAGGTTATAAATAATTTAAGGATTAGGTATAGTAAAGTGGTTAGTCATTCTTGTCTCGACTAAAAAATAAATTAAAATTAAAAACCATAGTTGGATGTTGAATGTTTTAAAAACGTTTGAAAGAAGGAAAACTGCTTAATTAGAAGTTATCTATAACTCTAGTGGCAACAGTGTTGCCTGCTTCCAAAAAGAAAAAAATGCGACCATTTAAATTCCTTTAAAAACCTAAGAAGAAAATATCTTCATAATAAAATTAGATAAATAGAAACTTATAGAATTGAAAACATGTATAATGCCCATAATAACTGGTGGATTCAGGGATGAAAAAAACCAATTACCTCATTCTTCATTTCAAAGTATAAAACTGTTGATGGAAAAATCCATTAAGGAGGAAGTTCCACTAAATAAGAGGAAATAGTCATCAAACAATTAAAATACTGTAAAGCAGCTGGGATTTACTACATCGTTCTTAAATTAGTCGATGTATATGGAAATATTTAATGTGATTCTTTATTTTCAACCACTTTAAGCCATTGTTTTTCCTTTAGCAGGATAGTATAGTAGCTCAGCGAGAGTGTGCTTGACTCTTACTCCTAGGCCTGAGTTCGAGTTAGACTGAAGGAAGAAAATTTATATTTTGTCCTTTCAGTAGTTAATTGACTTTGAGGTCAGGAGAAGACCCTCTTGGGGCACACCCAGCCTCTAAAAAAGTGGGTACCGTTAATTTGGGAAAAACCTGGTGGTTGAGCATACATTCTAGCCAAATCTGCCCCTTTCACAACCTTTGGCCCAATAACAGCACATCTTTACCGAAGTACTGAACCCGAGACCCTTCATGGGTTGTTGTTGTTCAGGTGTTTTTTTTGGTTTTTTTTTTAATTTATTTTTTTCCTCTAGCATAAGCAGCCACTTATAAACACTCAATAGTCATAAATTCAATTTTTATGTTTCGGGACAGTAGATGCCAACTTAGTAGTTTTTTTAATGAGAAATAACAAGCATTCTTGGCCTTTAACCTTCTCTTATTCAATCTGAAATTTTATTTTGTTAAAATATTTTAGACAAAAAATACTTAAACTACTCTACATACTCAAACAATCCTGATAGATATTCAAATCACTGTAATTAAAATTAAAGGTGAAATATTTGTCAGTCTTTTCAGTGGAATATGGTTTATATAATGTTAACTTGGAAAAGAGAACTTGTAAGGTAACTGAATTTTGCTAGATGGAAGCCACTCATTCAAGAGAAAATCATAATTCTTTTTCAAAATGTTCATTTAACTGTAACTCTTAGTTTTTATGATTTTACTGTTATATCTGTATGTTATATTATAAATTCTGAAATAAAGATGTCATTTACACAGTAATATTTGATCTTTCAGTATTTTATACTTTTTCTCTGGTCTCTTGAGTTTAAAATTATCGAGAATCAACTTGAGGTGTAATCAATTTTGATCTGTGTTTCAGCATTTGAAGGACAGCTATCCACAACCACAAGGTCTAGATTGTTCTCCTGATTTAATGCAGTTCATGTATCAACTTTGTCTTGCTCAAGCTCAAGAATGTATTCTTGAAAAAAGTATGACAGATAACAGGAAAGCAACAATTAATGGTAAATACAGAATATGTTTGTTAACATTTGTAATCAGAAATATGTATGCCATAGTTTCATTTTTTTTGTTTACTTTTGCTCACAGCGAAGGTCGCTGCTCAGATAGTTGATTATTACAATTTAGCTCTCAATGCACTCCTACAAGGTTCTCCTGAGGATCCTGCCATAATAGATATCGTGGGCTCTAAAATTTTCAAAAGTTGGAAAAGATACATGAAGTTTAAAGTATCGTATTATTGTTGTATTTCACTTCTGTATCAAGGTATGCAATCAGAAGAACAGCAAAAAATGGGAGAAAGAATTGCTTATTTTCAAGGTGCCTTAGATAAACTTAATGAAGCCATAAAGCTGTCGAAAAACATTGATCAAGGAGAGGCAAGTTGGTAGAAATTATTTTTTATTAGTGATTATAAAATTACATAATACATACATAAATATGAATGGCTGAAAGAATTATTGACTTTTACAAATTTCATATAGCATCGTACTTGTTTTGCTGATGACATTAAATATTCCTTTTGGTTCTTTGTAGTAAAAATAATTTTAAAATAGTTAACTTAGACTTGTAATTTTTTTTTTGTTTGTTTTTTTAATAGAAATTTGTCTTTTTGATAAGGGCTCGATTTATTTATTTATATATTTTTTTCTTACAGATTGTTAATGAAGCTTTAATTTTTACAAGAGATGTTGTAGAAGGTAAACGGAAAGCTGCTAAAAATGAAAATGATTTTATTTATCATGAAGACATTCCAGAATTGGACACATTACCCCCTATCAAAGGAGCTTCTTTAGTTAAAGGGATTCCTTTTTCTGTCAATGACTCTGAGATTTCAGGGCCAGATATTTTTGCACGGCTTGTTCCTATGAAAGCTCATGAAGTATCTTCACTGTACAGGTATACATTTATTTATTTATTTATTTTTGTTTAATATTCACTTGCAATAGTCTGTCATTAATATAACATACAGGATTTTTATCAACTCATGTATTTATTTATTTATTTTTATTTTTTATTTTGCTGTTTAAATATCTTAACAAATTAGAGCATTTGAAAGCGACTGAATCAGTATTTGTTTTCCATATGCTTGGATAAATACATGTATGAATATTTGCATTTTTTTTATTTTAGTTTATTTTAACTAGTGCCAGATTTTTAGAGAAGCAATAGCTTACCCCGGCCTGTAGAGCTATTTATAGTTATAGTTAGTTATAACTTTCAACTTTATCTCTTTGTTAAATTACCTGGATGTGATGAAACAAAGAACTGTTTAATACAGCCAGCTGTTCCTGTGGTAATAGGTTTGATAATCTGATTTCTAATAATGCCTTGCTACTTTTATGGCTGTCTACCTAACTTTTTTATATGTTTATATCGTTTGGGGTAGGTCAGTTAATCACCTTTCACTTTCAAGTAGTGTTGTGGAAGAATAGAAGATGGTTAAGTAAGGAGTAGATTCCAAGGCTCATGCAGCTGGATAATAAATTACTACTTTGAGAGAGTATATTCAATGGTTGCTTGATATCCCTAATCGAAAGGATACATTCCATGCATGATTTAACTTCATGTGATTTTTATTTATTTTTATTAAGCAGACTTATACAAAACTGAGGATTATAAACATTGTTCCTAAACTTTACATGCCGTTGTCGAATGTTAAGTTGTTGGAGCTGCTCCTCCGCATCATTTAATGTGCAATTTTTTGCTGTCAATATCTGTCCTTCTTGAACTCCCAGTTGCCCATACGTTCGTTTTGGTAATCAGGACTAACAGTGTTTCTAAATGTAAAATATTATTGAGCTTGGAAAGTGACAGATTAAGTACTTACAGAATAGTTATTTATAAAACAAAGTTTCATATAAATTAATAAACTTGATAATATATATAATCTGTTTTATACTTTATTGCAGTGAAGAGAAAGCAAAATTACTTGAAAAAATTAGTACAATGATTTTTATTTATTTTTATTGAGCAGACTTATACAAAACTGAGGATTATAAACACTGTTCCTGAACTTTACATGCCGTTGTCGAATGTTAAGTTGTTGGAACTGGTCCTCCGCATCATTTAATGTGCAATCTTTTGCTGTCAATACCTGTCCTTCTTGATCTCCCAGTTGCCCATACATTCGTTTTAGTAATCAGGACTAACAGTGTTTCTAAATGTAAATAAACTGCGCAAAAATGAATAGGGATAGGCCTTATTTATCCCTTATCTGGTCATTTAAATTAAATTAGCCAATCTATTCAATATTAGTAGGGTACAACTAAATAGAAAATACAAACTAAAGTCAAAACAATTGTTAAACCTTTTATTTATAACAAGTTTTCTTAAGAAAAGTAAACATGAAGATTTATCATTTTGTAAATAAACAGCTTTTCTCGTATTTTAATCCAGTAATACTTTCAATAAATATGGACAGACATCATCTTGAACCCGAAGTTCGCGAAATTATAGTGAGAATACGTTATCAAGGTCATCGACAAGTTGATATTGCAGAGACGGTTGGCGTTTCCCAGAGTGTCATCTCCCGGGCTTTAGCTCGATTCCGAGAGACTGGGAGTGCCAATAGAAGGCCGGGCAGTGGATCACAACGTATTGCAACTGAAAGAAAGGATAAAAATATTGTTATCACTGCCAGGAGAAACCCTTTTCATAGTGCACGCCAGATCCTCAATGAAGTTGAAGGTGTTTTACCTAGACTTTTATCAAAACAAATGATTCGTAATCGTTTGTGGGAAGTTGGCCTTACATCATATGCCCCTTTGAGACGACCTGCAGCAACAGCTTGTCACCAGCAGCTCAGAAGAATGTGGTGCAGCGAGCGACTAGAAGAGGACACAAATTGGAATGCTGTGATGTTTACCGACGAGTCGCATTTTTGTCTGTATAGTGATAGCAGACGCTGAAGAGTCTACAGATATCAAGGAATGCGAACAATGCCCCAGTTTATTGTGCCTTCAATGCAGTTTGGAGGAGGTGGTGTAATGATCTGGGCTGGCATTTACACGGGAGGACGAACCAACCTCACAGCTGCTCGATATGCACATGAAATTATTGAGGAATACCTCCCGCCAACTAGGGATCTCATTGGGAGAGATTTTTGATTTCTGGATGAAAACACTCGACCTCATAGAGAAATAGTTTTTCATAAAGTTTTAGAAAACCTGGAAATTTCCCGCCTGCCCCTTCCCCCATTGTCTCCAAACCTCAATCCTATAAAGCATATGTGGGGCGCGTTACAGAGAAGGCTTTTTAATCATCATCCACCGCTAATTGACCTTCAACAACTGAGTGCAGCATTGCAACATCTCTGGGGTGAAATTCGTCAAGTAACCAGTGACAACATAATTAATAGTATGCCTAATAGGTACACACGGTTTTGGCTAACAGAGGACATTATACAAGGTATTAATTGTTTCCAAAAACTAATCTGTTCAATAAAAAAAATTATGCAACTAAAATGTCTTATTTTTGTTATTTTTTAAAACCCATTAATTGTATTTTATTTCAGCAAAAAACATTATAATTTCTAATGAATATTAATGCAGTTTATAATAAAAATAATACAAAAATGATAGGCAAAGTAAATAACACAAAATTAGCAATATCCCTATTCATTTTTGCGCAGTTTATTATTGAACTTGGAAAGTGACAGATTAAGTACTTGCGAAATAGTTATTTATAAAACAAAGTTTCATATAAATTAATAAGCTTGATCATATATTTAATCTGTTTGTATACTTTATTGCAGTGAAGAGAAAGCAAAATTACTTAGAAAAATTAGTGCAATGATTGATGCCAAAGATGAGGAAATCGTTAGCTATATGTCTAGTCTTCAACTAGAATATTTGAAAATCCACATTGATTCGCCAGTTTTACCTCAGGTAAGTTTTAAATTTATCAAATATTCATGTATTTAATTAAATAGGGCAGTAAATCTAACAAATTTTAATTGATCAGAAATTAAATTTATGTAAATTTGATTTTTTGACAACCAGTACTAGTTCTTTTTTATTTGGAGTAAAATTATTAAAATAATAATAAATTGTGCATGGTTAAAATTTATTTATAGGAGGTGGTTGATCGTTGTGCTGCTCTTAGTGCAAAACCAGATGCTATTCAAAATCTAATTGCTGCTATGGATAAACTTAGTGATGCTTACCATGATGTAGATGGAATGCTAAAAGAAGTTATGGAGCTTATAAAGGTTATTATTTTAATTTATTATAATTTTTTTTTTTTTTTTTTAATGTCAATATATGATTAATTATATAAATTTCTGTTTTACTTATTGAAATCTTATAGATTGAAGAAGTTTCTGAAAAAGAGTATCAAGAAATAATGGGTCCTCGCCCTCCTTCAATAGTTGCAACAGACCTCACTCGTGAAGCCAATAAATATATGGAAGCTCATAAAAAAGCTGCAGAATCAAATGAAACTCTCCACAAAGCTATGACACAGCATATTGAAAATCTTAGAGTTTTACAACAACCTTTAAGTGATATTGCAAGCAATCTTCCAGGATTAGATTCATTAAATTGTAAGTTTTATTTATTTTGGTTGAAAACGGATCTAATCTCTACTGTTATAATGTCATTAAAGGTTTGATTATTTGTGATGGAAGCTATTAAATTAAACATAATAACGCTCATGAAAGAAAGTAAAGAAATAGGTATAGTAATTATTATTGATATAAAAACATATATAGTTAGTAGTATAAAATGTGATAGTTTTGGTGATATAGATATATCAGAGATTAAGTTTGTGTATATAGTGTATTACAATATAAATTAAAGCTAGGTTAAAGGTCGGGAACACTTATTACTTCTTAGTTGCAAAAATACACAACTCATTCCTATTCCAAAATATTTTAACAAATTGAAATTTGACAGTGAATTAGAGAAGGTTAAAGGCCAAGGATTCTTGTTATTTCACACAACTGCTGGGGGACTTGAAGGCTGAACTCAGTTTTTAAAAGATTGTTCTAAAATGTATGCACTAAACTCTAATTACACTAAATGTTTATGTGTAAAACGTGTTTAGTAAAACGTACTATAAACATCGGGGACTTGATGGCCGAGCTATTTGGGGCGTGGGTCTCAGTGCGCTCGTAACCAGAAGGTCATGGGTTCGAATCCCACTTGGGCGAGTTAAAATTTATTTCGTGGGGAGCCCACAAAATGAATCTTGACCTTCCCACCCTGGCTGGAATAGATTGGTAACCTGTAGGATAACCCGTCCTTCCTGCCCTAGTTGGAGTACATAAGGACGTACATAAGTCCTAAGAAACAACAAACGAAACAAAACTACTAAGTTTGCATCTACTGTCCCATAACACTAAAGTTTAAGAAGATTACTCTAACTGCAGTTCTTTTCGAGTGCAAAATGTGACCTCTTTTTCTAAGGGGAAAACGTGGCATTAAAGTCTTCGAAAATGAATTGCGTGGATATTTGGTTCAATAAGGGATGAGTGAACCATCCGTAATCTGGTAAATATAGTTCAGTTAATTGTAACTGCTGGATTTAATAATGACCTAATCCCTAAAAAAATAATCATCTGATATGGGTTTTGATTGCTGATGGTGTCAGCATTGAGCCTTAGGGTTCCCTAAGCGCCATTAGTTATTTATTTTAAGTGTCATTATACTTTGATACATTATACGTCCACCATTTAATTGTATTATGTTTGGTGTTGTTTTGTGAATGAATTTAATGCAATTTTATTCCTTGGCTTCGATAACATTCTTGTAATGTACATATTTTTAACTTCCTTTCCATTTAATTTAAAAATTGGGGAAAAAAAGTTCCTGGAATTAATGGGCCTCTGATTGGTCTTATGTTTATTGAAGAATTAAAATTTTTGAGCCTCATTGGCTTTTTATGATCCATTTCAATATGGGTAATTAGAGATGGGCCGAATTGTCGGCTGGCAAAAAGGCTGATTAGTTGGCTAAGCCATCATTGCTTCTTTTAGAATTTGGCTGGCATTGACAATTTTCTAGGGGAATTGTTTATAGCTTTATAGCCATTAATACATGTAGCTACAGGCTTTTGTTTATCTTACATTTTTTCTTCTACTTTTTTGCAAATAGGCCAGTGTGTAACAGAGGTTTTTTTTTTTAGAAAAGAAAAATAAAGCAATATTCAGGAATTTACTTTTCTTAGCTTAGATAGTTAATGGTGAATTTAGTCATGCCAAAAAAGATATTGTTTTTATGGATTTAATAAACAAATATCTTTCATGAAATAGTAAATAAAAATGTATTTAAATTCCTAAAATAGCAGTTTCCTTTTCGTGTTCCTACCTTTGTATTACATTACAATCAAGAATAAATATTTTTTAATTATCACACAAAACCAAAACTGTGAAAAATAGGTTACGTAAGTTCTTTATTCAGTACTATAGAAGTTATCAAATTTATTTTTTGTTAATATCACTAGTATTCCTAAAATAAATAACAAATTGTTAAGATGAATCTAAAATAAAAATTTTAATCAATTAAGGCCATGTTCTGATTTCAATAAACCTATTTTTAGGCGTAGGTTAAATAAATGAATGAATGAATAAAATGGCCAACTAGTTGATGCTTTTTGCCGACTACAAGGCCCATCTCTTTTAATTACTCACGATGTAGGAGAATTGCTTAAAGCTTGCTTACTGTTTGAAGTGAAGTTCTGTTCTGATCACTAATTTCATTTACTCATATATTTTTAAAAATTTAGTTTTACCTTAAATATTTTTGATAATAAATATTGCAGAGGAGTTCAAGTTAGACAAAGTGGGCCACCACTCTTTTTGGCTCTATATCCCGTTATTATCCTTTGTATTCAATAAGTCTTTTTACTTGCCTTTTTTTTTTTGTATCTTGATAACCATTGTATATATTATTATTTTTTTTTTTTTTCCAGTGAAAGATGATCCAACCATTAAAGAAGTAATTATGTTAGTGGACAAAGTTGGTGAAATGAGAAAGCAAAGAGCAATGTTGGCATCTCAACTTAGGGAATCGGTCTGCAGTGATGATATTACTGCTCAGTTGGTTACCCGGATTGATGAAAGGAAGGAAGATATTTTTGAAAAGGAAATGCAGAAACACAACAAATATGTAAGCAATTTTATTTTATTAATAGTGCATGTTGGTTAACCATGTATAAATAGTTGAGAAGATAGTTGAAGGTGCAATCAGTAGAAACACCATGTTACACATTTATTGTCCCAATGTTAACTTTGTTAGCCTTCATTAAGGAAGACTCGTGAACTGGAACTCTAGAAATCTGGAGTCATCCTTTGAATGCTCTGATGAATAAAAGTAAGCTAAAACATTGGCAACATATGCATATGACTTATGGTGTTTCTATTGACTGCGCCCTCAACTATTTTTCCACTATTTTTTAAAAATATCATTGTGGGTTAAGTTAATTCAGTTTTATGTTATAAAAGATTAACAGGGTAGGTTAAATGTCTGGTAAGGACTTTTTCTTTTCTTCTGTTTACTTAGTAGAAATATGTTTTTCTGGGATAATGTGGCCAGGGGCTATTTTAAATAAAATAAAATTTTGTTATAATATACCCTGATCAGTTAATAATAATTCTTGATATTAATGACCCTTTTTAAAGCCATTTGAAAGAAAGATTGGTATGGCAATATTCTGTGAGCTTTATGCTGTTTACACATGGAGCTACTATAATGGAACTGATCAGTGATGCGAATTACCAGCTAGTTTACTTTGAGTCCTTGTGTAATCCTGTGTAATGTGTAATGAAGTGAGATGCTGTTCACAGATCTTCTGGTTGAGAACTCGTTAGTAATTAGTCAGTAACCAGTCCCCTGGAGACTCGCATGTTGGATGGCCTTGTGATTTCAGTTTTTAGTTGTTTGAGATGGGTGACCTATGGATGAACCTTTTGCTGGTGAGAGAGGTTGGAAAATATCCTATTTTGTATAATTTTTACCTTTACCTTCACCTGGCTATTCGAAGAAGCATGAAATGGAATAGGCATGGAACAAAGTCAGGTTCTGTCATAAAATTGACAGGTATTTCAAATGAAGCTGTACTTGACAAATGGTCAGCTGTGTCCAGCTTTCCAAAAGCTACTGAAGAATACTGGTTTCAGATCTGCCAGGATCTGACAATTTTTGATGGCCAAAGGACATCATTGGCCACTCTCCTTCCTAACAAATTATTTTTCGTCCTTTTGAAATTTGATTTAATTTTTAAAAGAACATTCTTCCAGGATACAACAATTTTTAACAGTTACAGGATATTATGTCATTGTTGTCCTTTTTGAAAATTAAATAAATTATTTTGTTTTTCTCTCTTTCTGCTTAATACTTTGGATTTTAGTCCATCAGAGAGTTCGAGCTCTTTAGCAGGAACGGTTCTTAAGTCTTCCGACATTTCATGCGCAATATCCATGACAATACTGCACGATCTAGTGATTTTGATTGCTTATGAGTAGCTTTGGGTTTAGAGTCATCAGCACTGAGTTCATAACTGGTCAGCAACCCGAGTTACCTACCAGTTTAGTTCTTTTTGAGTAGCTTTTTGTGCAGGTCCCTAGTGGATAAAAATCTCTAAACTGTTTGAAAACTTGCAGAGAAAATCTAATTAAATCAAATGATGCTTGATAGCCTCAAGGCAATTGAAAGAGCTCAAGTATAGAAATACCACAAAAAAACAAGAATAACAAAAAAAAAACAACAATATTTTGTTGTTATGAATCTGTTAGAGCTTAGTTATTCTAAGTCTCCGCCTCACCCACCCTTCTCTCCCTACCTCTAGCCTATCATCTATTTTTTTAAAAAAAATACATGTATTGTTAATTTCGTAAAACAAATAGGAATAAGAAATCAGAAATCTTTAATAATAAGGTCTAAAAGTTTTATTCAAAGGAACCAACATGGTGACAGAAATGTATTGAGGAATGAAGTGCATTTTGATTTACACAAATGTTTTCTAATAGGTTTGATCCTTTTATTTTAAAAACATAAACCTCCTTAAATTTCCAGATAAAGAATAGACGATTTGGTTATAGTTTATTTCAGGGTGATTGCTTCTTAGTACTTTTGTACTTGTCAGTGATTGAATTCCATATTTTATTGTAACAGTCAGAAGTTGTTATATTTCAAAAACTAAAACATTAGATATTTAGTTCTTTTTTATAATTTAAAGATTATTTCCAGTATTGTTTTGTTTTTAATAAGCAAAACAAAAAAAAAAAAAAAAAAAAAAAAACTAAAGTAAATACTGCTATCCCAAACTAGATATAGAAGCTCTTAATATAAAAATGCTGTAATAAGCATGGCCATCCCAAGTTAGTGACCATGGCCACATAGGACAAATATTGTCTTACTTTTTTCAAGATATTAAATATCCAAGTAGATTTTTTAAATTTTGAAACTGTAGAGCTTTGGTTTGTTTCAAAATGTAATTATTTTTTCCTTCATTTTTAAATGTATTTATAGGTAGTTATTTCAAGTTAATGTGCTAAACTGTCTTTAGTTACAGCACTTGATTGTACCTAAAGCCAAAAAAAATAATAATAAAAATAAAAATACTGTTTAATATGTATTACTATTTACTTTACTGTGTTTCAATTATTAAATTATTACATTTTTTTTCTTTTAGGTTTCTCTTATCGAACAGAACCTTTCTGCTCAAGAGAAGATCCTTCCTGCCTTAACAGATGCTTATGCCAAATATGCACCAACACGCAAAACTGTTACAGAGATAATGAGACAGAGAGAAATGATGTTGTCAGCCCTTATATCCTCTTATGATGCTTATGAAGACCTTATTACAAAATCTAACAAAGGCCTTGAATTTTACCGAAAATTAGAAACCAATTTAACTAAACTTCTTCAACGAGTAAAGGGTACATGTAAGGTTCAGCAGGAAGAAAGGGACACCATTTTAGCTCAGAACAGTAAAAAGCTAGAACAAAATGTAGATACTAGTAGCTCTACAACTTTAAAGCTTAAAGATTATCTTAAGAGCAGAAAAGATGCAGAAAGAGCTGCCAGTGTTGCTGCAGCAGCTAGTTATTATTCTGGTCAGGCTGGAGTTGAAAGTCAGCAATCTTGGTTGCCTAGTGTTCGCCCTGCTCCACTTGGTTCTGAAGGCACTTCAACTAAACAGGATTATCCATCATACAGTGCAGGATCAGGGTATGCATCATACTCACAAGCTAATTATGGTGCTGATTATTCCAAAGGATATTCAGTGCCTTACAGTTATCAGAACATGACTACTTCTGATTTACAAAATTTGCAATACCCAAGTTTAACTGTTGGGACTGCAGCTGTGAGTTTGGATAGCCCTTCTCAAAAAGGATATGTTCTTAGTATACCACCTAGTATTCCACCTAGTATACCATCTGGAAATCCTTATGGTTATCCTCAGACTGCTATGAGCTCCACTGGTTATAATCAGTATGAGCAAAGTAACACTGTCACCAATCAATACAGCACATTAAATCAGGATGCACAGTATTCTACAGCAACAACTTCCTCCTATCAGCCTACTGACAATCAATACCTTCAAAGACCAATGCAACAGGCGATTGGAGCTCAAAACTATCAGGCCCTAGATGTTCAGCCACAACCTACTTCCATTTCAAACCAGCTGGCTGTATCTCAAGTAAAATCCCAGCAGTACACTCCTGAGTCACCTAAAAATGTTTATACCCCTAATGTCACTGCAACAACACTTGCCAGCAATACGTATACTCCTCAAAGCAGCTACCAACCTCCTTTGAACCTCGATGCTTATCAAAACCCGTACCAGTACGGTCCTCAGCAGTGGTCACAACAGAATTATGCTTATAATGCTAATATGTTGGCTTATAGTAATCCTAATCAGAATGCTGCAAATAATGTTTGTGGTACCAGTTTGACTCAGCAAAATATTCCTTACGTGGGTGAACAACAGTTGGCTACTTCTAACCAACTTGGTCCAGCATACACTGCATTAAATACTTCTGCCACTGATCCCAGCCAGGTGACTGCTGCCCTGCCTCTGAATCAGACATTAAATACAACCAATCAAATGCCACAGCAGTACGGGTATATTGCTGATGGTGCTTATCATCAACAAACTATACCACAAAGTATGCCATCTTCAATGAATGATTATTCTCAGTACTACCAGAACTACACCAACACTTATCCAAATATGCAATTTCAAGCAACTCCTGGGACTGATACTTCTCATTATAGCAATGCTGGAGGAAAGTCAACTCTTGAAACTAATTCTTCAAGTGTCACACCAGAAGGACTTACCTATGCTTCACAATATACAGCTAGTACTGTACCATCTCAATATCCTCATTACTATTCTCAGCCTTATGGCTACCAATATACCACTGTCAGCCTCAATACCACTGAAGTAACAAAAGCAGAAACTCCAGGACAGCCAAATTTGATGACATATATGCAGGCTGATGGTAATCAGGCATTAACCATGACCTATAGTCAACAACCTCAAGCTCAGAGTTCTCAACCAACAACTCCAGAAAATGTGAATAAACAACCTTCAAATTTAGATCTATTAACTGGTCTAGATTTTTCAATGACTGATACTCCTCCACTTCAGCCCCTAATGAATAATTCACTATTGGACACTTCACAGGAAAAGATGGCCAACTTGTCAATCGAACCTAAGACTAGCTCGGCTACTTCAATTTCTTCTGATAAGGTTGAAAATCCTAAACAGGTATAGGTCTTAAATTATAATAACAATATAATTTTATATCCATGTAGTATATTTTTTGTAATTTTAGAGAAATTATATTTGTGGTATTTTAAAGTTCTTTTTTTTCCCCTTAATTTTTTTTTTTAATGTCCCTCTCTGTTCTGCTGGGGTCGGACTGTAGATAATTTTCATGAAATTTATTTCTTCCTTGTTTTTTTGTCTGATTGATTTATTAGCCATTAATAAACATTTTCCGATTATGTGAAACATTGGAATGCTAGTTTATTAATAATTATCCAGAATAGTTATTTAAATGTGTAAACATCACATAGCTGTGGTTTTTTGCTCCAACAATGCCAGTTCTGAGCATTTAGGAAAATTCAACTTTTTCCTCATTTTAAATTATTACAAGTATTACAATCAACTGTTCATAGAGATTTAAACCAGTAAACTACATTTGATTGCTACAATAAATTAAAAAGTTGTTTTTATTCTATTGATTTATTAGTTATTTTTATAGCTGAGTCTAGTTGAAGTATTTAGAAGTAAAAAAATTCTACTGGATTCTTCTGCAAAGGATGGATTCAAGATTTTTTTTTAATTTTCCATTGATATAATTTAAATTTGATTGTAATACTGTTATTTATCTAATGTTGACAAGAGGTCTTTTTTTTTTTTTTTTTTTTTTTTTACAAATAGTCGACTATAGTTTATGTCCAAGCCAATGGGAATTGTGTTTTGTTAATTAAATTTATGATTTCATGAATTTTGAGCATGTTTATCACATGTCAACTTCCCTCATAGCAAATTAAGTATAATGGACCAGAAATGATAGTTTAAAGTTGAAGATAAATACATAAAAACAAAAAATTTAATGCTTACTATACATAAATTTTAAATTAACATATATTATTAAATCCACACAACTGATAATTATTTCTAAAATTAAAATAATATTAACAAAGAAAGGAAGTTTTGAACAATGACATTTATGACATTTTGAAAGTGAATATAAATATTTTTTTCCTTTAGTTAATTGTATTGCTTGTTAAGTTTTAGTGGTTTTTAATCTTCAAAAATAATAAATATTTCCATTATTTACAAAGATGAAAATGATTTTTTAATGTTGTTTTTATTAAATGTTTTAAAATGAGTTAAAAAACGGTGATAAGTTTTGTGATATAGATATATCAGGGATTAAATTTGAATGCATTGTTTCAAAGGAATGCTTGTTATTGCTGTCACAAAATTACTCAGTTAAGTGCTTACTGGCCACAAACATAAATATTAGAGTTATTATTATTTTTTTTTTAATTTACTGGACTATTATTCTTCCTTCAGTTCTCGAGATGTGTGTAACCTAGCCATCATTGGCTTAAAGAGAGGAGCCACCTAATATTTTTGAAAAATAACTATCGAATATTTGGCCTAACAAAGGATGAAAAACTGGAGAATTTATAACGCTATACAATACAGAATTCAGAACATTCATATGGTGAATATAGTTCAGGTAGTAGCAGCGCGACTTTTAAAATTTTCAGTTTTAAAATAACTGAATTTCATAAAAAGTAATCTGAATTGAGCCATCAGATTAAAGTCCTGATGGGAGCAAGATATCGGGGCTGATGTTGTGGATTTGTATTTTGATCCACTTGGAAGAAGGGAGAGAGGTATTTGATTAGATATTGTTGGTATTGTCATAAACCTTTGGGTTAACTAAGGATTTATTTACTTAAAATTTTTCAAAAAAATATTATAAACAAATACTTTAATCCTTAATATGTACCTATAAATAGGGAAATATAGAAGTTTATTTACAAAACTCAATATTAATATTGACTGTTTATCTCATATATTTGATATTTACAAATAACTATATGTTATGAAATTAATTCCATCTTCAGGTCCTGTATCTCTTAACGCATTGACTGTAATGATACTTTTCAGGATTCTGGTCTATGAATTTATAAGAAAAATCATATTATATTATTAGGAGGCGTGATAGCTGAGTGGCTAAAGCATTATACTACCAAGCTCTTGGTGCTGAGTTCAAGTCCGGCTGAAAGAAGAAAATTTATATTCTGTTATTTCAGCTGTGGATCGACTCTATAGAACTAGAAGAGTAGGCAGACCCAAACTACGGTGGGCTGACAGTGTGGCAGCTGATGCGTGAAAACTCTTAAACCTCCACAATTGGAAAGCAGCAGCAGAGAACAGAGATGACTGGCATTCAATGTTGCAGGCGACCCTCATGAACACACTCAGGCTCTATAAAGTGGATACTCTTAATTGGGGACAAAATCTGGCGGTTGAGTATGATTTCAGTCAAATCTCCTCGTATCACAACTGTTGGTATAGGAACAGTACTTCCTTACCAAAGAAGAGAATCCAATACCATTTTTTTAATTTTTATATTATTAAAAACTTTAATTACATTGTTATACTAATGCCCGGTTGCTAGACAAAAAGTTATCGGTTTTCTAGCTATACATTCGCTAACTAGATTCTGCATAACTCCAACAGATAGAGCTAGTGTAGTTGTTTACATTTATGGAGCTTCTTCGGTTAAAATCATATATTATATTATCGTCTAATGCTTCTCACATCCATAGTTAAAAATTCAAGCTTCAATGGAATTTATTATTATTTTATCATTTTTAAAACGTAAGATATCTTATCAATATCCCTATCCTAAGAAAAGTGTTGCCTGGATACTAGTTAACTTATTCGTTTGCTAACTTAGCAGTTTGTTAACTAGCGGTTTGCTAACTATTGTTTTGTATAGGACTGAATTTGATGACATATCTCTCGCTGTGTTAGATAACTTATGTTGTTTGTAGTTTATCACAAGATAAGCTTAAAATTATTTTTATTTTGGTTTTTCATTTTAATTGATTTATTTTATGTTTTCATTCAGAAATGAGAGTTCATCATACATACGTATGTTTGTGTGTGTGTGTGTGTGTGTGTGTGTGTGTGTGTGTGTGTGTGTGTGTGTGTGTGTGTGTGTGTGTGTGTGTGTGTGTGTATATATATATATTTTTTTTTTTTTCAATCCTATAAACTGCAAAGTCAATCAACCGCAGTATTCTAGAGGCACAGATAAATTAATTTTAATTACTTGTCAAATATATAAAAATTGAAATTATGCATCGAAATATTGAAAAAAAAATTATGGTCATGCATAGAAATATTATAACGATTGTAACTTGTTTTTTCTGGTATATACAAAAATAAAAGTTCAATCAGTATTAAAATGTTTGTTTGTTTTTAACTTTTACCTCTTAAAAAAAAAATCCCTTTGTTCCCTAGTCCTCCTCTGTTTTCAGCAAGAAAAGAGAGTTTATCATTAAGAAAATATTTTTGTTTATAATATCAGGAAGTATATTTTGTTTTTGTGTGGAATTCAGTTTGGTTAAAAAAAAAAGGAACAGAGAGAAAAGTATAATGGAGAAATGAAAAAAGTTAAAGAAAGGCAGAGAACAGGGAAGGAAGTTTTATTTATTTTTTTTAAATAGGTAGAAGTGAAAATTAAAAAATATTAGTTAAAAAAATATTTAAAAAATAAAAGTTAAACAGATTAATTAAAAAATACGAAAAACAGGTCTTACAATATTTCTATGTATGACCATAAGTTTTATTTATTTATTTTTATTGTCTTAATGCATAATTTCGATTTTAAAATATTTAAAAGCAATTATAATAAATTCCTCTGTCCCCCTAGCATATCGCAAATGATTTCCATTGCAATTTGTTACCTTGAATTGAAACAAAAATGGAATTATAAAAAAAAATCATAAAAATAATTTAAGCTTTTCTTGTGATAAACGAGAAACAACACAGCAGAAGATATCTCATCAAATTTGGCGTAATAACTTTAACAAACCACTAGTTAACAAGCTGCTGAATTAGCAAACAAATAAGTTAACTAGTATCCCGGCAGCACTTTTCTTAGGTTAGGGATATTGATAAGATACCAGACAAATTAGAAATGATAAAATAATGATAAATTCCAACACTGAAGCTTGAATTTTTAACTATGGTTGTGAGAAGCATTAGACGACAATATAATATATGATATTAACCATAGAAGCTCCATAAATGTAAATAACTACACTAGCTCTATCTGTTAGATTTATGCAGAATCTACTTACCGAATCTATAGCTAGCAAACCGATAACTTTTTGTCTAGAAATCGGGTATAAGTATTTTATCATAGCTGTGCAAATATTTATAAATGTGTAGATAACTCATAGTTGGGCAAGTAAATACTTTTGAGATATTTCGTAGTTCACAGTCAATGTGTCCGTGATATGTCTAATAACTCAATACAGTATGTTTCAGCTATAAATGTCAAATAATTAAGAATATATTATATTCACTAAATATATATTATTTTTAAAAAAAATATTAAGAGATACAGGACCTGAAGATAGGATTAATTCCATAACATGTAGCTATTTATAAATATAATACACAGGTGATTAATTGCCTTTTTATTTTTTTTCTTTCTTTTTTTTTTTTCTTTTTTCTTTTTTTTATATACATATTGTACATACAGTAGTTATTTTAATTTGGGCTTTTGTCATTTTTGCAAACATTCCTTAAATATTGGGCTAAAATAATTTATGCTTATTTTAATTAAACTAAATAATTTATGCTTATTTAGCAACAGTTGTGACAGGATACATCCTGTAATTTTTTTAATTTGTAGATTCTGGAAGATATTCTATTTTGCAACACTAGTTTAACGCACTCGGCTATTTATAAAATAAACAAACTTCTTGAAAAGAGATTATCTGTTATTGATTGTGACATCTGAGAATCTTCAATTTTTTAGCCTTATCTGTGTTGTCCATGATCAATGTCTTATAGCATATAACCACTAGTAATCCTGGAGAATTGATCAATGTTTAAATTTTGCAATTGAAGTTCTGTTTTAATCATCATTACTAATTTGATTTATAACTTTTAGTTGTAATCACTAATGTTTTATAATTGTCATATCCAAAACTGGCATTAATGTGATATGACCAAATAATATTTAGATCGCAAATACATACAGATTTTCAAAACTTTGAAATTATTTCAACATGTTTATTTTATGCCAAATAATTATTTATATTTCTTGATAGTGAGGAACATGGCCGCTACTGCTATGCAGCCAGCTAAATCAGCTCTGTGTTTACTCTCTTGATTCTTGTGGAATTAGCTCACGTATCAGCTCGAGACTTTGTATATATTGTGTGTCTACAAACTATAACAATTTGTGAAGTTTTCTGGCTAGGTGAGTTCCTAGAAACTAATATATGAAGGTGGTCTGTTAGTGTTAGACTAGATAGTTGGGCGCAGCGTGGCTAGGCGGTCTCAACCTGCTCACGTCTGGAGCTAGGCTATCAGTTACATTGGCCTACCTGTCACTATTATCACTGGTGGCGTAGTTGGTTAGGCGCTTGACCGCTGTTCTAACGAAGCTCAGTTCGATACTCGTAGAAGTGGGACTTTTTTTTTTTTTTTTTTTTTTTTTTTAATAATTTATTTTACGCATATATAAATATTTATTCATATATGTATTTTTTTTTTTTCTCATTCTATTTTATTTTCTATAATTATTAAAAATAATTTAAACATTTAATATCATCATGGAGTATGAAAAATCATCGTGTTTTGATTCTGATGAAGAAATGCCATGTTCTGACTTCAGTGAATCGGACTCCAAGTTTCTCAAGGCTAGAACTTTGTCTAAAAGACAAAGGAATACTGCTCTTGAGCCTACTGGGAACTCCCCCGACAAAAAAAAAAGAAAAAGAAAAAGAAAAAACAAAAAGATAAAAAGCCAAATGTATCCACCACACCACCACAAACCCGCAGTAAGACTATAGTCTCTGCAGTCACACCCATAGAAACAAACAATAGATTCCAACCTCTAACAAATATGCCAACTGACAGCTCAGCACCTCAACCACTAAAACCTCTCATGGATTTCAAACCACCTCCAATCTACGTCACCGGCGTAGAAAATTATTTACAATTCTGTCAAAATATATCCGAGTTAATAGGTCAAACCAATTTCCAATGCTTCTCCAGATATGAAGACATCAAAATAAATACGGTAACAAAAGAAAGTTACAAATCACTGATAGCGCATCTGAAAAATAATAATATAGAATTTCATTGTTACCAGTTAAAAGAAGAAAAGGCCTACAGAGTAGTACTGCGTGGGCTTCATCAATCTGTTCCTCCCAACGCAATCAAAAGAGACCTAGAGGAGTTAGGTCATTCTGTCAGGCATGTCGCCAATGTTCTCCACCGTATTGATAAGCACAAACTCCCATTGTTCTTCGTGGATCTGGAGCCGGCAGAGAACAATTCTGAGATTTTTAATATCAAAAGATTGGTATACTCCGTCGTAAAATTTGAAGTTCCTCGACTCAAAAAAGAAATAGTTCAGTGTACCAGATGCCAAAACCTGGGACACACAAAGACCTATTGCAATCGGCAACCAAGGTGTGTTAAATGTGCAGGACCACATTTAACTGAATCATGTTTAAAAACACGTGAAACGCCAGCCTTGTGTGTCCTGTGTGGTGAGAGCCATCCCGCTAATTATAAAGGTTGCCAGGTTTACAAAATTAGGCAAAAGCAAAGAAGCACCAACTCAGCTACTAATAGAAATTCAGTTCCTCATACATCCGTAACTGTAGGATCATCCTCCCAGAATCAAAACATCCCAGTCATCAATAGCTCTCTCAAAGACTTCCCTTCACTTCCTTCAACATCAAAAGTACAACAGCCTCAATATCAACAACCCAGCCATTCAACCGTTCAACTCACTGAACCTCAGCCATCAACTTCAGCAGCAGGTTCATCTCAGACTCTTCAACCAACCAATGAATTCACGACGGTCGAACGAAGAAATCGACGGTCACAAAATCAGGCGCCTCAACCATCGTTTCCATCCCGACCTCCCAAAATAATCAATCCTTCCCCATCAACTTGTCAACAGACACCACAACAAGTGAACCAACAGATCAAGCCTCCAGTACAAATACATGGGCAAACCATATCTCCCCAACAATATCCAAGCCAAATCCCATTCCAGGTACCGTCCTCAAGCCAGTGTAATCATCCGTTTCAAATATCAGAACCCTATCCTACTTCCTCCCAAAGTTTTGGTGATATCTCATCGATTCTTTCATCCTTCCTCCGTGAACTCCAAGAAACTATCAGACCCTTAGTTACCCTTCTCACAAGAGCCCTGTCAGAAATCACTTCCATTGTTCCTCGATGATCCAAAACTCCTTGGCAGTTCTTTTATGGAACGCAAATGGTTTGCTCAATCACAGAAATGAACTAGACATATTCTTACACGACAATAACATTCACATTGCCCTAATTACCGAGACCCACCTGACGCCTACCTCTTATTTCCACATCAAAGACTATATCACTTACAGAACTGACCACCCCGACAAAAAACAGCCCACGGTGGTACTTGCATTCTTATCCATAGATCACTAACCCACACCTTGATTCCTTCCTCTCCAACTGACACCATTCAGTCTACCTCACTAATCCTATCCACCCTTCCATTTAACCTTACTATTTCAGCTGTATATTGTCCTCCAGGAAATAGCCTTTCCCAAAATATTCTGCAATCCTTATTCCAATCCTTTGGGCGGCGCTTCATTGCAGGTGGGGACTACAACGCCAAACACCAGCGATGGGGCTGTAGAACATCCAATTCCCGAGGTAGTATACTTTCCCGTGTATCATCCTTAAACAATTACCCCATCCTTTCACCTAACAATCCTACCTACTGGCCTACATCCCTAAAAAAAACGCCCAGATATCCTCGACATATTTGTCACCTCTCAAATTCCTACTTCCCTAACTACAATAGATTCCTTAGATGACCTTTCCTCAGATCATAGCCCAGTTTTGCTTACATTACATTCTACTCCTATTATCAAACCTTCTCCTCCATCCTTAATAACTGGACGAGTAGACTGGGACAAATTCCGTTCGGCTTTAGAAAACCAACTTGACTTAAAAACTCCACTAAAAACATGTAAAGAAATAGATTCGGCAATAGAACATTTTACAAATTCAATTCAAACCTGCATAACAGAAAACACTTCACAAAATAGAATTAAAATTTCAGAAAATATCTTACCACAGAATATTCGCGTTTTATTAGTAGAGAAACGTCGCGCTAGGGCCAAATGGCATAGGACTCGGTATCCAACTGACAAAACCTATTATAATAAATTGACTAACAGACTTAAATCAGAACTTAAAAAACTAAAATTTGAAAATTTACAAAAACAAACTGAACAACTAACTGTTTCCGATAAATCATTGTGGAACACCACCAAAAGACTGTTAAAATTCAAAACCTTCAATCATCCTCTCCTTACTCCAGTTCAAACCTGGACCAAATCTGATTTAGAGAAATCGCAGGTATTTGGTGAACAATTACACAATATTTTTAAACCTCATCCTGATATCCTAAATCCTAACCATGTAGAATTTATTGAAGCAGAACTGGCCATTCCTCTCCAAATGACCATTCCTCCTAAAGCCTTCCACCCTTCAGAAATAATAGCCATCATTCGTAAATTGCCCTCCAATAAAGCTCCTGGACACGACCTTATCACTTCAAGAATCCTCAAACACCTTCCAAGGAAAGCAGTATTATTCCTAACTTACGTTTATAATGCTGTCCTCCGTACAACATATTTTCCCGATTCCTGGAAATCATCAATAATAAAAATGATCCCAAAACCTAAAAAAACCGCCAGAAAACCCTTCCTCGTACCGACCTATTTCCCTCCTACCTATCATGGGCAAAATCCTTGAAAAGCTCCTTTTGAAACGACTTTATCCCATCCTTGATTCCAATCACATTATTCCTGATCACCAGTTTGGATTTCGCCAGTCTCATTCCACTATCCAACAATGCCATCGTGTGGTGGACGTTATCTCATCTGCACTGGATCATCTGCTGCACGTCGATTTCGACTATTACAACACCTACTTGACAAACGTTCAAATCTCCCGATTTACTATAAAAAACTCATATATATGACGATTATCAGACCTATTTGGACATACGGAATAGAGTTATGGGGATCCACCAAACCATCGAATTCTTCCCGCATCCAATCACTCCAATCCAAAATCCTTCGAAAAATCCTTAATGCTCCCTACTTTGTCACAAATGAAATTATCCACAATGACCTTAATATCCCATACGTCGCTGATTTGGCACGAACCAGATACCTCTCCTTTCATAATAAACTCACTGCTCATCCAAATCCACTTGTTGCACAACTTGCTTCCCATTCCATTCCTGGCAATCCTCTGAGGCGTCTGAAAAGAAGATGGCCTCGTGATCTTCTTTTGTAAATATTCATTAGAGTACTACCAATGGGTAGTTCCTCTGCAAATTGTATTCATGTCATTATATCTCATATATACCGCATATTTACTAGATGTGTTTTGTAATACAGTTGTAAATTTCTATTAATAAAAGAATAATAAAAAAAAGAAATATTTCTTGATAGCCTATGTTATTCATTTAAATTTGTATTATTTGAAAACAAAATTAGCAAGTTTAGTAATGTCTCCCTTGTCTGACATTGTCCTGAATAATAATATGACACTAGATATTGGCAATAATTAATTGTAAAAACTTCTAATTATTGCATTAAAAAAAAAGGAAACAAGTATTTTGGTGATGAAGCTAAGATTCAGACATACTTTATCAGTAAAATTAATCTCACAGACTAAAGATTGAATATTTATTTTATACTCTAGGATTATGATTATGATTTTTGCTTTAAACAAAAAATGTTTCCTTTATTCTCCAACCCAATGTTATTTAATAGTAGTGCACTCTCCTATTTTTTATTATGAAAAAGCCTGAGAGCTCAAGCGTGGCTGTTTACAATGTAGAAGTAGCCTTTATCAATCATTTTACCTTATCTAAAATTTATCTGTTATATTTAAAAATATAATAATTAATATCAAAATTAAATAAATATTACATCGTTTTATGTATATTTTTTTGAAGTAGAGATTTAAATCGAAGTGCCCATTAAATGTTTAAAAAAATAATTCATTTGGAATTGAGCAAACTAACTCTTGAACTCTTGTTGTTGAATATTTGTTAATGGCCAAGTGTATAATTAATGTATGTATATAAAACACAACATTCTTAATTTAAAAACAAACAAACAAACAAAATATAATCAGAATTCTATACATACTATTAAAACTTAAAAAAGCCACTAAGTAAATTTGATATTCCTTCATTACCAGATAAGTAACCCAGTTTGACGTTTTGTCACTTTGATTTATACGCCCTAATTATAAAGCATTTTACTTTAGATGTTGTATGAATTTAAAAATACAGGAAGTATTTTTGAGAATAAAAATATTATATTGGTAGTTATTGATAAAAGTTATTAATGTTGTTTGTGAACTAAATTTACACGTTATCTACATATTTAACTAACTCCCTCAGTAATTTTCATATTCCCTACCAAGCTAGAATATTTTATATTTAGTACAGTTTTAATATTTACCATACAATTAAAGGTGTTTTGTTCCAATATTTTGTGAATTGAGGTGTCTGGGTTAACTGAATGAATACAAATCATCGACTTTCTAAGAACTTTAAGGCTTATGGTACAATGCTTGTCTTAATAATTCTTTTAGAATAAAAGTTAATCTTTACCTATCTATGTCAGAAAATTTTCTATTAACTGCCCTCCTATCCACATTAGTGTTGTCTAGTTTTTTTACAGACAATTTTTATCTCAATAGGTACTTTTATAAGTCAGCAACAATTAACTATTGTAAAATTAACTGAGATAATTTATTTATACAATGACAAATAATTATTGTAATATTGTAATGGTTAATGTGAATGAAAGGGTGTGCTAGGCCCATGCCATTTATTTCACATTATATTGTTTTCTCATATATCCATTTAAGTATTTTTTATAATAATATCCATATATCAACAAAGAATCTCGCTTAAATATAAATTGTTTTTCATATTATTTCTCTCATCATTGAAATTGGATATTCAATCTCTTATCTGCATTAATTTGACTTCCTTTTCCACTGTCTTGATGATGCCTGAATTGGTAAAAGTCTAAATTTTGAATGAGCATTTGCTAAAATTTATGTATATTTAAAAATTATACCATTAATAACCAGACCACTATACCAGACGATCTTAATAATATTAACTGATTTTTTATTACTCATTATTTATTGTTTATTATTTTTTATTACACATAAAAGCTTACAACTGCCTTTGGACAGGATATTAAATAGTTACTTTAGAAATTCTTGATTCTAGTTTTATTTATTTAATGATTAATTGGTATCTTATCTTGAAGAACATTCTCACTTCTATTAATTGTCATTTTCTCATTTTTCTTTGCCTACGAACTAATAAAATGGCATGAATTTTATTATATATATATATATATATATATATATAAATATATTTTTTCTCTGATATAATTTCATTTAGTTTTGAATTAGGAAATCGAACATATTTAGCTGATTTTTTTTTCCTCTCTCTTTGCTATTTTGACAACAGGAAATTTTCCTAGAGAATTAATTGCCTTATCGCAATGAATGTCACCCTGACATGGCATTTGAAAATGCAGTCTCAATGAATCAGGTTGTTTGGTTAATGTACATTTTGTCATTTGCGTTATCACTATGCTTCACCTGCTCAGAAATAGCTAATCATTTTACAGGTCCTACATTTATTGTTGGCACAATTCAAGGTATTCTAGGTATTTTCTGATGCTTCTTCTTATATGCCAAGAGTAAGGTTCTGTCAAACATTAGTTTTCATGAACTTTGACCTGCCAATCTGTCTGTAGCCATAAATTATTTGTAGAGCAACTTTGCATTAGTTTTTATCTATGTCCATAGAAATCTCAGAGACTGTTGAATGCAATGTCAAACTATTAGTTAAAAAGCTTCAGCTCTGCTTTGTTCTTATGTCATCGTATGGCCATAACGTATGCTACCATATATTCTTAAATTTACTTGGTTCAAAATTAATGGACTCTAGTGTTCAACATTCTAAAGCATTGGCTAGGACTGGATTGGTTAATGCCACCTATAGACAGGTGTCTTCATGCTCCAGGATATAAGGTTTATTCTAAAACTTTGAGTCCACAATATTACTTATAAGCAGCAGTCACATATTTTTGGATCTCACGATCAAGTTGATACACTCACATAAAAATATTTATTGGAAGTGTCTTTTTCCCTAACTAAATTGATATGTATAGATTTTTTATAGTTATTTACTTTTTGTTAAAGCTTAATGCGAATATGTGAGCTTGTCTTCAATCTTGGTTAATTCTCATGTCTTTTAATATCAGCATCAAGTAAGAGAGACTATTTTAATCCGCTATGTCACATGAAATAACTCACTCACTGAACGATGAGCTCTACAGCTTGTAAAGACCTTCGGCCTCCTCCACAATTTGTCCCATTCCTGATGACCCTTTTGTCTTCCATCTTCTAGCTCTCATTTTTTGAAGGTCCTTTTCCACATTTTGTAGCCATGTCATTCTCGGCCTCCCTCTCAGTCGCTGTCTGTCAGGCTTGCCGTACAACATTCTTCTGGGAACTCTTTGCTCTGGCATTCTTTCAACCTCACCGAGCAACTTTAATCTTGCTTTTTTGGTGTATCTGACTATGTCAATATCTTCATAGAGTGCTCTCAGCTCTTTATTTGAGTGGATCATATTCCTTCCTGAAAAACGAGACCAAAAATCTTTCTCTCCCTCACCAATCGGACTCTTTCCGTTTCCTTGGTGAGGATTCATGTCTTACAAGTTTCCATTATAATTGGTCTGATCACTGTTATAAATAATTATCTTAGCTCTTCTTGACTGAATCCGAAATTGTAAAAGTTTTGTAGGGAAAACATACATCTGCTTCCTGCTGCCATTCGTTTGTATTTCAACAATTATTTCATTTTTGCTAGTTACCATTATTGGTAACTATATAAATATCCTAAGTATTTGAAGGATTCCACCATTCATGGGTTGAAAGGTGGATAGACTGTTCTCTTCTTTTTAGCCTTGAAGCCATCATGCGCTTTGTTTTATCCTTGTTTATCTCAAGCCTCATTCTTTTAAAGCAGTTTCCTCCAACTCCTGCAGTGCTCCTGACAGAGCAGCTTCAGATCGGACTGAGATCACAAAATCATCAGCATACGTATATGCTGAGTGAGTCTCTCGTAAATTAGTCCTCCTCGGTTTGTTCTTATGGCTCTCTTGCCTAGCTCAAGGCTTAAATTAATAATTGTTGGAGAGAGTGGGCCTGGCCCCCCTGTGTTAAACCACATCCTACCTAAAATTCAACTGATAGAGGATCATGGAATTTAACCACTGCCTTGGTGATAAAAAATATTAGAATTTTTAATAAATTAAATTTATTTTGAAAAATACTATATCACTACTCCATTAATTTATGTATTGCTGTTTTTTTTTAATATTATATTTACTACTAATAATCATCATCATCTTAAGCTCTACAAACCATTCCTGGATCTCAGCTGCCTCAAGGATTGCTTTCCAGTTTACTGTCTCAGGTGGTTGTTTTTTATTCCAAGAGTTCTGATATCTGCACCCACTCCATCTCAACTTACTTTCTTTTTTCCTGCCGGTTCTATACCAAGCAGTCTTTTTTTTTGTACAAACATGTTCAGCCCACTTAAGTCTAGCTATCTGAACATGCTTATACAAGTTGGCTTGTTCATGGTTTTATCTTTTATGCTCCATTCATTGCTCTTCATTACAGGGTCATATACTTGGTCTTATCTTGGTTGACTTCAAGTTCCATCTTCACTGCTGCTACTTCTAGTGAGGTGAAGGCATCTATCACAGTCATCAACGATCTTCCTATTATGCATGTAGGAATCCATGAAAAATTCCTGTATTTTGGTTTGGTGTTCTTTCATCTTCTCCAGTGTTTGCGGTATTGAGAACATAGTCGCTGGTCGATAGTGGATTTCCTACTGGTGATTCCATTCTGGTTGTTCATATTCACTACTTATATTAAAAAACAAAATATTGAAATTGTTGATGACCCATATTAATGTGTTTGGAATTAATTATCTATACTTTAGGTTATCCTATATTTTTTAAATATACTTGATTTTATTTTATTAAAATTAATATTCTGTTTCTTGTTTTGTTAAATATCAAAGTATTTTTGAATTCTCAATTTTTAGAGCATTAAGAATGGAAGTACTAGTAGCCTAGATAAATTAGAAAGACCATCGCCTAGCAAAACTCCTCTTAAAGATCCATTTTCGGACCCTGAAGTGTTGTCGCAATTTGTACAAGAAGTAGAGAAATTTGAGAAGTTTGTTGAAGGTTTGAATTCCAAAACTCTCAATGGTCCTACTCCTCTTGATATTAAGTGGAATGAGCTCCAGGATTTACAGGTACAATATAATTTAAGTGATTAATATTGCTATTTCTTTATAAATTGTAATTATATAAAAATGATTTCAGGACAAAGATGCCCACAAACAAATTATTTCTGTTGCAAGGTGTTATCCTATGAAAAACCGATTTCCAGATATTTTACCATATGATTGCACCAGGGTTGAATTACCATCAACCAAAGATGACTATATAAATGCTTCACACACAAAGGTAATATTTGAGTTGAGGGTTATTATTATATTAATATATTGTTATGTATATTTCTATGTAAAGTTAATTTAATTTGTTAAATAAAATTTTGAGGGAATATCAAGGGTCCAGCTTTTCAAAGATAATGATTTTGACTCAAGAATATATATTTTCAAATAAAAGAAATAAAACATTTTACAATTAGATTACATTTTTTACTTAACGTATTTGTAATTAAAATACCTTCGATCTTCTCAATGACTGTAGGTTATCACAACCAAAATGTTCCCCAATTTATCCTTCTTGCATGAAACTTCCTTCTTTTTCTTCTTTCGCCAGTTTATTCAAACACTCCTCTCATCCAGACTGCTAGTATAATTTATTATTCTTCACACATGTGACTTGTTAAATCTCAGAGAAATGTTGATGTTTCAAATTCCGAGAGATGAGAGCGAGAGGTGTTGTCGCCTCGAAATTCCATAGCAGAGAGAGCACGGTGTTGATTCCTTAGGGATCCATACGCCGAGAGCTATGTTGACGTCTCGGCATCCATAAGCCGAGTGACGAAAAGACGCCAGCCCCAAGCGTCCTTTCAAAAAACCGTTAACGGCCAAAACTGCTCCATCATGGCCTTCATATTTATTACGTCTTAACTTAAAATAAAATATACAAAATTCAAATTATAAAATAATAAAACATTTAAAAATCCTAATAATTTTTAGCATATCCCAATTTAAATTGATAAGCAAAAACTACGTAACAATTAGATCGGCGGCGAACTCTCGCTGGCGCCAAATTCAAACTTGAATTCTTTTAAATTGCAATTTATCTCGACTCCGAAATATCATTACAATATATCTGATTAGTTCTGTTACCTTTTTATTACAATATTATTATCACAATAATAATATTATAATATTACAAGATTATTATCAAGTCTTCCTGGCTTGAGTAACTTGTTGTCATTTTACTTATTTTGAAAGTCTTGATTATATTTTATGTACAGTGGACACCACTTATAAGACTCATGGGTTATAAGGTTCAGCCGCCTATAAGACTCAGAATCGACTTGAACGTTCCAGACATATCCAAATACACACAAAAAAAGTCGGTTATAAGACTCGCGACTCCAGATATAAGACTCAGTTTCACCAAAATAAAAAAAAATAAAACAGTCCTGTATACCCTTGCCTTGTCTTCATGGAAACGGTCGCTTAGCAACCGTGACACTTCCTCGAATTGTCCAAATGTTCTAGACCGGAAATCGAAAGTGAAGCATTACAAAATAAATCTCAGAGTTGGATATGGCAAAAGGGTAGAAAGTACACTAATGTTGAATGCGCGTTAAAGTTAGGGATAAGGTTGCTCGCGTTTCAGGAACTTTGCTTCGCCAGAAAGCTGAAGAATTGGCAGAAAAAATTGGTAAAGATAATTTCAAGGCAACAGAAGAATGCTTACACTGTTGGAAAAACAGAAAAAATATTTCCTATCAAAAAACCCATGGAGAGCAAGGTAATGCAGATTCCACAGGTGCTATTGGTAGACAACTGCACGGCTCAAAATGTAAATTTGAATTTGAAGAACATTAAGCTTGTTTTCTTACCTGCTAACACTACGTCACTGATGCAGCCGTGTGACCAAGGAATCATTCCTACTTTTAAAGCATATTATAGATCAAACATGAGAAAAAACCTTATTGCTCTTACAGTCGAAACCTTGGAATTGCAACCAAATTCAAACTCTACTTTCAAAGAAAACGACCTCACCAAGAGATTCAACCTTCTGGAGACTTTACACATGGCCAATAAGGTGTGGAATCACATCAGTGATGTAACGATTTAAAATTTCTTCCGGCACGGATTTTGTAAAAACAGAAGAAGAGCAGGAGGAATATGGCTGCATTTTGCAGAAGCCAGAAGACCTACCTGCAAGGACCTATGAGGAGTGGATGGATATCGACCACAATCTTGAAACCTCTGAGATATATTCTGAGGACCTGATCTGTGAGTTTGTCTTGAGAGAAGCCAGGAGCAGCAGCTCATCGAATGTCACGAATGATGACAAAGTTTACAAGAAGGAAACTAATGAAGTGACGCTTCCACCTTCACACTCAGAGGTTCCACGGGCTAAGGGTGTTAAAGAGAGCTGTCCAGCACAAAAGGACCAATTTTGAAAAGCATTATGATTACGAGCGGTATATTCTTGAAATACTAGAAAATAATGAAAAACAAACTAAAGTAACAACTTTTTTAAAACCAACGTAAATTATTTGTAAATTATATTTGATTATACATTACCTTCAACTCATACATGCTAGGTATATTAACCGATAAAATAAAGTTTTTTTTTTTGTAAATTAAAGACATTTTTAATATTATTTTTTCCTTTTCGCCTATAAGACTCATCTGCCTATAAGACTCACTTTTTGTTGATCCCAAAGTGAGTCTTATAAGCGGCGTCCACTGTATCTCTAAAACCAAACAACTCCACTGAAATTATAATACTTTACTTGTATTGTTGGTGTGAAATAAACTTTTGGCTTCCTCTTTTTTGTACTGATCACTTTAATTCAGCCAGTATAATTTTTTTTTTTTTTTTCTTTTTACTTGCCTTCTGCATGAAATCATGAATTTATGTTGTTGGTTGGGACATAACATCCTGATGTAAAGTATTTGTTTTGATAGAGGTATTCTCATTCTGATGGTTATTTTAAGAAAATCTCAGTACTGTAATAATCTTTTGATTATTGTCACACATCACTTTACATTTTTGGGCTACTGTCAGAAAAGAATGATCTTTTAACTGAATACTTGCATAGCATCTATCTGAATTAGCTATTGAAATTTTTTTTACCTATATATTTAAATTTGATTATTTATATTTATCAATGGAAATGAAACATGGCCGATAACATTAAGAAAAGAACAATGCCTTAAAGTTTTCAAAAATAATATACTGCATAGAATATTTGGCCCGAAAAAGGATGAACATACCGAAGAATTTAGAAGGCTCCACAATGTGGCATTGCTGGAGGTTTGTCCGGTAAATGTAGTTGAAGTAATAGCAATGTGATGTTTAAAATGGGCATGTAAAGTCATTGGATTTAATAATGGGTCATTGATGGGTGTATTCTGTCAGGGATAATCTTGTGGATTTGGGTTTTGATGTGGTGAGTTAGAGTGAGGTCGGTGGTCAAAGGTTTGTAGTGTCAGCATTGAACCTTGGTACCTTGGTAACCTTATAATAAATATAAATAACCTTGGTATTCACTAATCCCATATGTTGAACCCGCTGCCGCCAAAAACCCCGTATGCCTGAAAAGGCTTGGTAGGGGGGAAAAAAAAATAAAAATAAATAAAAAAATAAAAAATAAAATAAAATAAATAAAAAATAAAAATAAAAAATAAAATAAAAAATAAATAAATAGGTATTCACTAAGTATGAATTATATTTATAAATTATTTAAATATTGTATGATAATATAATATAATATTGCATAAGTAATATAAATTTTTAATACTATTTTATTGACTTCACCGGTATGTAACGTTATCTTGCATCGTCATTTTCATCAGTTTCCAGCTAACATATACAAAAATGCAAAACAAATTGAAAAATGTGTTATTTACAAAATTAAAGTTCATTAAATTGTGCTTCTAAAGGCACCTCTTAAGCTAAATTTGATTTAGTTGTTTAGGCATAATCAATTGTCGAAAATTGACAAATTTTGCTAACTTCCTCCAAAAGTTAGTTTAGGTGATGTTTAACCCTTTAATGGGCAGGCCTGGAATTTTTGAATACATTTCTTATTTTTTTTTCCTTTGAATGGCTACAGCCACGCTAACCCACACATATGTATCATGAAATTCAAGTTTGAATAAAGGATATTAAACAATAATGAGTAGAATAATGCATCAAATATTACATCATTTATTGAGCCAAAGGCATTAAATATGTGTATCTTCCAGGATACATTGACTGTTAAAGGGTTAAGAGTCAATAACAAAAAAATGGCTAATCAAATAAAAAAATATTATATTCTAATAGTTACAGATCATCGTGCAAGATAGTATTTTTAATGATTCCAATTGCTTCTCCGACATATATCAATAAAACCAAAAATTGTTTGATATTAGATAAACTGTGTTACTGAAATTGCATACAACAAATCACTAATAGCACAAGGAAATTAACTTCAAACCTTGAATTCCAAAAATAAAAAGTTTTATAAATAAATGGTTTTAACCAATTTTCAGAAATCTGATTGACTTAAAAATTTTCAAACTTATCTAGGACCAATGGCTGTACAATTATTTCACAACATTGTTCTAATGTCTTCACGAGAACGATGCAAATAAAAGAAAATATTTATATACCAGAGTGCATGGAATATGCAATAATTTTTGACTTGATTGCTCGAAGTTTATATATTCATATAATATAAGTTCATATCGAACGTGACCATAAATTCTATTGATACCAGTTAGAAACTAAAAATTAAGAAAATAAATTATAGTTTAAAAAACTAAAAAAACACGCTTTAATAGCAAACCGAACTTAGAAAGAGATATATGCTTTATTGAAACAATTAACAATAAACATAGTGCTGCCCAACTTTATTGGGTTGCTATAAACACAGCATACTCATCTATCCAATTAAAGACAACACTGTAACTTATAATTTAGTTATAATTGAAAATGAAAGTTTGTGTTATGGTGATAAAAAGATAGATAATCAATTATGATTAATTAATTTGGAATAAAAGTAAAGTTAAACTTATTTTACTAACAAAGTAATTCAATTTATAGTAAAAAAGCATGTGGTGCATGATATTAAATGTTATTTAATAATAACATATTAAAAAATATTTAATACCAAAAATTTTATTGGTAACTATTTATAAAAGTATAATTGATTATCTGGCTTTCTATCGTCATAACACAAACTTTCATGAAATAAAAATTATTTTATTTTTTTTAGTTCGGTTTGCTATTAAAGCATGTTTTTTAAAGATTTTTTGAACTATAATGTATTTAGTATGATATTAAATTTCTAGAAATGATTTCTTATTTAAAACATACACATTTGTTTAAATATTTTTATAATGCTTCTAATATATTTTGAAATTACGGTTTTTCTTTGTGTCCTTCAGGATTTGAGACCGTATGCCCCCAACTTCATTATGACTCAAGCACCATTACCATCAACTTATTCTGATTTCTGGACTATGGTCATTGAGCAACATGTGGAAATAGTTGTCTGTCTTCTTTCTGATTCCCAGGTATGTTTTCAGTTATGAAAATTGTATTGCTCTCTAAACGAGTTCTCACTTTTTTTTAAAATTTTATTTAGATGAACCAGGAAATATATTGGCCTGTAAATAAGACTGAAGATTTAGTTGTTGGTAAAATTAAAGTATCATTTCAAAGTCAAAACAATAAGGCACACTGGATTGAAAGAATAATTTCTGTTTCTGATGGAAAGACATCTCGAGTTGTTGTCCATCTGCAATTTACATCTTGGCCCCATAGGTAATAAATTGTTCACTCTAACCATAATAATCATTGTAGTAGTACACTGTACAATGATACATATCTTGAAATGAAAAAGCTATTAACAAAGTTTTGTTTAATATATTATGAGAAATTTTATTGTTTATAATACAAGTATATATAAGATATATAAAATGTAAATTCATTCTTTATGTTTTACAGTTGGATGCCTGAATCACCAGGGCCATTTCTAATGCTTGTCAGTGAAGCAGTTAGCGTTTGGTCCCAACAAAGAGGTAAGGGGCCGATTGTGGTGCATTGTGATTCTGGAGTTGGCAAAACAGGGTTATTTGTTCTCTTGGTCTTATCAACTTGTGATCTTCGGGTATCTCCACATCTTCCTGATCCTATCAACGTTGCTGTTCAAATCGCATCATTCAGGAAGAATCCTATACGTGACAGAGCTCATTTGTCTTTTGCCTATCATTGTGTCTTGTATCATGCAAGAGACCTTCTTATGAAAAGTTGGTGTTAACAGTTATTACTTATGTTGAAATGGTAAATTATATTATTTATTAACACTAATAATCATTTTCAGGAGGTATATTAGCAAGTAGATCTACTTTTGAGGAGAAAAGGACAAAAACTAAATCACATACAAGGCATCCTTCTGAAGATTTTTTACTCAATTCTTTTAAAGAACAAAATGAAGAACGTCGTCGTTCTGGTTTGTCATGACTTGATTATTATTAATATAATATTAGATATTTATCTAAGGATAAAATAATTTTATGACTTATATTATACTTGCAGATGCTAGCAGCACTGGGAGTGGAAGCAAACAGCCCAACGATAATGATCCACTTAGTCAGATAGATCCCCTATGGCAGATTAAACGTTCGTCATGATTGGAACATTCCAATTTCAGTTTTTGATGAGACTTGGTATTTATATTATTGAAAAAAGGGTCCATTTTATATGACTAATAGATGTTATATATGTGTTTTTTATCACCCCCAGACCAGTCGTTATCAATACTTTCCATGATTATGTAGCTGATTCAAGAGCTAGTGTTTTTCAGTATTATTCTCTGTGTATAGTGTGTTATTAGCCAGTCTTTTAATTGTTATATGTATAGTTAAGAAAGAGAGAAGGGTTGAGATTTTATTATAATTTATTTTATTATTTTTTCTTTCAAATTATATGGTTCTCAGGCTGTGGAAAAATAAAAAGCTTTGGAGAAATAGTTTGTATAGTTCAATCTATCAGAAATGGTTACATTTTTTAATATTAGAAATTTTAATTCATTCTTAAAAAATAAATTACATGGTTTTTGATTGGTGTAAATATCTTATGAGAGAGAGAAAGAGAGAAATCGAGTGAGTGAGAGCTAGTTTTTGGTAATGATTTATTTTATATATTATTATAGATTATACTTTCTAAATGCTATTATACCTTATAGCCAATTATTATACTGTTGTTTTTGATTTTTTTTTTTTTATTGACATGAAAGACCTTATACACTGGAAAAAAATATTAAAAACAAATTTACTGATGCTTGTAATAATTTTTGTATTTAAGTTTCGTTGATCATTGAGGGAGTATATTTTTCAAAGTGTATCTTTTTTTCTAAAACTTGTGGATTAAAATAGTAGAATTATTACTAATTTAAAAAAAGTAAATTTTATCCTAAAATTAATTTCTGTTCTAATTTTATTTATTTATTTTTTACAAAATTATGAATTTAGTGCCAAATATTTAGGTTTAGGTCTTGGATAAATATTTCAAGGGAAACTGCTAAGTGGTTTTCCGTATTTCTTTTTTTTTTAATTCGAATCTCACTTCATTGATGTACTGACCAAATGAACTACCACCTTAATAATCCATTAATTATGAAGCCAAATTAAGCACAGTGCCAAATCATGAGAGGGCTAGAACATAATTTTAGAAAAAATGGTTGTTGTACGTAATCAATAAAAGTGAATAATAAATTAGCTAAGCATGAATTTTATAAAAATTACTGCCTATGAATCAAAAATACATTTATTATTTTTTCTTTTGGAAATTACTGTTTACTTTTTTTTCTTCTTATATGTACTGTTTAACTTTTGCAAGATTCATTTTTAAGAGCTGATAAGCCCTCTAAATCACTGAGGATATCCCGCACTATGACTATAATTTGAAATTATGTAAAAAATAAATAAATAAATAATAATAAATAATAAATAATAATAAAGAATAGGTTTATTATGATTGCATATGAGTAATAATGTTGAAATCATCTTGGTTTTAAGGTATTTTATTTTTTCTGTATTGACTTAATGGATAATGTTAATAATTGGATAATCTTTATTTAGGAATTATTCTTTGTTGCTTATTTTAGTATCATATTAAAATATTTTGAATTATAGTGTTAGCATTGTTTTTATTTGAGTTAATGGTTGATAGATTCTCCCGACGGATGTAGACAATTTACAGCAATTCAAATTGATTGTGGCCAACTAGCCAATCGGAAAAGATTGGATAAGACAAAAGTGTGCTTATCAGCAGTAATTGAACTTTTTTACTCTGCTGGTAGGCCATATTGGGCGTGCTTAATCCAGTTTAAAGTGTTATTTTTTGTAACTTGATGAAAAGGTATAAAATATATGAATTAGACTGATAAAATTGAAGGCTGCTTAGGTTAATTTAGTTTTTTTTTATTGTATCTGCTGTTCCTGAAAACAAATCAAAATTATATCAATAATTAATATATGATTGTGTATGCATACTCTACTGACACTAAGAAATTGGGGGAAAAAATATACATATTACATTTTAACCATAAATATGAATATTATTCTATTAATAGTTTAAACTTATTCGTTAAATTCAATGAATTATTAGTTTTGAAATATATATATATATATTATGTTTGGTGAATTTTAACAACTTTCCAAAATAATTACACTTACATATTTATGTGTTTGCTTAACTTCAAATTTACGTTTAAAAGAAGCTTCTTATAATGATGATCTATTATTACTTTTAAATATTAAGGATAATCCTTTCAATGAAATTCAGTCTGATGACATTGCCTTAGTACGTTTGCTTAATGGGTAATCCTTATTTGAGCAGTAAGCATAATGAAGTTTTCTGTTAATGAAAAAGAATAAGTGGTTTGATAAAATGAATTTGATAGTTTCATGTTTCTCCATTTAGTTTTGTAAAACTATAAATTTTGCTTGATTTATTAATTTATTGGGAGTACTGTTTTGATGAAAGCTTGTGTGTTGTAAGTTATTTATTAAGTATATTATTCATTAATGAAGTTTTAATTATATCATTGCTTATGGCTTATTTACATTGTGTGTTTTCAAATAATTTTAGTTATATTGAAATGAAAAATATCCAAGGCTAAAAAGTTGGCCTCTTTTATTTTATTTTCCATAAAGAAAAGTTAGATTGTTTGCACATTATTTAAAGACAGTTCCAGAATTTTATATTATTTATTACTTTAATTTATTTATTTTGAAAATGTTTGAATTATTAAATTTTCTAAAGAAACCTTGTTACAATCTTTTATAATTGGAAAATAATTTTTTTAAATAACCTAATGGTACTCTTTGAATACTGGTTTCGTGGAAAGTCAATAAATAATGGCTGTGTGTTAACATTAAATTTTAGTATAATGTTACAATTTACGGAAATTTTTAGAAAACTGAAATTTTTATTCTTAATTGATTTCTGTATTTTTGCCTATAATTTTTTCTCTCAAAATGGACATTGTGACAGTTGGTACTCTGTCATTTTATTTTTAAACATTAATTGGGTAGAGCTTTATACCTTGTAAAAAATTTCCCTATTTGAAAAAATCCCCTTTCCCTAGTTGAAAAAAATCTAATCTTTGTGTTATTGGTCAATGATGATTTTCTAATTATTTTATTCATTTTCTGCGTAAATCATTTATGACAATTCAATAATAATTTTCTAGCTAATAAAGGCTAAAAAAATAAATTATATAGATAAAAATAGAATGAGTTTTTATTTTTCAAACGTAACGGATATAATTTATTTTCCTTTTAAGGACACTTATTCTGTCCCATATTATTTTGGATTAATCGGATCTCCAGCACCTTAATTGTTAAATTTAGGAAAAATCACTTTTCTTCAAAGCCAGATTAATAACAAGATAGCAATTTGGAATATATAAAAAAAAGCATTAACGAAATTATAGTATTACTTATTTTATATTTCAATCTGTTTTGTAAAGTTTACAAAGTATGCTTTATTGTACTTTTACATAGTATGAATTAATAGACAAGATCATTGTACATTTATTTTTTTTTAGAGTAAATAACAAATATGTGGAAACTACATTTTAACCAAATTTGTAAAAATGTTACATGTTATTAAACTGATTGGTGTTTTATTGCTAGAGATTAATTTCTCTTAATTTCCCCTGAAATATTGTTTTATGAAAACTAAAAATATTTTGTTGTTCATTTAATAATGATTGAAAAAAAGGATAGAGTTTTATTTTTTTTTATACTGTATGATAAATAGTATTTATAATTTACTTAGTAAATTTGTATGCATATAAACCTTTGGTATTTACGGATTAAAACTTATAATTTTAATTTTTATTGATTTGATTTGGCATTTTGACACTGTGGTTTAACTCCACGAATCTTTTTCTGTTACTAAGAAATGATGTTCTCATTTTCCAATCTTATTATTATTATATTTTTTTTTAATGGAGGTAGGATTAGTTGACTAATATCTATAAATTTCATTTATGTACTGTGTAATGAATTATTTTGTATATAGTTGAACAGACTATAAACAATTATATCTAAAAAATGCAATTTGGTTCACTGTTAAAAAATGTTGCATCAAATCAAACATAAAGCAAAATAGCCCTGAATTTGTTGTATAAATGAATTAGCTCTATGATCTGATTAAAGGATTAGATTACTGTTACTGTTTGTTTTTACAACTAATTAAAATTAATTGTGAGGTGGCTACATTTTCCAAGTGTGATATAGCAGTCCTTAACACAAGCCAGAAACTGGTACTTGTTCGATTTTAGATTGTAAAGTATTTTTTATTTTGTATAGGAAATATAATAAATTGATGCAAAATTAAGCTAGATTATGTTTATAACTTGTAAAATTAATCTCTCTATCCCGAAGTTGTAGTACATGTCAAACCCAGAACAAAATCTTACATTATTCTATTAATTACATACTTTCATTGTCAAATCTCCTAATTCCTAAATCAATTTTACCTAATTCATTAGTAATTCAAAACAGTGATAATAGCCTCTTTGCAATTATGCTTTAACAATTAATCAGAGAATAGGAAGAATACAGAATATTACTGAAAAAGGCTTCCAATGTTTGACTGCAAGTGATAAAAGTTTGGTCATAAATGTTGATGTATTCTTTAGTTCAATAATTTTTTTGAAATTTATTGCCTTCTATTAAAGAGTTTATCTTAATGAATAGAACCCATCATACTGAATAACCATGTGATTATGGTTATCCTAATGTGATGAAAATCTGAAGATTTTTTTTCTTTTAGTGGAAGGAAAAAAGGGTTTATATAACTGTAGCTTTAGTGAATAGGTGGTCAAGTAAAACACCCCTAAATATTCAAATATGTAACCACATGTTCACTGAGACCATACAGTGGGTCAAAAAAGTATTGGCACATCCACATTTTTTCTAATATCTTAGTAGTATAAAGGTTAATATTCTTTGTTACTCAATTTGATTAAAAAGTAGCACACAACTTTTAATTTTTGGTGGCAATTGGTTGAGCTAATAGAAAACAAACTGTAATTAAAAAAATAAAATATAAATTTCAAGGGTCAATAAAGTATTGGCACAGTTCTATAAACTTAGATAATATATTTTATACTATATTTTGAATAGTTCAGTGTTAATAAAATGGGAAAACCATAAAAGAATTATGTATAATTATAAATCCATATGGTTAAATTGTGTTTTCGTGGATTTAGTTATTGTAAAATTCCGTATAGACGATATAAGTTTTAGGAAACTTAAGAACATCATTAAAAAATAATAATGAGTTGGGTTCAGTTGTTAACAAACCACGCTTAGGGAGACAACAAACGTTCTCTGAAAAGGAAATAAAATAGTTCACATTATAATGGCAAAAACACTCTCTGTTTATTCCTCTAAAATAGCATAACAGATTGCATCAGCTTCTATCATGATTTGTATCTTGAAAACAGTGAAGGACGTAATCCAGTTTTAATTATTGGTGGAGAGTTCAAAGAGAGAAACCACTCGTAATCGATGTCAATCGAAAAAATGTGCTGATTTTGTCATAATGGACATAAAGCGACCTCTGGAGTTTTTGGCACATACATTTTTGGCTCTGATAGCCATAAATATGTATGGAGAAAACCAAACAAAGAATTTCAAATAAGCAATGTTTGGCCAACAATAAACATGAAGTTAGGAGTATTTAAGTTTGGTATTGCGTGTCGTGAAACGGAGTGGGGTATTATGAATACAGATAAATATGTTAGCATTTTGCGCCATAACTTGAACAGCAGTGCTGCTGAAAAAATGGTGAACAGGGACAAAAATACCTTCCTGCGAAATAACCACCCGAAGCATACTGCTGATAAAACAGTGGAGTGGTTGCTTTATAATGTTCGGAGATAAATCAAATCTCCTCCCGTCCCCGAATTTAAATACCATAGGGTACTTATGTAGTTTTAAGCCCGCAAAGATAAAAATCTCCCAAATTACAGCTTAAAACTGTTTTACAGCAAGAATGGAATAAAATTCCATCTGAAGTAACCCACCAAGTTATTTCCATAATAGTAGGAAGACCTCAGATCATAATAGTTGCAAATGGTATAGTAACAAGATATTAGGATGTACATAAAGTTTTAATATTTATCCAAATAAAAATGTCTGCTGTGCCTATACTTTTTTGACCCTTGAAATTTATGGATTATATTTTTAAATTACAGTTTGTTTTCAAATAGCTCAACCAATTGCCACCAAAAATTAAAAGTAACAAACAATTAACCTTTATAATACTAAGATATTAGAAAAAATGTGAGCGTGCCAATACTTTTTTGACCCACTGTAGATGATCTTGTAACATGATTATTGAATGCAGTTTACTATGGTCTGGCAGATTGGTGCCCAATTTCATTACAAAATGTATTGTATTAGACGGAAGCTTAAAAACATCTTGCTTACAAAAACATTGAGATGTCCTCCATCGAATAAATAACGAAAAAACACACGTGTTTGTACATGTAGGTCTATTATTTACGAAAACACTGCTCGTATGCTAATTTTAATCTCCCGCCTCTTAAACAAGACTACTACCTAACATATAAAACTATTGTTTTTTATTTCATCTCGACAACTTTACTATAAATGATTAACGGGATATCTTTAATATATATTCTAAAATATATTTTATAACTGTTTCAATGCAAGAGCTTTTAATTACATTAAATTAATAACTGAACTAACACTTATATGATGTATATTTTAAATTATTGATCTAAATAAGAAGAATATTAAACATTAATAATTTAATTAAGGAATTTATTTATTTCTACACTAAACTGTACGAGAGTACAAGGTTACCTTTGTTTTTTTGTTCCTTCAAAGCATTATATAAATAATGATGGTAGAACTGAGATTTCGGCTCTAGTTGAGATGGCGGTCGTTAATTTTCTTGTAATCGGTTTCATTATATTTTATTATCCTTTGCTACTGCTACTTGGTTTGTTTATGTTTTAAACAGCTGGTTTCCTCCGGAAAAACGTTATCGAAATTTCAATTACTAAGGTTAGTGTGTTTTGTGCTTCACACGCCTTAATTTTTCAAATCTTTTGGGGTTTATAATTGGCTATTAATGTCTAATAGTTACAAGGCCAAAGTAGGACAATCTACCTTTGCAAGGGTAAGTAATTTTATTCCTTTAATTATGAATATTATCATACTGTAGTCTATGAGAATCATATATAAGCTTGATAGTTTTTCTATTTAATGCCACAAATTCATCATACTTAGTATCTAACAGTTTGCTGAGTAAAAACAGTACCGTTTGTTTAATCATTCATTGTGACAAGTTTTTACTATATTAGTTAAGGTATATTGAAATAGCAATGTCAATAAAACAAATTTGTTTTCATATCATTCTTCGTTTAAATTATTTAATTTTTATTTGTTAGAATGTGTTCTCTGGATAAATAAGTTTATTTCCCTGCTTTTTTTTTTTTTTTTTTTTTTTTTTTTTTTTTTTTTTTAAATTTTCTTTTTTAGATTTGTTTTTCATCTTGAGAAATTATTTTCATTAAAATATCATTTATTTAGGATTGGCATTGCCTGTGGTACGATTAAAACAAAATAAAAAGAAAAAAGTCCCTTGTAAATTATATGTTTCAGAATAGAAACCGTTTACTTAGCATCCTGGTTTGCAAAAAAAGCCTAACTCTGTTTTTTTGATATGTTGTTTGGTAGCATAACAATTGAGTAAAACTGAGGTTATACATAGCTTCGACTAATTTTTTGTTTTAGTCGAAAACTATGTATCACACTGACAGTATTTTATTTCCTTTTATTTTTTTGAATTTATGAAACATATTAATTTCCTAAAATTTGTCCCTTCAAAGATTGACTATTTTTTCCAAAAATTGTAAATCCAGTTCTATTTATCTTTTTTGCTAATAGACCAACAGACAATAAATGGGATGAAACCATTGTTTGATAGTATCCACAATCTTAACTCAATCTTATTCGAATGAGCAACTTCGTCAGTAAACTCATCAATACATTTGTAATTATTTAAAATTACAAGTTTATTATTTGAACTTATTCCATGCGGATTTTTCAATTTATAGTTTTAATATGACGCAGTCCTCATTGTGTATACCGCATGATGCAATAACTTGACACTCATGTATAACAAAATGAGCAGCTTCGCTTGCTCTCATAACTAAAGAGGTTAAGTATTAACATGAGTTTAACTAATATTTGAAGTTTTATTTTTTTATAGATAAAAATCTTGTATTCTAGAATGCAATTGAAAACTATTTTCTCAATTACATAGCTGTAATTTGCAACCTGGTGCTATTGCACTGATAATTTACTGCATTATCAGTGCTTCCAACCCTATCAATAGAGATATAATCTTTCCTGTAACCATTTACTTTTTGAATAATATTGTTATTTATTCCCTCTGCCATAATATTGGTATGTAAAATTTACAGGTTTGTTTAATAAATCTGAAACACAAGAATAAATTTAAAAAAAACAACAAATCATTGGCAATATTCGCTATCTTAACTACTTCTTCATTTACTGTTATATAGCAAAATTTGAACTCCCTTCTGTTCTATCTCCAATTTTCAAGCAATGAATTGGAAATTCAGAGCCTCCTTCCGCAAGATGAGTTCTCATATTGTTTTCGTAATTTAAGTTGTTCATTGCTGTTCAATATACATGAAGACTTTAAACATGCTTTAGTGTAAACTTTATTATTGCAAACCTTCCTAAAATTATGAAAATGATGTAGTTAAATTTTGGTACAGATAGGTTAAATAATTTTACAATTGTTAACTCTGTCGCAGAATGGTACTAGTCTCATATCGGTCGATTTTTAAGCTTCAATGGGATCCATAAGTCGCACTAAATATTTATAGCCTAATCTAATTGAATACTTCTTTATAAATTATAATATCAATTTCAACCTATTTAACACCGTACCTTTGCAACCTCTCATGTAGAATGGCTCTCGCCACCTATCGTTCAAAATTCAAACTTCACTGGTATCAATCTACCATCGCTTTTTAAATAAAATAATTAAAAATAAACATATTTTATTATTTTCTAATCTTTCTTAAACTATAAAGATGATGTAGTTAAAATTTGGTAACGATTGGTTCTGTAGTTTTCGTGGTTAGTGATCACAAACGAAAAATGGCTTGTCCTTTTATATAATAGTATAGATATGGAATATAGATTTGTTATGTGTTTTTATTTATTAATAATACTTATCTATACATTCTTTTCATTTTAGATATTTATTTTAATCTTTTTAAAAATAAACAGATTTTATTATATCTTTTTATACTCATATTGTCAGATTTTAGATTTATTTATTTTCTTATCTTTTATTCCTGTCCTGTCCTTACGTCCTATCCTATACTATCCTGTCTTTGTATTATCATTTTTTAATGCAACTATTTATGTCAATAGACATTATTACACTATTTTATTTTTATTTTTTTAGCTACAATAGATTACCCCCCCCCCCCCCCCCCACACACACACTGTAAGATATAGGCCCCGAACTTACAGCTTTAAATAGCCTATCTAATTCATTATTTACTCCTTTTAGCAAAGCATAAGGTACCCGTCGTAGTTTAATAAAGTTTTGCCTGTGGCACTGGTTCTAGTTTAACCTTTATTAAACTTGTCCAAATTGTCGGTAAAAATTGTTAGATTAAGTTCAATCAGTTCATCCTTAATGTCATAAGCAGCACTTTTAGAAAAGGGGACTCGATGGCCGAGCGAGTTGGAGCGAGGGTCTTAGCGCCCAGGGTACTAAAGGTCGTGGGTTCGAATCCAACTTGGGCGGGTTAAAATTTATTTCGTGGCAGACCCTCGAAATGAATCTTAACCTTCCCATACTGCTTAAAATAGATTGATGACCTGTAGGATATCCCGTCCTTCTTGCCCTAGTTGGGGTACATAAGCACGTTAAGCCACTATAATAACTTAAAGAAAAATATAAAGTTTGTCAGTTTACAATTTCAAACCTCAATTTGTCGAACCTCGCACGACCGAGCAATGGTGGGCCATTTAAGTTTACCACATAAAACACCATATCAGGAAAAGAACGGCCGCTATAAACAACAGTTACACTTCCCTCCCAGTCACTTCAGATTTCTCTTAAAAATATTTCAAAAATTATTGACTACAGACTTCTAATTTACGTCGGGAACAATTTGTCAAAAATATTTCAAGAGGGAAAATTGTACAACCTGTATCTATGTATTTCAAAAGTCATGTCTATAAAACCCACATTTAAATAAACGTCGTAACGAAAACCTTGAGATGATGAAATACTAAATAAACAATCATCAGCTGATCAATTTTTAGAAAGAAATTGTTTCTTCATCTCCTTTTCGTCCAACTTAATTTATTTTCCAACTAACGGTCTAATGCTACCATTATCTTCATACTTTCGTTAAGAGTAGTTAGAAGATAAACATACTAAAAGTCCCTGCTCCAGGAGGGTGAGCTAACGGCGGGGGGAGGGAGAAGGTCCCATTTTTTGGGTTTTTCGATTATATATCGAAAACGGTGGGCTCTAGAAAACTATGTTTCAAATCAAAATTAAAATTCCTTTAAAAATTATTCTATAAGGTGAAGTGGGGCAAGTGCGTCATATGGAGTGCAAAGTGTAACTTCAACTTAACATAAAAAATCAGCTATTGATGTTGGGATAATATCTTTTGTTATATTGCAAACGTTGAACTTTACTCTTTTCAATAATAAAGTTGATTTCCCTGATATCCTAAAAATTATTATCAGTGCGAAAGAAAATTGATATTAAGTCCCATTTATGCACTTGCCCCACCTTAACGGGGTACGTGCATAAATAGCTTGTAAACTTCTTAGCAGTGAATTAATTCTTTGACGGGGTAAGTGCATAAATAAGCAACTCCCAGCAATCATTTTCCTCCTTGAAATAAAAAAATTAAAGAAAAAGTCACTGAATTATTGAGTTTTGCATTACCAAAAACATTATTAAATATGTAATTAATTTATAATAAATGGAGAAAATAATTAAAAAAACCAGTAAATTACTATATAATTATAGTCATATCATTATATATTGAAGATGACTATCAAGCGTTTAAGTTTCTTAGAAATTTAACTCAATCCACGATCCGGCGAACTAAATCCAATTTCTTCCACGAAGCCCTTTCATCTGCACCCGATCCTAAATCCAAATGGCTGCTCCTCCGCAAACTTTCCTTGTGTGATCCTCCTAGTTGCTCTCCCTCGGGAGACCTTCCTGTCACTCCGGATGAGTTAAACTCCTATTTCGTTTCTTCCACTTCATCTGCCCCTTCTAGACCCTCCCAGTCCTTACCTCCGCCAGCATTTAACGACAATAATTTTTACTTTTCTTATATCACCCCCTCTGATCTAATTACCTCCATTATGAAGTCTCAATCCAACTCATCTGGTATAGACAACATTCCTGTTAAATTATTGAAATTATGCCTTCCTGAAATCCTTCCGGTTCTCCTCTTTATATACAATTTTTCCCTTCAAAACTCAGTATTTCCCACTTCCTGGAAAAAGGCCTTAATTCATCCCATCAACAAGAACCCAAACCCTATATCCCCAAAGGACTACCGCCCTATATCCATACTTTCCAACCTTTCTAAGCCCCTAGAAAGATTGGTGCAATCCCAAATTTCCAATTTCCTAGAACATTCCAAGTTACTCGATCCCTTCCAATCTGGTTTCCGTCCCGGCTTCTCAACACAATCCGCACTCATTAAAATTATCACTGACATCCAAACAGCGATGGACAAAAAAGAACTGACCATCCTGATCCTCCTTGATTTCTCTAAAGCATTCGATTCCTTAGACCATAATATCCTTTTTTTCCAAATTGAAATCATTGAACTTTTCCTACAGCTCCCTCCTTTGGTTTCAATCTTTCCTTTCCGACCGCACCCAAGCAGTTGCCACTGCTAACCAAGGCCTATCCTCTTTCCTCACTCTACAGTCAGGAGTAGCTCAAGGTTCGAGCATTTCCCCGCTACTGTTTAATTCCTACATCAATGATCTTCCCCATTCAATTCACCATTGTTCCCACCATCTTTATGCCGATGACTTCCAAATTTACTTCTCCTTTCCTCCATCCGAAATGTTAGCTGCGTTTGCCAAAATTCAAGAAGACCTAGACGAAACCTGTGCCTGGGCAAATCTGAACAAATTAACGTTAAACGCAGCTAAAACTCAAGCAATTGCCATAGGATCACACTCCCTTCTCCATTCAAATGCCAACTTTCCCACATTATTCCTTAATGGTCATCCAATAACTTTCCATTCCTCTGTTAAAAATTTAGGCTTAACCATTGATCAAACCCTCTCCTGGAAATCCCATATTGCACAAATCTCCCGAAGGTCAATCGGTATCCTAAAACTATTTCACCGCTCCCGTCACCTCCTTCCCCTACCCACACGCAAACTTCTAGTATCCTCCCTTATCTTCCCCCAATTTGACTATGGTTGCGTGATATATGACGGGCTCTCGATGGTTCTTGAGGACAGATTAAAACGCATCATGAATTGCTTCATTAGGTTTGTCTTCGGAACATCGAGACGTTCCCATGTTTCGCATCTCTATACTGAGTTAAATTGGCTTTTCCCCTCCTTCCGCAGAAAATACTTTCTAGACTCCTACCTATTCCAAGTTATCAACACCCGTCACCCTCCCTTTATTTACAGTAACCTGAAATTCAAGTCTTCTATCAAATCACTGCATACAAGATCTCGTCTTTCCGATCTCTATACTCCATCCCACAGAAGTACACACACTACTCTTTCACCATCTTCTTTCCCTCCAACCCGACGCTCTCTAATTATAAGGATATATGTACTATGTATGTAATTGGCTAATTTATTTATTAAGACCGTCAAACATAAAACATTAGCAAAAATTATAGTTTAACTATGATAATGTTTTGATTTCTTGTAATGCTAATTTTGGATTTTCTATCTTTTATTTTTCTTTAAGTTTCTGTTTTTTTTTTCCTCTTCTGCAATTTTGTTTACAATATTAACCTCTTTTTTGTATATTTATCTTTTCACTCTCTTTTTATTAATAGTTTTTTCTTTCTCTAGTTTTTCTCTGTATTTTTTTTTCATACCAATTTGTATTTAATTTTACCTAAGTTGTTTTATTTTTAAAAGCCTCTCGGCCAGTTTATGATCTTACTTTGTGATATTCAATGTTATTCTTAAGGGACTTTGTCCCAGAATAAAGTTTTCTTTCTATTCTATTCTATTCTATATATCTATATACGATTAATTTACAATAAATTAAGAAAATAATTCGATAACGACAGTAAGCATTTAGATATATCACAACATTTATTAAGTGGGTATATCAATTAATTTACAAGGCATAAATAGAGAAACTGCGTAATTCAACAAAGGCTGTAGCCTGAAAATTGTAAATTAAAAATTGCTTCTCGACAACCGATCTTAGGGAGTGGGAGAATGCCTACAATATCGTTCTTCTCAATTGAACTGATCTCATCTTTTGCTGAGATGCCCTTCCCCGGGAGGGACAAGTGCAGGATATGATGCACTTCCCCAGGTTTTATAACGCACCTACCCCTTGTCGAAAAATGCTTGGGGTAAGTGCATCATAGGGCTTAATTCCTTTTTTAATTATGTACACAAAGAAAAACTACATAACAAAATAACTTACCTTGGTAAAATATCAGCAATGAATTTTCAGAGGTGATACAATTTTATAATTCTAACTCCTTCAACTTTGCACAATACCTAGATCAACAGCTTGGATTATGAAATTTACTAGTGAGTTTATCATCAAATCTAAAACTATTTGTCCGACCTGAAATTTCATTTTTTTCAACTAAAATCTGGTTAAAGCAATTCTTAGACAGAAAATGAGGTAAAAATTAAACCCCTCCAGTGGCGTGGACTTTTAGTATGTTTACCTTTTAACTACTCCTGACGAAGATATAAAGTAACAATAATCGCATATTTCATGCACTCCAACGTACACCCCTCATTTCAGCATTCATTGATTGGACTATTGGATTTTTACAATATAGCTGAAGTTCATGGTAACCAAACAATCCGATACCATATGACAATTATCCTATTATTATTCACCCAATAAAAATTGTAATCGCATTTTTCGCGAATTAGCCGCGATCTAGGCCGATTTTTTAAAATTCCTTTCACAACGAGCACCTACGGTCCTAGAGGAAGCTACATATCGAATTTCATTCCAATCCGTTCGGTGGTTTCTGAGATTTCGTGTTAAATGAGTGAGTGGTATTTGGCAAATATATAGTAGATATTTTTGCGATATTGGTTGATAAAAAATCTGAAGCATCAGTTTTGACTTAATTACTTACATAAATAAACCGTTAAAAAATCATCAAATAGAACAAAGCTTGTGTATGCATTCATATAGATTTCAACATTACAATTAAGCACATAATAAACTAATATTTCAAAATTTTCATTTACAAAAATAAAAAATCGTTTTTAAATTTAAAATACGAAACAAGGGAAAAAATAATGTTAAAATAAATATTTACAGCAAGTTATTAATTTTTCCTTAAATATAAACTTAGTATGAAATTTAAACCATCTTTACTTTTGAAATTAAATAAAATGCTTAGTGAAACCAAAGGTTCGATGCCGACACTAGCAACCCCCGACCACAAACCTCCCTCCAAACCCACCCCATTAAAACCCAAATTCTCAAGACCAGCCCTTAAGCAATCCTCCTATCTACGTCTCGGTCTTTTATGCGACGGCTCAAAATCGATTACATTTTTTGGAATTCGGTCATTATTAAGTCCAATGACTTTACAAGTCCATTTTAACCGTCAGGCTGCTATTACCTGTCTTATATTGGTAAATCTCTCGCGATTCCGCATTGTGGAGACTTCTAAATTCTTTTTGGGTCAAATATTCTACGCAGTACCTTTTTTCGGGAACGTTCTAGCGTCGTTTTTCTCTTAATGTAAGCGGCCACGTTCCGCATCAATAAAGAACTGTAGTATAATAGTCTTATTTATCTTGATTTGTATAGGGACAGTAAACACGAACTGAAAAGTTTTATGACCGAGAAACAACAAACATTTCTGGCTTTTAATCACAAGACAAGATTAAGATTACTTTTTGAATTAGTTTTTCAAAACAAAATTAATTCTTCTAATAATTAATTCTTAATTTTTTTTCATAAATATATATTTGTTTAATAACATAATAATACACACACACACACACACACACACACACACACACACACACACACACACACACACACACACACACACACACACACACACACACACACACACACACACACACACACACACACACACACACACACACACACACACACACATATTAACTTATGTGGAATCATATAAAAGCGAAATCATGGGTGTTAAAAGGAAGCTGTCTGATGTAGATTTAGTTACTTAGCTGTACTTTAAGAACTCCTCCTCTTCTTCCACTGTTGTAATGTTTCTTCATAATGAATATCTATTAGCAAACATAAAAATAAAATGTTTATTTTATTTTTTTAATTTAAGGAACACATTTTAACAAACTATATATATATATATACATATATATATATATATATATATATATATATATATATATATATATATATCAATAACAGAAAATCGCGCACAAATATCCGCGCACCACATCAATACAACCTAGAGAATATTTCATAACAATTTCTATAATCATATGTTATTAGGCGTTCAGCGATAAATATCGCGGCGGTAAGGCGCTGAGTTGCTTTGCACTGTATTTTGTTATCTACGTCACACAGAATCCGATCGCCACAGAGATCTAGTCTTGGCCGCAGCGACAAGCGGTGCGGTTGTACAAAAATACAGAATTTACTGCGGTCGCATTCTTAAATATTTAATCTTCGACAGTTTTCTGTATTCCCTGCTATGTATTCTTTTTTAATATGGTATACACCTAATACTTATCGAAAGGCAGTCCTTTTAAAGTCCTTGATTGAATATATTGAAGTCCTTTTAAAGAAATTATTTAATCAGTTTTCAAAAGGAGGAAAATTAATTTGTTGGAAGGAGAGGTCACAGATGTCCTTAGACCGTCAAAAATCGATAAATTACTCACCTTCCATGAAAAATATGCAAATTACTATTATCGATGGAAACCACTATTGCAAACTAGCTCCGCGGAAAATTATCTCAACGCTCGATCACTCACACAGATCGCAATGTGTGCGACGTAGTTGTTGATTCACATAGTTGACCCCCGAGAATATCGCTCGATCACTTACCGCCGCAACAGACCTCACCTTGTGGGCCCAGGTCTTTAATATTTCTGATAACAAACATATCGAAGACTAAAAAGGACTTATTTATGGAGAAGTAGATAGTTGGGGTATGCAGTCATAAAGATACACAGCAATTAAAAAATAAGTTTTTTAATATTTTTTTAATTGCTGTGTATCTTTATGACTGCATACCGCAACTATCTACTTCTAATACTTAACAGTCAACTGTACCTCATCAATACTTATTTATTTATTTATTAAAATATATCTGATAGCATTTTAAAATATAAGATCCAGCTAATTGAAGGCCAGATTATGTAATAGGGTGGTTATGTTTATTAACCATATTCTCACTGCCTCTAAGATTAATTTAAAATAGTTTAGAATCCACTTAGCTTATTGAGGATCCTTTGTGGTGATGAAGGGAGTGCATCAAACCTCGTGTGAACAACTTAAAGGTAGCTCTTCAATCCAGCTGACAACATATAGCCAAAATAATGTTTCCTCCATTTTTACCAAACGATTTTTAATTAATTTTTGATGAAAGTAGTGGCCGAGCTTGTTAAAATTTAAATAAACAGTGTCTAGCAGGCCTTACTAATTAAAAATTCTATAATAACTAGTTAAAATTTCAGAAGGAACTAAAAAGGTAGAATTGATCATTAAAAACCTTCCGTTCTATTAATCAAAGAACGGCACAATATTTTTTGTTGTTAATTGTTAATTTAATTTTGCTTTGAGAAACGTTTGTGTTTCATCTTGAATTGGGCAAAATTTTATCATAGATAAAAAAATAAAATTTAATCATAGCTATTTAACAACTAATTTCCTGGAATGAATCATCTAATTCAATCTTGATTAAATCTTTCAATGATTTTTTAGTGAAATAATGATTATTTGACGAAAGATTTAATCATTATTAAATAAGGTAATTGGTTCCAGAAAATTAATTTTAATTAATTAATTTTAGCTAAGATTAAATTTTGCCCAACTCTGGTTTCATATTCAGACAAATTAAAGTTTTTCTCTAGTTATTGCACGACCTAATACGCCTGCATTTTTAATGATAATTAACGTTTAAAAATAAGATAATTTTTCAAATTAATTGTTTTTTAATTATTAAATTTTTATTGAATAAGTAAAAAATCTGCCTCAAATGTAATAATTATAACTTTTGTTGTGGTTAAAAGAATTGAATAATTAATGTTTTTAATTTTGCCAAAAAGGTATAAGAAAGTAAACTATTTCTTATAATTTTGTTTGCTACCTGGTTTTGGAATTCTATTTTTTTTTTTTTTAAAGGTTCTTCCCCAATTTCTTTTAAACATCATTTATCCTCCCAACTTCGAGATAATCAATCCTCCGCAACTATGAGAATAGTTATATTTCTACTTAAATGTGTTTTAAGTTTGTATATATGGTTGCATATTTTTTTATCTATTATTGTTTTTTTCTTTCAATAATCTGCTTTGTGATATCTGATGTATTCGTAATGCGGTCACACAACAGTATTCTTCGGTCGTCAAAAATCGCCAGGTCCTGGCAGTTCTGAAACTGATATAATTCAGTGTCTTTGATTACCTTTTTGTATCTTCGAAGTTATATACAATTGAAGAGTCCTTTGGATAAAGAATTTATGTGCAGAAGTGTAAGGTAGCAAAATCTAAATATTCTAAAACAACTAGAAAAAGATATATGAAGAAGATAAAGGGGTTATGTAATATTTCCCTGCTATAGGAAATTAAAATAAAAAAATATAAACATAAATTACTCAAAACTGTGTTTTGTTGCATAATTCCTTCATCCACCAAACCCTTCAACTTAGAATTTTTCCACCGTCTTAAAAAAACAAATATTTTCATGAGCACTGCAGAATCTTATGACAACAATGTGCTTCAATCGATTATATTTAATTTGTTTATAATGTTATTTTCTTATTTTTTTTCTGTATATATATGTTTCACTACTTTATATTTTATTTGTTATAAAACAATAATCACGAATGTAAAATTAAAACACTTTAATACCATTGGAATTGTGATGGAAGTGTGCAGGATTAAATTACAATACCTTCCAAGACTATTTATGGTGGAAGTAAATGAATGACGTAAACATATTGATAATCCGGTTTTAATTTTCAGCCCCACTTCATTCGAAGAGTGTTTCAACTAAATTGATGTATTTTGAGTTGTATATTTGTATATTGTTACCCAAAAATTTGTACAATTTGTACGGCCGATGTTAAATGACTAAAGAATTGTTAATTACATATATTTTCGTTTTTCACTTGCAGCTATAAGTTAGTAATTTGATTTATCACTGAACACAATTCTATGATTCAAATTACCTCCAACGAATAATGTCTCTTTCTTAACAACTAGATTTGAAATTTATTTTTTTATGCGAGACTATTTCTTTAAGCTCCTGAAGTGTTTCAGGTTCATTCAATCAAGTACATCAATTTGAATAATCCCGCAAAATAAATCGGGATTAGAGGCCATGTGAATTTTTCTATTTTCGAATCAATTCTCTCACCCGAAAAATCTCCACTATCACCTCTGTTGCTACGGCTCCATCCTTCTGGATAAATGACTGATTCCATCTCTAAGATACAGGTGGATCGTATTTAACTCTTGTAGTCTCCACAGCTTATTGCCAACTTCCAAAATCATGAATGGACTTACCAAATTCTGAAACATCAAATAAAGCATTTCAAATACAGGTGATTAGGTTTCTTAACGTTTTTGTACTAGAAGCTCTCGCTGTATCTAATTATTGGTGGTATAATTTCATGCATTTTTTTTTTTTAAATTTAATTTAATTAATTTTTTTTTTTTTTTTATAAAAAATCTGTTATATTGACAAAACTACATTACATATAAATTTTAAGTAAACATTCATGTCTCATTTACATGAAATTAGTAATGTGGGTAGATTATATGGGTCTTTTGCACTTATTCCCCGCATTTCATTTTTAAATTTAGGTTATGAGTAACTTTCCCAAATGTAATAACATATCAATGAGAGATCGTTTAATTGTTTCTATTATTAAATAATTAAATAAAAAAACAAAAAAAAAAAAAAAAACAAAAAAATTAAAAAAACAAAAAAAAAATAATTATTTTATTAAGTGTTATTCGATTTAAAATACCTTTTACCTGAAGTAATTCTATAGCTTTTTCTTTTGTATTTATTCGACGAATTTAATCGAACAAAGGCATCGAACAAAAAATGATATCACGGAATATTACGATGAAACGGATGACATATGAGGTAGGTAATGTTGCTAAGCAATCATATGTTTAATTATAACCTGTCAAGTCATAATATTAACTCTTAATAATTTTTTTATATAAATAATTAAATTAATTAATTAAATAATTAATTAAATGTTTGTTTTTATTTAATTATTTAATAATAGGAAACATCAAACGACCTCTCATTGACTATTCAACTATTCAGCTTGTGAAGATGGTGATTTCACAATTGTGATCTTGGCTGATCCATCAAGCAAAGATTGTGATTTTTTGGATGAATTAATGAATGATTATGAATAAGGTAAAGAAATATATGTTATATATAAATATAAGTTTGGGAAGGTTACTCGAAACTTAAACATATGATAAACTCAAAACAAAATGCGATTATTTTTTCGATTCTCGTACCGGTATGGGTACCAGAAAATCTTTTGTTTAAAATAACATGCTCTTACAAAAACTAATCCCTATGAGAGTTAAAAAAGCAAACCAAAGATATTTAAAAATATAATAATTATGGTACAAATAAATTAATAAACAGCAAATACCATTTATTATTGACAAGATATAATAATAGATAATGAATCCAGTCAATAAACACATTGTAGAGTGCATGGAATATGCGATAATTTTTGACTTCATAGCTTTAACGTTAGGAATTTTTTTTTTTTTTTTTTTTTTTTTCCCTTCATAGCCCCTATCTATAAGAAAAACAGTGTAAATACTCTTTACATCGTTAGATGTAAAGAGGTAGAAAGGTAAGTGCCTTTTACTGTAACTGTGTTACATTTTAAGGCCTGTATGAGTGGGGGTGATCTTGAGGTAGAGGGCGCTATGTATCTGCAGAGGTGTTGGGGCACACCTTTTGTTGAGGTCCTTTCTCCTGAAAACATCAATTTAAATCAAAAGTATTTATAAATTAGAAAAATTTGGAAGTGAAGACAGTCAGACTGTCTTTTGCCATCGTACAGGGGGTGGTGCCGGAGTTAAGGAATTAAATAGAGTGTTATTGAGGTGTTGGAGGGAATCAAAAAACTTAAAGTCCCCGCCCCTGGGGGGTGAGCTAACGGTGAGAGGGAGGGGAGAAGTTCAATTTTTTTGGTTTTTCGATTATATTTCGAAAACGATTGACTCTAGAAAACTATGTTTCAAATAAACATTAAAGCTAATTAAATTTCCTATAAAATTAATTCTATATAAATTTGTCTTAATTCTAACCATATTCGAGATAATCGTTATTAAAAATTAGCGATTTTCGGGAAAAAACAAATGTTATCCACGATCGTTTCTCAGGAAAAATATCAAAATCAAAATTGTAGAGCATTAAATTTACTTTAATTTCATATATACGTTTCTGGTATTTGAAATAAATTTTAACAAAAAGTGAGGGTAATATGTTTTTAATTTCTAAAATGATCGATTTTTAATAACGTATATCTTGAAAACCATTGGAATTACTACGAATATGTATGTGATTAATTTTATAAGAAATTGAATTAGCTTTAATTTTGATATGTAGCATATTTTTCTATGCTACCGAGTCCACCGTTTTAGAGATATAATCGAAAAACACGAAATTGGGACCTTCTCCCCTCCCCCCCACCGTTAGCTCACCCCCCCCCCAGGGGCGGGGACTTTTAGTATGTTTACCTTCTAACTACTCCTACCGAAGCTGTGAATTTATCGCATATTTCATGCACTCTACACCCCTCATTTCAGCACTCTTTAACAGGGGTAGCACTTCTCTGCGAAAACACGTTTGTCGGTACTCATTTGGCAACAGCTACGAAACTAATTGTTGCATCCGAAATTTACTATAAGATCCTATTTTTTAAATTTAGATTTAGTCATGTTATACACTAAAACCAGCCCACTGAATGTGTCAATATCGTCATACTTTGCCAAAACATACATATTTAGCGTCCAGGCTTAGGTGTATTACGGGACTTGTTCAAAACTTCATATATAGGGCTTGGACTAACAGTAAACATTCAATTAAAAAACTAAAATTTAATCAGGTTTTAGAGGAAATAAAGAAATTTCAGATCTGACCAATAGTTTTGGAGTTATAGTAAAAATAATGCCAAAAAAACTTGGATTTAAAAATAGTAAGCGGTTTTTAATGTGCTGGTATGGGTATTTATTGGGACTTGATCAAAATTTAATATATAGGATCTTACAGTAAATTTTACGACCATTCAGGTGAAAAAAAGAAATTATGGATGGATCAATTAATTTCGTTGCTGTAGCCAAATGAGTACCGACAAACGTGTTTTCCCAAAGAATGCGACCCCTGTTAAAGAGTGCTGAAATGCGTTATCCTGAGAAACGATCGTGGAAAGTACTAGAAGCAAAACATTTACACAAGTGAGGTAACATTTGTTTTTTCCCGAAAATCACCGATTTTTAATAACGAATATCTCGAATATGGTTAGAATTACGACAAATTTATATAGAATTAATTTCATAGGAAATTTAATTAGCTTTAATGTTTATTTGAAACATAATTTTTTAGAGTCAATCGTTTTCAAAATATATTCGAAAAACCAAAACAATTGATCTTCTCCCCCCCCCCCCTCACTCGGGTGAGCTAACACCCCACAGGGGCGGGGACTTTTAGTATGTTTATCTTCTAACTATCCCTAACGAAGCAATGAAGTAAAAAATAATCGGATATTCCATGGACTCTACGTCCCTCATTTCAGCACTCATTGACGGGACTAAATAGATAAGTTAATTTTTCCGTTTTAACAATAATTTGAAAATAACATAACAAATCCATCTGGGCTAAGGTGAAACCCGCAATACATTCCTCAAATGCCCACCTTTTAGTGTGAGATACACAGATCATAAAAATTATACTGGTACTTATAAATGGGAAAATCAGCGTTTTACCCACATTATTATATAAAATATATACATATTATTACCTTAGCCGTATTTTTCCCGTAAAAGGGAAAGAAACACAGTCAAAAAACCTGGTTTTGTGTAAACACCTTCCTTCTTTTGATCTATTAGCTATTCGCCGTTGTATCATAAATTCACAGCTATAATTAACTTCATTACTAAACTTGAAAATTCTATATTCAAATAATTTCTTTGGGCTCAAGAGATGTTCTTCAATTGCATCCTAAACTCTCAGTTCCTCTTCCTCCAAAAAAACTAGTTTCTCATCTTCTTCACAACCTTCACAACCTTCATAATTACCACAATCTTTTTGTCAAATCACTAATTATTTTTAATCAAATTCAAAAGCATTCAAAATATATTTAGATTCTTTACATTACCTATTAAAGAGTTACAAAATTTACTATAAATTTAAATATTTCTTTACGGAAACATTTTCATAATTATATCAAGAATATGATTTATATATTCTTATACCATATGAGGAGTTATCTTTCAAAACTGAACATGTCCACTTCAGAAAAAACCTACACTAGTCCTCGCCCAGCTGTTAAATTAAAAATAATTGTATCATTTTAATCCTTTATAGATGTCTACTAACGAAAATAATTTTATTTTAAATAAAATGAAGATACAAGTGTATAAGTGTGTGCAGCTCGCAAGATTTTTCATTAAAAAAAAATAAATAAATAAAATAAAAATGTACAGTTTTGAAAGATAACTCCTATAACTCAATTGATGAAACTTGAAATATTTAATAAATCTGTAGATAGTTACTCTACGATAAAAAAATAAATAAATCATACAAAGTTCTTTAATTAGGTAATGCAGTTATTGCATTTATTAATTGAAATGTAGATACAAAGTTTATTGACATCGAAGTATTGCAATTGCTTGTCTTTTTAGCGATATTATTATATATATTTCTTGATATATAGTTTATTTTATTATTATGTTTAAGTATGATAACACGTATTACATTAATTGATAAGAGCCGGTGGTGGTACAGGAGGGGCGGTAGGGGCCCGGCCGTGGAGGGGGTAGCGCCGGGCCCCAGTCGGCATCTAGCCAGCTTCGCGGTGAGCAGGCAGAGTGTTTTACTGTCCAGCTATGACTTCCTCTTCTTCGCAACCAGAGTCGTCAGGAGCGACTTCCAGCCAGCCCAAGAAATGTTCCTTGGACGAGAACCACTGCGTAAACCTTGCGGACATATTGGTGTCGTTTTCAGCCCCGATATCGGAGGAGCACGCCTGGGCCCTTTGCTACCAGTGCGCCAAGTGTTTCCGAAATGCCCTCAAGACTGACCCTTCGCGGTGCAAGAATGTTACGGAGCTGTCCGATGTACTCATCCACAGAGATGGGCACGTTCACTCGAATACTATCTTCAAAGGTGGAGGAAAGGAGGATTACGGTGAGTGGACGCCGGCTTTGTATATAAATTAAGTAATGTAACAGAAATGTCATTCAATATTTTCTGGATCTTTTTCGAACCGATCAGAGATTCAATCAATTTCTGAACCGATGAAATCATTAATTTCATAAATAATTTAGCTAAAGTTTTTTGGGAGAAATAATAATTCTTATGTATTGCAAGTGTTTTTCAAGCTACTCCAGCATATCTGCAAAGCATTTATTAGTGTTCATAAATTTTATTTTTTCATTTTAATCAATAAACAAAACGTTTCGTTTATTTAGTTAATTGCAGAGGAGTATACAGAATATCGCTCTATTTTTAATTTATCTTATTGTTATGATTTATTCACATAATTATGACAGTTATTAACTAACCAAAGAATAAGTGTCAAATTATGAATTAAACGATATAGGTTCTCTAGTTTACAAGTGGATCAAAAAATTACTAAACTAATAAGTACTAACGTGTTTAGAAGTTTTTGAAAACGGAGATTGTTTTGCGAAATTTTACATGAATATTGAATGATTCGTTGATATCCGTGTATTGCTATAATTAATGGATAGTCAAGTAGTTCTTGAAATGCATATCAATTATTATACTATTACAATAAGATATGATTAATTGATTTTAAGAGCGTTAATGCAGTCAAACTGGGACGTCATCTGTTGAATATTAAAATAAAAAAGATCTTGTCAAGAAAGTATGTTATTAGCGAGAACGGAATTCATTCAGAAAGTTCGCACCACTTATAATTCATTATCATATATAACAATAATTAATATTATAATTATGATGGCAGAATAGTTTAAATTATATTGAAATTAATTAAGTTTAAATTAGTTAAGAATATATTGCGAAGAATTCAAAACTCAGTCGTTTCTGGTCTGTTATCTTGACTCAGCCGGCTTTTCACAATCGACATCATGTGTAGCCTATCTCTTGCCCAATATGCCAGGCCATTTCAGACAGATAGGGATTATGTTTTTATTATACAAGTTTTAGAATTGTAAAAATTTACGAAATAGTTTTGAATATTTTATATCAAATATAAATGCACACCTGGTTCTCCTTTGTGCCTATCACATCAAATGTATGTAGATCAAGTTAGTATTCCTCACAACCGAACCCAATGTGTATAGGACTGAATAACAAATCTTAATAATTTCATTGTTTAATTAAAAAAAAGAAAGAAAGAAAAAGGCCCTAAAATGAAAAAAGGGATGATGAATTTTTATTAAATTTAATTTCATGTTACTTTCTAAACTAATTGTAAGTAACTTGAATTGGATCAACTAACTCGTTGCATATCTCAGCTAATTTAAATATTTTAATGCTCTTTGGGTACTAAGCCACAAAAAAAAAAAAAAAAAAAAAAAAAAAATATAAAAAAAATTCTTTTGACACCTCATATTTATTAGAGAACCCTTGTTCCTAAATACCGTTGCCTTCTGCAGATATATATATATATATATATATATATATATATATATATATATATATATATATATATATATATATATATATATTTTATACTTGCTAAAATTTATTTACTGAATTCATAGCATAAATCGCACATCTAACTTATATTTAACGTGGATGAACCATTAAAATTGAATAATGTTTTTAAACATGTTCGATGTCAATGCTTAAAAAAAAAAAAAAAAAAAAAATTTCATGATTCTGATTCGATAATTGTCCTAAAATACCCCCTAGTATTTTTTCATTTATGTTATTTATTTTTACCATTAAAATAATAAAAAATATTAATATTAATATCATTAAAGAAATTAAGTTATTACGTTTGGCATATCATATTTAATTATTTAATATTTTTTGTTTTATTAAATTTCTTTAAATTTAGATCAATGTTTTTATAATGTATAGTAAAACTGTTATTATCAGAACAATTTTTTATTTAAATTAATTCTGATTTGAAAAAAATGTATTAGCCACCGATGTTAGATAATTTAACTATAAATAGCCTATTAAAAGATCTTAACCGTATAAACATTTTTACATTCTTTTTTTATTTTGTATATTTATAATTGCCTTACCGCAAGAGCAACTTCAAACTAGTTTTCAGTATTTTCATTGTCAACAGTTTCCGCGCTATTTATTCTAGAATGTTCCGTGTTATTCTAATTAACGAACTCCCTTATAAACCATAAAATGTTTTTAAAGTTTACATCTTTTCTTCTAATAAAATAATAAATGTACAATTTTCGAACTTCTGTGCCTTCAAGGATAATTTGTTTTCCTAGAAATCCTGTCGATATACATTCTGTGAAATAATACTTTAAATTATTAGCTAATAAATAAATTAGCACGAAGATAATTGTTATTCATGTAATGGGATTTTACATAGTTTTTGTGTTAGTGTTTAAATGTTGGGCTTAAAGGACCAAAGTCTTTTCCTGTACTTCAATGTCTATTGTATTTGTTTTCATTAATGTTAGAATTGAAATGGTATTATATACATTCGTTATTGTTATTGTCATTTGGTTAAAATTGTTGTTATATTTTTATCTTCGATTTAGTATAAATTATTTATTTTTATTTGTCATTAAATCGTTAAAAGTTGTGCTATGTTTTTACAATTAATATAAATTTGTTCTGTTCTATTGACATTGATGATGGATGATAGATTATTTTATTTCTTCATGTATTGTTAATTTGATGATCGTGTTTTTTACGATATATATATATATATATATATATATATATATATATATATATATATATATATATATATATATATATATATATATATATTGCCTCTGAAAATTAAAAATAAAAGAAAGGGAATAAGAATAAACAATAATGCCGTTATCTGCTGTAAAGATAATTACTCCACTCATCTGAATTGTTTGAATTTTGCGACAACGCAATACTGGATGAATCACCCTTGTTCAACGAACCACTTCTAGTTCATTCGATTGAACTCATATATATATATATTATTTGTACGTGCGTTGATGAATTTTAATGGATAACGATTTTAAGGCTTAGTAAGATTATTAAAATTAAATAATGTATTTTATTGATATAATTTATTTTCAATAATTTATTAAATAAGATTTAATGTATTATTTATTCTTTTAAGGCTATCACAAAATTATTCTAATAGGAAAATAACATAACATATATTTATTTCCTCATTGTGGTACCAGTGATATAGATTCACAATGCAGGATCATGTCGACGCATCTTTCTGATGCGAAATACCGATTGTATTTCAATATTGTCCCTACACAGGTTATAATAACCGTACCAATTTTTCTTAAATTATTTATTCGTTACAACATAGGAAGTTCATCTTGAATTTTAATTGTTTTTTAACAAGATGAATTCTTTTTATTTCAAATTATTATAACGTTGTAGCACTGATTAGTATGTTTATTGCCATAATTATCTTAATAGTGTATATTGAGCTTTGATCGATTGAAATATTTAAAATAAAATTAAAAGATGAATAGCATTTTAATGTAAAAAAAATGTAAGATTACGGCCGATTTCCACTGAAAGGGCCAGTTCAAGGTATTTTTTGTTATTTATATATAATAATTTAAAAAATAAATACTGGCACGACTAATGTTAAAATTATTTATATAACATTAGATGATATTAAACTATATCATAGAATGATCATGAAAGAGATCAAGGCACAAGAAAGGCAAAAAAAAAAAAAAAAAAAAAAAATTATATTCTATTGTTATCGGTTCTGAAATCGTAAAACACTAACAGAAAAAATAAAATTGATTCGATCAACAAACCTTATATGGAAAAAACTGTTTTCTTTTTTCTATTTTCTTATTCTTTTTCTTTAGTTACTTTTAGTTTTTTAATGCTTATTTGATGTTTTATTTTACAATGGCGAAGGGTTATAATGCTCTCTTTAAACTGTTCTTGGTAAAGATATCTAAGCTCGTCGTCATTTATCACACGCTTTTCTAATTATTTTATTAAATATTTTAAAATATTACACTTGAGTATCCGTATTTTAGTACTGTCAATAATTATAATTATATTTCCAACAGTTATAGGAGAGATTTATCAATGGTTGTGAAATTCGAAGGGAAAGAACGAAATCGATATGTGGGTGCTGTGCGGGTTTTACTATTTCAGAGGAATCCTACTTCGATATCGTTTCCCCTGTTTTATGAAATTTTAAATTCTCCTAGCATTCTTAAGAATTTTTATTATCATATTTTATTTTTATTATTTTTAGTTCCATTTCCTTCTTTTATCCATACCTTGGAAGAAATATTGCAGTAATACTATCGTTATAATCTAATACATACCAAATGGTTTATCCATATCTTAAGCCTTGTTTCTTGGTTATTCTTTTAATCTAAATGGAATTTGGCATAACGTCAGAATTATTTTATCTCATGCCTGAGGTTTTAAGTTATTGTTATCTTACTTTTTTTTATGCTTATGCAATTAACATATGAACGGTTACTATGTGCTCTATTTATTTAGCGTTCATTTATACATCTTTTATTTAATCCGTAACTTTTGAATTACACATTTAATGGTAATTTATTAAATAGTTTGTTATTATGTTTATTTCTTACAATTCATCACCCTCTTTATAATTATCTAGATTAAATATTAATTTATTATCAGATGTATGAATCAAATTAATTTAGGATTTACATGTACCTAAGGATGTACAAATGCAATTTTCAAATGATCTTTTTCCTTGATTCGTTCTAAATTAGTGATCTCTTTGTACATATTAGTATATCTTTGATTTATATTGACACAAAGGTTGCAGCATTTGGTACCTAGTTGGAATATTGGTTTATTTGGGCAATGGATGCGGTAAAAGAATAAAAAAAAAAATGAAAAGACGTGAAGAAGAAATAGTTACTTAAAGTTGATCATTCATCTCTACTCCTCACCCCTTACCCTGAACTCCCATGATTAATTAATCTTAAAAATCTTGAAAGGTAACGAATTCCTTGTAGTAGTTATATTTATATATTTTTAAATGAAATTCCGAAATGATGGTTTTTTTTTTTAATATGCTAAATTTGAAAATCGATATGTCTTTTGGCTGTGGATCTATAGTTATTTTTGAAAAGTTTTTTTCTCCCTCAAAAATGTAATATTTTGACACGATCTAGCTCTGTTGGGGTTGTTGGGATCGCAAAATTTGCCAACAGTTTCCAATCAGAAATTTAATGGCAAATTTGTTTTATGTATAAATATATTGGAAAAATTTTGTTATATAACATTTGTCGCTAGGACCCAACCATTTAGTAACGGTATTGGTTTGAATGAAAAAAGTCATGCTTTTTCTCTCAACTTCGTTTATTTTGAATAACCATTAATCATTAATCGTTAATTTAATTAATTTCATCCTTTAAGTTCTAAAATGTAAATTGAAAAACAACAACAAAAAACATTGACATTGATTGACATATCCATGATCTATTGTTTTTCTCAGTCAGGGAGAAATTGAGTTGTTTATTTTTGCTAATTTACCTGTATAATAAAAAAATTAAAGATTTCGAAATATCATTAATTTTTAATCTAATTATCTTTAACCTACTAATCCCTTTATTTAATCATATTATCAGTAAGAAATTCAACATTTCATTAATAATAAGAAAGTTCAAGGGAATATCATTACGAATAAAAATAAAAAAATACACATCCATATTTACCTCCGTAGATTCTGTGGAAATACGTGTTGATGCAACCTAGCTAGATGCTATCTTCTTTTTATGCCTAGATCTCCTTTCTTTCATCTTCTTCATGCATTGTTTGTCTATCAAGTGACTTATCATCCGACTTTCTTACTTTTTTATGATGTTTACATATATACATCAATTAATTATGTTATTATCATTTCTATAGAATCATAGATCAGTGAAAATAATATGTCTTTGTCTTATTGGTTCTAATAAATCTGCCATTAAACAAAAATAATAACAACTAACGAAACCAGCTGTTATAATTGTGTTGTTGACCTTTCAGTTCAGAGCGCCTGGCGTTTATCACCACAGGTTCATTATTTCAATGTAACTTAGCTTATAACTAGAATTTGAGAGGAGTGGCTACTCCAGATGTTTTTGTTTAGCAATTGTTGATTTTGGTTTTATTTATCTCTTCATGTTTGTTTGTTTTTATTATTAATTATTTTTAATAATTTATAAAACAAATAGATTTTAGGAAAATGATGAAAATGACATGTCAATAACACGTAAATGACTACTTACTTGTAGCTCTTCGAATAAAAGTTTTACATTAGAAGGTCACTTGGCCATCTTCTTTGCAGACTCTTCGGAGGAATTATCGGAAATTAAGTGTTAGGCAAGTTGGGAGACAAGTGGATTCGAGTGATTATGGAGTTTACTACGAAAGGACAGGTATCTGGTTTAGACCAAATCTGCAACATATGGAACATGAAGATCTTTATTTATAAGTTTTTTGTGATGAGGAGCATTAAGATTTTTACGAAGGATTTCGAATTGTAAGGATTGGATACGAGAAGAATTGGAAAGTTTATCGGAGCCCCAAAGATCAAATCCGTTTTTCTAAGTGGATCTAATTACTGTGGTGTAAATGTCTAATATAAATTATGTTCTCTATATGTTAGAGGTCATGCAGTTATTAATAAATGAAGAAATTCTGATGAATTTCTATTTTTCTGTTCATTTGCATTTACTTTGGTATCAATGCTACTCAAAAATTTCATGAATGATGTAATCGTTCTTTATGTTCTTATTTGTTTTGTTTTTTTTCAAAAATAATTTTATTTGAACATAAAAAACAATTACATATCTGATTCGCTTATTATTTTTTTTTTTAAATATGTTTTATTTAGTAATATAATTTTCGTTCGATTTTCAAACAATTTATGGAGTTCTTTAAGTGCTTCTTTTGTATTTTGTTATTTTTTTAAATCTTATTAGTAGATAGAGACTGCTCTATTTTGCTTCTCGTTTGGTATAGCTCGATTATCATTGTCGTGATGTAAAAATGGATTAATTGTAAGTGTCATATTTTAAGTCTATTTTTTCTCATTATAAGTAGTCACATAAGAAAAAAAGATACTTGTTTATTGCGGATATCTTACGAGTGTTTAATAGTGTTTATTTTTTAAAAATTAATAATTTGTTACTTCTTAGAATGTATTTTGTTCTGATATGTAGTTTTGTGTCATGACAAAAATAAAACAGCTTCTATCGTGGGAAAAATAGGAATTTTAGGGCGGTTTGACAGGTGGGTTGATAATTTATTGAAATATATATATATATATATATATATATAAAATATATTTTGTATTATTTATAGATTGATCATATCTTGTTCTAAGTTTACTGGCAATCAATTTTCTCTGTTATTGTCCTAAAAAATAGTAGCTTTTTTAAAAAAAAATTCTCCTTCTGCTTCTTATAATTCACTCAATTTTATTATTTGATATCTTTCAGATATTTAAATTGTTCTTTTATCTTCTAATGCCAATTGCATCATTATCAAAAATGTGATATGATGATTGCCTTATAGCACGCACGATGTGAAGTTGCTGCCGGCACTCTTTCATCTCTGTGTGCTGCTGTTATCCTCATTACTGTTAGAGCTATTGTGGGATTAAAATGTTTGACTTTTAATCGGGCTTAGTATTTGCATTTGGTGGCTGGTAAATTTAACAGAACAGTATGTAACAAGTGAAAATTTGTCCACCATTTATAAAGTGATGAGCATTTAACAAACTCGTTCTCGCGGCTAATATTGTATCCTAGTACGATTGCAGGTATCCGGAGCGTGCATATGACTCCACAGTATCAATTATTAGTAATAAGACATTTGTATATATCTTCGTATAAATTGATGACATGAGGCTGACGCGTGTAACAATTCCTTTTCTATAGCTCGAATCAGTTCCTTCAACGTTTCCCTGATTTTGCCCGAAAAAATTGGCTGTATCACGTCAACGTTTTTCGTTGTTCATCATTCCAATTTTTTTTCTATTTTCACCTTTCTGACATATCAAGGCCCCCTTGGTTGCTTTACTACAAATTCAAGTTCTATAGTATATTGTGACATGGGCCTGTCGTATGTTTATTATTGACCCTGTTGAAATTTGACCACTTTTTACTTTTAATAATACATTTTCATAACTTATGGTCACGAAAAAATGCTTCCTTACCAAATACTCGAACCCAAGACCCTTTAAGGGTTGTAGCGGTACAGATGTTTTTTAAAATATATTTTTGGTTAGTTTCGACTTGGGGGTCTAGAGACCCTCCTGCGGCACTCCCAGCCTCTATAAAGAGAGTAACCTTAATTGGAGGAAACAGTGGTTGAGCGTGATTGCTGACCACATCACCTCCTGTGGCTGCCATGAATGTGGTGACTGCCATCACATCATATAACCGTCGGTCACGAAACGATACTTCCTTACGAATGTATTGAACCCTATTCCCTTTATGAGTTGTAACGGTAATTTTTTTTTTTTTTAAATATATTTTTTGGCAGTTTAAATTCATGATGTTACAAGTAGTTACGGTTGACTAACTTTTAAATAAATTATAAATTATCTGCCTATTAATTGAAAATGCTCCGCTTCAAAGTTCTATTTCATAATCGAGGGAAACAGTTCGAAATGCCTCAATGTTCATTACGATTTATATTATTTTTATTTTATTATTATTAAGTAAGTGTTCTATTCCAAAACATAAATAACTAGACAGACCCAATCTCGATGTTTTATTCGTATTTTTTGTTTCAGCCAGGAGTTCATATTTTATCTATTAAAGGAGAGACAGTTTATATTACATTATTGTAATTGTAACTTGTATAATCAAGATTCCATTTAAATAGTTACCGCAGATTTTAGTGTGGTTAACGGTATAAATTATGGTGAGGGGAACATTTCATTAATGAGGAATCTAAAAAGCTGCATACTCCCATCCAATTTCTGGTTATGGTTCAGTGGGTTAGGATGTTATGGGTATTGGGTAGGGCAGTAAGTGGAAAGCTATCCAGGAAGATGCCTTCTTGATAAAGCGTACTAATAAGATTAGGCGGCAACAACGGTTCTTGCAACAACCCTTTCTAAACCTTGCCCAATTTCCTTCCTTTTTCTGCCGAGTTTACCGTAATCCAGTAGCGTATGCATGAGCCATGTCTGCGGTATGAATCAAAATGACCTTGCCTCCATAAGTGGTATTTATTCATTGTATATGCTGTTTTGGGCTAATCACTTTATTTGCTGTCTATCAAAAGTTTACTATTTAACAAATCATTTTATGTAAAAAAGTGAACACTTTTTTTTAAACTTTTCAATAAATATTTTCATAATACGATGTCTTAGCTCACATATGTGTTAAGTGCAGAAATATTTTACAGTATTCAATTTTGAAATTTTGATGCTTCAAAACTGGTATTAAAATTTGGTTCTATTTAGTGAACACGAGTTTTTCGAACTAGGTATCTGGGTTGACATTAGCACTTCTAAGTGTGCATTTAAAACATTTTTGTAAAACTTTGCACTTAGCACATCTGAGAGCTAAGGCATGGATATATGAAGTAATATATGGATATGTTCCTTATATCACTCAAAGTTTTATCAGGAAAATCCGTATAAACTCCGTTATCCATCCTTCCATTAAACCAGGGGTCTCCAAACTACATTGGCGGGTTATCAATCCGGCCTGCGACACCCTTAAAATTCCAACAAACATGATTTTTGATATATGTTCTTAATATGTCCTTCTGAAAATTGGACGATTTTGAATTATTCACTTCTTGACGACTACCAGGGATTTAATACAATTGAAATATCAAATTAAAAAATAAAATAAAAAATCATTATAGGTTCTATATTTTTATTTTTTTTTTTTCCCACTCCAAGTTTTTCTTGTTATCATCAATACATACTTATATGAGAAATGAGTCAGAGAAACATTTGTCCCTAATACAATAAAATAAAAATAATTATTTGCTTTATTTTTTTATCTGAGCCATGACACGACTGCGATTATTTAACTTGTTTACTCGGCTCTACTATGACTAAGAGCGTTGATGTTGGTTCACCAGCGGGCCCTGTCTGATGCCCACTTGCATCAGTTAAAGTATTTAATTAACTCTAAAAAGTGGTAAAACACTTCTAATATTAAAAAAACTGGCCGAATTGAAGAAAATGACTTTTTAGGAACCAAGAAGGAAATAATTTCTTTCTCAGTTTTAAATTAAAAACAAAATAAACCTTTTAAACGGATTGAATCCAAGCTAGAATTTTTATGTTGGTGACGCAAAAAAAAGAGTTCATTGACCTTTTGTATCGATGTCATAAAGTTTTACGGCTGTACGTACTGAGGGCGTATGAAAGAGTTCTGTTTGTATAGAACATACAATACGATACATAAATTTATATCTTCATTTTTAAATGGGAATAACAAAGATGAGGAATACCAATGATGAAACTCAAAAGGATCTTGTTTACCCACTTATAGAAGACAACGGCAGTTAAGGTTGTCGAAGTTAGACCTTTCTCAAAGCGTATTCGAGTAACCTGATATTATTGAGAAAAGGAACCTTTGCTTTATTCCTTGCCTTTGTATTTGTTTATTGTTGTTGTTGTTTATTGGGGTTTAACATCCTTATTTGCTCCTATTAGGGCAGGAAGGACGGGTTATCCTACAGGTTACCAACCTGTTCTAGCCAGTGTGGAAAGGAAACGAAATAAATTTTAACGCTCCTAGGTGGAATTCGAACCCACGACCTATACCGAGCGCGCTCTCAAACTCGCTCGGCCATCGAGTTTCCTTCGTTAATTTTATTTGCTGGATATATGATATATTTATTTTTTAAAAGTATTTTTTGTGTTTATCAATTAGTCATGTTAGATGGAAAGGGAAAGAAGGGGGTGTTAAACGCTGAAATATTTCCTACCAATTATAATTACACATGCTATTAATCTAAACTAGCTTCGCGAATAATGCTTTAAATATATGTTATTATTTTATTTTATTTTTTATTAATACCATGTATTAATTTTTATTTTTAATATTCGAATGACGATATTCTTTAATTAGTGAAATGAAATCGTGCCACTTACGACTACCCGAAGTTATGTGATGAGATAATTTTTATTTTTTTAAATAATTAAATATATTCCTTAATTTTAATAAATACTATTTCTACTTAATTTTTTCCCAGTTTAATGTTCATTTTTTAATCTCTGTTGTACTTTTTTCATTTGTACTTGGATTCAAAATAACGAAGTCAACAATTTCATTCTTTTAATAAATTTATTTGAACAAATAAAAAAAAAAAGAAGCGGTTAATAATTCATTAATTTCTAATTGTATTGATCCTTCTATACCATCATTCGCATATTATGTGATCTATGTACTTATTGGATTTTTTTAGCCTTAACTATTGTTGATTGGTCACTAGATAAAGCTATAATTTGAGATAAATATTGGTCTTGGGGACAGATGTAACAAATAAAAAAACAAAAAAAAAACACAATATCTACCCGACTGAGAAAAACAATAGATCATGAATATGTGTATTACATAATCTACTGCTTTTCCCAATTTACATTTTAGAATTAACTGGATAAAATTTCTTTAATTGATTATTAAATCAAATTAACAATTAATGATTATTTGTAATAAACAAAGTTGAGAGAAGATAGGAGTTTCAAACATGATTTTTTGTCATTCAAACAAATATAGCTCCTCAATGGTAGGTCCTAGTGACAAATACATATTATATAAAAAAAACATATTTTCCTTTAAATTTCTAATTGCAAACTATCTGCAGATTTTCGATTCGAACAACAACAACATAACTAAAGCGTGTAAAATGTTACATTTTTGAGTGTGAAAAAAACGCTAAAAAAAAAAACCAAAACAACTCTAGACCCCCAGCCAGGAGACATGTTCATGCCCAGAAACAAACTAATATTAAAATCCAGGAATCGTTTGCCTCTGACTTGTAGACAAATTAAAACTAAATACATATATGTTAGTGAAGTATTTAAATATTATTCAAGTATAAAATTTACTATCATCTCAATCGAAAATGTAAAACATGTTTGGTATTTAAACTTGGAAAGTGCAATCAAACATATCGCATAACCAGAATTCTTTTAGCTATAAATTATTCCATTTTTAAAATATATATTTTCATTCAGATTAAATATGTCTGGTATGTACACACACACACACACACACACACACACACACACACACACACACACACACACACACACACACACACACACACACACACACACACACACACACGCAAACTCATTTTATATATGTGTGAATATATTGAGGGTTTTTGATATGCATGTTTGCTAAATGTGTACTAAAATAATAGGATATTTTCCTGGATTCCGTTCATTTCCTGGATGACTGTGGGTCAACAGCTGTAACGAGATTTTATATTCCGAATATCTTTTAATGAGCTTAATTCCTTTTATTGTTGTTGTATTTTCCTCCTTGCTTGCGATTGCCTTTAATATTTCTCGTGGAGTGTTTTAATCTTATTTTGAATGTTTGCTCAAGATTTTTCTATGTCAGTTAACATATAAATATCTCACAGTACCGTTTAACAAGATAGCAATAATAAATCTTATTTCGGCAGGTGAATCCAGAAAATTAATAAACATCGATTTAACTAGCCATTATGGCAGTTTCAAAATGAATTATACTTTTCGGCTTATGTGTCTAGGTTTATTGTTTTTCCAAATATGTCGGTTATATCACCCGATGCAATCAGAATATAAAACTTAAATGAGGGACATTGTTGGAATTCACTCCTATTTTGCTCTAAGAAAGATTCACCTTAGGCTGCTTATAAGAAGCAATTTCCATTTGTAGTTATAAATCAATAATTAATGGTTCAATTAATAAATAAATGATAGTTTTAGCGTTACCAAAAAACCTGGGTTTTGACTGCACATCTCCCTTCAACACATCCCGTCTATGGTCTGGGTATACCTCTCGGACGTTTACCCGACCGCTTAGAACTGAATACTTTTTTTGGAATTCGGTCATTATAAAGACCAAATATTTTGCATTCCCATTTTAACCATCGCGCTGCTATCAGGAAATGTTGGTGGTATAATATATCATAATTTTTGAATTATTGGAATGTTAGCGTGAGCTGAGTAGTTCTGAGACCGAGGAATAAGTATTTGCGGCTTTTAATCTTGCCTTAATTTACTCTTGAATTTCATTTTCCCAATTATTGTTCGTTCAGCTTAGATATTTAAATTGTTCTACATAATCAAATCTTTTATGTGTTTTGGACATGCACATCTTGTTTAAACTATTTTTTTTTAAAGCAATTAATTGATATTTACAACTGTATACATTATATACAACTATTGCATCTAGAGAGCTCAAATTTATGACATTCTTTTTCATTTGAAATGCCCGTTAATTTGATATTTCACTCGATATATTTTCTGTACATTTAAATGTTTTCGAAACTTCTAAAGTCTTTTTTGAAATTCCTAAAGTAAGTCCCCTACGATTTTTTCGAAAAAAATATGCGTGATTCATACTGTAACTGTCTACATTAAGGCAAAATTTCAGAACTGGGTAGAAATGAAAAAAAAAAAAAAAAATTTAAGGGACAGTGAAAATGTTCAAATGACTGGCGGAGTGGCTCCCCCCAAACGTAATTGTTATCAGCGCCACGAAAAATATTTTGCTACAAGCATTTATATACTCAAAGAAGTATTTACAAAAAGCGACAATATCAATATGCTCTTAAAAATCTTTTAATATATTTTCCAAGGCCAGAGAATATAACTACATATCAAATTAAAGGGCATTTCAAATGGAAAGGAATGTCAAATTTGAGCTCTCTTGGTGCAATAGTTTTTAATGGCCTAATTTTAAATATATTGAGTGAGGATCAAAAACAGTAGTTTTTTGGTTTTTAAAAGCTTTTAACGAAGAGTCAGAAAAATGTTATATTTTACATTTTAACTAGGCTTGGTGGGTACAACTTCTATTCCAAAAATCATAAAAATGCAGTTGCTTTGTATGGTTTTCAAATTGCGCAAGTTGAAATAGCGTGAGATCGAATTAAAATCTTTCTTTGTGCCTGGTGATAAAATAAACCGTTTGGATTACTTTCACTCAACATGAAAAGTATTTACATCTGATACCATAACACTATTTTCGTAGCTATCATGTTATGAGCTCTAGTGAATATTTAAAAAGAATATTTAGGAATTTTCTGCAAAAATTCCTGTTGAATCTGAAGACTCGAACCAAATACTAGAGGCATGGCCAGGGGCTGCTCCAGGTGCAGTGTGAACAGGTGTACAGCTGTAGGAGAGGGACTTTGAGGGCCCTTGCAGCGAGCCCTGTTTACTGGCTCTGGTGTTTGCTACCCACTTAGTAGCTCTGCTGTTTGAACTTGTCTTACCCAATCATCGGTCGGCCCTTTCTAACGATACAGGTTGGATTTAGAACTCGCTGATTATTAGAAAAGCTGGTACTAACTCTCAAAATGGAAAAGCAAGCAAAACATTGTCCTTACGAATTAGAGTAGGTTTTGTCTAAACATATATCGTTTTATAAATAAACTGAACAAAAACAAATTTCGATTTTGCTACAACTTTCTATTATTCCCGCACCTATGTTTAACATTTATCGTTAATGTTGCCAAATAGTTAGTTATTCTAGGAACCAAAGTTTCATTATTTCTTTTTCGGATATTTTCCGTGAGCACGGGGATGTCACAGGTATCTCGAATCAACCCATCACTTCTTCCCAAACTGGTTTTCTGGTTCAGGTTGCCGAACTTGAAGATTTACCGTCTCCTTACAACCGTCTTCTTAATAACGTTTTCCGGCTTTTTGAATTTTGATGTCAATATTATTTGAGTTGAATAGGTATTATGTTGATTCATCCAAAATTTTAGATTCATTATACAGTAGAATCCTGATTTATCTTATACCCCTATAACACGTAAGAAAGTGCTGGTCCATTGGAAAAATTTCGTTGTTTCATATAAAACAATTCATTTTAGGCCCGTCGGTTTAATTTTATTTTTTCCATGATCGATAAAAAGTTGATAATAGATAATAAACGGTAATAATTCAATCATGGCCCATAAAAGGAATCACCTATCTGTTTAAATAAAAAAAGAAATTATATCAGCAATAAAAAAGTGGTGAGAAACAAATCAATGTTCAAAATTCATACCACTGTATTTAAATACAGTGTTGTTCATGTATACAAGTACTAAAAAAAATAATTTGAACATGTAAAATAAATTGAAAAACTAGACACTAAGTATATATGTGCATGTTATACAAAAATAAAAATAAATTAAATTTTTCGGTTTTTCGAGATTTTACTGTATTTTATCTGTTCTATATACTCATTGCAATAGCATACAAAATAGGAATATGTCGAATCCTGATTTCTTTCGAAAATTATCGGTATCAAACATCTATCATAGGCATAATGTAACTTAAATAATTTTATGAAATCTATTAATGTAATTATTATACATCGATTCTTCTACCTAACAATAATTAAAATTAAAAATTATAAAAGATATTTTTCATCTTAAGTAAAAAAGTAGTTTTTATGTGCCCAGGTTAGATACACAATTCAAAACATTTCTTTTTAAATATCAAGCATTGCTGCTGCTGGGTAAAAGTCAAATATTTGAACATATTTATTCACTATTATAAAGTGAAGGAACAGGATCAAAATTTAAAACTGGCGAAGTTGAAGCACTAACGAAATAAATATAGCCAGATAAGTGCACTATTTTATTTTACTTGTTTGTTATTGTTAGGGAATTGTTACTATCCTAGAATTATGATTATTTTTCATTATCATATATTTAATGTTCATTCTAGTCTTTGAGCCCTAATACACCAATGCTAACAACCTGAGAAATATCAAAGCATCCTCCCGTCTATAGTGCTAATGAAAAATTTTAAGTAACTTTCCGAATGCCTTAATAATAAATAAAACCCAGATCCTTTAAAATATTCATGTTCTAAACAAATTGTTTAAATGGATAATTTTTTTTTTAACATGATCTAAACTTTAATTAACTTATAAATTAGATGTTTTAGATAATAAATTGTATTTATTGTTAACTAATTTATTTATTTATTTATTTATTTTTTTAACAATCTTATAATTTTATATGAAAGGCACAAGGGAAAAATCCCGTCAGTCGAATAAAGCTGCTTTTGAGAGTTAAATTTTGAATGTATTATATTTCATGAGGGATCAAAAATTGTTCATACACATATTTCAGCAGACATACGGGGTATTGAAAAAATTTATTTTCGGGGTATTTGATTTTTAAACAGCTCATTTACGCTGTTTATATTGATTTGCATCATTTTCAATAAATAATAATTAAACTAATAAAACAAATTACAGTATATATGCAAATTCCGTAAGTTTAAAATTTTATATGCAATAATTAATTTGTAGCATTTAGGTTATCTAGTAATTTTCAATATCTTATAAAACAATAAGAAGTGATGATAGGAAAAATGTTTACAAAAAGAAGCAAACTTAGTCATAGAAACTCTAACCGTAATCTCTAATACTGTATTAACTTTTACTTATTATAAAACGACGTTTCTATACACATTATATAAGCTTTTACATTATTATTACTTATTATCACATTATTCCTTCCATTTATTTAATTCATTGTTTCCATGAATATTATGTGGATTTCCACGGTATTTAGGAAATATTGAAAACTGAAGTTCTTAATCAAAACACTTGATTAATCACTATGATATTGTTTATTCTATTTAATAATATACAATACTCTTTATATTGTTTATATGACATGTTATAAAAAAACAGTGTATATATATATATATATATATATATGAAATGAAAATATTGCTCCTTTTCTTGTTAATTTGACCATAGTTTATCTTAACTATTGGCACAAGATAATTTTCATGGAATGACTGTTCTGTTTAAACTTTGTACATTCATTGATTTTAATAGAAAAGCTCAAACAAAATAAGATAAGGAAATGGAGATTACTTTGTAAAGTTATTGATAAAATGCTATTTAAAGAAATACTATTTAACTGTATTCGTTTAATCTTTTTAACTGTTGAAAAATTTATATTCATTATGATAATATATATTCTTTGAATTGGTTGATTATGTGATAACTTTTTTTGCAGCTACCAATTGTTTAAAAATTTATTATATTTGTTATATTAAAAACTTTATTTTGTTCGTTATATTAAATCTTGTTAAGCTATACTTCCCCGGTTTAATGTACATGTTATAATATTAACTATATGTTATAATATTAACTATATGTGATAATGTGTTATGTTTTTTTTTTAAATTTATAATACTATAATCATTTGAAGTATAAAATTATTACTTATATGAATATAAATATTGCACATTATAAGTTTTATTAAGAAAAACTGATGTTTCAAGAATATTTAAGATTTTTTAAAAAATAACATGAAGAAATTGAATTTCATTGGGCAATCTGTAAATAAACTAATTTATTCGATGAGTTTTTTTTTTTTCTTTCAAATATATGAAATATTCTAAAAAAGAAGTGAATAATATTAGAAGAAGATCGTTTGGGAACTAGTTTTTTCAGTCCAGGAGAAAGATGTAATACGTCCTAGTTAGTTAAATAATGGAGGGCCAACTTTTCGAACCTGGCTTGCAGGTCTCTTCAATTCTAAAATAAAAAAAACAAAAAACAAACGAAACCAAATGATAAATAAAATTGACAAATAAACGTAATTACAAATAGGTATCTCAAGAGGTGATAACATAATTGAAGGTTTTGGTGGATGAAGGGTTAATGCCATCTAGTAAAAAATACCATCTAGTTCAGTGGACGAAGGAATTATGTGCAGAAGAGTTACGTAGGAAAATCTGATTGTTTCAAAAAATTAGAAACAGAGATTTAAAGAAGATGAAGGGGCTATGTAGCATTTTACTGCTAAAGAAAACTATTATAAAAAACTTAAAACATAAATTACTCAAAATTGTGTTTTATTAAATAACCCCTTCATCCACCAAACCCTTCAATTAAGGGTGAGATAGATATCTCGATATAGTGTAAAAATACAATAATAGTATAAAAATATTAAACTTAATGGTTACATTAAAAATATGATGATTCAAAGAATTACGGTAAAAACAATAAGAAGATAGGTAAGATAAGAAAGAAAAAAAACTGATAATGATAATGTAAAATGTTTAAAATAAATAAATAAAAAGGGAAACAAAATTAACAAAAGTCCCTAATAAATGGAAATGATAAAAGTCAGAAGGAATGGTTATTGTTGATATAATAAGATTAATACCTGGGAACAAAGAGGGAAATATACAGTATTGATAAAAACCTGAAAAAGACCTGCACGGCAAATCAGCACTCCATTAAAAGTTTTTAACTTGGGCGTGTTTCTCTCTTTTCTTTTGATTTTCTTCCTCATATATATATTTCTTAAGTTAACTATATTATTTTTATCATAAGTAAATTATATATATATATATATATATATATATATATATATATATATATATACACATGAATAATACAAATTATTTATATATTTTATATTGTTTTGAGATACAACTTACTCATTTCCATGTATTGACTTAAAATACTTGATACATTTTTAGAATATACTAGCTGAAAGTACCCTGCTCCGCTACGGTTTAATATGATTAGGATTAAGGACAACTTAAATTAGTAAAAGTTAAGCTTATCGTTGATAATTATTATTACTTACATAAACCTTAAGAATTCCATTCTTAGAATAATTTCAATAAGTAAATTTGACAATTTGCAAAAGTTAATATTATATTATTTTGATAGTCCTCCTGTGAAGCTTAGAGGCAGCACTACCATCTTACCCAGCTTGATACCAGGCCATCTGCTTTTCTTATGACACATAATTTAAGTGAATATAGTCTCAACTTCTCAACTTTGTTGATTTTTTCGAATAAAGTTTAGTCTTTTTGTTTCTATTTTTGCGTACATATCAAGCATAAATTGTTTGAGGAGATTACGAAATTAAAGTAAATAAGGTTCTTCACCTCCTCGCTCCACTAACATATAGAAGTAAAAATCAGCTGCAGACACAGTTTTCTCAAGTGGTTTATTGGTGTTTGGGTCACGCTGAGGGATGTTAATACTGTACCCATCTTCTCCAAGGTAGAACATGAGACGATAATGAAGAGAATCATACACTTGATAGAACTCACTGATTCTTATCAGTTTTTCGTCCCTACATCGAACTGGCCTTACATGTCATCACCAGAGAACATAAGTCTTTTAACCCCCTCTTTAACATAAGTCTTTTAATAGCTTCTCGTCACGAAACTCGTAAGGGTCCACCTCTGCAGCCACCATCACAGTTCACAGAAAGTACCAATATTGTAAGGTTTCGACATCGATCGTATTTTTTTTTGTTTAGAACTATAAGGAACCTAAATTGTAGTCAAAGTGTGCGGATTAAACATCTAACCTATTTTTTAACTTAGCTTATCTCCAAATACCATGTGAAAATTAATCTATTATTATTCACCCAATAAAAATTGTAATCGCATTTTTAGCGAATTAGCCGCGATCCAGGCCGATTTTTTCAAATGCCTTTCTTAGCGAGCACCAACAGCCCTAGAGAAAGTTATATACCAAATGTCATTCCAATCCGTTCGGTGGTTTTTGAGATTTCGTGTTAAATGAGTGAGTGGTATTTGACAAATATATAGTAGATTAAATAAATCAAATTATGTTTTATTATAAAACATAACAAGGTTTGTCAATTTTTAAAAATATATTGAAAATATATTAATCAAAAGTATTTAAAAAATGTAAAAATAGCTTTGATAACGAAACTTGAAAATATAAATGGTGGCATATTTCACTATTGCATTCTGCTTTCTCCCTTTACTGCAATTTATTAACGCCCACAAATTAAGATTCCTTTTTTTTCTTTCCTCTTTTTTATATTATTTGATGGGCTGGAGTATTATATAAAAATTTCTCCGAACCCGGTTTGCGAATGTGAAAGCAAACGAAGTTATGCATCTCTTACGAGTTTTTGTTTTTTAAATTCTGTATTTCAGTTCGCGTGTTAAAGGAAGGGGATCTAAATGACTGCCATTACACGCTGGTCAAATGTTCAATTCCGAAGGATTTCTGTTTTTTCTTCAATTTTTTTTTTTAATGATATTGTAGACTGGGGAACGAGAGAAACATGTGATGAGATCTTATTAAAAATATATACCTCAAATAGGAAACAATTATTTCAACAGGTTCTTAGTATTATCATCCTAAGTGACCCAGAGAAAGCAATTTATATAATATTGGGCATTAAAGCATCTAATAACTGAGTTAAATGCAAGTTATCTCATTCGAATATCATGTAAATAAGTATTGTAATGTTGTAAATAATATTTAGCACTTAATATTTGTTTTTATGCATTCAAAATATCAGTCTAAAAAATAAAAATAAAATATTATAAAATCATAATTTTTTTAATATTCTGGCCTACCAGTTATAATATGTACATTTAGCATAACCATAATATATTTATTTCTAAATAATTTGCAAAAGTGTCCTAGGTTTTATGAAAATAGAATGTAATGAAACATAATAATCGTATAGTTAGCTTATTAATATAATAAGGTTGGCCTAAACTTGGCAGGCAAAGTTTTCTTTTTTTTAATTTTATTTTCTTTTTTTTATTTATTTATTCTTTTTTAGGTTTTTACGCAAATTTTTAGAAATTTGTGTTTCGGAAAGAGAACCAATGAATCATCCAAATGTATCACCAGTGAAACGTTGCCGAACTTATGAGTTGATACCAAGTTCAAAATCCTCGAATCTCATTACTATGTTACAATTACACCTATCCATAAAGATTTTGATGTTCCATATATTGTTTATTTAGGCCAAACAGATACCTATCCTTTTATCGTGGACTCCGTGGCGTTCTAATGTAACACTTTAATTGAAGTGCTATTTATTAGTGAGTAGTTCTTTACAGGTTATGGAAATACCATTGTAATAATTTTCCTCTTGTTTCCTTAATGTATTTGTAAACAGCTATAATTATCGATGAATAATTAAAAAAAAAAAAGTGTCGATTTTCTTAGAGAAACCCAGAGATTACATTGGCGTCAATTATAGGACGATCGGTATTACAGAATGACATATTGTGTATCAGATGCCTTGAAAACCTTCCAGTTGATTGACAATCAAGCAGGTTTCCTTTCAGATTTACAGAAATAGAATAATAAATATTTTTCATAACTGTTTATGTAATTGCGATTCCAAAGACATTTTGGGCTCTTAAGTATACTGGGGTACTGAAGCTTCATGCTTTACCTCAAATTAAGTTGGTTACTCATTGGATGACTTTTTCACTAAACTTTTTTTTTTATCTAATATTGTTGTAATATTTTCTATACTGCGTAGATTTTATTTCCTGTGGTAATATATTAATGCGGTGAGTCAGAAAAAATGACCGTTTTATAGGTAAAAATCAAAGTTTATTTTTCTTCTACTCTCATGGTTTTTAATAATTAAAATATAAACAATTGTGCTTTATGGTTTGACGACATCTGGAAGCCAGCTGTAGAATTCCTTGATGTTACCACTCTTCGGGTTTTGAATCGAAGAACTCACGAACCCCATTTTCAACTTCGTTGAAGTTGTTGAATGTTTTCCCCGAAGGAAATGAGCCATTGATCTGAACCGGTGGTAGTCTGATGGTGCTAGGTCTGGACTCTAGGTATATGCTGGGTGAGGGAGAAGCTCGATTCCATCCAAATTAGCTAGCTTTTGTTTTGTAAGGCGAGAGGTGTTGGGTCTGGCATTATCTTGTTGGAACAAGACTTGCTTCCTGATGACTAAACCTGGATACCGCTGAACCAAAACACCGTACATTCTTTGCAGTTGTTCTGAATAGAGCTCTGAAGCGCAGAGCGTCCTGGTTGACTACTGAAACACGCCCTGATCCTGATTTCCTTTCAAGGCTCAAATCACCTTCATTAAATTTTTGGAACCACCTTCTCACCGTCCTTTCATTCAAAGAGTCTTCTTCCTCAAATTCAACCACTAAACGAGTAGCTTCAGCTACTGAAAACTTCCGTTTCCAATAATGAAGCAAAATTGCGAGAATTTTGTACTTTACTGTCATTGTGAACAAAGGAAAGCTAAAGAAGTACTAAGCCCGAATAGAGGGCATGCTGTTAACCAAATGATTTAGACGGGTTCAAGCATGAACAACTTCTTATCACAATTCTTAGCTCCCGAATGTTTATAAGAGAAACGGTAATTTTTTCTGACTCAACCTATTAAAATTAAACCAGGTACACCGGTCTGTCATTGTAATCTCCGAAGTTCTCCGAATGAACTCTGAACACTGAATTGGCACTTTTTATTCTGATTGTAATGCGGATGAAAAACGATATTATTTGATTGTTTTGCAATTAATGTTGCATCTGTTCCGAATCGTTTAGGTTTGACCAATGCAGCAGTAAAAAAAGAAATCGCTATGTCGCAACTGCACCGTAGATGATTGATGGAATCACTGCTCACTGAATCCATCCAATTCTCCCGAATTAATCAAACAATAAGCCATTGAATAACAGCCCCTTAATAGATACTGTGTTGTGGTCATTGCAAAATGTGTTATGTTAAATTAATAGAAAAAATAAATCGTTTGCAAATTCCTCATTGGATATATTTTAAGTCTGTTCATTAAGAAGCCGATAATCTATTGTATTATGTATGCGTATAAGGAGTTTATTTAGTGTCATGATGTACAAGAAATTGATTTTGATAATATATTTAAAAATAGCACTCATTTATAAGCATATTAGAAATGGACAGACTAGTCGGTAAAAGGCTCCGATTTGTCGGCCATTTTATCAATTTGTATTTCTACGCTTAAAAATAGATCGATTGAAAATGGCCTTTATTGATCATAATTTTTATTTGTAGTTTTTATTTATTATCATAATTTCAAAACTAACCATCTATGCGAAGTAGAAGAAGAATTTACTGACTTATGCTTTATTTAATAATAAATAAAAAAAAAAAAAAAAAAAAAAAAAAAAACACTTACAAACCGGGCCCGTTTGAATAAAAAAACATACGAAATATTATAAAATAAACAAAAACCTGTGGCTTCATGAACTGGCGGCTATAAACCTATCAACTAACCTCCTCGAACATTGTTATCACTCGAATTCCAACGGAAAACAATGATCGGCTTGGCCGACTAATCGGTGTTTTTGCAAGCTTATTAGTCGTACATTGACTAGTCGGCAAAAGTTTTAGTCCGCTCATCTCTAGAAACGAATTTGACGAAACATATAATATTTATGATGTAATAATGAATTTGTATAAAAACTTAATGTTTTAAAAATTTAAACTCATATATTATATTATATATTATAATATAATATAATATAATATAATATATTATATTATATTAATTATAACTTATATAATTATTAATTATATATTATCATAATTATTAAGTATATATTAATTATATCTTATATTATATTATATTATAATTAACATATTATTCATATTATATTAAGTCGATGTCTTAATTAATTAAGTTTTTATACAAATTCATTATTACATCATAACTTATATAATTATAATTATATATATATATTATATATATATATATATATATATATATATATATATATATATATATATATATATATATATATATATCTCGTATATATAGTATATCGTCAAATTCGTCTCTTTAATATCTTTATACGGAGATTTTATTTATCTGAGAGTATATATTTTAATTATAATCCGTTCCTTGTCCCGTTTTGTCACTATGTGGTAATACTATTGAGGCGCTCCATCAAACTGGGACGACCTGCATTGCATTTGCGAGAGCGATTCCGACGCTTCACTTCTAGTTTCACATTTATCAATAGCTCTTTCCTCTAACCTCACAAGTAAACATATACCTACTTCTACAGTTTTAACTTGAGTTGTATTCTTTAGTGTGTTATATTGATCTCTGGTCTTCTCAAATGTAAAAAAGTAAATCTGAAGTTAACAAAATGAGTTGCAAATTGGATTTAGCGTTTTATATATATGTTTTCTTATTGCCTCTAAACTCTAATGTGTGAAAGTGTAACAAAAGTTAGAATTAGTTTCTTACATGGATTTAGTGTTTTATATATCTTTATTTTGTTATTTCCACTTCCCTAATGTGAAAAAAATTTCAGTTTTCATATTTCTTGAATGGATTCTTTTTCATCCTCATTACTTATTGCCCTAAGGTTAAGGACAGAATGCTATATTAATTCAATAAAAATCATCGATCTAAAAAGAAATGTGAGAAAGTATATTGGAAGCTTTGTATTTTTAAATTTCCACTTCCCTAATATGAGAAAATGTAGCAGAAATTAATAACATAACTTTCAACTTGGATTGTTTTTTATGCGTTTATGAATCGTTATTTCAGAAGTTAACGTTACTTTTGTTTAGTATTTTATTAATTCTAATTAACAATAATATTAATTCTACATTGATTTAGTGTGTGTTTTATAATTTGATATGGTCTTAGTTCCTCTTATTTATTTTGTTAATTCTCATTTTAATATGTTAAGGCATAACAGAAGTTAATATTAGTTTGAACATGGATTTGAAGTTTGTGTGTAAATGAAGGAGAACGCTCGAAAAGTAGTGACTAAAACATCGAATTAATCGGAACAAGGTTTGAATCGATTGAAGGTATTCAAGGCGCCTGAAGGGGCTGGAGTTCCTCTTCGGTGGTAGTACCAATTATGTTAATAAATCATAGTAATTAATTAATTTTTTAATTAAAGCCTTATTTTTTGGATTAGTATAAACTCTTCTCATTGGTCAATATTGATCCTTTCATATCATCAATTGATTAAAGCCCAGTTTAGATTTTTTCCCCTTTTGTTTGGCTTATTTTCATTTTCCAAGTGATAACTGACTGACGTATTTAAATAAAGCCAACACATTTCTGGGGCTCTGGCAATCTACTTAGCTTACTGTCGATTCTGCGTTTTTTTTTTGCTTTTTTTTTCTATTTTTATTATCCTTTATAAAGTACAATACTCCGGTTTGTAACAGGATAAATATAAATAAATATTAATTGGATAAATAAATATTTTTTGCATTTCAGATCACGTTTCAGTTTTGCTCATAGGGTGGGCGAACTTAATTAATTCACAACTACCTTTATCTTCTATGTAGGAGCATTATGTAGTACGTCTGACGCCATCAACGTTGGCGTCACTAGCAAATAATCACCAATACATATTTGGACATCATGAAGGTTTTTTTTAATGTGCTTTTCCAACCGTTCCAATCAACAGGACCAAAATCATGGTTATCAGGTTATTTCTGATATAACAATAGTTTGAAGTTATTTTTTTTGTTTTACGTAGTGTTTTACCTAAACCTTAGAGTTCAAGAAGTTATATATTTTAGGACTGACCCTTCGATTGTTTTTTTTTGTTTTCATGTCCATAATAATATTGCCGTATTTGTTTCAATATTACCAAACAAAACAGTTTATTTCATACAGCACTTCTTACTGCCTGCTAACTTACCATAATTCAGTTTTTAGTTTCAAGTAATTGTGTTATTATTATCTACTTTTTTCTTAAGTGTTTGTTAAAAGCGGCCATATTTGTGTTACAAACTTGGCTTACTCAGTCGAAGCAAAATTGGTTGGTTTTGATGTGTTATAAATCAGATTATAATGTATTACATCTACATATATAATATATAAAATAAAATATAATATACAATATATATATATATATATATATATATATATATATATATATATATATATATATATATATATATATATATATATAAATAAATATTGGCCTAGAAAAAGAAAGTTTTAATGAAATATTATTGTATTTATTTTTAACTGTTGGATTGTTAATTCCATTTATTGACTCTGTGAATTTATGGTTGTGATAATCTTCACATAAAGTTGATACTGAAGGTAAAGGGACTTATAATCTATTCAATGTTTTTATTTTATGTTATATTATTTTTGTTCATTTATTAAAGAATTTAATATCTATATAATGATTGTAATAAATTGCGGTTTATTTTTACGATTGCTCATTTGCCTTTTATAAAAATCACAAATACTATATTCAAATTTTCATTATTAAGGGTTTTTTTTTCGGTTGTTATTCATTTGCATTACAATAGGCCAAATATATAAAATATAGTCTAAAATACGATTAATTTGAACATTTCTAATTGTTTTTGCTATTTCCCCGTATTTGTTTAAAAAAAAAAAAATCTTATTGAGGTTATTTTAACTTGCGCTACGTACTGTATTAACATCATTAGAGGAAAAGAATATGATTTTCTAACAAAGTTCGGCTTAGCTATTTACCTATATTAGCAACCTAATAATATGTATATTCCAATAATTATATGTTATAAGTTCATACAGTTCACCTCGAGTCTATTTCATTTTGAATGAACCTGGAAATGCTTTTTTCATTACCCTTTCTTGCCAAAAAATCAATAGTAAATTTTAGTGTAAAGAAGATGTTTTTCTGTACACTGTTATAAAAAAATTATGTATATTAATATTTTGTATAACTCTTCATATTAATCGTTTTTTTCTTTCTTTTTCTATTTTGTCTTTTTTTTCTCTACATATAACCAAACAATTAAGTCGACTAATTCTTTGTTTCAATAATTTATCTATTTTTAGCAAAAAGAAAGGCTATTGTTTTGATTGAACCTTATTTGAGAGATGAAAGTCCCATCTTATCGGATTAAAAATTATTCACAATTTACATTTGTTTTTTTCCCACTTATTTAGCGTTCACGTTGCGCGGTGCAGATACATACATAAATATCACTCAAACTTTTGGGCTAATATAATTGATACGTCTAACTAAAAATTAAAATTTATTAAAATATTATAATATGTATAAGGATAATATATCTTTAAAATTAGGTTTCCTGTTTCATTCTAGATATGCGATAGATAGATCAAATTCACTTGAGGTACACATGATGGTAGAGGAGGATCCATACAATTAGGATTGATGAATTAATTGCCACTTCTATTGGAATTATTATATTAGAAAACTAGTTTCGACACTGTTTTACAGATCTGCCAGGATCTGACGATTTTTCGAGGCCGAAGGACATCCTTGGCCACTCTCTCCATCCACAATTAGAATTAGCTTTTTCGTCCTTAAGGATGCTGTTTTAAGATGGCTCCTGCTATAAGGACACTGTTTTAGAGATTTGCCAGGATCTGACGATTTTTTGAGGCCGAAGGACATCCTTGGCCACTCTCTCCTTCCACAATTAGATATTAGTTTCGTCTTTAAGGGTGCTGTTTTATCAGTTTTTAAGTTATGCGAAGGATAACTTCCGGTAGTGTTGTCCTCCTGGATACTGTTTTAAAATATTTAACGGTTTTAAGATGGCGGTCCTTAAAAGGACACTGTTTTGAAATATTCGATGATTTAACTGTTTTTAAGATGGCGGAAGGATATTCCGACTTTGTTAACGCATTCTATGGGAGGCTGTTATAAGGACACTGTTTTACAGATCTGCCTACGATTTTTAGAGGCCAAAGGACATCCTTGGACATTCATTATCAGTTGTATAAAAAAAAAAAAATTCAAAACATCTGCACTAGGCTACATGTTGATACTCAGATAAGGAGGCAAAATGTAGGGGCTAAGCTTACATATTAAGACTTAAAGTAGACTGATTGTGAGTGTAAAGAGAAGAAAGAGAGGAGTGGGGCAGTTAGTTAAATACATTTTGATCCCTACATTTGTAAGGCAGGTGAATGGGCCGGTTTTTCTAAAAACAAATTTCAAATGGGACTATTTGAAATATTAACCTAGCCATTTAAACAAAAATTATGTCAATAATACGTGTTATTATTCTGAAAATAATACGTCAATTATTATCTTTTATAATAAATGTCTCTCTCATTAAGTTTCTGCTGATTTTCCGGTTATTGATTAACTTTCTTCTTTGTAAGGACATATAACATATATCCGTTTTAGAATGGAGAAGAAGATGATCAGGGATGCAATCGAAGTAAGACCACGTCTAAGAAGAAATTCCTTAATACGCAGTCATCGTCCTTCCCCTCACATGTGTGGTTCGGTGGCCCTGAAGAAGATGTGCAACGCGGGTCGCAGCGTTGGCGCGTATTAAGGAATTTCTTCTTAGATGTGGTGTTACTTTGACTGCATCCCTGATCACCTTCTTCTCCATTCATCATATCAGTCAATTATACTTTTATCATTATATCCATTTTACAATCAATTAATTAATCAATAACCACTGCATACACTGAATGAAATAGTATATATTATAGATTATTTCAGTGTATGCGGTGGTTTCCTTGGCAATCCAACGTTTACTCCTAGCTAGGAGCTTAAGTAGGACAAAAGACTGTGGTGGGTCATCGATCTTGTTGGGAGGCGCACTTACGAATTTGACTTCCTTTGAATGTCTGAGGTCTCTGTTACCATATATAGTTGTAGTAATACGATAGGTTTATCATGTATTGTTATCATGTATGTATTGTGTATTTATCATAGTTTTGGATAAAGAACCTTTTTAATCTTTTTAAACTTTGCTATACGTGTTTAAATTTAGGTGTATAAAAGAAAATAATATTTCTATACTATTATATAAAAGGACAATCCATTTTTCGTTTGTGATCACTAACCGCGAAAACTACTGAGTTCAGTAGATTGGTTCAGTAACCAATCTGTACCAAATTTTAACATCATCTTCATAGTTCAAGAAAGGTTTAGCAATAATAAAATTTAAAGATTTCCAATTATATTGCCATTCTAATGCCCTGCTATTGCTAAATTCTATACTTCAATACAAGATCTTTATCGGTAAACAAATGAAATTCAATAATTAGTTAAAATAATCTTTATCTAAATCTAAGTTCATTATTTATGAGAGTAGGCGAAGCCGCGATGGGAGATGCTAGTCTAATATATTGGTTATTTAAATTATGAAGTAGGTTGGTTGGTCGTGTATTAATGTTGGAGAAGGGTATGATCATTATTATGGTCATTATGTATTATTATTTTATAGTACCAACGTTTTGGATTACTTAGTAAAGCTTCATCAGGGCTGAAGCAAAAAGTTTAAAAATATAGGGATTTTAAAATATGTGTGAAAAAAAAAAAAATGCAGTGATTATACAAAGCATAGAAATATGCATATTAGGTACAGAATAAAATATAAAAAGAAGTCTCCTGACAACAGATTAGGTGATGATATTAATACAATAATGTGCTGAAATCAAATTAAAAAGATAAATTTGAAGGAAAAAGGTAAAATTAATAAGGAACAATATTTAACATACACTTTTTAAAAAATAAAGACTGGTAAGTTAAAGAAATATAACGATAAAGGGGAAAAAAATCAGAGATGGAATGTTTATTATTTTGGCCGGCTAGTCGCCCGAACCGATCATTGTTTCGTTTGAAATCGGCAATGTTCGAGACCCTTCGTTTATAGCCTTATAACCGTCTGTACAAGTAGCTAGTTTTTGTACATAAATGGTCTTTCCTCTTTGGCCGGTTTAGAATGGTGGAACAGAGTAAAACCCCATCCAAAAGCAAAACCAAGTTTGTGAGACCTGGGGTAATTAAAACAGCCGCTCCTGACACGGAATCTGACGCTGACCAGGAATCCGCCCGATTCGGGAACAGTCGCGCCTGGATTTGAAGTTGTTTTTCTTTATTGTGTTTGCTCCCCTGGGCTCTTCCTCTCCTTGCGGCGTTGGGAAATATCTTGCTTCCTCTTCCGCCGCTGAGACCGTTGACCAATTTAATATATATATATAACACAAAAATATTTTAATTGTAATTATAAATAAACAGGTATGTGAAGTAATAAAATAACAGTTTCCTTGTTGTGTACCATATATTACATTTGAAATAAGAATTAATATATTTATATAAATAAGAATTAATGTACTAAACCAAAACTGTGATTAAAAGAAAAAAATAGTAGGCTACATAAGTTCTTTATTCAGTATTATAGAAGTGATTACTATGATCTTTCTTTATATTCTATAATTGATTACAAAAGGAAAATAGTTCCTATTCCTAAAATAAATAAGAAACTGTATAGATGAATCAAAAATAAAAATAGAAATAAATAAAGGCCATGTTTTCTCATGTATTTTTAAGCACAGAAATATAAATAAATAAAATGGCCGAATAGTCGGCGTCGACTCTCCAGTATAAACTAATCTAGTTTTTTTTATTTATTTAATTTTTTTGTTTTGGCTTTGTGTATATCCACATCTGCCACGTAAAATGCCTTATTTTTATCATTTACCTATATTTTGAACTTATTTTTATATAAAGATGTAAAGTGGATGAGGAATAAAAATATATTAAGGTGAAAACAATCGAGTACAATATACAAAGTACTCAAGTGTTTCCGTGGTGTGCACCTTGAACCATCTAGTCCTCTATCAGAGCTTTCTTGTCGGAAAGTGAACCGTTTGTGATTCCATAACCATTTAGTTTTCAGGTAAATTTATATATTCGTTAAAACGCTAGATAAAGCAATGAAATCTATTTAACAACCGATTACAAAATATCGAGAACATTTTTTATCCGTTTCTTTTGGACGTGATGCGTAGAAAATTTGTATTTTTTAATTGATAAAGCCATTGATTAACTATTGGTATGGGGTACATGGAAATCATTACATCGCCTGCTAAAGGAATGCGTTAAATTATCTCACTGCGGTCTGATTCTTTTCATTACATAACTTCGCGTTGTTTAATTCTTGATGTTTATGTAACAGTTACAGTAATTAATATGTCATATTAATTTATTTTTATGGATTCATTTTAATTGTTTTACATATCTCAGCTATAATTTATAAAAATAAAAAGATATATTGTAAAAGAAATATTTAAGAGTTCTTTTGTTTCTGCTGTTTTTTTATGAAACAGGGAGTCCTAAGGCTCAACAAATGGGTCTAATTACTGTCACGTAAATAACTCTATAGTAATTTATTAGGAACTTAAAACGCTTGTCTAGTAAATGTTGGAGTAGTCGGAAACGACGAGCAATTTCTTTTCTTTTCTTTTAGGTCTGTTATAATTTAAATTTAGTTTTAAGTTGACACATTCCATTATTTTTGTGTTTATTGTATGAATGGAAGCATTTTCATTTCTATTGTTTATTACCCTTGAGTGAGGCAGATTGTACAACTCTGTAACATTTGGGAAAAATCTAGATAAGTGCATTTTTGTCTACAATAAGAAAAATATTTTGGGCATCTCTTTTTGAGTCCTACTCATCAGGTATAAGTAGACAAGTTGTAATGGCAATGGTATACTTTAATACTGTTGTCATTATAAAACTTGGCTACTTTTACAAGATGAGTAGGACTCCAATATGGGTTGCTCAAAATATTTATCTTATTGTGGACAAAAATGCACTTATCTACTTTTTCCCAAATGGTATAGAATTGTTCCAATAAAAATTTTTTTGACTGCAAATATAAATCTTTATTGAGGTAAAATTGTGTTCTTTATTTTAGTACGAAGCGTCCTTAAAACCTCATGAAATAATGTGTAGGTTAAAAAAATGAGTAAGCAACCCAGTTGACAGATGATTATAAGAGGTATCGCGGAAATGTTTTACATCTTATTTCTTTCAAGATATACTTGACCATGTTTACAACTATTTATTTTAATATTATAAAAGAACAGTGTTAAGATAAAATATCTTTTTGGAGTATCTGATCTACAATATTCTTTGTAAAAGTACTATTCAAGCTCCTAGCTTTTATTTTTTATTCACTTATTCAGTTGAATGGCTTTGAAACGCTAATTAACCAAACAAACTTGTACAGTTTATCTTAAAAAAAAAAAAATGTTTTTTCCCTTTTTCTTTGATCCTGACTCAAGCCAGTTCTTTTAATTAATTTGTCAACAAACCGTCGATATTGAATATGTTTGTATCTATAAAGATATCTGATTCCTTCAAGTTCGAACTTATAATCAAGGAGCTGAACTTGACATGTTATAAAGCCGTTTTTTTTTTTTTTTTTTTTTTTTTTTTTTTTTTTTTTTTTTTTCTTCATAAAGAAGTAATTTCTTATATAAGAAATACCGTGGTATTTCGGTGCTTGGGACATTAGCTGTTCTTTTTAGTGTTAATCAGTTCCGTTTAGCTCTCAAGGAATTTTATAAAATATAAAATTTTCATCTCATTTAAATTTATTATTATGAGAAATTCTATTTACTTAAAACAAAAAATATAAATCTATAACTAGAAAATTTAAATATTTAATATATCTTTTGTGGATACTGTTACAGGAGGAAAACTAACATCCTCTTATATGCTGGTTAAAATTTGAATAATATTCAAACTTGAAGTAAACATAATTCCTACCCCATAGAAATAATTAATGAAAATTTATCTTCTTTAGGCTACAATTACCATGTTGCCATGGTGTTTTTTTTTTATCGAATGTTTAACTTTATTAAGGAGATTAGTAGTTTTTTTGTGAATGAGAAAAAACAAAATTTTTACAATGAATAGAATTTCATAGATCTTGTGCCCAATATTAGTTCAAACTTTATGTTAATGAAAAAACATACCTTACTTTCAATAAAAATAAAAATATAACCTCTTATTTGCTATTAATTCTAAGAAGGTCCCGAGGCCATAAGAAAATATAGAATTGGAATTAGCTTTTAAATATTTTAAGATGGCCCAGACTATTTTTTTATTCAATAGAATTCCTTTTATTTTATCAAAATAATTACTTTTTGGGATAAATAAACATTGTTGCAGTACTGAATGGACTGAAGTCACCTGTAAGGTAGGGCGGAATGAACGCTGACGTAGGTGGCTGAATAAAGTGCGTAGGGAGGGGCCCTCCAAGAATCAATACTCAGCTGTTGACGTTGGTCCGTGGCTGTGGAGACTACACCAACTTCAGTAGGTCCATTACCCATTTTGGGTTTCTGGGAAAAATCATTTTGGAGAAGTGTTAATTGTACAGCATTTATGAAGACTATTTTTCTCCATCTGTTTTATTAATTCTTCAAGTAATTAAAACGATCTTGATGTGGATCATTTTATTATTTATTATTGTTTTCTTCTTAACGGCATCAAAATAAGCAAAGAATCAATCCAATAAATTACAATAATCTAGGAATTGTGACCAAATTAAACATCACGTGAAATCGGTGGATTTAAAAACTTCTTATTGATAGACCGTGTCGCAGATGGAAGGATTTTTTCAGAGCTGATCCTATGGATTTGGGTTTTGATGGAGTGGAATGGAGCGAGTTGAAGGATTGTTGGTACTGTTGAGCGTCGAGCCTTTGGGTTCGTTTAGCCTTTTATTTATTTATCGCCTTTGATTAATCGAACATGACACGCGAGTTAGTGAATTGATTCAAGTTCATTACTGATTTATGGACTGGCCAAAAAAAACGCATATCCGAAAAATACAAACGTTCCACTCTAAATTCTAAAGACCTATAACACCCTCCCTACTTATCAAACGAAACACTACACACAGACTTACGTATTCCGACAGGGCATTCTAACAGGTAAAAAAATCTAGTGAAAATTAAAGAATTCCACAAAAAAAAAAAAAAAAAAAAAAAAAAAAAAAAAAAATCATGTTCAATTTATGATAAAAGTGGGCTTATCTTTCATGGGGCAAAAAAAAAAAATTAATGAAAGCTGTCTTCGTGGATTAACGTTTGATTAGTGATTATAACCTACTTTAGCAAGTGATGTAAAAATTATTACAAAAAGGCTAGAAATTCTTCAGGTATATTATCGCATGGGAAAATGTAAAACAAACGAAACTGGTTGGTTTTGCATGGCGAGAAATAAGGCTCGTGCAGTACCGGTACAATGCGAGGTTGTTGACTCTCTTTATAGCCGTCAATAAACGTGCTGGTATATGTTCTTTCTGATGGTATCTTACGTTCTCCACTATTTGCCTTTAGGCATGTTGTCTTTAGCTGTTTGTGTTGTTGTGCATGGGTTAGTAAGGAAATTTATTGTTAATACATGGCAGATTGCTTTAAAAAAAAAAAAATAATCTTAGAATCCACAAAAATGAATTTATTTATGGAAGGAATATTATTTTGTTTATGATAATAATCTAATGCGTACAATTACGAGAAAAACTAAATGATAAATTTTATGAATGACACAGTTTTTAATTTTTTCATACTTGCCCTACAAAAAGAATGTTTAGTTCTGTCATTGTTGAAGATTCCTGTTCTGAGAAGGATCATTGAAAATTGGGAAAAAAAGAAAAAAAATTGTGTGTGCGCGTTTGTGTGTGTAAATTGATAGAAAATACATGAATTTATTGAAACAAAATTAATTAATATCACTTTAGTTCAAGATAATAATAACTCTACAAGTAGGATTAATGAAGCATTTTCCCATTGATTGGAATTTTTTATTTGCGGACTGTTTTCGAATTTTAACATTCATCGTCAGTATTAAAAACATTCAAAACATCAACACATTGAAATACAGATCATATGCTTATATATTGTTTTTAAAAGTGTAAAACAAGACATACAACATGTTACTAATGGAGATAAAGCGGGATTGCTTCTTGAAGCTGTCAGATCCTAGAGTAGATTGTGGGGTAGTAGAATGAAATGGGAGTGGGGTAGTCAGGTAAAGGGACAATCCCTTAGGTTTCCCTTATTGTTAGTTGATTTTTCTGTTCTTACTGGCGAATAATTCAAATTGGGACTGTTAGAAATATTTATTTGATCTTACAAATAAAATCTGGATTGGTTTTAAACGATTTTATTATGTGTAATTAATTGTATTGATTGATCTTTCTATACTCAAATTTATCACACTTACCGTATATATAAGAAACATTGTCTCTTCCCAAAAATAATAAATTACGAAAGTGATAATATAATTATAATTTAGTAATGATTATATAATATTCTAAAATTTTAAATTAGACCCTCACCCCATCTCGAGGCCATCGAGGGCTCAATTTAAAGGTTCAATAAGTATAGTAAATAAAATTTAACATCACAGTATTTTGTTATGCCCTTTCTAATTAACTCTAGAAATTTTGTATTGGATTGTGTTATGTTTTATTTTTGCATAATGAACATGTGAGGTTTCAGATGAAGGAGTTTCTTAAAGACCTTCATTTCCATTAATGTTATTCACTTATACATGTTATGCAATGCGATCCGAATAAAAAAAGGAAAAATGAATAAAAACTAAAATTGGAATCGAAAATTTAATTTTCATGTTAATGACATGTTAATTTTTTTAAGGCGTTCTGTAGGAGGAAATTTGAATGAAAACAAATATGAATGGTACATCGTTAATATTCTCGTAAGTTGTTCTGTATCTTTTTGTCCTATTCAAAACATTTTGAAGGTCAAGTTCGCATGTTTATACAAACAACCTTTTCTAGCCTTTGTTAAGTTTTCAACTTCATTAACATCTTGCTTATTTGTTGGACTTTTAAATAATGTATCTCTTAAAAAAAGGCTTAATGAATATCTTATTGTCCTCCAATATACCATCAGATTTGTTTCTGTAAATGCTTAATTTGTCTGAATTTTTCTAACAAATTCATCTCTAATTCGGCCAATTTGTACAGCCATTTCGAACGTGTCTTAGAACTAATATTAAATAGATCGATTTTTAATATCTGTACTAACGAATAATCTTACGTTTTACTACCTTACCTCTACATTTGCTCACATTTATCCACAAAGCCCAAAAAAGAAGATTAGGACTGTTTTTAAAACATCGTTTTGTATAATATGATTTTCAGAAAGATTTTTCTAGATTTCTTGGTTTTATTTGCAAATAAAATAATTATATAAACACATATCAACTAATCTATACTATTATGAATATAAAAGTACAAGTTATTATTTGTTTTTGATCAGTAATCACGAAATCTACTGAACCAATCTATACCAAATTTTAACCACATCATCTTTATAGTTTCAGTAAAATTTAGCAATAATAAAATCTAGTGATTTTAAATTATTTGTTATGAAAATGTGGATAACAGTGTAGTTTGAAAATTGATCGACAGGTGGCAAGCGCCATTCTGTATGAGAGGTTGCAAAGGTACGGTGTTATATTGAGCTGGAAATTGATAATAAAATTTACTTATTTTCGATTAAATTGTTAAATAACATCTAAATATTTGGTGCTACATGGATATTCCAGTGACGTTTGAAAACTGACTGATTTGTGGTTAGCACCATTCCGCAATAGAGTTTATAATGGTTAAATTACGGAATCCATCTGAACCAAATTTTGACTGCATCATCTTCGTAGTTCTAGAATGGTTTAGCAATAATCTATCTAAAATTTAAATGTATCGTGTTAAGTGGCAGAAACTAGGTTTGCTATACTTTCATTTACTTTATGATTAGAAATTAAAACCCAACCTATAGTGTGTTATATTGTGTCTAAAAATATGATTTCAGGGCCTTTAGTAAGAAGTACTAATAAAGCAGTCCATTATTCCCAAGTGTTTCTTAATAGTCTATCTGGATAACCAACTCATACATTAAAATTAAAAATTGGGGGGACAATTAAACTTTTACGCTATCCTCACCTGATCAGTGCAATTTTAACTAGGTTAAAAAAATACTAATATGCATGAAAATATCATTGAAGAAATACTAAACATAAACATTGCCAACTTCAATGTAAGAATTTTATCAATAAACAAATAAAACTTCAATCATTAGTTAAAATAATCCAAGTTCTTTATTGAGAGGGGCGAAGCCGCGACGAGGGTTGCTTGTATTTAGTATGTTTTTCTCTATTTCTCTATATATTGTGTTTCTAGTTGAATTCATGTTAAGACATTAATGTAAGCATTAATCATCGAAACATGAATCGAGTGATTATCTATTTAAATATCTAACTAATTCCGTTTTATTCAAGTTATTCTAATTTCGGTTCATTATTCATATTCGATGTTTTTAAATTCCTCTCTATAATGTTAGGTCATCTCATAGCGCTGATCTGCATACTTGTATAACTACCAGTGTTTACGCTCTGGTTGTCTTATAATATTTACATGACATTATATTTTCACCCGAAGCATTTCGAGTTACAAAGCTGCTTACATTTATAAATATTAATATGTAAATTTTATGTTGTTTCCGGTATTTTTAGACACTATTTTTGTGGATGCAGTTTTAGGATTCTAATAGATATTTGATTATGAGTGTCTAGTACCAATCCCATTTCTATTTTAAATATTTTCAACAAGAAATGGAGGCAATCATTCTTATAATGTTGACAGCGTTATCACCACATACTGTCTTACTTTATATGGATCTGGGAGTCAATATTTAAAAAAAAAAACAAGAAGAAAAAAAACCAAAAATAATGATTTATCCATTTTAAAGAATTCTTTAAATAAAAAAAAAATAGTAAATGTTTCCCAATAAAACACTATTTGTTTTTGTTTTTTGTCATACCCGCTGTTTAACCAATCCAACCAACAAACAAAGAGCTCTTTTTATGTGTTTCAGAATTTTACGAAGGATTATGGATTGTAAGGATTGGGTACGAGAAGAACTGGAAAGTTTAGTGGCGCCCTAAAGCTCAACTCCAGATTGGTCTAATTACTGTCATGTTAATAAGTCTTTTGTAGTTTATTAGCAACTTAAAACACTTGTCTAGTAAATGTTGGAGTAGTCGGAAACGACGTGCAATTTCTTATCTTTTAGATCTGGTATAATTTAAATTTATAAATTATGAAATAATTATTAGTTGTTGATAAATTTATTTTATTATATTTTTTTAAATATATTTTTTATAAATAAAAAATAAAATTTAAATTTAGTTTCAGTTTTACACTTTCCATTAGTTCTGTAATTATTGGATAAATGGAACCATTTTCATTTCTATTATTTATTACCCTTGAGTGAGGCAGATAGTAAAATATTTCCTATAAAAAATCTTTTTAATGCAAATATAAATCTTTATTTTAGTAGAAAGGGTCCTCAAAACCTCATGAAATAATGTGTAAGTCGAAAACTCGAAAAAAGGAGGTTATAAATCCGTATGTCCAAATGGATGTAATTACTGTCATGTAAATAAGTCTTTATAATTTATTGGGGTGCTTTGAATGCTTGTCTAGTAAATGTTGGAATAGTCATAAACGGGCGAGCAATTACTTATCGTTTAAGTTTGGTATTTGGATACCAAGGCCCAAGGCGTTTGTCCTGAGTGAGCCTTAGGTAGCGGATTTCTTTAATAGGGATCAGTGGATTATTATTATACTAGTATAAGTAGTAATAAATATTTTTACTATTAATAAAATGTAACATAAATAGAATATTACAATTTCAATATTTTTAGAAGTACATTTTTAAGCCCTACACCATATAAATACGACCTACTTTTGATAAATTAATAGATTTAAGAACATATGAGGGGTGTTAGTCTAGAAGGGGGAATGTCTAATAACAATAGTTCCGATTAAATCACAAAGTTTATATTTTTTTCTCATGGTTCTTAAACTTCCAAGCACATGGAAATCCTCTTTCTAGCCTACACATGATAGTACGTGGTATAATCTAGCAAGTAGCTATGAAATCTGAGGTTCGAGTTTTTTGGACATTCCTTCTTCTAATACCATTCATATAACTAACTTTAAATTTTGTAAAAATTAAAAGAATTAAAATTCTATAACTTAACTCTGTAAATTTAAATTGCCGCTAAAACTCCTACTTATCCAGCGCATACTACATTTTGTCTACACTGCTTTACTACTTGCTAAATCATTTTACTTTGTTTTGCTCATGGTCTTCAATATACTTGCGCTTTTCATTCTTTGAGAAATGACGAAACACCTCTAGACATAATGATGAAAGTCGGTTGGTGATGTGGAAATAGCCCGGAAAGCAGCATGCAGGTACCTCAAGCATAAAGGAACAGGTGGTTCGTGGGGCAGGTAAGAAAGGTCCCATTGTGGAGTTCCCACATCGACTTGGAGGTCAGGGCTACTAAAGCTGCCGCCTGCACTATCGCAAGGTATCGATTCTTACTGACGGCTATTTAGATAAGATTCGATTGTGCAAGTGGATCGATTGTCTACCTGTAATAGGGTTTCGGAGAATGTATCAAGAACCTTAAGTTGTGGCGAAATGATTTTTTGATAATTATTATGGTATAGTCTCGGAAAAGTTAAAAGAAAATATTTTTCCTGTTGGTAGTATATATGATAAAAATTAGATCTACAACTTCCCGTAGAGTGCGTTAACAACGGTGGAATGTCCTTCCGCCATCTTAAAATCGTTAAATATTGTATTATTTAAAAATAGTATCCTTAAGGAACAACAATGGCGGAATATCCTTCCTTCATATTAAAATCATTTAATCTTGAAATATTTCAAAACACTATCCATAAGGATAACAATGGCGGAATATCCTTCGGATAACTTAAAAACCGTTAAATCCTGGAATATTTGAACATATTATCCCCAAGGACGAAAACTAATGTATATATGGCCCAAAGATGTTCCTCCGCCATCTTAAAACAGAATCCTTAGGGGCGAAAACTAATTTTAAATGGGGAAGAAGAGTGGCCAAGGATATCCTTCGGCCGCCAAAAAATGTCAGCAGATCTTGGCAGATCTGAAAATCAACCTCTTTCAAGAACTACACACCTTCACCTTATAACCAGAGAAACTCCTCCCAAATGTGAAATGTGTGGTAATGATTTTTCAATATCCCATATGTTTACCGAGTGCCCTTACTCTACACCAAAAGGTTAACTGAATTAGGAATACCTCGAGCCATCTCAAAGGAGCTGGGAAACGATAAAAAATTGATTGAAAATGTGATAGCCATCCTTTACACATTTTTTTTTTTCTAAATTTAAGTTGTTATTATTAGGAAAACAAAGTTTTAATTTTTTTTATTTATCTTCTTTTTTTTTTCTTATGACAAGTGCATGTGACACAAAGGAGCAGTCGAGGGAGGGATTTAAGGCTGATTTGGTATTATTTTGACACTTCATAGAGGATTATTTATGCAATTTTTACTTTGATAATAACTCAAAAAAAAAAAGCTGAATTTTGTTAATTTCCATTTCTACATTAATTTTTTTTTTTAATCTATATTTTGTAAAATAAATATGAAATAACATTATGTGTTTTACTAGGTTCGTGTTATTGCAATTTTTAATTGTAATATCATTTTATCTCAACCAAAATTTGTACTTTAAAGTTTTAATTGAAAACAAATTGTTACCAGATGCTGCCATTGATATAACTATATTTTACAGTCAAGTTTATACCCAGCAGTCTTGGACAAAATTTGATCATAGCTATTTGACATCTGATTGCGTGGGATCAATCACCTAATTTAATTATGATTAAGCTTTCAGTAAAACAGTCATTAGTTCAATAAAAAATCGATAGAAATATTTAATCATGATTAAATTAGATGATTGATTCCAGGAAATTAGTTGTCAAATAGCTACAATAAAATTTATTTATAGTTAAATTTTAGCTATGATTAAATCTTGCCCAACTCTGATACCTAGTCAACTATTGTAATTGCTTCATTATAACTTCCGATAGTTAAGCTCATCACGGAGTAGATCGTGGCGATGAAAGGTTATGTTAAATATGTATTTTTAAATTATTGCAGATGGTCGAAGCGGAAATCATCCGCACTGGTAAGAATAATCGTTGACCGTGTTTCCTAAATGATGAAGCGGCTGGTTATGCCTGGCACAAATCTATCTATGATTAATAATGGCAGAGAAATTTTAAATGACAAAGCGTCTTTTGACTTGGCCAACATGTGTGATGATATTGCTTTTCTAATTTGGGACTTTTTAATTTGTCTTTCGTAATTGAACGCTGCCGTTTAACGAAGTAAATGCCAAAAAATATTTTTAAAAACCGTTTTTTTGCAGTGGTGCCTTCTATACCATCTTCCAGGATACAATTAAAACGGTCCTGAATAGTTCTTTGAAAATTGCATGGAATAGACTTTACTTCGTTTACTATTCTTATTATTTAATTGTTGCTCGTCGAAATAAAGGGAATCAGACGGTAATGTTTGTTACTTAAAAACAGTTTCCTTTTCGAAAAAAAATTAAATAATTTCCAAGCCTGTTAACTTTCGTACATTTATGTGGTCCCTTAGATTTTTGAAAACTGTTGAAATAGTTTATTCCAAATATTAAACCCAGAATTATTCCTATGTTTTATTTTTGACTAAAACCAATGATTCCATGACTGATGATATGACTATGACTGAAAGCCATGACTCTGTTCTAGTTTTCTCTTATACAATTTTTACAGGCAAAAGATTCCACCTTTGATTTTCTTTCATTGTTTCTTCTAGAAGTTTCATTCTTTTTTAGGTGTTCTCGTCCTCATATATTTTAACAAGGGCTTTTGAAATGTATTAGGATTAATATATACAGGGTGTCCTGAATTTAAATGGCAAAACTTCAGGAACTTATAGGGGACCGAAAAACTAAGACAAAAAGTCCTTTAGAGATTTTCTCGTTTTTGCTTAGTTTTAGAGAAAATCGCAAAAAAAGGAACAAAACAAGTTTTCTTTTTTATACTTATTTATTTACATTTATATTTATGTTATGTTCTTTTTAATGTAAATATTGCTCAAAATGTTGTCCTCTTGCACCAATGCAAGCATCACATCTAGCACTCACTTGATAAATTGCAGCTAAACATTGTTCTGATGATATTTGGTGCACTGCATCTATGATTCGGTCTCTTAATTGCTCTCTTGAGTTGATTGGCACCGAATAAACTTTCTGCTTCAAGGTTCCCTATACGAAGAAATCCATGGGTGTCATATCAGGTGATCTGGGTGGCCAAGGTACTACTCCTCCACGTCCAATCCATAGTTGTGGGTAAATTATATCCAGCCAAGCTCGAGCAACTCTGCTATAATGAGCTGGACATCCATCGAGTTGGAACCACATTTCAATCCGCTGCTGTAAGGGAATGTCATCTAAATAATTAGAAATGGCGTTCTCCAAAAAATGTGTAAATGTGATACCATTCAATCTTCCAGGTAAAAAATATGGTCACACCAGTAATCCGTTCCAAATTCCATGCCAAATGTTAATTGCAAATTCATGCTGAAACCTATTCTCTCTAATAGCTCTGGGATTTTCAAGAGCCCATACATGATAATTTCTTTGATTAACAATTCCTCCTCTTGTACAGGTAGCTTCATCGGTCCATATAATTTTTAATGGAAATAAATTATCATCGCGAATCTTGTCAAGAAACCAGTTACTAAAATTCAATCTCTTGACATAATCTTGAGGTAATAAATTCTGAACTTTTTGAAGATGGTATGGGTAACAATTATTACCTTTCAAAGTTCGCCATATTGCTTGCCGCGATAATGCTAATGCAGCAGATGCTCTTCGGATGCTGGTCTCAGGTTTGTTATCTAAGTGGCGTTGGACACAATTTCTTCTCCGATAATCTGCTCTTATCGCTGCCTGGAATTGGTCGCCTTCATTACGTATTGAGAATGACCCAGACTCTCGTAGTCTATTAAAAGTTAACGAAAATACTCGCCGATTAGGCACTCTTCTATTTGGAAATCGGCGCGCATGCTCCCGCACCGCTTCTAAAGCATTACCGTTACAGAAACCATACACAAAAATCATATCAGCGTATTCAACATTAGAATATGTATGCGGCATTGTGGCTGATGCTATTCACACAAAAATATCTCAGTAGCTGACTGAACACTGATTTAGGAATTATAATCCCAGAAGGAAGCCAAAATGTAAACAAATAAAAGAATGTAAAGGATAACATTAAGTGTTTACATATGTCACTGCCTAGCCTGTCGAACTTTGAAAGGTGATAATCGCTACCTGTAACATTTTTGTTTTGTTTCTTTTTTAGCGATTTCCCCTAAAACTAAGCAAAAACGAGCAAATCTGTAAAGGACTTTTTGTCTTAGTTTTTTGGTCCCCTATAAGTTCCTGAAGTTTTGCCATATAAATTCGGGACCCACTGTACATGCCCCATCTACATAGGGGATCGGGGATATGTATGCCCCATCTACTGCTATACTCTAATATGTCACATTAATTCAACAATTCATAACTTACTTTTTTTTATAAATACTACTTGTTTTTCTTTAATTATTATTGTTTTAAATCCTTATATGCCCTGGTTGAAATTTATGGGGACGTAAACACCCCCTCCCCCCCGGAAAGAAAAGGAAAGTGTTTTAAAATCTGCTAAGCTTATAATAGGATGGGGACTTTTGAAACTGTTTTAATTTAGCTGTCTGTGCTGATTGGAAGACAGCATTGATACTGTTGATGCCTAAAAAAGCTTCTTGTAAGATGCTAGTATGGTCAGTTAAAATGAAGGGTAACAAAGAAATCAAAACTTTTGTTGTACTCAATTAGAAAAACTTAGTATTTACTGATATTTAGTAGTGTTGTTGGATTATAATTACAATATTATAAAGAATTAGTGAACACGATGTTTTTAACTTCATTCTTTTTACCCACAACTGTTAAACAATAAATTAACATCCCGCAGACGGTATGAACTGTCTAATATTATTACGGTATTATATGTAATAATAACAGACTGTCAGTTTATAAGGAAGAACATTCCTCATCGATAACTCTTCCAGGCTTTGGTTAGTTTTTTAAGGTTACGAAAGCAGATCTCTCATCCACACCCTTTTCAATCTCCTTTTGTTTTAGGCATACACGCTGCAGCAATTGTTTCTGTGAGTGTGTTGTTTCTTTGTTGTCTTAAATCGTTTATAGTGAGGACAGATGTATTCGCTAACTGTTGGTAGACATGTGATTGATTCCTGGAAATTAGTTATCCTATATTTAGCTATGATTAAATTTTCTCCAACTCTAATTTACTGTGGAATTGTTGTGTTGTCGATGTATACGGAATGAAAGTGCCACATCTAAGTATGAATGTTATATGTTGAAATTTGTCTTAGTTTATACGAGTAAAGCTTGTATAGGATTTTGATTAAATTAATTTGTATTGTTAATATCTGAAAAATTAAAATAGTGGTATCCGATGCTGTCCATTGCATATTTATTGCACTTTTCTAGGGTTTCCGCGATACTCGTTGAGATGAAGTGGATTTCCAACAAACACCCAGAGTATCTATTTTCTCCTTGCTCAATAACGGCACATTCTGCTAATAATCGTGCCGAATATTAACATATAAAGACGTTGTGGATCGAGAAAGAGGTCGCTCGTGAGTGGGAAAGCCCTTGGCACACCAACTGTTTGGAACCGTTTTGTGCCCGTGTGAAAAACGCCCCATGAAGGGTTCGTTCTTGAATGGTGCCTCCGTTCGTGATGAGTTCCATAGTTCGTGATTGTTCTTTCCCACACCCTCCCCCACCACTTCGGTCGTTAATTAAAACCATCGGTGAGGGAAATTGGAAAGGTTCAGATCTGTGGCTCCCATTTATTGACCATTTTTTTTTTAATTTCATAGGAGATTGTGGAATGAGAAAAACTGGGACCTTGATAGAATGAATTTCTTAGTCAATTTAATCCTTTTTGTAATTTTCCAATCCACTATATTTTTCCATTTACAATTAACTAAATACTAGAATGAATCATACTGTAGCTAATAGTTCTACTTTTGAGAATAGTATAGTTGACTGTTATAAATATAAGAAAAAATGGTCTGGAATGCAGTCAGGACAAAGAAAAAACACTTCCAAGTTAAAAAACGTTTTATGAAGACCCTAAAGATCTTCTTCAGGTTTAAAATTATCAAACAATTAGATGAGATCAAAGATAACAATAACTGATACATAAACTAATATAAAAATAGGTATCAAAACAGCTAATAATATTATAAAGTTTGACCAAGATATCATGGTATAGTAGAAAAATAAAAGAATCAAAATGAAATAGTGTAATAATGTCTATTGAAATAAATAGTTGCATTAAAAAGTGATAATACAAAGACGTGCGGTAAGGACAAGGACAGGAATAATTAGATAAGAAAATAAATAAATAAATGAAAAATCTGATAATTATAGCAAAAAAAGATTAAAATAAATATATTAAATGAAAATAATGTATAGATATAATAAACAATAAATCCTTTATTTAGAATCGATTTGTTATGAGCAGTAAGGACTATACTTATAGCACAATGATATTTAAAACTTTTAATATATAATGATCATAATTGAATAGAAAAATGTTTTAACATTAACATTTTTTTTCACATAAAATAAAAAAAAAACTTTTTTAAAATTTATAAATTTTATATTTATTTTTAAATTCTAATTCATGCCAGTAATTGTAAAATTATAAGAAATGACTTCGGACACAAAGACTTTTAAGTATTGCTACAGCTCACAATCTATTTATTTTGTATACTAAATTAAATCCAGCAATAATACATGCCATTTTTTTATTCTGTATTGAAAGAAAAAAAAAAAAGTGAATGTGCAAAATTTTTTATCCATTCCTTAATAATTATATATTGAGAAACTATTCATTAGTATCACTCTTATGCTATGTGAAAAATCCTTAGAATTTTCGGGAACTGTTGAAAATACCTTGTTACAGGAATGCGAACACGATATCATGGGAATCTGGTTTATTATGAAATTAAAGGAATTCGGACAGTACTATTGTCGTAATTGTACCATTCTGGATTGAAATATTTTTTTGGTTATTTCATAAATTTATTGAGAAATTTAAAACACCATTATTAAATAAAAAAAAACAAAAAAACACTCTTCTTCTATTATTTGTAGATGAATATCATTTTTAAAAGTATTCTGTTCTAAATATAACTACCTAATATAAATAAACTATCTGGGTTAAGTTGATGATATTTAAATTACTGAATCCAACCGGTTCTTATTGCAAAACATAATGGATTGCTTCCATTTTGAACTTTTACTTTCAGTTCTCTTTCGGATAACACTATTTTAATACATATTTATGAGTTTTCCGAAGTTTAAAAAAAAAGTATTGACTATATTTGTAAGAAAGGTGAGGACTGTCGATGGAGCCATTTGCTGATATGAGATAATAGAGACCAGTTGGAATCATTCTTTCTATTAGTGTGTATGCAGCTTAAGTTATTGTGCAAATTTGTATCTATTCTGGACTGCAAACTTTTGGGAGGAATGTGAAATCCTTTTCTTTTCTTGTTCTATGTTATTTAAAAATAATTTCACAATGATGTCCGGAATGCTGATATATTAAGCTACTTTTTTAGCACTCCATTAGTCGTATGCTTTTAGGTTAAATGCTTACCTAAGTAAGATGGCTACTATTCCTTTGTTGGAGTTGGTGAAAATATGGGCACCCTTTCCTGGTGTAAAGTGACAAAAGTGCTGTCAAGAAAACGTCCTTGAGTTTTCCCGAGGTAAGATACCGTCCAGAGGTCAGGGATGGTAAGACGAATGGTCTTAACTGAAAAATAAAATTTAACCTAAGCAACGATACGCTTCATCATCGGACTCATTAGTATAGACTGCAATGACCCTCCCCTTGTGGACAGCGATGATGATACCAATCTAGATGTCAACGGTGGGGATAAACCAGACTCAAGCTATGCAACTTGCATGTTTTGTGATAGAAAATTCTCTAAAGACACTCAGGGAGAGGTGTAGGTAAAATGTGTGTTCTCTGTGGGAACTTAGATTGTGCCGGGGCTGATAAAGCTAGTGTGGTTGCGATTTCTGTAAATAATTTTATTCCTGTAATAAATAAACTTTCGACTATTTTGTGTTGTTTTAAACTACTTTTGGTGAATTATTTTGAAGAGTGTCCTATTTAGACCCAAAATTGTCCTGTGCTATTTTGAAAGTTTTTTGTAAATCGTCGTTTTTCGAATGAGAAAATGTATGTTAATCATTGTTTTGCCTTTTCGCATTTAACAAACTTGTTATAGTTGTTAATGAAAAACAAAAATCTAGAATTTTTCAAGTTTAATGTAACTTCAAAAAAAAAAATTCAAAGAAAAAAAAAAGAAAGAATTTGCTCATATTTACACCTTTTCCTCTATACATAAAAATAATTTAATACCTAATAATTCTTATAAGAACATACAGAAGCACTTGGCTCTGAAGAAGATATATTTATCTATTCGCTCCATTGTGTTAATGCAACTCTGGTGTGTGTCGTTTTATATAGTGTCGTTTTATTTCTTATTTTATAATATGTAAATAGATGCGTAAACGTAGTGTCAATTATTAAAGTAAATAGATCCGAAGAAAATGTTCCCTAAATGAATTAGTACATAATTTGTTCTTTGAATGAGGTATGGTATTCCCAATACCTCCAAAAGTCTGTAAACATTGACACATCACTTCAGACTGCCTGGAAATCCATTTCTCCTTTTGTTTGTTTAGTAGTCTAAAATAAACTTATGATTGTCTTTTAATGTTCGATTAAATGTCGACGACCTGAAGTAAATTATAAATTTAAGAACTAGTCATAAGTAACTTCAAGAAATTTCCTGGAATGGTTTCAAATAAATCTTGTCCTAATGAATTAAAGAAACGAATTATGTTTTATTTGGCCGTTTTTAATGTGATTTAACTAAATTGTTGAGGAAACATTTTACCTGCAGATAGGAATGTGAAAAACAATGCAAATAAGTAAACAAAAATCTGGAAATTAGACTTTTAGAGATGGTTTTCCACGCCACGCTTTGTTAACGCATACCAAACCAAAAATTAAATATTGTCATATTTCTGCCCTCTCAACTTTTGCTCTACTTCTGCAGGTATAATTACGATTTAATAAATGATTTGTCCATTTCTATAAAGTTCAGTTTATTTAAAAATAGTGTAAAATGTTATATTAGAGTGGGGAATTATTTCAAGTGAATTAGGAAAGAACGATCGAATTCATATAGTTTATAAACCCCGGAATTTAAATACGCCACGGGTCTCTTATCTTTCATTGGCTGATTCGGTATATGTTTACCCCTTAATAAATTTAGAGCAATTTTATTTCTTGCCCTAAACAAAGAAAGAGTCCCGTGTTAGCGTTTAATTTACTAATTTAAATTTACTAATAGCTAGGCACTGCCATATACGTTCTTTCAATTATATGCTCCCTGTTCGCATTGCATTATCCTGTAGGCAAAAGTACACTATGTTTCTTTCCGGCTACCCTTCGTTTACATAAGCCCCTAGTTAGAGAACCCTAAGACTCAACACTGAACCTCTCTTCATCTCACTCTACCTAAACCCGAATCCCCAGGTCAGCCCTTAGCACTTGTTTTTTCAATTCCATCATTATTACAAATAAATATAAAAATAAAAAACACAACAAAATTTGTTGTTGCTATGACGCTTTATGGTGGATGCTTATAAAATAAATAAATAAATACAAATATATTACTTTCCCATTAACCTTTAATGCTGTATGTCTAATATATATACAGAATACATACTTATCCGAAGTTTATGTTTATTTAAGCCATTGATTCGATGTCATGAGAGAAACCCTAAAGAATCTTGTTAAGCGCCTCATGATGGATAAATCAGCTGTGGTTTCTTAGTTAGGAAAATATTACCTGTCATTTGTCATTTATGGTTTATAGAATATATTTTGTTCTTTAGCCTCACTATAGGTACAAACAATATTTCAAATTTACTCCGACAAGCTGTGTAATTGCTCTGCCAATTATTAAAGAATGTTCCATTCCAATCTTAGCAATAATAAAATCAAGTGGAGATAAATATTTAAAGTATGTTGTTTGTCTTATTTAGTTTTCTTGTTGTAAATATATAAAATATAAATACATAAGATACTCTATATAATATTATCAATGGGAGTAGTCTAGGTGTCTATTTGTATAGACAATCAAACAAGCATCTTTATAAAATGAAATGTAGGTTTTATTTTTAATTTTTGTTTCATTCTGACCAGGCTCTTACTATTTCCTCCTATGTATTGACGTTTTGCTCGTTTGAATTTTTTTCATGCTAATGAAAACTTTTGTTCAATTTTTATTAACAATTTTTTTTAGTTTACTTAACGTCAGATGATTGAATATTCTATTTATTCATTGTATGATGTTATTATATACGTGCACTTAATGAAAATTATTTAATTACATTTGGTCACTTAATTAAATTTCAATTCTTTGTTTAAAGGAACTATTATATAGGTCTATATAAATAACCTCGAAAAATATCTAAAATTTAATAATTTGGCCCTAAAGGCCAGGCTCCCTTGTTTAATTAACTAATTCTAAAAAAGAAAAAAGATGAGTTGGGTTTAAAAGAGGAATGGCGGATTTAATTAAAATCTCTATAGTGATATTTTAAACTCATTTACTCTTTGCCTTTTTTAAATAAAATTTAATTTAAATGGACACCCCCTGATACCGACAATTAAAAAAAAGTTTTAATTACGAAATTCTTGATTTTTCGCCCCCATTTTACTAACAGCATTTTCTGGCTGATTGAATAATTAAATGATTTATTTAATTAGTTGATTAAAGGAACATTTTTATTTCTGTTTGGTGTTTGCTTGGAGTATTTTAAAAATTCCTTAAACTCTCAATTGGAAATTATTTTGTTTTGCTTGAGGTACGCATGATGATATAGAAAGATCAATACAATTACGATTGATGAACTATTTGCCACTTGTGTTATTACTTTTTTATTTGAAGACTAATTTTTATTGTTAAAAATTCATCATCAGTTCGCAAGTTAAAAATAAATCAATTTTTTTTTAAATGACCAGATAAATATTTCCAATAGTTCTATTTTAAATGTTTTTCCAGTAGGAACTGAAAACCCGATCAGTCATAGGGAAAACTTAAAGGTTTGCCCATTTACCTTATTAATAACTGTGAGGATCGATATGTATTTACCATTTACATCACCGCCCAACTCGCACTTCGTATCTTTACACTCGATCTACCATATACTAGGTCTATACTAGATCTAGATCTAATATTTTTATATTATATTTTATTTTAATATTAATATCTAGGTCCTAATATTTTTCGAGAAACCCTCAATTTTGACTTCCTAAGTGAGTTTCAACATGTTTGATTTCTTGTTTATGTTGTTAGATATAATCTGTGTGACAAATTGCTGAAATTGATGTTTTGAATGATTTTAGGTCTGATAATGAATATTTAACATCCAAAACTATTCTTCAAATAAAAAATTCCTATAGAAATGACGATCAATTCATCAATCCTAATTATCTGTTTGGTTATTGTTAGTTTACTGTTTCAAAACATTTATAGTAAATTTTGTATTATACCTGTAGCAGAGCAAGGTTGATAGTCTGATAATAACGACATCCATAAACTCTTTGCATTCAGTGCTACAACAGGTTATTGCCACGTGAGGACACACTCTATGGAACTGAGCATATATCCTGAGTGAACTCTGTATGATATAGTTGTTGGGGCGTTGTATTGGTGATATGACTGGAAGGGTGTCTGACAAACAGTTCTAGGGTGTGCACACCAATGATTGCGCAAGTAGAGATTAGTATAAAAGAAATAATTGCAAGTAGAAATAAGTGTTATTTATATTAATGGCATTTTTTGTTGTTTTCTTTTTATAATATTGTACGTAGTTAAAAAATATTTCTTTTATTGTGTCCTTTGTATTCAGTTCTAATAACTAACTAACGAACTAAGTCTTTGGCGCTATGGCCCATGAAGGACCCTGGCCTCCTCAACAATCCTCTATTCAGAACGGTCTTCTGCAGCTCTTCTCCATCTTCTTACACCTAATTGCCTTAGGTCAGCTTCTACATCTTCCAACCACCGCAGCCTAGGCCTACTCCTTCCTCTTTTACCTTCCGGTCGCCCTTCCAACACTTTCTTTGGGAGCCTTTCCTGATTCATCCGGTGTACATTCAGTTCTAATACCTTTCAAATAAATGTAATGATTTCTCTCATTTAATAATAAATATAAAAATATGTTAGTAAACCACGTCTATTAAGTAACCTGTCACATAAATCGATTACCTGCCAAAGATGAAATATACCTATTTATATTTTATGCTGTAATTATTACCTGAATATTGTATCTTAGGAATTGATTTTGTACCTTTTAAAAATATATGTACCATAATAATGAAATCCCTGGTCTTTGGCCAAGATAAACCATAGTCCATTAAAATAAGTCCATTTAACTAATTCGAAGCATGTTTTATTTGAAGACTTTTTCGTTTGGAATTAAGTTAAATATGAAAATTCACAAACCAGACTTAAGAAACTGCTCGTCGTTTGCGACTACTTCAACATTGATTAGACTAGCTTTTAAAGCTCCGTTTTATATATATATATATATAAGTCAATGACTGAACCTCAAGAACCTTATTAAATATATATATTTACTATCAACACCTGTCACGGCTTCGCCCGCCCTCATATATCAACAACCTAGATCATTTTAACTAATAATTGAAGGTTTATTTATTCATTGATAAAAACCATGCATTGATGTTTGCAATTGAGCGTTATTTCTTAATGAAATCCCTGATCTTTGGCCAAGATAAACCATGGTCCATTAAAATAAGTCCATTTAACTAATTCGAAGCATGTTTTATTTGAAGACTTTTTCGTTTGGAATTAAGTTAAATATGAAAATTCACAAACCAGACTTAAGAAAACTGCTCGTCGTTTGCGACTACTTCAACATTGATTAGACTAGCTTTTAAAGCTCCGTTTATATATATATATATATATATATCCTTATATATATATATATATATAAGTCAATGACTGAACCTCAAGAACCTTATTAAATTTTCATTGTTCAACTTTTATATATTTTATTTTCACGCATTGTTATTTCTTCAATATTATTTTCACTAGTGGTCTTCAATATTATTTTCACGCATTGGTGTAATTTTTATGGAGGTTACAATTGCATTAATTAGGCCGTTGAAGATTACGTAAATTCTCGAATAAAAATTTTGATTTGATAATATTTTTTATTCGGCAGAAATAATTTTATTGATTTAATCAGGTTGGATTTTAATTTCTAACCTAAGTATACAACAGTGTGGCAAATCTCGTTTCTGCCACTCAACATTGTGCATTTAAATTTTTATAATTGCAAATTTTATTATTGCTAAACTTATTTAGAACTATGAAGATGATGTAGTTAACTTTTGGAACAGACGGCTTCCAGTAGTTTTACCATTTTAAACTATATTGCGAAAAGGTGCTAACCACATTACGGGCGATTTCAATGATCACTGGGATCCACATGTGGCACCACATATTTAAATATTTTTTAATAACGTAATTGATTATAAGTAAGTTTTATTATTAATTTTAAGTTCTATATAACACTGTACCTTCGTAACCTCTCATTTGGAACGCTGCTCATCACCTATGGGCCAATTGTCAAACTTCACTGTTATCCACATACTATCGCTTTTTTAATGACAAATTATACCAGTAGATTTTAATATCGCTTAACCTTCCTGGGACTATGAAGAGGGTGTGGTTAAAATTTGGTACAGATTAGTGCAGTAGTTTTCGCGGTTAGTGATAACAAACAAAAAATGGCTTGTCCTGTTACATAATAGTGTATATATATATATATGTGTGTGTGTGTGTGTGTGTGTGTGTGTGTGTGTGTGTGTGTGTGTGTGTGTGTGTGTGTGTGTGTGTGTGTGTGTGTGTGTGTGTGTGTGTGTGAAAAGTAATAGTTTTCATCACACTTTGAAATACTAACGGTTTCTTTTCCTGTTACAGTTGATGAATGAATTATGTTAATCACGTGAATCACAATTACCTCAACTCTTTTGTTTGAATTTTCACTTTATCATTGTATTGTTTGAAAGAAAGCGATTAAATTCTAAGTGCATTGCCAGAAATGGTATCTAATAAAAAATTTACTTCTTAAACCATTTAGAAATTTTCAAGAACATTTTGACTCTCGATTATTTCTTCTATTATACTGACAAAATTTTAAATCCAAATTCCAAACATCTTAGTAGGGACATTTTTACATATTACGAACAAAAATAGTTGTAAAATTTAAACATGTTTAAAGAATGCTTTAAAAATTGGACTAGAGATTTTTTCTTATTGAGGTTTAATAATAAAATACAACTATGGGGAACAACCTAAGCTTAGTTTACAGGTTACCAATCTATTCTAAAGGAAATTCATTTCGAGGTCCGCTATGTAATAAAAGTCTACTCTCGCTAGCCCGATTCGAACCAGCGGTTCCTGATTCGACCATTCTACCCCAACAAGGTGGACAATCACATCCAATGGACAAACGACTGAAATAGAACCTCGTTAAATTGGAATGAACAAAAACCAGTATTTTGTATCTGATTTAACATTTATTAGAATAACGTTTTATACGTACTAATTTATTGAAATTTAAAAAATCTACCATAATTAAACTATTCGGCCATATGGAGTTTATTATTTGTACCTGACCTTTCAATTCCATCCTTCAGTATTTAACCCTTGCAACTAAAAACGAATTAACTTCTCAGGGCTATTAAGACTGAATCGTTGATATATTATAGTACATACCTATATTCTTTATCGTATTAGGTTGGTTTTAGTTCAATATATATTCAATAGTTTCGATACTATCGACTGGTTGCAATGGCTAACATATATTTCATACGTTATTAATGTTTAGGTTGAATATTACGGTAAGGAATCACCGGTGTGAAGCTCAACTTGCTTTACTAACTATAAAAAATTGGAAAGGGTTCAAAACATTTGCATGAGGATCATCAATGATTATCCTCGTTATACTAAAATATCAATCATACTCCACGACCTAAATTTACTCCCTCTAAATCAGCATGTCTTCGAACAATTAAAAGCATACTTTACAAAAAAGTAATTCTTACTGATCACAGATAATCTTTGAAGAGTAAAACTATTCACTTAAATATGAAACTATGTTAATCATGTAGAGGACTTTAGACCGGGACATATGTACTCAATGTTTTGTAATTTTAAATATGTCAATAAAGCCTTATTATTAATTATTACGCTGCTCTAAGAACCAATTAAATATTCGCAGTAAAAAACAGAAAAAAAGATTAGTTTTTCGTTCTTAATTGGGCATGGATTTCTCTTGTTAGTTGTTATCGTTGGTTCCCTAGGGACAATCCTCTTAGTAGGGTACAAATCAGAATATATATATTTCTGAGCAATATCATCGAACTGTTCTAATGTCTGATTTTCTTCCCTGAACTTCATAATTTCTACTTGTTCGCCACCTGTTAAAACTATTTTCAATTGTTGCTGTATTATTGGAAAAGATGTAAAACAAAAAAAAATAATAATAAAAAAAAATAAGATGGCTAGAAAAAAAAAATTAAAATCTACTAATTATTTCAACTGATTCGCTAGTAAAAAGGTTTATTAATTATTGATATTTGTATAAAATAAGTATTATTTTTATATTATCCTTTATGTAATTATATTACTTTTTTATTCTAAGACATTTCATCGGTAGTATCTTCGATAGCCGGGTATGTTCGATGTTATCGAAATTAGTGCTTAGTAATTAGTGCTTTCTCCCTTGTAAACGTGTGTGTGCCTCGTGAACACATACGTATCCTGATTATAATCACATATTCTTAAAACGAAGTCGAGACTCTTTAATGTGGAACTAATATGAGTGCAACTATACGAGTTCGTTCTAAATATCTTTAAGTAGGCAAAATAATTGTATTAGATAATTTAATATTAAATAATTTAATCACAAATTGTTTTACCTCATTTTGAATTAGTTATATAATCAATTCCGTCCAATGACCGCTAGGCTATTCATTAATATGTATGGTTAAAAATCATGATTTAATTAAATAAATTCATTAGATTTTTCTTTTATTTCCTCAATTAAAATTATTTTCTTTTAAAATTCCGAAATTAGGACACAAACTGTTTTTATTTTTTTATGACATTGTATGTAAAATTGATTTTTCGATGTCGATGTATGAAAAAAATAATCAACTTTTTTCCGCTGAAGGAAAAGACATACCGCTAGTATTATCATTGAAATTAGGAATGCATCAAGGAGCCTTGTTTGGTGGGCCTTCTAATTTGTTGTTTATTATTCAATTACCGATTCCCAAACTATCGTATCTAGCTGAAATGACCATGGATTTATATCTAGGCTTTCACTATTTTTTATTAAACATTTAGAATTTTTTGCCATGATTTTAACTGTAGGTTACAACAAATGACACTCCCTATAACTTTATCATACGAAACTTTTTGTTGAAAGGAACATCGGAAGTACGTTTTTTCTTCTAAATTGTAAAAAAATAAAACAACTTAATTTCTGATGATTCAGTTTGTGCCTTTTAAATTCAATTTATGAGTCCACTACGGCCTCTTTTTCCATCAATAAGTTTGACAGCACTAAGTAAGTTGTTGAAAGTCTGCAGTGTTCCTCAGAGGTCGTAGTAAAAATGTTAATTTAGGCAAAAAAAAATGCTTAAAAAGTATTCAGATTTTATTTTTTTGAATATGGATGATCAAATACCTTAATTTTGAGGAATTCATGTGTTTAGTTCTGTGAAAATTTTATTGAAACAATTTCAGTCCCAAATTCCCAAATGTATTTTTTTCTGTTAATTTTTAATGTAGTTGCATTAAAAATTAATAGATTATTATAGCTGTAGCTTGTCTCGAAAGAAAAGTCTTTTCGAATTTTACAAAAAATTATTTTTAACTATTTACATGAGTTATATTTTTAATTATTTTCATTAGTTGATTGATGAATTATATTTTATAATTAAATTAAAATTTATTGTAAAACGTAGGATAGATGTATCAATTTAAAAAATGATGAATAAATTACTTTGGATATAGTTAGATTTCAACTTATCGGTTGAAAACGAAATGGTATAAATTATACGCTGGAAATGTGCGTTATTTATGTTTAAGGATGTTATCATTCAATAACTAGGTAAAAGACTTTAAAGATAAAAAAATTAACGCTTTCAAATTCATAATGTAATCTCTGCAATTTTATATTTTTAGGCAAATTATCTTTAACACCATGCAACCTTCTGCTAAGCTGCAATTTTAATAATTGGATGTTTAATGTCATTGAGAGAAAGGCATTATTAGAACGTTACGAGTTTGGCATTGACTTCATTTTAATTTTGTCAAACGAGTATTTGTTTTACAGTTTTAACCTTAAATTATGAGATTTTAAACCTAATTCGTAACAATAATTATGGTAATATAATTATTCTGTACTTATAAATATTGAAGAGTATTACTAATTTACTCGGAAGTAGTAACGTACTATTCCTTTTGATTGGATCTTTGTCCCATTTTAAGTCAAAAAATCACTTATTAACTGTTTTGTTTTTTTCTTAAAAAGTGCTTTGTTAAAATCGTCTACATTTAAATTTATAAGGTCGTCACATCGACATGCTCCATAAATACCTACAACTAAAATAACCTATGTTAACAACCACTCCGAATTAGGTGCAGTGTCCATGAACTTTCTTATTTCATGTTGTCTAAAGACTTTAGATTTTTTGGGGTGATAACCTACGCTGTGGTGTTTTAATAATGCTATCGATTTCGAAAATTTAGAAACATCCAAATTTTTCTTTATTTTTAAACACGATTTTAACATGGAAAATTTACTCCATAAAGAAGAGGCTTTAAATTTTTTCGATAAAGTTGATAGGTATACTAACATCACTTCATCATTAACATGGTTAGGGTTAACACTTTCACTATAGCACCACTCACAAAACTTATTAAATTCTTCTTCGTATCTATTACGAGATTTCCCGGGCAATAACGAATCAGTTATTCCTTCAGCTTCTTTAATTAATTTTTGAGGGATGTTAAAGGCCATTTTCGCACACTAACAATGTAAAATTAAATTATAAACTAAAAGAAACGCTAGCGAACCTCGTGTTGGTAACAGTAAACACTGCTAGCTGCGAAAACTTTCCCGGCTAGACGTGTAAAATCATATGTTCGTTATTTTACCTTGCTCTAAATTTTGGGATGTGTAAAGGCCTACTTTCCTTGCTCCCAGCTGTTATGGAAAGTATCTATTTTCCAATCCGAGTGATGTAAAAGTGATTTTTATTAACTGTTTTTTTGATTTTTCTTAAAAAGTGCTGCGTTGATTTCAAAATATTTTTTATGGGACTACCTCTGAAGTATGCCCTACCGATCTAAAAAAGAATCATCAAAATTGACGGAATAATCGCGTAACATAAACAAAAGAAAATAAAAATAAAATAAAGACGAGTTGAGAACCTCCGTCAATTCTGAATCAATTTTGATGATTCTTTTTTAGATCGGTAGGGCCTACTTCAGAGGTAGTCCCATAAAAAATATTTTGAAATCAACGCAGCACTTTTTAAGAAAAATCAAAAAAAACAGTTAATAAAAATCACTTTTACATCACTCGGATTGGATAATTGATACTTTCCATAACAGCTGGGAGCAAGGAAAGTAGGCCTTTACACATCCCAAAATTTAGAGCAAGGTAAAACAACGAACATATGATTTTACACGTCTAGCCGGGAAAGTTTTTGCAGCTAGCAGTGTTTACTGTTACCAACACGAGGTTCGCTAGCGTTTCTTTTAGTTTATAATTTAATTTTACATTGTTAGTGTGCGAAAATGGCCTTTAAAATCCCTCAAAAATTAATTAAAGCAGCTGAAGGAATAACTGATTCGTTATTACCCGGGAAATCTCGTATACGAAGAAGAATTTAATAAGTTTTGTGAGTGGTGCTATAGTGAAAGTGTTAACCCTAACCATGTTAATGATGAAGTGATGTTAGTATACCTATCAACTTTATCGTAAAAATTTAAAGCCTCTTCTTTATGGAGTAAATTTTCCATGTTAAAATCGTGTTTAAAAATAAAGAAAAATTTGGATGTTTCTAAATTTTCGAAATCGATAGCATTATTAAAACACCACAGCGTAAGTTTATCACCCCAAAAAATCTAAAGTCTTTAGACAACATGAAATAAGAAAGTTCATGGACACTGCACCTAATTCGGAGTGGTTGTTAACAAAGGTTATTTTAGTTGTAGGTATTTATGGAGCATGTCGATGTGACGACCTTATAAATTTAAATGTAGAAGATTTTAAGGATAATGGAACTTTCTTTACAGTGTTTCTAAAAGGTGGTAAAACAAATAGTGAACGCACGTTCATTATTACTGACGCAGATTCCTCGTTTCAGATATGCGATATTATTCGAAAATATTTGTTTCTGCGGCCGCCGCACATAAAAAGTAAACGATTTTTAGTTGCCTATAGGAATGGAAAGTGTACTGCTCAAAATGTCGGTCAGCATACAATATACGCTGTGCCAAGAAATGTAGCAGAATTTTTGAAGTTGGAAGACCCCGAGAGCTACACGGGCCACGCTCTTAGGCGATCTTCTGCTTCAATGTTAGTTGAAGGTGGGGCTAATTTACTCACACTAAAGAGACATGGAGGTTGGAGATCGTCGACCGCTGCGGAGGGTTACATAGAAGACTCTGTAGCTAGGAAAGTAAAGGTAGCAAGGAAACTGTTCATTAAGGGAGGCAAATCATCAATGGAAATCCCAAATGTTGCAGACCAAGAAATTGATTTTGTTACAGTTGATGATCTATTTCGGAATACCGATAGTGAAGATGAGGACAGTAAAGAGGACCAACGCTTGAATAAAGTGTCCATTAAAAACACGCAAATGAAGAACCTAAATAAAAAAAAACATTAACTGATGGGTTAAACATTACCAACAACCAAAACTGTACAATTAATATTAACCTGACCCTATAAAAATGAAGTGTTTTTTTTTATTAATATATAAACTTACTCCTTTTTATAAATGTATTTTGAATTATTACATTTCAGTTATTAAACGTAATTATATTAAATTAAACTTGTCTACGGTTATTTCTCTAAATCAGCTGTTACAAATAATCATTAAAATGGAAAACAATCATTTAGTGTAATAATATGAATTATTAAAATCTTAATATGTAGATTCACGAGTTAAAAACTGTTTTGTTTATTTGTTTATTTCGTTTAACGTCACTTTTATGCTGCTATGGCTAATCGGACGATGCTACGGTGGGAGTCCTAAATTTTGCCTATCCAGGTATAATTAGGATAGGGATCTTTAACGAGTACCTGACATCGCACAGGCTCGGGACCCCCATTTTACGTCCCTTCCGAAGGACGGCATAGCTAAGGATTTTTTACTCCCTTTAAAAAATCCTAAGGTCATCTGCCGGGCTGCGAACCCGCGATCTTGGGTTTAGTAGGTTGCTATGCTAACCACTACACCACAGGTGACCCCTAGTTAAAAACTGCGTTACGCGTTTTTGCCTCGTGATGAAAAGTATCGTACATTACTCGTACCGAAAGTGATTTTACGATGCTCTATCGAATTAACGGCTTCGCATCGCCAGTCAAACACGGTCTCGCAACGTAAAATGACACTTTCGGTACTAGTAATGTAATATACTATTATATAACCTTACATTTTAAACATATTTATGATTATGATTATCTAAAATCTCCATGGTAACTAAATATAAATTATTAACAAAAATAATTTACATATACAGTCAACTCTCGATGTGTTGCTTCGATAAGCTGAATTCTTAAATAAGTTGTAGTAAATAATAACATTGTATTTGTATTTCATTTTCTCATATGTTTTGTATAACCTTCTCAGTTTATGGTTAAGTGTTATTAGTCTTTTACGAGTCATGTAGTTTTTATATGTGTGAAATTGTGTTTAATAAAACCTTTCAAGAGGTATTTCTTTCTTTCCCATAAGTCGAACAAAATCTGCGGTCGGAAGTACATTACACTTAAATTTCACCTCAATGAGACGATTTCAGACAAAGAACGTGAAAAATTTTCACGAAAATAAGAAGACTGAAAATAGGGTTCAAAAGAGAGAACTTCTAGGACCACCTCTATGAAACGAACTATTAGAAGTCATCGCCTCTATAACTGGAACTCAAATTAAAAGAATTTCATGTGTAATTTGTTTTTCTGTTTTCTGTCATTGTTTGTCTTTTCAGTTCATAGTTACACCAGTCACTTATTATTAGTTATTCGCTCGAGTGGTTTTACAGTGGTTATTGAAAATGCTTCCAATTAACGAAAAGTTAAAATTGATTTGCAAAGTGCAGAAAGGAGAAAGAAGTTACCATTTTTCAGGGAAGCTTGAAGATCGAAAATTGACTGTATAAACAAAAATACACTCACCACTAAAAAGTGAAAAAAAAAAAATTTTTAGAGAAAAAAACAAAACCGACTTCAAACTCAAACCTACATATACAAACTTGAACTAAAAAATAAAAAATAATATTTTAATTGCTTCAAAACAAAAACCATCAAATAAAAATCAACGAAATTACCGATACTTATAAACCTATTCACAATTTATAATCAGTTATTTTTGGAGTCGGTGCCAACCAAAACAAACAGAATTTGAATAGAAATTGTAATCGTAAAGATCCTCCCACTGTTTTAACACCGCCACACCGCTGTCTCCGGCCCTTCGACAGTTTATTTATTGTAAAGACAGGATTAAACTTCCCTTCTTGGCTGGCACCGACTCCAAAGATAATTGGTTATAAATTGTAAATAGGTATATAAGTATCGATAATTTCGTTTATTTTCATTTAATTGTTTTAGTTTTGAAGCAATTAAAATATTATTTTTTATTTTTTAGTTCAAGTTTGTATATGTAGGTTTAATCTTGAAGTCGGTTTTGTTTTTTTCTCTAAAAATTTTTTTATTTTTTAAAATATTTTTCTAGACTACCAGACCTCCAGTTCTTTTAATTTTTTGAATTTATATAGGTAATGTGAAATATCGTGTTTAGTAAAAATCTCAGCTTTTGTGAACTAAAAAAGGTTAATGATCATTCGTTGTTTTAAAGCTATCGTTTTTCTCTTTCCAATGAGTTCATGGTGTAGGATTCGATAGCCGAGCGAGTTGGGGCGAGGCTCTGAAAGTCACGGGTTCGAATCCCACCTGGATGGGTTAAATTTTATTTCTTGTAGGCCCTACGAAATAAATCTATACCTTTCCACCCTGACTAGATTAGCTAGAGCACATGTTCATTCAATGGTGGTGCACTGAACAGCTATAAGATTTTCAAAAGCACAAAATCCAGATTTACTAGTTGTTAGATCTAAAAGAAAACGTTTTACCAGTATGAAAAGTAGCTAAAAAGTGGACAAATATAAAATATTATAAACATATCTACTTAAAGAAAAATAGATTTGGATTTGGAACTCGTTCTTCTTTATATGTAAATTTTTCCTTTCAAAATATTTCTCTCGCACCTGTGAATATGTGTTAAGCGCAAGTTTCGAATTTTTGGAAAAACGCAATTGAATGTTTTCCACAATGATTCATAAAGCAATATTCATCTCAGTAATAGGCGCTTAACTCATGTTTCTTCTAGAAAAAAATAAATAAAATAGGGCAGTATAGGACTTCAATGGAAGTCTTAGGCCCGAAAAAAGAAATAAATAACAATAAAAAAATAAATAAATAGGTTATCTGGTAAGTCGCAATTCAAAACACACTAAATTACTCTTCACAAGTTCCACAGATATTATTAAGCTGAAAAAAAAATATTTTGTATGTGAAGATTAATATCTTTATGAGCGTTAAATTCCATAACCAGCCGAATCCAAATTTCCTAATTTGTCTTTTTTTTTTCTTTTCTTTTTTTTTTTCGTTAGGGCCATCTATGGACCACGGTGCTTGTGCTTTAGGCGTTTCTTAATGTCATCTTCGTTGCTTGTCACGATTTGTGTTCTTAGTTGTGGGCTCGGCAGCTGCTTTCTTGTTGGTACCTCGAGCTTTTCTGATGGCCCAGTAGTCCTTCATTTTCCGGCTAATTTCAACCCTACGTTCCTCAGACCATTTCCTGGTTTCGTCTTTTGGTCTGTGGGTAACTTCTGTGAGGGATTTAGTTTTAAGCGTTTTATGATAGTTACTCCGGTTGGCTAAGTCATTTTGATTTATATGGAGTTCAGAAAGATCCTTCTCCACTTGCTTCATCTACAAGAATCCAGTAGCTTTACCCTTGTTAGCAGCCTTAAAGATCCTATGGGATAGCCTCTTTGAGTCCATTTTCGACAGATGTCCGTAAAAAGCCAGTCGCCTTCTTCTGATAGCATCAATGAGATTTTCTTGGTGTTTATACAGTTCACGATTTGGTTGATACCATCGGCTTTCATCTGGTCGAATTCTTGGTCCTACCGATGGTAGGAAGTCTCAGGAACTTTCTTTCTTGTACCTCGAGGGCTCTTAGTGGGGTATTCTTATTTAGATATAGGCACTCAGTTGCATAGAGGACTGAGGGTCTGACTACTGCATTGTAGTGTCTTAGTTTGACATTCATCGACAAATTTTTTGAAGCATACAGTTTTGTACAGGTATGGTAGGTCTTATCTAGTTTGAATCTCCTGTATTCAAGAGCCATTGTTTCGCTTAGATCCTCTGAAAACCATTCCCCAAAGTACTTAATACTTTTAACTCTCTTGATGTAGATATTATCACTGACTCTCATCATTCTAGGGGTATCTTTAATGTTAGTAACGAACTCGGTCTTTCCTATGTTAATCAAAAGACCCGTTTTAGCCGCTATTGAGTACAGTGTTTGGAGCTGAGTGGTAGCCTCCTGTATGTCATTTGTCAGTAATGTCAGATCGTCTGCCAAGGCTAGGCATAGTATCCTTAGGATGTCGGCCTTAATCCCCATCCGCAATCCAGTGTTCCCTGGTAGGATTCTCGTCCACTCTCTAATTATTTTTTCTAGAACGCAATTAAATAATATGCATGAGATGCCGTCTCCTTATCTCACCCCTGTTTTAATGGAGAAGCTCTCCGAGAGCTGTCCTCTAAACCTTACTCTGGATGTACTGTTGTGAAGGGTAGCTTGCACCAGCCTATTGATCTTGTCGTTAAGTCCTAATTCTCTTAAGGTCTTAAACAGTGTAATCCTGTCCACTGAGTCGTATGCTTTCTCAAATATAGCTACCCATTGTCTGGCTCTTGGCTTGCTGTATTGAAGGATGGTCTTCAGATTGTGTATTTGCTCGGTTCAGGACCTCGATGTTCTGATCCCTGCCTGATATTCTCCCATCTCTTTATCCAGCTGTCTCGTTACATGACGTTCCAGAATCTTGGAAAATAATTTATAAGTAACAGCAAGGAGTGATATTCCTCTGTAGTTACTCGGATCTGTTTTGCTTCCTTTCTTGTGGATTGGATGGATAATGGCTGACGTCCAATCATCTGGGAGCCTCTCACTAGTCCATATGTCTAGGATTACTTTATGTATGCTCCCGGATGTGTGTTCTCCGGCATGTTTTAGCATTTCTGCTACGATCCAGTCTTCCCCAGAAGCTTTATTATTCTTGAGTAATTTAATTATATCTCTGACTTCTTCATAGGTTGGAGGGTCGATATGCTCAGTACTAGGGTTAGCTGCTTCTGTGATTTGGAGACGCTCGATAGGTTCTTCTGCATTTAAGAGTCCTTTGAAGTAGTTAGAGTCTTGGTACAATCGCTGTCATTAAGACATCTGGTCTCCGGAGGTGTAAAGTAGGGGGCGAGAATTGGGTTGTTTGTTGCTTCAGGCCCTTGTATAGATCTCTAAAGTTGTTCCTTACGAAATTTTCCTCTGCTTGCCTAATCAGTTCTTGGTTGTGCTACCTCTTGTCCTCTCTTATGATGCTCGAAGTAGTTTTCCTTTGTGTATTAAATGCTTGTAAATTAGCTTCGTTCTTATGTGCATTCCATTTGATCCACGCTAGTCTCCTGGCTTCTATAGCTTTATCTCATTCGTTGGACCACGGATGTTTGTTCCCTTTAGGTCTATTGGGTATTGTTTCCTGGGCCGCCATTATTATGGCTTCCCTAAGCGAATCCCATTTTATAGAAGTCTTAATCCTGTTGGTATTATGAGTCAGCCTTCCTTGGTAACTAGTGCTGTCTTCTTTAAGTTTGTTGATGTCATACCTAGGGATCTTCTTGTTCTTTGCTAGCATACCAGTGGTCTTTATTAGTGGTTTCAAGTTTGTCTTAATCAGAGACAGGTAGTGATCAGAGTCCAAGTTGGCTCCTCTAAGCATCTTGACATTCATAATATCCCTGTGGTGTTGCTTGTCTATTGCTACGTGGTCCTTCTGGGAAGGTGTTTGAAAGCTGTAGACATCAAAGGTATTTGTCTTTAATATAATTTTTTTTCTTTCGTCGTAGTTGAAGGCTTATGGGGTTCACACGCTACCTGTTTTCTACCTCCAATACATATGTATAATAGTTGTATATTTGAATCGGTCTTTGCAAAAAGGGCTTCAGTCTTTTCATACTTTTCATGAAATGAGTTAAAACTGAATATTTGTTTTCTAGAGGTAAACCCACCTTTCGTGCTGCTAAGACTTCAGTTGATTGCATTGCTTGAAATGACTCATTTGATTGATTAAAGTCGTTTATGCATGTAAAGGTGGTTTTATCATCAAAATTTTTTTTCTGTGCTCAATCATTTTATGAAAAGAATGGACTAAAGCCCTTTTTACAGAGACCAATTCATTTATTGATAAAATGGTTAAGGGGCCACGCAAATATTATTATATCTTTGAAAAAAATGCATTATTATTCTCAGTTGTAATTTTTTTATTATATTCACTTTTTTGTTTTTAAATCCTTCCTGTGTTTTACATAATAATAATTAAGGATAAACAATAAATTAATATCATAAGCTATTTCAAGGCAATAGATAACATTTCACATTTTAAAATCCAAATATCGTTGTAATCTTTCAAATAACGACTCATGTGTTTTATTCCTAAGCTTAGGGTTTGACGGTCTGACAATTCTCCGTTCGTGATTGTGATATTATATGTTTATGTCGCAAGCTTAAAAAATATTCTTTGATTTTTTTGTGCATATTTATTATTTATTATTGAGTGCTATAGTCCTAGTCGGACCTTGGCTTCACTAACTACAGACAGCCATTCCTGTCTACTTCCACCTTCTTCCTCCAACCATTCACTCCCAGTCTTCGCAGGTCATCCTGGACGTTGGCCAGCCACCTCAGCATTGGTCTTCTTCTCAATCTTTTTCATCGCGACCTGCCGTTCATCATCTTTTTTGGAAGCCTATCTTCCGTCATCCTGTGCACATGACCGAGCCACCTTAATCTGCCTACTTTGACTATCGAAATTATGTTGGATTCATGGAACAATTGTTCCAGCTCCAGGTTGGTTTTTATTCTCCAATTCCCGTTGCCATTCACCGGACCGAAGATTTTTCTGAGGACTTTTCTTTCCCAAATCCTCAGCAACCTCTCATTCTCTTGGGTCAGCACCCAACACTCGCTTACATAAGTCACAACTGGCCTTATTACAGTTTTGCAGACCACAAATTTGGCAGATCGAGACACTCCTCAAGACCTCATAAATTTAATTAGGGCGAAAAGGCATTTGCTTTGATCTCTAATTTCATATAATTTTTTTCTGTTATTAGAGACCCTAAGTACTTAAACGCTTTGCAAATGTGTGCCCATTAATTTCTGCTCCTTTATCTCCATATTCTTGTAGGCATCTTGAAGTCTCCATATATTCCATCTTGCTGCAATTGATGGTCAATCCCTTTCTCATAGCCGACCTTTCAAACTCTTCCAACACTCCTGAAAATGCTGGAAATGACCGTGCTGTGATGACTACGTCATCCGCATAAGCCATGTGCAGGTTGAGTCTATTATAAATATCTCTTTCGGGATATGTCTTTATAGCTCTAATCGCTTTTTCAAGGACCAGATTGAATATTATAGGCGATAGAGGATCACCTTGTTTTAGGCCGCCAGTCACTTCGAATTCTTTCGATAATGTCTACCCTTACCTGAAACTTAGTTTCTTTCCAGGTCATTTCAAGCAATCTCACAAACTTTGATGGAACACCTATAGATCTAATATCCCTTGTCACCTTTCACCTTTCTACTGAGTCATACGCTTGCTTAAAATCTACAAAAAGATGATGTAGACTTATATTATGCTCATAACTTTTTCCCAACATCTGCCTCAGAGAGAATATTAAGTCCGTTGTGGACCTTCCTACGTATATTAAGGTATTGATAGTTGAATTTAACTTAAGTATTATTCTTCGTTAAAGCATGGAATTAAGATATTGTTCTAGTTTGTTGATTTGTATCGTCTTAAAGTGCGATCGTTGTAGATTTTTGTCATTTATTGCCATATTGTTTTATCAGTCAGTATTTGTTATATTTTTAGAAGTAAAATATTCTTGTTATCTAGAAGTTTACTTTCAATTAATTCGTAATAATCAACAAAAAATGTTATTTTTATGACGATAGAGCATGATCACTGAATGTACAGCTAAAACTCTACAACATTCTATAGAATCAACTCATTTGAGCATAAGATCGTCAATATACTATCCGTGAAATGACCAGTTCCATTGCTCAAGTTGTTTTACCCCTCATGGGGTCTATGACTTCCGTCAAGACGTTGTGAGGTTCTTTGCAAGATTACCATCCGGAACATATATCAGTCTTATGAGATGTTGAGGAAGCGAAGCGGAAGAGTATTTCGATGATGACTGCTCTCTTAAATGAATTATCAGCCCCTGACCGCTTGGAAGTGAAAGCCAACGCAAATAAACATCGCAAGAATCCGCTGTGGCATGCGGACAGATCCGACTTTCGTTTAACCGCCGCAGTCCAAGAAAATAACACTGTCTATGGCATAAAATAATTTCAAATTGGTGCGTGTGTAACCTGAGTAAACGATTGGTCATGAAAAAAATACTGAATGGTAATGCACCTTAGCCGTTACAATATAATACCTACATGTCTTAAGGGACGTTGTGGGGTTCGAGATTGTTTTTCACAGGATTGCAAGTTCCAAAACCTCATTCAATTGATTTAGTTTTTGATTTTATAAATTGAAGGAAATGAGTACTCACAAGGATGTTTAAATCATAAAGGTTTTAAACAATCTTTCTAAAATTATATCTGTTCATTGTAAATCTTAAAGTTAGTTCATTATGAATTTCGGTACCTGTTAAAGTCTGGACTATCTGTAATTACCTGATTAAAAAAAAAATTAATCGTCTTTATGTATAAAAATATTTTCCAATATTAATCATCTTAGGAGAAAATCAGGCAAGTTGCGCACGTGCACACGAATGTTTCTCACTTATAGGAACATGTCTAGAATAGATAGCGTGCTGGTTGTAGCAATAAATAAATGTAACTATACAATTCAATATAACATTTTATAATGATACATGAATGTAATTATGAAAGTGATCCGGTTTTCTTTGAAGGAACATGATTGAAATTTCAAAACTTCATATCAGTAAAAATATATTTTTGTTGTTTATATGAACTGATCGAAGATCGGCACGTATATAATGTACGTTAGATTAGATTTTGAGTCTGAAATTTCTGTTGTCGGTTGACATTTGAAGCGTTGAATACAAAATGCATCTGGGATTCATTAAAAGAAAAGAAATTTTTGCTGCTTAGGATATATGATTCTAAACTATCTATAACAGGTATCTTAAGTAATTGTCCAAGTGAGAAGATTTCTTCTGAAAGAAAAGGAGGTTTGAATAAGAATATGGTCGACGAAACTTAAAAAAAAAAAAAAAAATACACACACACAAACACTCATTGTTATTAGGTACTAAAGTTTTTAAAATACACTATTTTAATGATTAACTGTACTTTATAAATATTTGTGTTGTTTCTGTACCAAAATTTTTCGAATCTCGATACTGGAATCTATTTTAAACATCGATTCTCGACCCTCGGTGCTAATACCTTAGTTGCACACACACCGACTTTTGGACGGCCGGTAAAAAACCGACCGATATTTTGCCGGTGCTAGGTGCTTGCACACTCACCGGTTTTTTACTGGTCAAACAATTAATAGCTTTTTTTTGTAATTATAATTTTATTTTATTCTTGAACTTTTCGACCTAAAACTTTTAATAGTTTGACAAATTGATATTGTTTCATTCAATTCAGTAATTCAAACAAGTAGTAGCTTTTGTAATTATAGTGCATAAAACTCCCCATGATTGGTGTAATTAATGCCAGCAATGTAGTGGCAGGGCGCCGGCAACTCACCGGCATTTTGCCGGCACCGGTCAGTGGTCGGCGTGTGTGCAAGGTTACTATTTGACATGTGGTTCACTATTGAAATTTGGACGACCGGTAAAAAGCCGGCCGTCCAAAACCGGTGTGCGTGCAACTAGCCTTAGGTTTAAAAATAAATTTTTATTACAATTAATAATCCTTACCAGGGTTTAAATAATCAATCTATTTTTTTACAATTAATCAAATCTATTTAAAAAAGCAAGAATTATCAGAGAAATAAATTAGTAAACAGCAAATATCATTGATTATCTATAACGTATACTAACAATAAGTAAGTTAATAATAATTCTGCCAAAATATGAAAAAATAACTTATTTAGGGTTCTAGATTTAATTTATTACTTATGTAATAATATGTATTGCAAATGTAATAATAAACACTGGAAGCACCGATATTGCTATGAATTTTGTTTCAGTGATGTATTAGGAATCAAAAAGCAGTATGATCATGCAATGAAATAAAATATAATCTTTATTCTGGGATACCAAAAATCTCCTAAGAATAGCAATGATTAAATGGTGATGTCTGGCTGCATTGATTTTGTTAGTGCTTTAGCTTGTGCAGTTTAAAAATTCATTTCCTATTTCCTAGTTTTCCAATAGCAAATAAATCTCTTTAAATGATGGATCCTTTAGTATTGATAAGTATTCCTTTAAATTCTGTACCAATAGGTGTCGGTCTAGTACATGTATAATTGCTCTCTTTTAAAAGATGAAAAAATATCGTTTTTTAATGGAGGAACGGTGAATAATAAAAACAATTTATAATTGAGTATCACAAAACTATCGCCAACGTCAGCAGTATCGATCGGCTCCTAGGAATCGACTTTGAGACATCAATTCCTTTCCCTAGAATCGGTGGAATCGAGAGTCGACAAGACATCCCCGTTAAAAACAGTTTTTCTATGCTGTCATAGTTATTATTTTTTTTTTATTCTTTTGCCTTTGAAAAATGTCATTTTTAAGGAATGTTGATTTAGCTCTCATGTACTAAAAAAAATATAATATCGTCAAACCTTCAAATATGACATGCCATGTTGTACATACAAATACTCTTTAAAACACGTACTCACGTAACCGCCCACTCGTTTAAAAATAATTTCCGTGTTTATAATTAATAATTCCAATATATCCATTTTTATATTGTCTATATCACATTATTTCAACACAGTTGTTTTCCTGGATACAAACCTGTAGAAAAATAGAAATGCGCCCGGTTTCAGAAAATGTCACTGATCCAGTAATAATGATTAGGCTGCTGATTCTTCAATATTTTTGCTGAACATAAGCTTTACCTTTCGATTTATATTGCGTTATTTTACGAGTTATATTTGTTATGAATTCATAAAATGTATACATACATATTTATATTTATTCTGTTATAGTATTTATTAATGATGAATATTTTGTAATTTATAGACAGAAATTTCAACTACCTTAAAATATCTATTTATTAATCTCGTAATGTTATGTTATGTACATTATTTAACCTTATATTTGTCTTTTGTTGCAGGTGAGTGATTTCTTATCTCTTGAGGCTACAGAATGGAAATACAATTGATCCAAGTAAAATCCTTTGATTTTATATAATCTTTTTAGACTGTAACGATTTTAATTTGGCATTTGTTTTAAAACAATAATACTAACATCTTAACTCTGTTAGATATTTAATTATTTCGAGGAGTTTCAGAAAGTAGATTATGATTTTAAATTCTCCTGAAATGGAATGAGATAGAACTTAATCTTTGTTCTTAAAAAAATGTTTCCTTCCTGGAGCCAATTGAGCTCCGATCGGCTGTTAGTTTTTTTATTTTAGCTCCTTCAAATAACCCTTTGGCTAATCGATTTTTTTAATCTCAATAAAAGAACAAAACGAATTTGTTAATTATTTTCTTGTGTAGGTTTAAAAAAAATTCTCTTCGAGTACGACCCCATTAAGTGGTTCTGTTTAGTATGTCTGTTGACTCTTGAAAAAACTAACGCGTCAAAATCTTTATTTTATTGTTTTAAATCCTTTATTCAAAGTCATAATGTTATAAAATTATTAATCTTATTATTAAATAAAAGTAATAAGTTATATTACAAAATTCTGAAATTCGTCTCATAATTCAACAATTAAAGTGTAATATAGACTTATAGCTAGTTTTTTGGGGGCTTAACGTCTTAATGTGCTACAACTAAGTCAGGAAGGACGGGTTACCATCCTATTCTAGCTACAGTAGGGGAAGGCCGTGATTCATTTCGAGGTTTCTCCACAAAGTAATTATTAACACAGCCCGGTGTAAACCAAAATGTTCCCGTGCAATCGCGGAAAAAAGTAATTCCACCCTACGATTAACAGAAAGAATCAAGTAATTACCAGATTATTTTAAAAATGTTCCAGAGCCTAAACCGGGAATTCCGTCCTTGGACCCTCGAACCCCCGAAAACATTATTGCATCTCGCCCAGCTGCCCAAATGGAATACCTCGCCTTCAGAATAACAAAATATATTATCCCGCCTTATCGAAATTATAGCAAACGCTTTCTTAATTTACTCCGATGGTTCTAAATCTGACGAATCGACTGGTTGCTCTTTTGTTACTCACAACTCAATCCACAAAATAAAGCTCCATTAATTATGGTCTTTACCGCAGAACTTCAGGCAATAGCCGCAGCCATTCCTGTATAACAATATTGTACATTTAATATTGTAGAAAGAGTTATTAAAGTTTAATCATAACTATTTGACAACTGGAACATCATTAAACCCTTCAGTCAAATAATCATTAGTTCAAAAAAAAAAGACTAAAATATTTAATCATGAATCAATTAGGTGATTGAATTAGTTGTCAAATATCTATAATTAAAGTTTGCCTAACTCTGGTGGTAGATGCTAAGGGCTATGAGCTGTTAACTAATTTATTTCTTCAATAATTCAATTGGTTTTTAATAGATTTGGTTTTCTCTTTTGATTCTCCTAAGGGTTATTTTTATGTAAGCAGCTATCAAAATTAGCGTCATTTTGCTAATATATATGGTATATAATATGTTTTGTTTTATGTTAACGCTTCCTCTTGAATAATAAGGATTTTGGCTTTAAAAAATTCCATATTTTTTGTATTAGTTATTAGATTATTAGTAATCTAATACAATATTTAATATTGTAAAACATTAGAAATAGCAATAACAATTAAAAGATTGCAATTAGGAGCTGTATTAGTTTAAAACATGTTTACGTAGTACTGTTATGGTAGGAGGAGGGTGTCAGAGAAAAATCCAATTATGCTCTGGTTCTTGGTCACGATGCTCTCTAATAGTCTTAGACCTGGGCAACTTTGGAACAACCTTCAGTAGGAGACAATTTTCTCTCCTTGCATTTTTCCTTCCATTTCTTTCTTTAATTTTAATTTATAATTCCACTATACCTAATTGGTTGTTATATATTTTCTAAGATTCTACTACTTTTTACGGTTTAGCTTGGAGGTTATCTTTTGTACGAAAAATAAATAAACAAATAAGATACTTTTCAGTTAAGTCTGGTAAAGTATTTTAAGCTTCAAAACTTCCTAATTCGGGCATACGTTTACTGTTATGTGTAGCCAAAGTGATGCGAAATAAAATTTATAATGTAAGGTTGCATCCTGTTATGCCAGTGAATTTATTGTATAGTACGGTTATTCACGAAACTATAGTCATTTATTTTTTACCCTAACATAACCCATTTTTGTCTTGTACTGCTTATCTTATCATCTATTCATAAACAACTCTCATCCAAAACAACAACTGCTATCTATGCAAAGAAAGTACCTAAAAATAGATCAAGTTATAAATATTAATTTAAAAAAATATTATTGGAGGACATAGTTAATTTAAGGCTTATTATAATATACTAAGTTATAATTTAAGACTTAGAGTTTGATTATATATTTTATTATAGGAATTCATTCAGTACATTCCTTTGTCAATTTTCAATTAAATATTTCGTTTAATAGTTAGGTCTTATTTAATTTTGTTTGTTTTCATTTAACTTATTGTATAAATGGTTTCTTTGTCCGTCATATTACTTATTGTCCTAAAGTGAGCGGAATTTAATATTGATTCACTAACTTCTAAGTTTTTCCCCAATGTTTTCTGACTTTGTCTGAAATAAATATTATTATTATTATTTTTAATGGTACCTATAAACACAACAATCAGCCTAATGCGATCAAAATGCAGTATAATTCAAACGACCTAAGGGGTAATGATTAGTTGATATTCAGTTATACCGTTTTTGCAAAAAAGACAAAATGAGCATTACAACAATCAAAATACTCCATAATACTTGAATATTAAACATAAAATAATCACAGAATCTCAATTTAATCAATAATGGCTGCATTGTGCTTATAGAAAAGTTCGTTGTTTTTTTCATGCAGATTTAGCTTATCAGTATGAGAAATGCCAAATCAGCGAGGGGATAAAAAATATTTTATCCGAGCTGATCCATATCCATATCCATGACTCCTTTTCAGTATTAATTGAAATAAAATGTTTACTATGTTGTCATATTGTTAATAATATTGCATAATCTCGATCCTTATTTTATCCAACGTGAAACTCGATGATATGTTTGTTTATTGAAATCGATATGTTGCACTTTTATAAGAGATATATTATTTACAGTGTCATTTTTCTTTGTACGTTCTTATAAATAATAACCAATGCATGTGTATCTGATTTCACGAGCTTTATTAATTCACTTTGGTTTTTGATGTTCTTAAACAAAACCATTATTTAATCATTAATAGTTGGTGTTGATGAATTCAAATAAACAAAAGAAAAATCGCATTTTAAAAATAACAATAATGATTAATACACTAAGCCATTAATGATAATTGAATGAGACAAACTTTGTAAGCTCAATAAAAAATTGAATTTTTTGTGTGCAACCATTGATAAAATATAACTTATAACTAAAAGTTAGCAACTAAATCTTTGCTATGTTGCATATCTACAGTCCCAAATAGGGACAACTATTAATGAAAGTTCCTTTTTTTCTCAAACCAGTTAATTTGTAATAAAGAAAAAAAAATATGTAAAAAAAAACAATACCTTTATCGAAACATTGAATATCTCTTACCGTGTTGCAACGTCATTCTTCAAATCCTAAAGAACATTTCATACCGCCTAAAATCATCATCGTGATATTGAAATTTAAAAAAAAAGAAGATATATATGTGTATATATATATATATATATATATATATATATATATATATATATATTTGCGGATAAAAATCCATGTGATAGAGAAGTTGACGGCAGGGATATGATCTAATCGTGGGTTGCGATATTTTACAGCGAGTGGGCATAGAGGATGAAAATCAACCGGAAAAAAAATTGGCGTTGTGGAATGGGGAAACGGCAAGATGCAAGCTACAACGGTGAATAAAACCGGAGCGGGTATTAACATTCGGGGGTAGTCGAATGTAGAAAGGAAAGGAACATATCAAGGGTATAGTGGAACATATGACGGCTTATTTTATAGGGAAGCTGAGGTCCTACCGAACTACTGGGAGGAACAGTACACCGGAATAAATTTAAAAGGCGAAACCCCCATCTATGCTTAAAGATAGGAGATACCCGCAAGCCCAGGGGGGCGGGGAGGGAATATCATCAGAAAGCAATTAGGGGACTTCTCAAACAAGGCATTATCAGACCCAGTAATTCCCCATTCAACAGCCCTCTGTGGGGTAGTCGAGAAAAAAACAAGGACAGGGCGCGAATCGATATCGGGTAGTGGTTGATTATCGTAAACTTAACGAGGCAACAAAGGACGAGCGGGTACCCCCTTCCCAGGGTAGAGGACATACTAGATCGCCTCGCGGGAGCAACGGTCTTCAGTACTCTCGATCTGAAGAGCGGTTATCATCAAGTTAGAATGGCCGAAGAAGATATGGGAAGACCGCGTTTCATGGGAAAGGGGGCATTTCGAATTCGTTCGAATGCCTTTACGGTCTAAAAGGGGCCCCATTAACTTTTCAACGCGTGATGGATGAACCTGCAACGAGGACTTGGCGAGGATTCTCACAAGTGTACATGGATGATTAATAGTTTTTAGTAAGAACGAGGACAGCATCATCCAAACATTGAGACCGGGTCCTGGACAGGATACGGGAATTTGGACTTAAATTTTTGTCTAGGGAAAAGTCAAAGTACGGGACTACGCGAAATTCGGTTTTTAGGTCATATAGTATCACGGGAAGGCGTGCGACCTGACACGGAAGCGTGTGTGAAAGCCATCCAAGAAATATATATATATATATATATAACAGTTTCTTATCTACATCGGAATAATATAAAATCATTCGGAAAGGAAATTACCCCGAAATAGATGTTACTATTGATTTCATGTTGGATAAAATTGGATTGCATGCTTTATCTTCTATTAAACACTGCAGAAGATAGTTACAAAATTGGCCGTTTTTGAAAAAAATGTTTAGTTATTTAAATTGCTGCTATAAATATTTCTTTTAGTAGAAAAGGATGTTATATAGTTACATTTTCTAAAATTGGTGTATTATGATTACTTAAGGCTTTATGTGCGTATCTCCGATGCAAATCTAGAGTCTTGTTTAAATTTATGATTACTCAGTGGATAAATGAACTAAATTGCTTTGTTTTTTAAAAGAGAGAATGAACAAACTTTAAATTTATAACTTGACATCACCCTTTCAAAACCTTCCCGTTTTGAATTATGTTACATTGGACGACTGTTGTAACGCTATAGTCGCTAACAACTTTATTCAAACTTTGCGCTGTATAAACATGAGCGAGGAAGACCAAAAGGGCCTCGCCTACCCGAGGGCGGCGGATGTGAAGCCGGACAGGTGAACAATGAAGTATCCGGTTATTAGAGGCCAGGTAATGCGGGCAGAGTCAATGCTACCTTGATCTACCTGCTCCAGAATGGAATTAAATTTTTTTACAACCCATTACAGTCATTTTCGAAAAGTTATATCATTAAGAACTTTATCTATGAACAGCTGTTGTAGGTATCACTTATTACATTAAACTATTTCATGAAGATACTAGACTGGAATTATGTTACAATTATCTCTAGATATATATCATTAAGTATCCCTAGATATATATTTATAATTTACCGACTCATCCTAACCCTGGTTTCACCACATACGCTGACACACGTGTTTTTTCAGTAAATAATGATCCCTTTATAGCATCCCTAAAACTTGAAGCACAAATCGCAAACCTTCAAAGAAGGCGTCGAAATTGGATGTTAAAAAAAGAATTCGAATACGTCAGATAACCTTTACCCTTGGTCTTAACCTCCTATAGCTTCCTATCCTATAGCATCCTATAGGTTTAATAATATTCCACTGATCTCTATTGAGCAGATCTACTACCTAGGATTCCATCTGGACGATCGTCTCACTTGGTATCCACCTGCAATACTAAAACGACAAGAAACTGCTGCTCTTCTAGACAATTTTAACATTTACTAGGCAAACGTCCAAAGCTTCTAATTTGTTATAAAAGACAGATTTACATGGCAGCAATTAAATCTTTTTGGACATACGGATTTGTGCTTTGGGGCTTTAATAAACTTCCCAGTTCTCCTCGCACTAATCTTAAGGACTTTAAGAGTCCAAAATACTTGGTAATTGTTCAATGCTATTTACTATTAACCTATCCACAAAGATCTTAATGTTCCACTTGTTAATGATGTAGCCCAGACCTAATACCCATCCTTTCAGGGCCAAATTGATATCCAAGCAAAATCACTACTCTCCCAGCTTGTTTTTCCGTGGCGTCTAAAAGAAAGATGGCCTCGGAAACATCTAATATAGAACTGTTATTGAAGTGCTACCAATGGGTTATTGCTTTCCAAGTTATTGATATGTTATTGTAATAATTTTCCCACACATTCACTAGATGTATATATTCTATACAGTTTTAAATATCAAAAAATAAATTAAAAACATATATATATATATATATATAGATATATAATAAAAGATTCATTTATCTCGGGTAGGTTCTGCAAGCTTTATGAACCTAATGCTTTTATGGATAAGGAAAGTTGAATATGATCCTCGGGTTGCTGGCCCAGCCTGCCCTAGTGTAATCTCCAGCGGAAACGTCTCACTCGACCGTTCGTGAGCTAACAGATAGGTTCTTTAGATTAAGGTGTTGCGGCATTGCTCTTCGGTAGGGACTACGAGCTTGTTCATCACGATTTTCTCGTTGTTTTTCTAGAGGTGAATTAGTGAGCTATATTGTATATCTCGTACATATAACAAGATTGTGTAAGTTGTAGAAACTGGGTTAAGTCCAGAAGCCTGAAGTTAGGCAATATGTTGTGTTTTAAAACTAAACAAATAATAAAAAAATCGTATCTGTTAGTTATCTAAAGCTTATTACCTTGCGAAAATTAGTTAATAACTCATTACTGAATATCGATCGAACCGTGCCCTCGTCGTGCGACATAACTTTCGATTGTGATGTGTTTAAGTTGCTACTTAACACTCACGGATCATTGTCTGACCCTCAAATTGATTTTTTTTGTCATGATTCTTCATCATTTATTAGTAATTTGTCGATACCGAAAATTCTCGATTCTCGAAAGCGGTATCGGTAACAGGAAATCGATTCTCGTAATATGAAAAACATTGGCAATTTCAAAAGTCTATTGCATTTTCATAGTTCAAAAAAAATATTATTTAACAATAATTGTTCAAGTCATTAGTAATCAGAAAATGGATATTATTCTCTATGTTTTATATTGCATGCAGTTAATTATATTATAATTTATATTATATATTGTATGTACTTAATCATATAATAATTGTAATTATACTTATGTTGTATTATAATAAAATTCAGGAAATGTATCGCTTTGGCTAAATTCTTATTTGAGGAGTTGTTCTCTCATTCTTGTTCTTATCTATTTTTTGTATATTTAATAAGTTATGAGCAGTACTTTACAACATTTCACTACTCTCTCATTTGATAGGATGCACAGATATTTACTTTATGTTACTTTAATTGCATTTGTGGGATGTATTATCCATCAGAAAGGGACTATCGGAGTTGGGCAATATTTCATTATAACTACTTATTTGACATCTCAATTCCTGGAATCAATCATCTAACTTAATTATGGTTAAATATTAATCATCATAGCAATATAACAAATACAAAATTAGGTATAATAAAACTATCGCCTATCGTAAATACAACAAAGTTATCAAATGATCTGTCTATTCACATATTGAATTCAGAAATGTATTTTCCATCAATCGAAACCAACCAAGGATTGAATTTTTTTTCAAAGAATCAGTGGAAGAATCAATTGATACATCCCGTATACGATGAAAACTACATCTAGTAATGATTTCTAAAATACATTAATATGTTTAAAGAATAGTACAATCCTTACAAATCACAAAAACCAAAAAATCGTACCGTTCTAAAAAATTATATTGTTTTATTCTGTAATTAATAATATTTTTTTCTATAAATAAAATTTTATTTTTTTGCCAATTACAGCCATTTAGATTCTGTCTAGTCCAAAATTTAGTAGGAAAAAAAAATCCAATATTTGAATAATGTGGGATTGGAAGAGCTTTGCCTTCGGAGCTGATCTTTCATTCGTATTAAAATTCTGTTTTTCAAGGGCGATCTCTGACGAACCTGTTTTGCGGTCTATCAACACCGCCTTGGTCACTGCTATATGTCTAAACCGGGCAACGTTCTTGTTTGCTTCCTGAATTCAATTTTTTATTTTTTTCAATATATATATATATATATATATATATATATATATATATATATATATATATATGTGTGTGTGTGTGTGTGTGTGTGTGTGTATTCTTCGCAGTTTAATATGTTTCATAAGTTGCAATATTTTGTTTCAATTTTTATTTATGTGAAACGAATATGTTAGCTACTGTTTTAACGTTTGTTTGTTTATTTCGTTTAACGTCACTTTATGCTGCTATGGCTAATCGGACGATGCTACGGTGGGAGTCCTAAATTTTGCCTATCCAGGTATAAATGGGATAATGATCTTTAACGAGTACCTGACATCGCACCGGCTCGGTACCCCCATTTTACGTCCCTTCCGAAGGACGGCATAGCTAAGGATTTTTTTCTCCCTTTAAAAAATCCTAAGGTCATCTGCCGGGCTACGAACTCGCGATCTTGGATTCTGTTTTAACGTAACGGATAAATAAGGAAACTCATATAGTTGTATTATTCATTATAGTAGCCATTATTTGTCAACTGGATTCACATTTCATTTTTTTATTTTAATTGAAGTGGAAAATAGAAAAAAAAAAAAAATAAATTTTGCTAAATTAAAAATAACATAGTAAAGTAACACCGCTATTCCAATTTTAACCGACTTAAACAAAAAAAAAAGCTTATCTAGTTATCGACTTAAATATAAGGAGGTAATTTGACATTTATGTGTGTAATATTGTTGGAATAGGATAATATTTGAGTATAATGATCCATTTAGGCTTCCAAGCACGTGTGCTTAATTTCGTAAGTGTATGTTTGAATGTATGTGTATATGATTGCCCACCAATTTCTCTAAAACTAAGCCACCAGCCATCACAGTGCAAACACAAATTTAAAAAATGTTAGGAAAAATAACTAAAAAAAAAAAAATCTACAGCACGCGTCGTCTCTGTTCAGGCAGGACTTGACCAGCTCCTGCTCCTGGCACAACCCTCAAAAAAATTGTCGGTGTGAGTATCGAATTAGGTATATTCTTAGACAAATCCGCTTTTGAATTTTGTTTTCCTTTTCCGTAATTCCAAAAAAATATTATTTTTTCCTTTTGAGTTCACTGGCTGTTTCTAATTTTGTATACCTATCTACCAATTTGAAGACGGTTTATTTTTTTGAAATTATTTTTATTAATTAGTTGTTTCCATAATTTCATTGATTCCATATTGGTGATTCATTAATGCGGTGATTTCATTGATTAAAAAAAAAGTACTTGTGTTCCCTTTTTTAATAAAGAATTTAGTAACTAATTTGTTAACATTTTTGTGTATGTGACTTCTTTAAATTTTAAACTTATTTCTTTTATGTAAATATTATGTTTATTTAAGATTATGCTTCTGAGAATAATAATTTGTTGATTTTGATCCTGGAATATTTATTGAGTAGTAATTATTGAATTTCAGTCTTTGGGGTGTTTTTGTCATTAATTTATTTTTTTGGTGGATTGCCCACTATTTTTTTACATTTTCTTCAATGCCTAATCAAAAAGTGTGACATCTAGGAAATAGAGTAAATACGGGCTCCCTCCCACCTAGGAAATGAAAGCTGAACGGTTCTCGATAAAAATCAGCTAAGTTGAAGAGCCTGAGAAGAGTAAGAGGAAGAAGGGGCAGGGACAGTCGGAAAGAGAATTACATAACTCGTGGATTCGGTCAATCACCGTGTTTGGAAGGCGCTGAGATTCAACTGGTCTCGCTGCTAGGTGCCGATTGGTCCATGCCAAGTATTGACTCGGCGCTGTACTTTCCAATCACGTTTCCATCGATGGAGAATTGCAATCATATTTTATTGATTCCATGTCCAATGTATATTTTATTTTATAAAGAATCATTATAACCATTCTACTGTAATGACCAAAACTTAGAAATATTGGATATCAAATAACGAATTTTTAATTTTTTTATTGTTTATTTATTGAAATTTACAACTGTTCATAAAAAAAACATACATCCAGTAAATGTAATAATAACTGGTTTGTGGATTCCAAGTTAAACGTTTGTCCAGTTGGAGCCTAGAAAGCGGATCTGTTCGGATCTGAATGTTATTAAAGGATACTTTAGAACTGGGAGTCGTAGGTTTATGACGAAGGGTAAAGGTTATGTAATGAGATTTATTTTACCAGCGAAATTTAAAATCGCCCATTTCTCGTGCAGTTGCGTATTTTTATTTTTGTAAATAGTGAAAAAAAGCATAATTTGTCATTGATAATTGAATAACTCAGTGTTATCTTGGAGCATATTCACAAATAATTTTATTCTTTTTTTTTTTTTTCTAATTATAATATTTCCATATTATTCATTTATATTTTTTTTTGTAGTTTAGTGCGGTTACTGCGCTAAATCACTTCTGTGAATTATTTATTGTTTATAAATATGTATACAGTTGTAAATATCAATAAATAAATAAATAAATAAATATATATATATATATATATATATATATATATATATATATATATATATATATATATATATATATATATATATAATACATATGAAATAATTCTTAGTTGATAAATATTTTTTAAATATATTTTTTATTTTTGAAGAGAAAAGATTTGACCCGGTTGGGATTCGAACCCAAGTCTCCACTTCTCTAGCGTGGTGCCTTCTCCACTAGGCCACCGAGCTCGTATCCGAACTAGGGAAATCCTTTCCCAGGGATCAGTGAAGAGAAGTACGGATACGAGCTCGGTGGCCTAGTGGATAAGGCACCACGCTAGAGAAGTGGAGACTTGGGTTTGAATCCCAACCGGGTCAAATCTTTTCTCTTCAAAAATAAAAAATATATCTAAAAAATATTTATCAACTAAGAATTATTTCATATGTATAATATATATGACGTATGTCAATAGATCCATTTAACAGTAATGTTCAAATGAACATTCATCCCTGAATTGTACATCGCAATTGCGAGTACCCGGGGGTATGGATCAGTGAAGAGAAAAGATTTCCCTGGTTCGGATACGAGCTCGGTGGCCTAGTGGATAAGGCACCACGCTAGAGAGGTGGAAACTTGGGTTCGAATCCCAACCGGGGTCAAATCTTTTCTCTTCAAAAATAAAAAATATATTTAAAAAATATTTATTAAACAAGAATTATTTCATAATTTAATATATATGACGTATGTCAATAGATCCATTTAACAGTAATGTTCAAATGAACATTCATCCCCGATTCGTACATCGCAATTGCGAGTGCCCGGGGGTATGGATCAGTGAAGAGAAAGGATTTCCCTGGTTCGGATACGAGCTCGGTGGCCTAGTGGATAAGGCACCACGCTAGAGAAGTGGAGTCTTGGGTTCAAATCCCAACCGGGTCAAATCTTTTCTCTTCAAAAATAAAAAAAAAATATATATATATATATATATATATATATATATATATATATATATATATATATATATAAATATATATTTTTTTACCATAAAATATATAAAATAATTGTATATAAATCAGTAATTTTTATTAAAGATCTCGTTTCTTTCTTTATTTGTCTTTTATTCTGGACTAACTAAATAAATCATTTATTTTTCGTAAGTGCGTTGGATGTTGAAGAAAAGTTTCTTTGAAGTGCACCATCTCCGCGTCTCTTTTGTCCCTTTGAAGGATGCCCGGAGGCAATTTTACCCACTTCCAAAGGCACAAGAACTGAAGGCTTTCCTTTCTCTGGATCTTTTTAAAAATTTAAACCATACGCCCGTAGGAAATCTTCGCTTCCCTCAAATGTAATTTATTTTCCCGGCATTTCCCAGACAATCTCTGATAAAATGTTGAGGCGAAGGATCTGTGAGAAGTTAGGAAGGGGACATCAGGCAGACATCAAGGATGATTCCCTTATGATTACAGCACTTCTGGCATCAAGACCGGCGCCTGGCCCCTGCTGCATTGTTAGTCAGATAAAAATACTTAAAACATTCCGGTACTTGTTCAATGTTCCTCTACATTAATATATTTTCTCTGAAACATGAAATTGTTTAAGACTCCCATTATTGTAAGCTTTAATTTTTTTTTATTGATATTGATATTATTTTACTAAACATTTTTTTTTTTAAATATTTATTGATATCTACAAATGTATACATTATATACAACAAGTAAAGTTGAGGAAATTATTACAATGATGAGTCAATAACATGTAAAGAACCTCTCACCAATAGCATTTAAATAAAAGTTCTACATTAGAAGGTCTTGAGAAGAATTGAGAGTGAGGAATTTTGGGAGACTAGTGGATTCGAATGGGTATGGAGTTAACTATGAGAGGAAAGGTATCTATCTGGTTTGGGCCAAATTAACAACATATGGAACATTAAGATCTTTATTGATAAGTTTGTATGAGATAATAAGGAGCATTGAGGATTTTACGAGTGGTTTTGGATTATAAGGATTTGATACGAGAAGAATTGCATTTACTAAACTTTAAGTTAAAGTTTCACTTTATGCGAATGAGCCACTGAGAACTACGCAAAGCATTCACTTCTTTTGAGTCTTTTTGATCTTCCATATTTATTTCATTATTTCGCTGTGTGCTTTCATCCTATCTGTGGACCATTTCGTTCCTATTTTCATTTTCCTTTCTATCGGACAGACTTCCCATTTGTCCACCTTATGTCTGAATTGAGCTCTATCTGTAATATCGCTCTCTGTTATTCCAGCTTCCTTAAGATCCTTCTTTACTTCAGTTACCCATCCCATATTCTTGATCTTTTCATATTCGTGAATTATATTTGATATTTCTTCCGCCTCCTGTCTGCTTCTTAGCCTATATCCTTCGTCCGTCTTACTCGGCCTTGGCGTTTCTGGAAATGTATTTTTTGCTGTAGATTTTACCAGTTTTCCAAAGAGCTCTATTCATCTTATAATTCCTCTACTCATTTGCCTCTTATTCTAATCTTTTAGCTAGTATGATCTCCCCTAGATATTTAAATATAGATATTTTATTACTCTATCGATCTTTCCATATTTTGTCATTATTGATCATAAGTTAAATTAAAGTTTTAATTTTTTATTTTTTTTATATTTGGATTAACAATCTTTTCTACTTCAAATAGGGTAAGAAGAGCGGAATTGCCTCTGGATTTACCAACCTTTAATAGCAAGTGTGAGACCTGTTCTAGTGTCCAGTACGATATGAATGTATGTCTAAGTCAACCTTGTGTCTCTTCTGGCTTAAAAACGTTAAAATACGTTACATAGTCGGCCGCAACGTTATTTTCTTATGCTAACTGTGTATTTTACCTCACATTGTTCTTTAGTTTCCTAAAAGATAAATTGAACTTAAATAATGACCTACCTCTGATCGAAGCTGACTTTGAGTTCAGGACAATGGCGACTGACTAATTAAGGCTTTGGATAAGGCTCGGTGTTTACTCGCCTCAGATTTGATGCATCGATTTGTTTTCAATTATCTCCCCCCTCCCGTACTTGGGCAGGTTCGTGCTCATGTCAATTACACTGCTCCGTAAATACAGTTTTGTGGGTGGTCGGAGCGTGATCTAATTCGGGCGCATTCCTTAGTTACCTGCCCCTCTACTTGTTTGTATTTTTTGTTTTTTAGTGTTTTATTAGCATTTGAATAAATAATATATTTATATTGATATAATTTACATCTCCCTCTCTTCGCTTACTATTCGTCCAAAATCTCATTCGTATGAGGAGTGAACTTTACAGTGGCTTCTAACGGTGTGGTTTATTTGTACTCATTTTTATTAGCATTAAAAGAAAAGTGTCTCGATTTGATAATATAAATAGATATGAAATACGAAATTGCTTAAACTGTAATCCGATGAATATAATGGCGGTATATGATAGCTGTTTAGCAGTATATGGTATCTATTTATACTTTTAATTTGATTATTGATCAAATAAAAATCACTGAGGAATTTAGAACTGCTTTGATGGCTTTCCTGCTTATAATTCATTGATTTGCAATAGTTGCGAAGGATATGAATTTAATGGCAAGTATTTAGGCAATTATGTAGCCAAGGTTTCTTCTCTGAATTAAATTCATATATTTTTTTAGTATAAGTATTTTAAAATTTTTAGTTCTGTCTGTTAGTGCTCACTAGCAAAGGTAAAGCTTTAGTTTCAAACATTTCTTTAATTGCATAATACTTTCGATGAGTTCGTTATACGATTATGAATCTGATTATCATATTGATTAAAAGCCGCAATTATAAACTTCTGCAGATGTAATCGTCTTAAACTCATTAGTAGAAGAGTATCTAACGTAATACAACTTCGAAGACGTCGAATGTGATGTCATCCATCTAAACCACAATACTCACAGTTTTTATAACCACAAGACCTGCGGTCACCGTAACAACGTTCACTCTTTTACACGTGCAAGTGTGCTAAGGTTTCCGGGGCAATTATATAATCATGAAAATCCATTCTATTTAATTTATTCTGTTATATTGTGTTGTACAGATAGTTTTAATTTTTGCGCAGATATTTATTTATTTAGTAAACTTATTTTTTATATCTATCGGAATTTTCTTGGCTCTTGCCTATATAAAACCATCAAAACCTAAAAAACTTCGTATTTTTCTGTTCTCAGAAATCTTTACTCCATTCGTTAGGTTTAAGGTTACGTCGACCGCAATTAACACATCTTTCTCTTATTCTATCCCCACTATTTTGAACAATTCTAATTATATTTTCAGATCTTTTAAAATTTCGTTTTATAATTTCATTGTATTACAACTTGTAAAAAATTAATCGTTATTTTGTCACATATTTATAAAAATCGGATTATTATTTAGAATTTATAAATTTGTTTTATTTTTTAACATTAACTCCTATTTATCTATCGCATAAATTTCAAACTGAAATCAAAATAAAAAGATACATTTCAATTAAATAACCTTAATAAAGGCTCAGATATTTCTACTATTCATTCAGTAAAAGCTGTAGAACCACAGAAATTAATTCTAACTCCGCTATTATGTATTATTTACACTCAGGATATGCCAATTAGCCCAGATACATTAACAGCAATATTCGCTGATAATACAGAAATATTAACTGGATATAAAGACCCTACCATCGCATCATTAACCCTTCAACACCAGTTAACTTTATTAAAAGACTGGTAAAAATATAAAATGAAAAATATAACTCAATTACACCAAATCCCAGCACATCACCTTTACACTCGGACATGACTCTTGTCCATCTGCCTTCATCGACAATCAACCCATAACACGGACAACGAAATTCATCACTTAGGACTGAAATTCGATAGATGAATTACCCTAGACCCATATGTTAAACAAAAGCGTTCCAGTTTAAACAAGAAACTAAAATTCTTGTATCCAATCCTTCATAAACGGTCGACATTAAAACTGCAGCCACGAAAACCCATATGAATTTATGCCCCACAAATATATCGGACTGCAAAAATACACACTTAAAAAAATACAAATATTTTTGTTGAAAAGACTTAGACATATCACATAAACATATATACATACATATTACGTACGTATGTATGAAAAGTCCTAAAAATTGAATGTTTCCTGAGAACTGATTCTGATACTTTTTGAACTGATTGCTCCAAATCGAAAGTGGACCATGGAGTTTTGGACAAGAGGAAGGTGAGAACCCTAGAAACAAATTAACAAAGACTCGCAGAACGCCAGTTAGCCAGATCTGAGGAACGTGGGAGCCTGGAGGTGGAGGAGTGTTATCTTCTTCGACCATCTCCCTTCACCTCTTCGCTATAACCGGGACACAGGGCAGAGTTTCACCCTGGAACTCCAGGAAGAGGGACCATTCCATCAAGTACTTGGAAGAATGGTACCTGCTCTGGAGCTGGAACGAGTATCGATATCTGGCCGCCCTGTCAACTCCTCACTTTCACTCCACAATCAGTATTTATTTGCGGTTGTGTAACTTGTGAAACCTGTTAGAAATCTGAATTTTTTTATTTTCTAAATAATTTAAATAGTGATTGCATGTTTAAAGGTCAAATTGGATTGTCTATTGTTCTACTGTTCTTCTCCCTGCTGAATTACTTTGTTTCCTTAATGAGAAAAAATACCAATAAAAAATTGAGGAAATCGGTGACAATTTTAATTTATTTTTTTCACTTTGAGATGTAGATGCTTCTGATATTGGACGAGTCTTCACTGAAACATTATTTCAAATAGCTAACAATGCATACGTTTCTTTTTCATAAATCATAACCACTTAGCTTTATCTCTCAGTTCAGAGTTGGACAAAATTTAATCATAGCTAAAATTTAATCAAGTTTTAATCATAGCTAATTGACAACTAATTTCCTGGAATCTATCACCTAATTTTATAATGATTAAATCTTTTGCCCAACTCTGAGTTCAGGTAATGTCTTAGGGTTAGGTCAATTGTTAAAAACCTTTAAATTGACACTAGCCATAGGCTATTACAAAAATTTAAAAAATAAGTTTTTTAGTATCATATGCTAGACATTAACATCCCATATTAGTGTCCAGCTTTTTGGATGTCATTCTTGATTCCTCTAAAGTGTCTAATTATTTTTTTTCCGTTGACAGAAAACTTTAATAAGTTTCAGTTTAACCATCTTTCATTCTACATGATATTTAAGAACACCGAAATTCTGTGTTAGGATTTATTTACCACACTCTCACCATCATTTAATTCAATCTATTTTTTTAAAATTACTACATATTAATTGTTATATATTAAAAAATATTCCATAATCCTTATTTTATTTGCACTTTTCTTATTTGTATTCTATTTTATTATTTTATACTTTATTTTAATAATGAGTAAGAAGTTATTTTAAAATTAATTTGTGTGAAATGCACTATATCTTATACTAATTTAAAATACTGAGGACTACTTCCCACCCAAGACGATAGCTAAACTACATTCTACAACTAGTAAAATTGGTTTTAATCTACTCAAACTAAACGACAATAATTCGACTTTTCATGTATTAAAAAAAAAAAAAAAAAAAAAAACTCTTTGAGTACTTTTCTATATAAATGGTTCTGATTTATTAATTCTGCAGCTATTGTGTGTCAATCTAGTAAAATTAGCGAATATGAAATTCGGGTTCACCTCTACAGATAATATCTGTTGGAAAATAAACTTTTACAATTTTTAAACATACCGTCGGTTTTGAACACCGAAACCAATGCTGCATAAATCCAAATACTAGTTGAGGGGCTGGAAATAAACTTGATCCTTACAAATGAATGATACAATCATTCTTATAATTTATTTAGTTTTTTATTTTAAACTCCAGTTCAACCTTCAGTAGTCATGTTAGATCAATGCTTTCAACTTTAAATGTTTAGCTCGTGAGAGACAATTTTTAAAGTTAACTAGTTTTTAAGGTAAGGGTTGTGGATGGTGAGGTAACGGTCAATTCATATCTGACCTCAAACTGGGCAGAATGACCTGTCATTGAAATCTCTAGTCCAGCTACCTTGAAACTTGTTGCAGAAGGGAGGAGAGGTTTTTTCAGTTTTTTATATTCTACTTCTTATGGTGTGTAGTGATTAGTTGAACCAATTAATTAAATTTATTTATTTGTGATTAGTTAGATAAAACATTTTGTTTCCTTAATTGTTAAAAGCAATCGTCAGAATGGTTTTTTGTTGGGTTTTCTGAACGCTTTTTTTCATTATTAATTCACTTCTATTAGGTAGAATGTTAATTTATTTTAGATTTCAAATTTTAATTGGCTTAAGTAATTCCTATGTTCTTCAGGGCAATGACCTAACATTCTGACTAATGTATTTTGAAGTATAATCATTATTAAATTTATAGTTACTAATTATAATTATAGTTACTAGTTCTAGTAATATATACATATATATAATTTTTTTCGGCCATTATTTTATTAGAAAATTATGATAACAAATATATTTTTTGAACGGTAATTGATGTTTACATTGTTTCTATTATTTTTTAAAAATCAAATTTAACACTGGAATTACTAAAATTTTAATCGTTATGTTGATCTGTTGTACTTCCTCTTTTTTATTTATTGTGTGAATATTAATCTTGTAAAAAGAAAACATTTTTTTTACTTAAATATAAAAGAAATAAAAAGTAAATATTAAATGAAAAATGTTCATATTAATAAAAATACAAATATTTAGTTAGTTGGATTTTGTGGTTTTAATGTTTAGTTGGTACGTTTGTGGGTGTGTCTTTTCAGTGATATCTGGTCTTAATCCTTTTTTCAGATCTGATGGGAATGATGAAAATTGGTGTACGATAAAAGAATTTTTGGGTTTGCGAGTGTACTGTTTTTTATGTTGAAATAAGAATTCTTTCTCGCGGTTGTGCAAAATAAGAGTAGTTTTTTTTTCTTTTTCAGGAAAATAACATACAATAAACATAAAAAGGATGTTTTACTAAACCTTGTTTTGTGTATATTAACATGCTTTCTTATAGGTATTCTAGAAAAAAAATTACTGTTTATCTAAATTTTTTTATATACCTAGTGCTAATATTTCTAAGGCACGATGTTGTAGTTGAGAAGAGATATAAGTCGTGACGGTCATTTGCTACGAACTATTCCGATACCATTCTCAATATCCTAGCCTCGACAGTTCCAAGAGGTCCAGTCTCAAAACTGTTGGCATTTCACTCTCTTTTGAAGAGTTTACCTCACGAATTCAGTTTCTCTTTTTTTCCTTTTTTTTTTTCATATCATCTCTGTGTTTTATATTTATAAATTTTTTTTTGCTTTCAGTGACAATATATTTTATCAGCGATGGTATACTGTATTCTATAAAAAAAAATAGTCCTACTTAAAATTCACATTTGAATGGCTTGGTGGATGAAACAAAACAATTTTGAATAATTTGTATTATATATTTTTTTTCCTTTAGCAGGTAAATGATACATAGCCCATTCATCTTCATATACCTTTTTCAACCGACTTCAAAAAAGAGAAGGTTCTCAACTCGTCTGTATTTTTTTTTATTTATTTTTTGTTGTGTATGTTACGCGATTACTCCGTCAATTCTGAATCAATTTTGATGATTCTTTTTTAGATCGGTAGGGCATACTTCAGAGGTGGCCCCATAAAAAATATTTTGAAATCAACGCAGCACTTTTAAAGAAAAATTAAAAAAAAACAGTTAATAAAATCACTTATTAACTGTTTTTTTTAATCAACCGACTTAAAAAAAAGAGAGAGGTTCTCAACTCATCTGTTTTATTTTATTTTATTTTATTTTTTTTTTTTTTTTTTTTGTGTGTGTGTGTGTGTGTGTGTGTGTGTATGTTACGCGATTACTCGCTCAATTCTGAATCAATTTTGATGATTCTTTTTTTTTTTTTCTTTAAAAGTGCTGCGTTGATTTCAAAATATTTTTTATGGGACCACCTCTGAAGTATGCCCTCCCGATCTAGAAAAGAATCTTCAGAATTGACGGAGTAATCGCGTAACATAAAAAAAATAATACAGATGAGTTAAGAACCTTCGTCAATTCTTAATCAATTTTGATGATTCTTTTTTAGACTGGTAGGGCATACTTCAGAGGTAGTCCCATAAAAAGTATTTTGAAATCAACGCAGCACTTTTTAAGGAAAATCAAAAAACCAGTTAATAAAAATCACTGTTATATAACCTTAAATTTTAAACATATTTATGATTATGATTATCTAAAATCTCCATGGTAACTAAATCTAAATTATTAACAAAAATAATGTACATATACAGTCAACTCTCGATGTGTTGTACTTCGATAAGCTCAATTCTTAAATAAGTCGAACAAAATCTGCGGTCGGAAGTAAATTACACATAAATTTCACCTCAATGAGACGATTTCAGACAAAGAACGTGAAAAATTGTGTCGAAAATAAGTAGAACTGAAAATAGGGTTCAAAAGAAAGAACTTCTAGGACCACCTCTATAAAACGAACTACTAGAAGTCATCGCCTCTATAACTCGAACTTTAATTAAAAGAATTTCACGTGTTATTTTTTTTCCTGTTTTCTGTCATTGTTTGTCTTTTCAGTTCATAGTTGCACCAGTCACTTATTAGTTATTCACTCGAGTGGTTTTAGAGTGGCTATTGAAAATTCTTTCAATTAACGAAAAGTTAAAATTGATTTGCAAAGTGCAGAAAGGAGAAAGAAGTTGGGCGTTTGTTGCTCGTTTTTCCGCATTCCGCGTAGTTCTCTTTCAACCGTCCTAAAGAATAAAGAAAAGATCGCCACTGGTGGAAGGAGGTAAGTCTACTTTTAGGCACCCTCAGAAAAAAGCGCAATTCAGTTTAAAGTTATATAATAAATTGGTACCAGGTATTTAATTTTCTGTATCAATGATTTTATATGTATGTACAAACAACATACACATACCCATTAATGAAAAATATACGTAATGATTTCAATTCCCATTTGGTGTTCAATTTTCCCAATTACATGAAGGTAAGTGGAATGATAACCTCGATAAGTCTTTGTTTAGTAACTCTTACTATTTTTCAGGGTTTCAGGGTCGAAATATTTTGGCAATTGACTATATAAACAAAAATACACTTACCACTAAAAAATGAAAAATAAAAATAATTTTTAGAGAAAAAAACAAAACCGACTTCAAGATTAAACCTACATACACAAACTTAACTAAAAAATAATATTTTAATTGCTCCAAAACAAAAACCATTAAATGAAAATCAAAGAAATTATCGATACTTATATAGCTATTCACAATTTATGATCAGTTATTTTTAGAATCGGTGCTAACCAAAACAAACAGAATTTGAAAAGAAATTGTAATCGTAAAGATCCTCCCACTGTTTCATCACCGCCATACCGCTGTCTCCGGCCATTCGATAGTTTATTGTAAAGGCAGGATTAAACTGCCCTTCTTGGCTGGCACCGACTCCAAAGATAACTGGTCATAAACTAGATAGTATTTAAAAAAAAAAAAAAAATTGACATAGTCTCTTCATCTATCAAACCCTTCAAATGAAAACGATGTACAAGTAAAAACTTAAAATAAGTAAACCTTAAAAGTTGAACAATTTCTTGTACTCCGAATAGGTTTGATGTACCCCAGATAGATCTCAAGAACAATCCTAAGCTAAAATAACTGAATACATTATTATCGACATTCGCTGGACTCAAACCTGGGTCGCACAATTAGATGGCCAGTGTCCTCATCTTTGAGTTACTTTCATTCAAAAGTGTTAGTATTTATTTGGTAAATTTTTGTTGTTTATTCATTTATTTCTTTTTAAATGACCGTTCATTTGTATTTTTACTACATCGCCATTTTTGACATTTTTTACGAACATTTCATTCCTTCTAACTATTTTTAAATATTTTTAATTTTCCTTTTTTGAGTAAACAAGGGTCTTGAAACTTAAATAAAAGTAAAAACTCATATGAATGTTAAATACTCGGATAAATTCGTGAAAGTAAAGTGAATGTTGTTCAGTGACAGGAGTTTATAAGTCATTTGCTAAGGACTTATGTAAACAACGTACGTTATTCAATGATCTTTTAATGGGATTTGACCTGAATAACTGCAATTTAGTTTTGTCGTGGTTTAACCCATAGCAATATTCAGGCATTGAGCTCGAGTGGTATCTCTTCTGTTCTTTATTTAGCTATTACAATAAACAAATTAACTATATATTATGAAATTTATTTTGATCGATATGCATTATTTTTTTTCTTAACTTCCATTAATCCCTGTTGAACAGATCCGCTACTTAGGAATGTATTTGGACAAACATCTCACTTGGAATCCGCATAAAAGACTAAAACGTCAAGAAACTGCCTGTCGTTATAGACTACTTCTACATTTATTAGACGAAAATTCAATGTTTCCAATAAATTACAAAAGACTCATTTACATAACAGTTATTAAACCTATTTTGACATACGGAGTTGAGCTTTAGGGCTCCACTAAACCTTCCAATTCTTCCCGTATCCAATCCTTACAATCCAAAATCCTTAGTTTGTCACAAATAAACTTATCCATAAAGATCTTAATCTATTAAGTCTCCCGACTTGCTTCATATTTGATTCCTGATAACCACCGAGGCGTCTAAATAGAAGATAGCCAAGAGACCTTCGAGTCTAGAACTTTTATTGAAGTGCTACTAGTGAGTAGTTCTTCACAAGTTATTTACACGTCACCCTAATAATTTTCCTTACTTATTGTATATTGTATACAGTTGTTAATATAAATAAATAGTTTAAAAATATATTTATATGGTGCTAAATAACATTACATATGTAAATACAAATATGTTTTCTTTCTAACGTCCATATCCCATTAGCCTATTGGTTAAATAGCTGTAGAAATTATCTTTACATTTTATAAAAAAAAGTTGCAAGAGAGAAAAAAATGGTAGTAGTGTCGTGTTATAAACATGTTTCCTAATTTTGAAATGATTTAAAAAATTGAAATGTTTGACTTGATCTCATATACACCGAGGCTACAAAACTATATAGATCACACGCGGCAGTAATTTGTCTCAGATAAATCTCTCATTCAAGTAGACCCATTTGAGATATTACATAAAAAAAGAAGATGCTGAGGTGAGTATTGGATAATAAATACGGCTACCTGTTAGATTACAACTGTAGGTTAATGAGATTCCAGAAGGTTCGAGGCTGGATGTGGGACAGGCTGGAACAGGTTACCTTTTAGATTGCCAATAACGGCGTTTCGGCTGTATAATAACTGTATAGCCTCCTCCCTCTTGGGGTGTCCGCGATCCTCCAGCATTCTGCGAGTGGCTTGTTTTGCCGCCTGCTCATTGGTGTCGGGTATCTTTGTGGATCCTTCGTCATTAGGGCAGTAAAGATAATTGGAAGAACAAACGTTATGAGTGAAACAGAACAATGGCCGACCTCTGGAATCTGAAAAATCCAAAGGAAATTATTTCGGATTAAATTTTAAGTGCATGCATCATTTCTTAAACATATTGTTATAAACTAAATTATTTTATTAAAAAAAAAAAAAATAATAAATGTTCAAATCGGATGCACTTTTGAATGAAGCTATTGTGTGGCTATTCAATCGGTATAAACTTACAATAAACATTATAGTTTAAAAAAACTAGAAAACACGCTTTTATAGCAAAACTAACTAAAAAGCTGTGTGGTAAACAATTTGCAGCAGACAGATCTTTTAATTTTTAGAGTTCAATGTTCGGAGCTAATTACACTATTCGTACAATGTTTTTGAAATTTTAACACAGCTCAAAATAAACCCACAATTTTTGTTTTTTTGACATATCTCAAACTAGTAATGGGCAACGTTTTACTTTAAAAATCCTATCTTGCAAGAAATGTAATGATCTACAACTTTTAGCATATAACATTTTTTATTGGATTAGCCATCCAAATTTAATCAAATTCAGCTTAAGGGATGTCTTTAGACGCACAATTTAATACAATTTAGTTTTGTTAATATGACATTTTTCGATTTAAAGCATTTTTCTATATGTTTTTTCAAAAATCTAAAAAAAATTCAAAAAGTTTGTTGTTTTGCCTCCAGAACATTTTCCCCTTATAAATGTTCCATATAAAAACGTAAAACCTACTATTTCACCTTTTGCAAGGCAGACCCCCATTTTGGAAGTAATTTAACTGGACTAAGTGAGAACATTAGAACAAAGTTGTGCAATTACTGTATTGTCATTGGTCCTTGAAACGTGTGCAAATTTTCAAGTTTATCAGATTGTTGACAATTGGTGAAAATTACAATGAAACATTCCGTTATATACAAGTGAATTTAATAAAAGTGTATTAAAAACAAAATGTTTGGTTGTCCTATTATTATTCATAATGTTTTAAACGAAAGTATGAATTTTTTAAATTTTAACATTATTCTTTTTTTAAAAAATCAACTGACATAAAGTAAACCAGACAGCTGTTGACACCCTTAAGCAATATGCATACTATGATTATAGAAAGAATAGTTAAATAATGTTGGAATTAACAAATATTTTCTCAATTACTGTGCTAAACAAGTTAAACAAGAAAGCACCTAAGCTAATTACTGGAATGTATTTTACAAAATAGTTACAATAACTAATGTAAAATCAGTTTGTTTGTTTGTTTATTTCGTTTAACGTCACTTTATGCTGCTATGGCAAATCGGACGATGCTGCGGTGGGAGTCCTAAATTTTGCCTATCCAGGTATAATTAGGATAGGGATCTTTAACGAGTAACGGACATCGTACAGGCTCGGGACCCCAATTTTACCTCCCTTCCGAAGGACGGCATAACTAAGGATTTTTACTCCCTTTAAAAAATCCTAAGGCCATCTGCCGGGCTGCGAACCCGCGATCTTGGGTTTAGTAGGTTGCTATGCCAACCACTACACCACATGTGACCCCATGTAAAATCAGTTATTGATATCCTATGGATATCTTTTAGAATACGGACTAAATTGAAAGTATTTTATGACGGTTGATTTGTAGGATTTAAAAGAAATATTATTAATTTTTTTCTTTTGGTTAATTTTTAATTTCTAAGTTAGGGTGTCAATAATTATCTGAGGGCTCCATAACTTCCTGTTTTACTATTGTGATTATTTACGAAGGTGGTCTGAAAAGTTTCCGACCTCAACGTGTAGATAAACAATTATTCTACAGAAACGCCGAGTGCTATTTGGACGGGTTACAGGCATGGGGGCATCGCTGGGAGAAGTGTGTAGAGTTACAAGTAGTTGAAATATTGAAAAATGTATATATACATAAAAAACATTTCAGACCACTGTTTGTTTATTTTTTACAAATTCCTCAATATAATTATTTTGTAATGAAAATCTAAAGTATAGATATTAGATTCGTTGATTAGTATAAATCAAGATACTTCATACATTTTTTTATTGCTTTCCCATAGGAATTAATAATTAATATAGACAAGGATATGTCTTTTGGCTGGGGGGGGGGGGGGGGGGGAGGGTCTATAAGTTTCTCGTGTAACATTTTTTTCATTCTCTAAACGTGTAACTTTTTTTCACACTCAAAAATGTAACATTTTGACACGCTCTAGGTCTGTTGGTGTTGTTCGGATGGGAAATTTTACGTCCGTTTCCTTCACAGAGATTTAGTAGAGAATATTTTTTTATTAAATTACAATTGTCGCCAGGATCTACTTAATATTTAGAAGCTATATAGGTTTGAATGGAAAAAAGTAACATTTTGCCTACATTTTCAAATGTTTTTTAGATGTTCTTGCTTTGTTTGTGTTGCTCAGATCGAAAATTTGTTGATAGTTTCCTTTTCAGAAGCAGTAGATATTGAATTGAGTTAAGAAAAAATTAAACACACTGTTAGTGACCTTCATTACGTACACCATGGTGTACCGTGTTTTTTTTTCTTTCCTCCTAAATTCATTTTTTAATTAAAACACACTGATATTTTAGTAAATTTATTTTAGGTCTAATAACAATAACTTTGTTTTGGTGTATTGGAACAATGAATAAATAATACTATCTTTAATTTGTTCTACTTTTATTTTCATCCAGTTCGATAATTGTTCATATCAACATGTAAATATAAAATATAATATTTTGTTGGGCATCCTCTCATTCTAAATATTTCATGCAGCAACTTTGGCATTGATTCCACGTGTTTATATTGTTGCGAGTTCGGAATTAGTTTGCTGTTTTCTTGTGTTTCGATGATTATTTTAATAATCCCCTTCAATAAATATATACTTATAGAAAAGTAAAAAGCATAAAGTGAAATTAATGAAGATGTGGTATAGGAAAAATAACTGTAACTATGTGTAAGGACAAGTATGCACTTCAACCAGGCATTTCCTTCAATGACTGATCTGTTGGGGGCAATTATTTAATCAATTCAATTTCTCCTTTATGAACCATTTATCGACCATTAGTGTTGTTGTTGAGGAGATGGATGTGGCCTGGAACTAAACCCCCTGGAAGCCCCTCTCATATTTTCCCATAATCTCCTCGTACTTCACATCCTTGGACCCGTTTCATTGTTCCCTCGCTGTTAGTCTGCTTTCTCCTCAATCAGCCTGTGTTTAAAGTAAAATTGGCGGCGGCATTCCGTTAAGTAAAAGGTGGTAAAAGAAACATAATTTCCAATTAATAAAGAAAAATGGCTCAGGTACATATTGAGTACTCACGGTAGGATGAATTAAAGATTTTTCAAGACGATACTTGTGTTCATATTTCCAGCAATCTGATTAATTTGAAAATTTGCACACGCTTCAAGGACCAATGACAATACAAAAATTGCAAAACTTTGATCAAATGAAAATTGGATTGTGTCACATGTTTCGAAAATGAGCTACGCTCATTGTTACGGCTCAAACTTTTTCTCGTCTGTTGCTCTTATAAGAGAAATTGAAATATGTGTTGGAGGCATTCCTTTGAAAACGCTCTCCTGCAAAGGCTACGTGCTAGTTCGAAACTTACGAGATACGCTTAATGGATAATTTTCCGAGTTTCCAGTTGTCACGTATCTTGGCACATTTTTTAAATTCGTCTCAAATCATCCTTTGATCGTTCTAACTTAGCTTGTTTATTTTAAACTGATAACATTTAAGTACCTGTCTGGAACGTATACTAGAAGTGAAAGTGGTTGAGACTTGAAACGGCGCACAGTGGGCAAAAAATCCATTTCGGCGGCCAAAATTATTTTATTGCAGAAATATGTTTTAAATGACGTCCGATATACGGGAAAAATATTTAAAAAATTTTCATGAAAGTGGAAGAGTTCATAATAAATTACTGAATTGTCGACCTAATATGCAAGGAGTACGGTTAAATGAAATGGCTGTAAACCCTCAATTGTTGGTGATATGTCTTTATATAATATCATACAAATGAGCTGTTTCTATATATTAACACAGCAAAATCATGTACGATCGATTATTTCAAAATTAAGCGCATTTTTGAAGACTTATTAGAAATAAGTCTTCAAAAACTAAAAGTAAATTTTTTGGAAAAATAGCCAGCATTTAAAAGGACGATGGAGTACGATGTCGAAACTTATATCACGTCGATGTCCATTATTTTGTGCTAATGAAATCCCAAAAATCATATCCGTTTCGATCCGTGCCTCATTATTACCCCCCTCAAAATCGCAACCGTTCCTTTTTGTAAATTATTACTTCACACTTTTTTAGATCTGGTGGTGATTTTTCAGGTACATGATGTAATTTCAGAAAACGATGTATGCTCTTGATGATGTTTGTCATGATGTACAAACATATACAACGTGTTATAGGCAATAAATTGATTCGGTCGCCGAAATGATTTTATATACAACATGCTGTAGGCAAAAAAATCTTTTCGTCGGCCGAAATATGTTCTAAATGAAGTGCAACTAACGGAAAAAATATTTAAAAAAATTAAAGCGGACTAGCTAATAGTTAAAAAAACTTTTGATTTCTTAACATACTTCCAAAAAAAACAAATACCCTACTGCCTCAATGATCAATGACTTCTGTTTTGATGGTAAGTTTTGTTTAAAATAATGTAAAATAAACTATTTCGGTATAATAGGTGAATAATATTAATTTTAGTTCAGGAGCTTGAGTTTTATTGATCATGTTATAAATGTCATCCATTTCGTCTTTAGTAGGTTTCAATGCTGCATCGATAATTTCACCTCTCTTTATTTCGTGATTTTGCTTTAAATTAAATGTCAACATTTCAGAGAAGCTCATTTCTAATGAAGATATATTGGCTCTAACGACACTTCTTTTTCGACGTTTCGTTCTTTCAGAACATTCACTATAAGCTTTTGTTGGACATCCGCGACTGCGATCGCCTAGGTCACTTCGACTGGAAGTAGACGGACCTGCTGGTAAATCATCATCGTTCGTTGTCAAATAAAAAGTGGTTTCTAGCCAATCCGAATGTTTTTTTAACGAAACACACTTTATTATAATTGCTGGATACATACCTGGATTTTAACTGACCGAGAATACCTTTAAGATTTATTGAAAGTTTTTCAGGTTCTAATCCCAACTGCTCAGATACTCTCTGACGAAACTGAATATAATCCGCTTTAGTATCATCGAAGAAACAATTACTCAATTTTCTTTAACTCCACATTATAAAAAGAACTTTTAAATACTAGCACTGTTAGATAACACCGAATTGATTGATGGTAGCAGAGAAGTAATAGCATATGTAGTAAACAAATGAAATCCAACAAGAGCAACAAAATAACTGCCTAAATGTAAATAACAACTACTCCATGTCTTGCAGGATTTATAATACCTACAGATAAATGTAAATACCTAAAGGGCATAAACATAGAGAGTAATTTATTTTTTAATAATTTATTTAATAAACTTGTTGTTTTGGAGGTTTTTCTATACATGATGTAAATTCAGAAAATGATGTATACTCCTGTGTATGTATCCTGATTATGTTTGTCAAGATGTACAGAAGTACATTCAATGTTAACAATGTACCTATGTACCTGAAAAACCACCACCAGATCTAAAAAAGTGTGAAGTAATAATTTACAAAAAGGAACGGTTGCGATTTGGAGGGGGGTAATAATGAGGCACGGATCGAAACGGATATAATTTTTGGGATTTCATTAGCACAAAATAATGGACATCGACGTGATATAAGTTTCGACATCGTACTTCATCGTCCTTTTAAATGCTGGCTATTTTTCCAAAAAATTTACTTTTAGTTTTTGAAGACTTATTTCTAATAAGTCTTCAAAAATGCGCTTAATTTTGAAATAATCGATCGTACATGATTTTGCTGTGTTAATATATAGAAACAGCTCATTTGTATGATATTATATTAAAGAAATATCACCAACAATTGAGGGTTTACAGCCATTTCATTTAACCGTACTCCTTGCATATTAGGTCGACAGTTCAGTAATTTATTATGAACTCTTCCACTTTCATGAAAATTTTTTAAATATTTTTCCCGTATATCGGACGTCATTTAAAACATATTTCTGCAATAAAATAATTTTGGCCGCCGAAATGGATTTTTTGCCCACTGTGCGGCGTATGGTTTTGAGCCAGCAAGGCCTGTTGCTTGATCATGAAATCATTGGATTTAAATTGGTCTTGCTGATCAGCCGTCTTAATAAAAAACAATAGATTAAATTCCTAGCAGGGGATTGATTTTTTTTGGGAGTGTATCTTTATTATGGCAGATGGACAGTTGTGATGCCCAGAAAGCGTATCGAAGTTATCCGTTGTAAAGACGTTGGGGTGAATTATTAAAACAGAATTGTTAGGGAATTATTTATTTTATTTATTTTTTTTAGATTTTTAATACCAGATGTAGATTTATTGTCGTGGTGTTAAATGATTTTTTTTTTTATTTGAGTTTCCTCTACCCTCTCCCAAGGTTGTTGGCAGTGCATCTTCAATATTTATTTTTAACAAATATATGTGTATTCAATGTTGTTCTTTTTAATGAAAATTTAAGTTTCTTGTTCTTTGAAAGTGTTTATAATAATGAATTCCGTAGGATATGAATTCCCATAATACACATATTAAGTTCAAAAACAATAAAAACCCACGCATAAAAATATTGGGAACTATACAACAAATTGTAGAAAGTGGTAGGCACAAAAAGAACACTTATTATTGTAGAATACCAATTTATTTTAAAAATTTTGTTTATTCTATTATTCTATTATTGTATGTTTTTTATTTTCTTTAGAAAGTTTTTTGTATTATTTTTTACTTTCAGGTATATTATGACTCTATATAGATACATTTCAAGTTGTCCAATGGTGTATTGTTTTTAAGTTTCTAAGTTTATTTAATTTTTTTGTAGAGCATTTTTTTTTTGGGTGAATTGTTGCAATTTTAAGGGTTTGGAAGATGAAGGGGTTATGTTATGTTAAAAAAACAACAAAAAACAATCTAATTTAGTGGATGAATTTATGTGCAGAAGCGTTAGATAGCAAAATCCGAATGTTTCAAAATAACTAGAGAAAGATATATGAAGAAACATTTTCCTACTATAGGAAAAAAAAAAATGTACAAATTAATTTCTCAAAATTGTTTTGTTACATAACCTTTCCATCCACCAATTCCTCCAATTATGTAAGAAATATACATTTAGAAATATGAAAAAAAAAAAAACATTTATAGCAATAATTAAGCTTAAGTTACCTTGAGGTTCATAGGTATGGATGTATTGCACCTATTATTAAATTTTCCTTTAGACCCGTTCAAAATACATATCAACTCTATACACTATTCTCCTTTAAAGGTGTCGGTCATCCGCCCTCACCAATATAGGCTTGCCTTTTTTTTTTGTTATTTAAGTTTCTAGTTTACATTCCGACTACAGCCTATAAGAAAAAGTATAATTCGATCTAATACAAACTTCTTTAGTTTACAAAACAGTCTCATTTATTCGTCCTCTTAGACCTGTGATTTTGTTTACAATTTTTGCTTTATAAACCTAAATATGCGATATCTGTTTTTCAAATATTAGGAGGATCTTTCTCCGATGCACAGTGAGTTATTTTTATAGCCATGGCTTATCTAGGAACTAAAAAAAAAAAATGTGCTGACCAAACAGTAACACACTTCAACCTCATTTGTTTCGGATATCGTTTGATCAACCATCCATGCCGGTTCTAATCTATTTCTACATGGATTTTGTGTAAAAACTTATTTATAATGTGTGCACGAAATAAATTTTTGCGTGTAATCTATACCATGTTAATTGTAAACTGCCTAACGAAACGGAACTAAAAAATAAATAAAAATGTTATAGTTTAGGTATAATTTACATCTTTCCGAATATTCCTTACATGTAATATGTTATTGTGGTTAAAGATTACTAGTGATAATTTATCAGACCACTGCGGGTTGGACTTTTTTCCCCACTATTTTATGCTGTACCTATTTTATTACGCTGTTGGCTTATTTCAACCGAAAAAAAGTCGGTAACTCCTGATTGCTGTAGTTCGTAACAAGTAATTTCTCTTTTCTGCTGCCTGACCTATATCCAAGAAACGAAATTTCCTGTATTGATTCTGAAAAATGTCTCTAATACTAATCTCACGAACAGAGATTTTAGCGTATTTTTTAAATTTAATTTATTAGATTTTTTTAAATTTTCAATCGGTTAATTTGCAATTTGTTAATTTGGTATTTGTTTGGTTCTCGAGCGTATTACATGTTGGTTGATTATTATTTAGTTCATTTAAAGTTGTTGTTTTTTTTGCCTTTAACTATTTATTGATATTTATACCTGTTTACATTATACACATCAAGTAAATTTGAGGAAAATGATTACAATAACATGCAAAGAACTACTCACTTGCAGCACTTAAATAACCGTTCTACATTTGAAGGTTTCGTGACCATCTTTTTTTCTGACGCCTCGGAGGATAATCGGGAAATGAGTGTGAGTTGGGAGACTAGTAGATTCGGGTGGGAATGGAGTTTACTATGAAAGGATGCCAGACAATGATACCTTTTTATTGTACTTTTGTCTTATTCTTAGGGGACAAGGTGTCCCAGAATAAATATTATTTTTCATTTCATTTCAAAGGATAAGTATCTGGTTTGGGCTAAATCAACAACATACGGAACATTAAGATCATTATAGATAAGTTCGTTTGTGAAATTTAGGATATTACGAAGGATTTTGGATTGTAAGGATTGGATACGTAAAGAATTGGAAGACTTATTGTTAGTTGAGTCCCAAAGCTCAACTCCGTGTGCCCAAATTGGTATAATTGATGCCATGTGAATAAGTTTTGAGTAATTAATTGGAAGCTTTCAACGTTTGTTTAATAAATGTTGGAATAGCCGGAAACGACGAGCATTTTCTTGTCTTTTATGTTTTCATTGAATTCAAATCAATTTTTATTCATTATTTATCAGAGTTACAAAATAATAACAGTTACAGTAAAATTAAATAATGACTAGGTTTTAATAAATAATTACTAGATTAATCAATATTTAATTATTAAGAGCATTGTTCAAGTGTATTAACTAAAGAGTAAATTACTTAACCAATTTACAAAAGAAAGTTCAAATAAAACATTGTAGTATATGAGGCAATGATAACCAGTTTGGACTATATCAAATTTTAGTGAAAATTGGCATTGAAATTTCAAAGTGTAAATAGCATAAGTTGTCACTATATAATATTAGATGGATATCTTTATAAGAAATGAAGATAGATATAAAGCCTATATTTATTTTAAGGGAGTCTGATAAAGAAATAGAAACAGTTTAAAGAATGTCCAACGAGTCTTCGATATCAAGTTGGCAGTGAAAGAATAGATCAATGTGGCCTGGCCGGTTCCACTCGAGTTATCAACGCCTTATTTTACATATATCCTTAAGTTAAAGTTATTTAATGATTCTATTCACAATTGGTTTGGAAATCCTTTGATTTGGATTCATTGATACCAGTTTCTTCTGTTGGTATTGCGAACAGTTCTGGTGAATTACGGGGAAGATGTCAAATCATATAGATTAATTAACATAGATACGTTAGTGGATTCCATGTTTGCAATGCTTCTACGTTATTCGTGTAAAAACACTAGTACTCCCGAACCATTGAAATTAAAATTTACTAACTTCACTGTATTTGCATCCAAACATTTCGTTGTACCTACTTCAAGTCATCAGAGGTTTATAAGAGCCTTGGTGTTATAAGTTGATTAGCCAAGTTCTTATTGTGTAAATAGCGCAGAAGAATTAAATGTTTTAATTAGTGTTATGGCGGATCCGATGGCCGAGCGAGTTGAGGCGAGCTTCTCAGAGCGTTCGATACTGAAGGTTGTTGATTCGAATCCCACATGGGCGGGTTAAAATTTATTCCTTGGTGGACCCACAAAATGAATTTGATCTAGGTTGGTAACCTGTAGGATAACCCATCCCTTCTGGTCTAGTTGGAGTACATAAGGACGTAAAGCCCCAATAAAAAAAAAAAATAAAAGTAAAAAAAAAAGTAGTTATGGCGATGATCTATACCTCACTTAGTAACTTTATCTGGAAGGGAACTGACTACTGAAGGACGGTAGCTTAGTGAAGGAGGGGCTCACTAAACCACTATTATAAAATTAACCGTGGCGTGGACAGATGACACTCCGCTTCCCACGGTAGCCTCTCTTTTTTATCCTCCATTTTTAAAATTAAATCCTGTTCGTCAGCTCCTGGGAAGATCGGTGTGTTTTACCGGTCCATTAGGATCTTTGTTGACGTGGAATGTTTCAGATAAGGTATATCGTTTTTAACATTAAATGCCCACTGCAACCGAAACAGTTGACAAACGATCTACCATACAATAAATCCTTTATTGTTTTTTTTTTCCGGTTTCCAATCTAGTTGCGTCTTGTTCGCAAGATATCTTTATTGTTGTTCTTCTGTATTGGAACTTCACTTGAGGTTACTAACCTAGTCCAGCTTGACAGATGAGGTCGAGATTTCTCATTGTATGGTTTTTATTTGCAGATTGGCGTTTTTTTCCCATTAACTTGCCATCCTAACACACTGTGACTGCGGCCTCATTTGTTAAAGATTAACCCATCGTCTTTGTTGTTATTGAAGTGGCATTGTTATAGAACTTTTTTGATAAAAAGACCAAAAATAAACGATGGTGTATTTAAATTTTTTTTTTTATTAAAAGGTTGTTATATTGGTATATATATGATGTTCAACAAGCATGTATATATATATATATATATATATATATATATATATATATATATATATATATATATATATGTTCAATAAGGTTCTTGAGTTTCAGTCAATATATATATATATATATATATATATATATATATATATATATATATATATATATATATATATATAGAGAGAGAGAGAGAGAGAGAGATACAATTATTTTTATATTAAAAAAAAATGTTAGCAGTGAATGAAAAATATTACAATTTTTTAAAAGTTATTTAAATAAAAAAAAAAGGAACACAAGTATTTGGGCGCAAGTTAATATTTTATAAACTTACATAAAATTACTATCACAACAAATATTCCTTTAAAAGTTGCTAAAAATGTTTTGATAATATTTGAAACCAACATAAAATAAAATTTAAATATAACATTCACTTTAGGTAGTTGGACGTTTTTCTACAAAATTTATAGGCTTTAAATTCAGCATAAATTTATTAGTTCTTGAAACAAAAATTGTACAATTTTTTTTTTCTTTCTAACAATCAACAATTTGCCACTATGCTATCAATCTTCTTCGACCGCATGTCTCATTTTATCTGGATAGACATGAGATATGTTTTTAATCATGACTGGTCATTTATTATATTCAGAAACCTATCTCTTGTTGTCACTTTATTTGATTCAAGTTCGGTGAATTCTGTAGGTTACAAATCTATTCAAGAAGTTGGAGATTTATTATGTAGATCTGCCTCAAAACAAGCCAATCTACTAAAAAAACTAAAATCTGACTCAAGGGTATATTGCTGCCCTAACGTACAACTCCATATCTTCCTGTAAATAAAAATAATAGTACAGTTCTGTTAAATGAAAGCTATTTAATGTAGTGTTATTCATTCTCTAAAGTGTGAATGAAGTTTTAGATCTTATAAGAACCAACCAGAAATGAAAAGATTCAGCTGTGACCTCGACTGCCCGAAGTTTGCTGAGACAGTTGACTATATCAACACCTCCCTGGGCAGCATTAATTATCTCTAGCGGTTTAGCTTTGATTTAAGAACTATCGCTTCCTGATCACGGAACGGATCAGAACTAGGCAATCAATTTTAGAATAACGGTGAGTCTGCCTTCCTCGGGGATATATCATGCTGAACTAGCTATCTCATGAGTGGTCATTTCGGATATACGAGTATAGTACACAGTGTAGGATGAGATTACAGTAATTAATGGAAGGCTCTGTCCTTGTGAAACAGCTATCGGATCTACCATTTTATGTTTCTTGGTTATGTATGTCTCATAAATATTAAGTAGAAATAGGAATTTTTTTTGTTCGTAAATTATAAAGACACGGTCATATATGTAGTATAAATATTCAGTTATCTGGACATTTCAATTTCTTCTTCTGGTAAATTTAGTCAGGACTCATAATCGGCTCTGACAAAGCATTCTGCAAACGCATTGGTAACCAACATTCTCTAAGCACATTAAATTTCAACTCTACGAATCATTATCGGAGAGCATACTCCTTTACTAAGCGGATATTTAGGAAATGAATATTCGGATTTATTAGAGCAAGGAAGATTAAAATACTTAAAGTACTTACCGAAGTTATCCCTTAACCCGCCAAAATTTGATATAAGAGTAGAGACCGGTATGGCTTACGTGGTGGATAAAAATATTGGGGATGGAACACCACCAGCTGCCAAAAATATGTTACAACAGGTTCTCTGATTTTTGTTAAACTGACACTATGTTTCATATTGGTTAAGAGAACATAGAAAACCGTCTGCCATGGTTGGTTGGAGCCTCTGATATCTGGACTTGTCCGAATTCAGATATTATTATAAGACAGCGTTGACTTCGAAGGTTCAAATATGAATCAACAGATAAGTCTACTAGATTTCGGTCTTGAGATTTAAATATATATTATAGAAATGTCACAACCTTTGGAACACTTCAAGCGTACCTTCATTATGACACCCATAGAAATAAACAGATTACTCGCTCAACTGAGGATGTCCGGTAAAAATAACACACAATTATTGTGTAATGGAAAGCACAGAAAATTTAGCAATATTTAACCGTGTGAATTTTGTGATGCCGCACACTTTTTACTTGATTGTTTAGCTTTTCAAGAAATGAGGCAGAAGTATTTGAGCGATTATCTCCTACCCAAACATACTCCCATGTTATTCTTGGAAAATTTGTTATCTGTTAAGAATGTAGAACAATTGAAGGATATTTATTTGTTATTAACTCATTAAATGCATATACAGATTAGGTATCTCAATATATTGTGTTAAATTTTTGTAAATATTTTTTTTATAATGCATTATTTTTATGAGTTATTTAAATATCAGTGCATTTGGTGTTTATATTCAATTTTTTCTGTTTTAACTAAACGTGTTTTGTTATGAAGTCAAACATTCTATAATCCTAATTTTTTTTTTCTTTTGTTTTACAAAATACATTAGATACAGCCGAAAAGCGAAAAATATTAGGCACCATGAAAAATTCTCTTCTTAATTTTAATAAGCAATTTTTCAATCATTGTTGCTCCTAAGAGGGGCTTAACTCGTTTTGTTAACAAAAATACTTCCTTTAAATAGATTATTTTCAACCATTGCTTCCTACCTAATACGCTAGGGATTCAGAACGTAAAGGACTCAGTTCAGTCACTGCTCGCTTTACGAAAATTTTTGTTTCATTTAATTTTTTAAATTGAAAATGGTGTAGGTAAAAGAACTGAGTGAGATTGAACGTGCAAAGTTTTTATTTCGTCGGAAGGGTATAATCAATCTGAGATCTCTAAAACTATGAAGTGCTCCCAATGTACTGTTCAATAAGCGCTTATGAGACACCGGACCTTTAACACATTTTCCTCGCTACCCAGAGCAGGAAGACAAAAAATAACAGGTGCATGTGAGGAGAGGTTTTTGGTGAGAAAATCTCTTCAAAATCGCGAGAAAACATCAAAACAACTGGCTGAAGAGATGAAAACCTGGTGTCCTATCGATATTTCTGCCCGGAAAGTAAGAAGAAGACTAGGAGAGAAAGGTATGTATGGATGTAAAGCCGTGGCTTAGTGAAGCCAAACGCAAGAAGAGGCTTACCTTGGCAAAACCTCACCAAACTGGACTGCTGAAGATTGGGCAAAGGTAGTTTGGTCAGACGAAAGCAACTTTGAGGTAATTAAATTATTGTAAATTGAAATTAAAAATTGCAAACAATCCCTAAAATAAATTTAAAATACAAGAACATAATTATTTTTACGAATTTATTATAATATCTAATTTTGTGCAGATTTTTGGAACTACTGGAGCAGTTTTTGTACAAAGGAAGGAAGGCGATGCTTAGCACCCAGTTGTGTTGTCCCTACTGTGAAACATGGTGGAGGAAACATAATGATTTGGGGTTGTATGGGGGGCTTCGGGAGTAGGAGAAATATTTTTGTGCGAAGGAAGGGTGAATAGGGATACTACATATCAATGTTAAATCAAATTTTGAAGCCTTCATTTGAAAAAAATATTTGAATCTGAGGACAGAATGTTCTTGACTGGCCTCCTCAGTCCCCAGACCTCAATCCCATTAAACATCTGTGGGCTACATTAAAAATTAGAGTTGGTAAATGTAACCCCGCAAGCTAAAACATTTTGTTTACATGATTAAAATGAAGAGTGGGAAAATTAGTTAATGAAGATTGTACACAACTTGTTAATTCTATGCCAAAAAGAATAATTGGGGTAAGAAAAGCAAATTGTTTTATGACAAAGTATTAAATCGTGTTTTTTATGATTAAAAAAAAATCTATGTTTTAAATGGTTGATGTTATTCCCTTATACTTTTATGTAGGTGCCTAATACTTTTGGCCAAGGCTGTATGTATTCATTCATTCATGGTTCTTAAATTATTTTTGTTTGTTAATACTTTGAATATTTATCCATAAATACTATAAATCATTTAGGACCATAAATATATAGATTTTTAATATCGGTCGAAAACTAGTTTATGATATCGATTTTAAAATTGTCGAAAAACGACGTCAAAAACCAAAATAATAATCATTGTCTTATGCTGAATATTTCTCATTCTCATGGCAGGAGCAATCTCAGGGATATAATAAACCCATTGACCCCTGATATAGAAGACCAATTATGATTGTCTTCTAATGATTCTCTCACTGATTAATCTTTATCACTATAAATCCTAGTTATTTTTTGTTATAATTTTATACTGTAAAAGCTACGTAATTCCTTCTATCATATTTGATTTTGTCTTTATATTAAAATATATTTTTATATATTAAAAATTCTTGAATACGTGTTGCTGATTTTGTTTCCCTTTTTTTAAGTATGATCTATTATTTGCCTTTTCATGATCAATTCTAAAATTCATCTAAAAAAACACAAAAAATCCTGAACATCAGATTTGACTATAGATTATGTATATTAAATATATAAAAATGTAAGACAAGAAATCAACCATGTTTATACTTGCCTAAGAAAGCTAAATGAAAAGGCCACTAAAACATATTCTTGACTCGATGGCCGAGCGAGTTGGAGTGACGGTCTCAGCGTACTCGGTACGGAAAGTCGTGGGTTCGTAATCCCACCTAGGCGTGTTAAAATTTATAAATGAAATTGATGCATCTTGACCTTCCCACCATGGCTAGAATAGGTTTGTAACCTGTAGGATAACCAGTCCTTCCTGCCCTAGTTGGAGTACATTAGGACCTTAAGCCCTTAATTAAAAAAAAACAAAAAATAAAAACCCTTAAGTGATTTTCACACATGTTGGATTTCTTGTTTTACATTTTTTTATAGATTTAAAATATATAATCTCTATTGTTGTAAAATGCTGGTTTTTCGTAAGTTTTTTAGAACTGATAATTACTGTTTATCATTCGAAATCCGTCTTTGAATAGATTTGAATTTTTTTTTTTTCCTTTACCTTCACCTTATGTTACTTTAAACGCAACAATATATCAAGTTCGCGAACAAGACTGAACCGCGTTATATAAAGCCAATGTCAGACTGAAATTAAGACATCGATATTAAAAATAAAAAATATCAAGGTGCAGTGTAAACATGATACTTGCCCGAGGAACTGTTGCGGCCTGGCCTGGCGTCGAAAGAACTAGTTAAAGGCAGAGCTACTATGGTCATCCAGAGCACTCCGTCTTTTTCTTTCCTTCGGTCACGTTTCTTGTTGGACATATCACGACGCCAAAAGCCCATGACTCCAGGTATTACACAAGGGGCGGGTGGCGATTAAAGACCTTCAGATCAATGTTAATAAGTGAGAATGTTTATTTTTGCTCCAAGACTGGTGATGGTTTCGATTTTTCGTTTTATTTGTTTCTATGATATATTTGTTTAAGTATATAAATTTGTTTTTATAAACACTCTCATCTCAAAATAAACTGATGCGTAGACAGTTGGATTGTTTTACGCCCTTTTTATATTTAGGTTTAAGTGTAGTTTAGTTTAGTGAAGTGTGAATTACGAGTATGTTCCCTGAGATGGGTATGTTGTTTTTATCCTCGACATAGAAATTTCGAGTTCATAGGCTTTATTATTATTTAGTTGTTGTTTGTTTTTTATAATCGTTATATAATGTACAATTTTAATTAGTAATTTGGCCTTCTCGCAAGAATTCTCTTCATAGCCGAAGAATTGGACGACATTCAACGAATTCCTGTGAAATGAGGATCTCTCACTTGGTTGGATAAAGTTACCGTTTTGGCAGAAGATTATTGTGATTTTAGTGATATACTTATGATAAGATAATGGAAGGTGTAGAACTGTATGTATAGCATAGCAGTTTATTTTGTAATAAAAGAATAAAATGCTATAGTTTTTTTATTTTTGTGTTTTTTTTTTCTTCTAGCGTCGAATAATCCGCGGTCGCATATGTATTAGATTATTGTGCATGTACCTTAAGATATAAACCATTGCATTACCGAAAATGTTAATATCTTGCCATTTACCAGTTAAGCATGGTGCATGTCCTTAAACAACGATAAGCTTATAATGTTCGGAACGCAAGGCTCTTTTTGGTTATTATTGTATAAATGTTTATGTATTTTTCATTGTCATTTTTATAGATTTTCATTCGTTTATTAATAAATTAAAACCCAGTTTTTAGGGTTTCAGTTATTTCCTGTTCAATCATGAAGTTGCATATTAGGGTGAAGCGTCAACGGCCAAAAAAAAAAGAGAAAAGAATTTGGGAAGCTGCGAACCCCTGACCCGGAAACAGTGGCAAAATTGAGTAAAATTAATCGTTTAAACTGAAATACGAACGTCTTGAGGTCGCACTCATCGTTTGAAAAAGGTACAAGTTTAAACAAAAATGTCAAAATACAAAAAAAAACAAATTTTATTATTTGTGAAGCAATATTTTTCAATCAGACTTAAAAAATAATTCATAAAATTTTTGCTCATTCCGATCATTGTCTCGAGGTCGCGTGTCAACAACATTTAGAAATTCTTTATTCGAGTTGCTTCATGGAGTTTATTCGAGTTCATATGAACCCATCCCATTAATATGTCCCATTTGCAGGTAGTGGGACCACACAATTTCAATTATGTTTGTATATCTTAATCTAAAAAATAACTTTTCATTATACATTAAATAATCCAGAATGAATGTTTGCTAATGGTTAGAATATTAATTTTATTTTGAAAAAAATTGGCTACTGAAAACATATAACGATTTGTGCGAACTCATGATGGCATAATATCATAATGAAATTATTACCAAATTTTTTTTAGCCGATTTCACAACTTTCCCCTAAGGGATTCTCAAATTCTCAAACATTTTTTTCCGCTCCATTCTAGTGTATCCTGGCTAAAGATGTATGAACTTTACTAAGACTTAAATCTAAAAATGCGAGTGCTATTGTTAATAATACACAAAACTCAGAAAAACAGATAAGTTTAGCTTTTCATAAATTTGGAAATATTTTGATAAGAAGGATTTTCGAACTCATACTCTTAAATGCATCTGGTAAGAACGATGTTTCCAATAACGCTCGTTCCTCATGATGGTTGGTGGATGCGTTAAGCTGTTAAGGGATTGTGTTTTTCTGTTATTACAGACCACAAAGATTTTTAAGACCTTTTATTTCCTTTTTTAATGTTTTACAAATAAAGGAAGGTAGACTATAATGAGTAGCTTGATGGTCACTATATGTAGGTAATAGTAACCGATTTCAATATTATAAATCTTTACAGTATCGGATATTAATATAATGTCGAGCTTCATTATCCCTTCAAGCTTTCACTGATGCCTCGGATGGCAAGGAGTGTTAGTCTAAGCCTGGCAGTCAGGCTCTGATTTGTAAGACCTCTTGATAGCGACGATGACACCGAATGATACCTATCACACGACCTCGAGATATCTCAGATACCTCTGACGGAGAAAGCTCCTGGTGGTTAGTAAATCAACTGCAGATCAACTACGTGAAGAAATGTTCAATAAATCTTTACAGCTCCACTTAATCATAGCTGTATAGAGTTTTTGTCCAGTTGAGTGTTTCTTATATAGTTCTCCTTATTAGGACCGGTTTCTCGTCAGTGAGTACAAACGAAACCAATGTTATCGTGGTCTATTTACTCCTCTATTATATACTAGTCACACCGCTTATTTAAATATTTTTAAATTTATTCAATTAAAGTAAAGTTTATCATCAATTTCAAGCTGTACATAACATCGCAACATTGTAACCTCTCATGTAGAATGGCACTTGCCACCTTTAGGTCAATTTTCAAACTTCACTGTTATCCACATATTATCCCTTTTTAAATACGAATTAATATTAAATCAGTTGATGTTATTATTGCTAAAACTTCCTGTAAAAATAAAGATAATGTAGTTAAAGTTTGGTACAGATTGTTTCAGTAATTTTCGTGGTTAGTGATCACAAACGAAAAATAGCTTGTTCTATTAAAGAATATATTTATAATCTATTGCTATAAACATCCGTTTATAGATCCACTACGAAAATATTTAGAGGTTTTCTTTACAAAACTATAAATTTTACAATTCCATTTTATAAATCCGAATGGACTTTCACAAATTAATGAATTGATTTAAAAAAACCGACCGTTGATTTTATTGTTGTTCTATTACTGGGAGAATAAAGCTGCTTGAATAGGGTTAGGAACTTAATGTCGATTACATGAAGCGAGTTTACTCGCTATTAGCCGGCATGTTCACTTTCACGAGATAGTGAACTAGCAGATTGTAGACTATCAATGAGAAAAGTTGAAAGCCTAGCTTCTTTACTCCCTACTCGCTGGCTTGTTAACTAATAAAATAGCCTAGCCGCGAGTATATTTTAGCTAATATAATTTTAGCTGATGCTATCAAAAACGTGTTATAAAGAAATTCAAATATCAAAAGAAAAAAGAAAAGAGAGTTGGAAGTTATGTGTGACGTCATCACTATCTCACCATCTTACTCGCCGACTATCAGATCGTAAACTCGCTCAATGTAATTGACCCTTTTCTTGGTTGCACATTATCACAATAGTTTTGCTTTCTCAATAGTCCGTTTTGGCTAAAAAAAACAAACTTCAACCATCTCTTTATAATTTTAATGATGATTGACTTGCTCTACTTATACCAGTTTGGACCACCTAAAGGGTTCTTTCTTCTTATAGAAGTTCCGTTGTAGCAATAATTCAATAGTTGAAGGTGTTCTCACCGATACCACTGGTTGTATTACTCCTCGTATTGCAACTCATTCTACCGTGACAATCGATTATATCGTGATAAAGTTCAAACGGTCCGACTCCCGCCAAATTATTTTCGGCGCCAAACGGGTCTATCTGAACTTTCTGACTTATTGCCAATTACACAATTTATTTATGGAAGTTATACAGTTTTATGTCTGCTGGTTCATTATCGACTACATTTCTGAAAAAGGAAAATATTATTTACCTTAATTTATTTCTTATTTTTTCCAACCTATAAGTACTCTAATAATAATTTTCATATTTTATTTTCTAGGGAGAGTGCTAGAAAGAAATACATTATGAAATACTGCAACAATAAAATGTTCTTTCCAAAAAAAAATAATAATAAAAACAAATAAATAAATAAAATTAAAAGTTTATTTCGGAGATACAACTCTTATTCAGGTTCAATTCTATTATGTTTTTGGTGTACATACCTAATTTAATTTTCTATAATTGATCGTCTTGCAACATAAATTTTAAATAAATTTATATTTATTTAAATAAAATAATACTAATATTAGTAATAAATAATATAATATACTTGTATTAAATAATATACTACTAGAAATAAATAATAATTAAATTCATTATATTGAAATGAGTTATCAAGATGAAGAAAATAAATAATAAATTAAAATAAATAATTATTAGATGCATTTTAATAATAAGTAAGCAATCTTTGACAGAACAGCAATCAAGTCCTTAATTTTGGTGATAATTTAAATATTCTATACTATTTAGGTTGCTGAGGATTTGGGAAAGAAATGTCCTCAGAAAAATCTTCGGTCCGGTGAATAACCACGGGAATTGGAGAATAAGAACCAACCTGGAGCTGGAACCATTGTTCGGTGAACACATTTCGATAGTCAAAGTAGGCAGATTAAGGTGGCTCGGTCATGTGCAAATGATGACGTAAGATAGACTTCCAAAAAAGATGATGAACGGCAGGCCGGGAGGAAAATGATTGAGAAGAAGACCAAGGCTGAGGTGGCTGGACAACGTCTAGGATGACCTGCGAAGACTGGGAGTGAATGGTTGGAGGAGGAAGGCGGAAGACAGACAGGAATGGCTGTCTGTACTTAGTGAAGTTAAGGTCCAACTAGGACTGTAGGGCTCAATAATAAATACATTTAAAAAAAATACTATTTATGCTCTACTCAAATTAACTTCCTAATCAGATAATTGTATACCTCCTCTCAATTTTTTCGATTTCTAGTTTCTTCTAGTTTTGCAGGTGGAAACTAGGAAACAAAGTGAAATGCCTGCCTAATTCCAGACGATTGAATACCTAATGAATCGGCTTTAGTTTTTAGGATCCAAGATACAAAGAAAAAGGACTTTCTCTTCTTCCTTAACGCTGAGACTGGTGATCTGAGTAATAAACGAGCTATTGTTTATTTTATTCTTAGGTTCAAAAGTTTAAAAATTCTACGAAATTTTGTTTAAAAAGAGATTATAAATTTGATTGTTACTTTAAAATTTGGAAATCCCTCTTAATTACCTGAGTTGAGAATAATTGTAATCATATGTTCTTTCAATTAAATGTTTGGCCGATTAAGATTTTTTATTATTAATGCTGCAGTAAATATTTTGTTTTTAATATGTTGAATATCCTTGCGTTTTTATTTTCGTTCCAATAAGTGTTTTCTAAATTAATAATAGGGGGAGTTAGTTTGATAATTAGTAAACGAAAAATATTAAGTGGGTAAATTATATATAATAATCCGTTTTAGGTTAATGCTTAGTCATAAAAAGTTGGAAACAAGTTCGTTTTATATTTTAAGGACCTCCTAATCATAACTAAATCTATTCTGATGCAACTTCAGGGATATTTTGTTTCATGTAACATTAAGTATTAAAAATAATCCATGACTTGAATTAATAAATAAATTAATTTCTGGTTAGTAGAAATTTATTTTATAACAATAACTTGAGAGAATAAAAGCCGAAAATTAATGTCTTATTATTAAAATAATTAGTTAAATTATTTGATTAAGAAATGTATTAAATAGAATATGTGGTAGTGTTTTATTGACTGTAAGTAAATAACTGGGATATGTCGGTTTTAGAATGATCAGTCAATATAAATAAAGTTATACAATAGTCAATCTTAGTATTAATGCCGACGTTTCAGCTATAACATTGATGGCCATCGCCACGGCTGTTTACAAAAAATAAATAGGAAGAAAACAAAAACAAGTTGTTCTTAGTGAAACTGAAACTGAGGTAGTAGGAAGGTGGAGCCCTGATAATGGCCAACACTGGTTGCCATAAAAAATAAGCTTTAGATTTAAAATTATTTTAATTACACCAGCTGATCCATGAAAATCCATAAATCTGGTGAATATATAAAATTCAAAATCATACTGACAGTATCGGTATAGTTTTGGTCAAACATTTCGGACAAGAAAATATAAAACTTTTTAAGAATGCGCAGTTGATATGTTTATTCTATCTTAATCTTTCTACTTATCCTGACAGTATTCTTTTTAATTTTTTATTACTTTTTTGATAACGATTATGTTATAAAATTGATTTTCTGAAAAACAATTTAGCCAATGGTTTGATAAAATATTACTAGATTAAACGATTATTTAATTTAGTCTACATTTTCTCTGTTATTTAGCAATCGAAGTACCGAAAATATGTTTGTATAGCAACGCGAAAAATAACTGGAAGTTTATGAGAATAGAAATGCAAATAGAATAGAATGCCAAATAATTTTCAAAAAATATTTTTTATTGGCTATCTCGCTTTCGGTTTTACTATCCAGATGACGGCAAAAAGATATTCGGCTTTTAAAAAAATTATCTTTAAGAGATAATATATCTTCTGACCAACGTAGTTTATATATAGGTATGTGTTTCGAATCACATGCACTCTCGCACACTCACAAATATATGAACTAACCGGAAAAAAATTGTTTTATTTGATTTTGAAAAAATATAATCTGCATTTTTATGAATATTTTTTATAAAATCAATGATCACGGTAAATAACTAGATTATGCTTAATTCATATTTGTCGATAATAATGTTTTATCACATTAATTTGGTATAGGCGTGATTATTTATTCAAGATGAAATTCTTATGGTTAGTTATGTTTCGATTATGAATTCTGGATAATGTAGACAAATCAACGAAATATATCATGAATTTGATATGTAATGTTATAATACAATATTAATTTAAATATAAACTGTGACCCTTGTTATAAATCCATGAAGTAACAAATTTAAAATAAAAAAAAATGTTAATTTTATTTAATTATGTTTTTGATGATTCATCTCCTAACTATATAAGAAGCTATTTTAAATGTTAATCATTTAACGACTTTAAAAGGCCTATGGTTTTAATTTGGCTATGAGTGACATGTAAGTAACGATTTTCGGCTGTATTACCATGCTATTCAGGGCTCGTCAAGCTTTTTATTATTTATTTTTAAGACACATTGGATTGCTTATTATAGATTATAGTTGTGATAGTTTACGAATGATTGAAACTAATTATGTATGAAATTGCTCATAGGAGCGTTTATGAATCGGTCACAAAAACTTTGCGAACTGTTATAACATTTCCATAACTGCCATAAACCGTTGGACTATAAATAGCGTCACGACACGGCTATAACTTAGGCGGTGGATAATTGACACCCTGGTTCATAGGTCAACATTGGTGCTTTGTCTTGACAATAATTTAATACAAACAGCGTTACAACTATAAAACAGTTATATTATATCTGATGTATAATTACGCATTATTATCTGACGTACACCCTATAAAAAAATAAATAAAAATGAAGCTAATTTTGTAGTCTAATTTTGGTATTAGTGGGGCTTAGCTTAGCCACTAATATTTTTTTGGATGGTATCGTATTTTGGAATTCGCTAATCCTGTTATTGTTGTTTACAGTAACAGTGTATTTGTATCATATTCTTCTTCTCCTTTTCTGACTTCAGAGACCTTGATGAGCTTAGGCCTCCCTAATGATCACTTTCCAGCTATTTCTATCCAAACCTTTTCTTCTTCAGTTTATCACCCCCATTTTTAACAGGTTTTCTTCCAGGTCAGCAATCCAATTCTTCGTTACGCCTCCAACGGTCTCTATCGAGGGGAGATCGCCTGGAAAGGTTTGTTGTTAATTGTTATGTCTGATAACCTTTCTGGATGTCTAAACCAGCTACTTATTCTTGATTGAATAAACTTTACATTATTTTTATATTGTAATAGGTCATCCATACCTTGGTTTGTCCTTCTGTTTAAAAATCCTTAGGGCTTGTTCGTCAGCTGCTTTAAGTATTCACGTATGGGTATCGTAAGAAAAATATCGACAATGATTTTAGCTGTGAATACCGATAAATCTGTGAACACATATTAGTGGTGGTTCAGAAATACTGGACCTGTTACTTTGTAACTGGTATCGGCAGAACGGCGTCCGTCACTGTTACCGAAATTCAGAAGTAACAGGTACGAGAAACTTGCATACTTACTTCAGTACAAGTAACAACATTCATACCTATTAACTTCGTACTACTACCGTAGACTAGTATTTCTTACTTGTCATCTCTACCTTTTATCAGATACTCGTTTGCCTAAACCAGTATTTTCGCTTCCACTCTCGAGTATTTTTTTTATACGAGTATTTTCTGGTAAAATGTCTGGTAAAATCTGAATGGATTTCATTGTATTAGAGACTCTAACATTCGTTTTTATTTTATTATTGTTAACTTTAATAATCATTAAAATACACTCAAATATGAAATCTATACACAAGCAATGATATTATTTTTGCTAGTCATAAATGAAATAAAAATATGTATGTTGTTATAAAACTTTTTTCCAATTATTTATTATCTTGTTGATGGATAAACGAATTGTATGATAAATAACTTTCCTAAAAATTTTCCACTTAACATTTAAAAGTTTCCCTTATGTAAATCAATTTTATAAGGTTTTGTTTTAAACATATACAGTTTTATATTGATGGGGCATTTGTTGAATGAGAAGTATATAAATATGTAAGTAGTTGAGTAATGCAGTCATAGATACTCAGCAATTAAAAATAAATTAAAACTTATTTTTATCTATGACTGAATAAACCAACTACCTACATATTTCTATATAGTTTTATTTTGCAATTTTTATAATATAGAGAAGATGATACATCGTAACCCACGTTTCGATTTGACCCTATTTGAAAGAAAATATAACTACTTGAAAATACGGGACAGTGAAAAACTATTTATATTTTTTATATATGTATCCAATACCCATCTCTTTTTCACAAAAACAGACTATGATAGTTCTTTCCCTTGTCCCTTTGATTGCCTCTAAGCGTATTAGTCATAAAATACATCTGACTTTTCATGGGATAAATATCTCCTGGATCATCTTATGTTTCTTTCTTGCTTTTGAATTACAATAGAATCGAACTGAGATCCATTCTTCTCAATTTTACTTATATTATTGAAAATTGTTCGACTTTAATTAAAATAATAAACCCAAAAGGATAGCCGACTGCCATGACTCAACAATTTGAAACCCCAAGTACTCGAACCGTAGAGGGTACAGTTAGGCTGATGGCATGAAATCGTGCCCTCGGAGCTATTTAAATTGCGCAGATCCACCTCTAACTAACTATATTTAAACGAGACGATTTCGAGTCCCTAAGACGTCCTAGGATGCTAATAGAGACCTCCCAGGATTCGTCGGCCTTCCAGATCTGTGCGGTAGGGAAGGCATTCGGAACAAACCAAGCCGACAGGTATTTGCATAGGTCCTCTCCATCCAAATACATGTGGTCTCCAGTTCAATGAATCTCTTCTTTTTTTTTATTTTCTTTTTTTTAAGTAAATCCCTTTTTTTTTTTTTTTTTCTCTTTTTTTTAAGTAAACTCCAAAATTTATAATAAAAAATTTATATCTATATTTTGTGAAGAGACAAAAAGGGTCAGGTGGAGATTGTCCTTTGGGTATTCACTATGACTGGTTGGTTTTTTCCCATTACTACTGGAAACTAATTTAAAACAAGACTATTGAAAATATTGATCTTGTCTTTTAAACAAAACCGGACTGTTTTTTAACGGTTTTATTACTTCTAGCGATTCATAAATATTTAATTTTAGATTATTTTCGATTTGATGTAGAGATTAGTCTCACTCTTGTCTTACATTAGAAAATAAATTAATACATATTAAGGAGCCAAGTGCTAATGTCCTGATTTTTTAAATGTTTTTAGAGGAAGCTGGTTTTCAAATAAAAAAAAAAATTCACTTAAAGTTTAGCCTTTTCTATAAATATTCTATTTTACATAGATTCTATTTATTAATATACATACTAATTAAGAACTTAAAAAGGGGTCTTTATAGCACTAAACATATTTTAAGAACGCTTCGTGAAATGATTTCATTAGTTATTTTTTATGTTTAAACCAGAACGCTAAATATCTGATATTATCATCTTGACATTGATATTTTGGTTATACTCCGCCCACATACAAATATGTATTTAAAATAAGAAAACAAACACACATACATACACATACACACACACACACACACACATATCATCATAAGAGATTATATAAATTACTTAACTGTCTCCGGTATCTGTTTTCTCAGGCTAGAAGATAACCTACAAACCGGATCTCTAGCTTTGTTAGACACCTTCTTTTATTTAAAATTTTTTTTATTTTTTATTAACGTTCTAAAGTTTTTTTTCCTAGCAACTAAAAATAATCCAATTTACAAAGTACATGTTTTTCTCCTTTTTAATTTAGTTAATTAGGTATTGATGATTTAAAAATACTGACCATACGACGATAAACCTAATGGTATATACAACAATCATAATTATAAAATTGTTACGATTAAAATTTAGGAAAGGCATGGAAAATTGTACGATACAAGACATACAAACATAAACGATACAAACAGAAAGATTTATCGTTTACTAGTTAGTAATATGATGACTTCATACATAAATAAATATATAATTAATTAAGATTTTATTTTTAGGTCTACGGTAGGTCGTGGTAAAGAACGTTCAGTCCATATTTTTCAAAGTAGGATTGCTGTGCCAACCGATATATTATAACTAAAATAATGTCTGTACTTTAATGTCTACCTCCACAATTAAAGTGGCCTAAATATACTAATATACTGTTTAATTTTATTTCTTACTGTAACATTTAATGTTTATTGTAATTACACTATATTCTAAGTATCAGGAGAGGAGAATCATTTATTCCCTTATCTATGATATTAAAGTTGATTTTTTTTTTTTTAAATATGGCTGCACCAGGGACTGCTTTACAAACTCCGTAAATTTCTTCCTCCTACATACTTCCTTATTATCCGCTCCTATCTCAGTGACAGACAGTTCAAAGTTAACCATAACTTTTCCTATTCTTCCCTCTTTGTCCAAACTGCCGGTGTTCCTCAAGGTAGTATCCTAGGTCCAATCCTCTACACGGTGTATACAGCAGATATCCCGATCCATCCTTGCACCGTCCTCACCACGTATGCTGATGACACATGTGTGTTATCAGTAAATAATGATCCTTTCATTACCTCACAAAAACTCCAATCTCATGTCCTCAACCTTCAAGAATGGTGTCGAAATTGGAGAATTAAAATAAATCCAAGCAAATCCCACCAAATAACTTTTACCCTTCGCCGTAAACCTACGTCTTCTTGTCCTACAATATTCTTTAATAATATCCCGCTGATCCCTGTTGAACAGATCCGCTATCTTGGACTCCAACTAGACAAACGTTTAACCAGGAATCCACATACGAGACTAAAACGACAGGAAACCGCTCGTCGTTTTCGACTTCTACAACATTTATTAGACAAACGTTCATACCTTCCGATTTACTACAAAAGACTCATTTACATGACAGTTATCAGACCTATTTGGACTTATGGAATTGAGCTTTGGGGCTCAACTAAACCTTCTAATTCTTCCCGTATCCAATCCTTACAATCCAAAATCCTTCGAAAAATCCTTAATGCTCCCTACTTTGTTAAAAACAAACTTATCCATAAAGATCTTAATGTCCCATTTGTTGCTGATTTAGCTCAGACCAGATACCTATCCTTCCATAGTAAGCTTCATAACCACTCAAATCCACTAGTCTCTCAACTTGCTTCCCAATCTATTCCCGATAATCCTCCGAGGCGTCTGAAAAGAACATGGCCTAGAGACCTTCTAGTGTAGATTTATATTGAAGTGCTACTGATGAGTAGTCTTTTTCAAGTTTAGGCATGTTGTTGTAATCATAATCAACCTATTTACTAGATGTATATATTGTACAGTTGTAAATTTCAATAAAATGAGAAAAAAAAAATATGGCTACGTTGATTCTTTATATAAAGAGTCTATTAATTTTTAATAGTTTATAGTAGGTATAAATAAATAGTCGTATTCATTATGTATCAATCTAACCATTTTGAGAGAAAAATTTGATGATTTTTTTTTATTTATTTTTTTTTTTTTTTTGTATATTTTTATTTAATCCATTTTCAGCTTTATATCATCCTGAAATTTTTAAAGATCCGAATTCGTATGAATAGTGGTTCATTAGACTTGATCCGCAACTTTATTTTTAAAATTTTAAGTCTGCTGTAGATAAGTGTAATTTCTAAAGTTCACTGTTCAGAAGAGAGAATTGAATTTCTTTGTTAACATTTCTTTGTTATGTTAAAACTTTGTGCCTTTAAAAAGAAAAAAAAAACATTTATGTGTAATGTATGCTCTTGATGTAAAAAGTTGTTTTCCTCATTTTAGGTTTTAATGTACCTACATGAAGTATTCATGGATTTGGTTTTCATTCAGTAGTTTACGTTCTGATTATAGCAATGAAAATTTACTTAAATTCCCTGCTGTTTTGCTGTTTTATAAAAACTTATTTCCCTGTCGTTTATCTTTGAAATTTGTATTGTTGGACACTGGTCCATGGTGCTTGGAAGCTGTGACTCAGTGGGCTTTCTGAAGTTGAATCAATGCGGTCCCCATTCGGTCTCTCTCTGCTTCATTTGAAATCGTCAGATGAAATTTTAGTCATTCTTGTAAATAATTACATAAATAATTGTTCACTTATTAAAATAATCTATATAATAAAAAGTTATCTGAAAAATAAAAACAAATTCGAGTTTTGTTTTGCTAAAAACTGAAGTTGTAATATATTCCAGTTGAAGTAAATCGGTTACTTTAGAGCTTCTTACATATCGTATACATAAATTTAGTTATGTAAGAAAATTTCGTCTTTTTATGAGGTAACAATAACAAATGTGACTGCAGTTTTATGTGAAACATTTTCTACGTACTTAACCCAGTGGTGAATTGTTTTCCTATAAAATTCATTGGACCATCAACGTATCCAATCACTTAAATAATTAAATTTTTTTGACATGGATGATTCCGGATCATTGAATTCTCATTTTTTCTTCGATCGATTACTTTCATGGTCCATTGAAGTTTCGCTGAGTGAAGTACGTCAACGTAAGTTCTACATAAAACTGTTGTCATATTTGTTGTTAGAACATTTTTTTTTTTTTTGTCGATGTAGAACCACCAAAAAAGATTTGTATCAAAATCGGAAGGTCCTCTGGTCTGTGGTGGTTCTAGCTTTATTAAGCTTATTCTTTGCAATTTTCAAAGATTTCATTAATATGAAAATTATTGAGCCTTTATGAAAATTATTGTAATAAATTAGCACAGCCCCTCTTTTTTAAACTTGCCTGAATCTTAAAATAATGCTTTCATGATTAACGTAAGGAATGCCATCTTAGAAACAAAAGGAGGTGAAGAATTTTACGGTAGAAGAGGCTGAAGGGAGCTGGCACATAGAGACGCTCTAGATACACCATTAATGTGCCTGGCAGGCATCTATGTCATATTTGAATAAGAAAGTTTTTCTTGAGTAACATACTCTTGGATATTTAAGATTAGTTAGGCGATAGGCCGATGTTCTTACCTAAAATAAATATGTTTGCACATATTACAATAGAGAACATGATTGGAGTTCCGACGATAGGAATACAATAATATTTATTGTTCCGATGTTTTGGCAAACTTTTTAAGCCTTTTACTTATCCTTTTTTCATAACTTTTTATAGACCAATTTTATTTTAATGGGAAGATATATTAACTCTTTAATACTACCGAAAATAACCTTGTTTCATTTCCGCATAATTAGATCGCAAATCTCTATTAAAGACAAGAAATGCTTTTCTTATTCTTTTTAGGGTTTCACCAAGGTTTTATTTAATAATAGATTTTTGACGACAACAGCATTTTTCTCAAAATTCTCAGGGACATAGATAAACCTATTAAAAACGTACTTAACATAAAATTAAGTAATATTTGCCTCTGAATGTTGGACAAAATCTAAAACGTAAGAAACCGTACACCTGAGGTTTGAGAGACGGATTCTTGGAAGAATTTTTGGTCCACTTGGAAACTGAGAACTGATTTATAGCTCGCACCATTAAGTAAAAATGCAAATATTGTTAATTGTAAATAGATAAAGTTAATAATAGAGTAGTTAATTTTGAAATATGGAATTCAATGATGTCGAAAAAGATATAGAGTTGGACTTATATATTTAACACAAAAATATCTAACATGTAACATGTAAATAAAAAGTATGTAAATTTCTATAAAATCTGTTGCCTTTCTTTGTTCCAATCTTTATTGGTACAACATTTGAACTAAGAATTAATATTTTTTAATCATGACATAAAACCAAAACTGTGATAAAAAAAAAAAGATAGGAGGCTACGAAAGTTTTTTTTCAATATTGTAAAAGTTATCGAATTCATTTTTTGTAAATATCATGATCTTTCTTAAAGTTTGATAATTGATTAGAAAAAAAAAAAAGAGTTCCTATTCCTAGAATAAATAGCGAACTATAAAGATGATTCTCAAATAAAAATTACAATCACTAAGACGACGTTTTCATTATAATCAAACCTATTTCAAAGCGTGAAATGGCCGATTAGTCGCCGCTTTTTGCCGACTACAAATATATTTATACAAAATTTTGTACATCATCCTACAAAATTCTCCAGAACAAGAGGCATTATTTTTATTTTTAATCCGTAAATGAAACCGAAGACGATTTTTTTGGACTTCTTGCTAGACATAGATTTTTTTAAATGCAAAACAATTGCTCCTAATAATACTTCATAACAAGAGAGATATGAATGCGTAAACAATGAACAGTAAAACAGTTTTCACGGAACAGTAAAACCGTACTAGCGAACAAGACGATTGCATTGGTTCATTCATTACAGAGACAATAGACGTTTTCACTTCTTTATTCCTCATTCAGCATTGCGAATTTCCTTTGATGGAATCGCTAATTCTTTGGTTGTCCATCCTCGCTCCCCACTCACCGGAGGCCAACCCGTGACTTATTGGTTTTTGTTGAGGAGGTCTTTGGTGCATATCTTATCTGCTTCTGGCTGATGTAACAAATTATCAACGAATTTTTTTCTTATATTAACAATGTTTCACTTTATTTATAAACTTATGTTTTATATTTGAACCAGGCTAATGCACACCTGTTTATTTATGTTTTTAATGATATATCTGATTTTTATAAAGAACTGTGTCATTAGAAAGGTCTATCCATATTTGTCAGGATACATAGCTGTACTTATTACCCTGTAATCGTTCATAAAAATATTAAAGTATTTTTTAGGATGGAGTCGATATTAAATGATTCTTATTTCCATTGATTCTTGAGAAAAGAAACTGTATTGAAAATCGATTATAAAGAATAAATTTCTAGGAACTGATGGATACCGCTGACGTTGACTAAAGGTTTTTTATCCCTTTATAATGATTTTACCTAAGTTATTTTCCTAATAATAAAATTATTTGTTATGGAATAACCGAGTAATTTCACATGCACTAGACCAACACTGCTCGGTACAGAATTTAATATAGAACTCTTCCTAAATCAAGCGTTGCTACTATAAGCTTAAATTGAAGTTATATATTCATTATAATAAAATGGTGAAATATGATTACAATTACAAACCGCCGAACCTAAGGGACTAAAGAAATTTATGCAGCGAGACAATAGCAAAATTTTATTATCCTATTTCACATCCTCCTGTCTATAGTGTATATTGAAATGTGTGACTAACATTGCGATTCTGTGAGTAACACATGAAACATTGGAGACGGCCTTTGAAATATTTATCTTATAAAATGAGTTATTTTATATTTTTATTGCATTTTCTGTATTGAAATGAAACTATATTTTATATGTTGTAAGTAATAGATATTTATCAATTTTACCAGTTTATTTATTGAATAATTATTGTTATTTAAATACAGTTGATTTTTTGTTGTCTATTGGGGCTTAACGTCCTTAAGGTTAGCAACCTATTCTAGCCATGATGGAAAGGGCAAGATTTATTTCGTGGGCCCACAGCGAAATAAATTTTAACCCGCCCAAGTGGGATCCGAACCCACGTTTATAAGCTATAATTTGTTTTGTTTTTTTGTAGTATCAAGTTATTTTTAAACTGAGATATTGGTATAGATTTTTTTGTCACCATACCTGTATCCCGATTGGAAATATTTTGGTACCGACACATCACTAGTATTTGTATTTTTCAAATGTGTGGGTTTTGGGCAGTTCCTTAAGAGAAAAAAACATTAATCCATCTGAATTTTAATGACTAACAATACTGAGATGATGAGTAATGTGATTCCTGTTTCGGACAGCAATGTTAAGCGTCTTTTTTTTTTTTTTTTTTTTTTTTTTTTTTTTTTTTTTTTTTTTTTTTTTTTTTTTTTTTTTTTTTTTTTTTTTTTTTTTTTTTTTTTTTTTTTTTTTTTTTTTTTAGGCTTTAGCTAGACGCCATTGGCCAACTTTAAAATATTTGATATTCAAATAATTGTTTGTTTCTATTTTTTCTTAATAAGTGAAAATCTATGATTTTTTATAATTTAATGCCAGTGGATTTTATAAAATGGCCTAACGTTTCTAATACAGAATTAGGGTTTGATATAATATCTATATAAGAAGGGTTGTCTTTATTTTATTATATTTTTAATTTTATTTATAAAATGGTATCGCTCGGCAGAATATTTTATGCATGACATTATTATATGTTTCGGATCGTCTTTAACTTCGCACAATTCACAGTAATCCATATCTTTTCTTTTAATTTTGTATAAGTACGAACCACAGATAGCATGATTAATTCTCAATCTGCACATTGATCTTATCCATGATCTGGGAGCATTGCTGTTACCAAACCATGGTTCCATTGATACCAGTGGGCAGTGAGATTTATAAAACAATCCCTTATCTTCTTTTGCATACCTTTTCTGCCATTCAACCTTCATGGAAATTTTTAATTCGTGAAATATATCTGAAAATGGAACATGACATTTATCAATCGGTTTTTTTTGTTGCTTCTTTGGCAAAGCTATCGACTGCTGTATTGCCTTTAATACCTGCATGGCCCCTAATCCATGCAAATTTAATAGTTTTACCTAGTTTTTTAATTGTATGAACTTTTTCCAAAATCGAGATTATTAAAGAGGATGTTTTGGAGTTGAAATTTAGATTTTCTAGTTTTTTTATGGCACTTAAACTGTCAGTTAAAATTAGACTTTTATTGAAGTGGCTATCTTTTATGTGATCTAGAGCAGTTAATATCGCTGTTAGTTCGGCTGTGTAAACCGAAGCCTTTTTGTGTAAACTAATAAGTATACTTTTGTTGTATGTAGGAATATAGACAGCAGCGCCTACTCCTTCTGGACTCTTAGATCCGTCTGTGAATATTAGATGAAAAGATGGAAAATTTGATTTAATGTATTCGTTGAAATATGAATCGCGTTGGGTTTCTGGAATTGTAACAAGGTCGGGAATCGGAATTATTTCTATGTTTATTGAAAATATATCGTATATACAATTGAATATAGGAGGTTTTTTCATACTATAAATCGTATCTTTATAGCTGGATAAGTTTAAAAAAGCTGCTACCAATGGGGGAGGTGTTTTGCTTTTCCAATATCTGTGAGTTAGGGTTTCTGTTGTTAGTTGAACCAGTTTATTATTTAACTCGCTGTCCTCTGCTAGCAATTTTATGACAAATTTCCCGGTCAAAATTTCCCTTCTGATTATTAATGGAGGTTCTCCAGCTTCGACTAAAATATTATTATTCGGACTGCTATTAAGTAGGCCTAATCTTGTTTTGATAGATCTCATACTGCACTCTATCGAGAGTGAGTAATTTAGATTTTGCCGCGTTCCCATAAAATACGCAACCAAAATCTATTATAGCCCTAATTGTTGACTTATAGAAATCAATACATATTTTAGGGGCAGCCCCCCATTTAGTTGAACAGATAGCTCTTAATATATTGTTGTATTTTTCACATTTCTGGAGTATTTTAACAATATGTTGGTTCCAGCTCAATTTCTGATCCAAGACGAGACCTACAAATTTTACCTCCTTATTAATTGGAAAATTATGATTGTTGATGGTGAGAAATTCCTGTTCTATTTGTTTTCTTTTTTTATTAAAAATGCAGACTGTTGATTTTTCAGTTGATATTGACAGGCCTTTCTTTGTCGCCCATGTAAGTAAATTGTCTATTTTTGGTGATAAGGATTGAAAACAATCATTAGTATCTTTACCTATGGTATACAAACAGTTGTCATCGGCGTACTGAATCAGGTGAGCATTGTCTGTTATATTTTTATTTATATCAGCTACGTAAAAGGCGTAGAGAAGACAACTTAAAATGCCTCCCTGAGGCAAACCGATTCGAGCTATACGCGATTCTGTAATTTGTCGGTTTACTCTCAAAAAATTTTTCCTGTCTTTGTATAATTCTAAAATTCTATAAATAAAGCCTTCAGGAAGTTGTACATTAGACATAGCCCTACTTAATTCACTGAATATAATGCTGTCATATGCTTTGGAAATATCTATAAATACAGCAGTGACCGTTTTGCTTTTTGTAAATGCTGAGTAGATGTCAAATAGAAGTTGGGATTGAGCCTGCTGAACAGATTTACCTTTTCTGAAGCCATATTGGTTTGAAGGCAGAATATTATTTGTTTCCAAATACCACTCTAGCCTCATTTTAATTATTCTTTCAAATGTCTTAAGGACGCACGAAGATAATGAAATTGGACGATATGAAGAGGCGACTTTATTATCCTTACCCGGCTTTAAAATAGAAACGACAAGATATTCACCCCATGAGTCGGGAAAACTAGCATTTTTCCATATTTCATTAAATATGTCGATAAGTAATTCTTTAGCCATTTTTGGTAATTGATTCAGCATTTGATAGTGAATTCGGTCTAACCCAGGAGTGGTATTGCGTTTTGATTGTAGCACGATATTTAATTCATTAATGTCCATTTTCTTAAAGAGAACATGTTCAACTATATTATTATTTAAATTTAATTTTTCTGAAGCTATTGGAGGGCAGATTTCATTAAAAAATTCCTCTACCCATTTACCTTTGCCAGTAGGGTTGTTTGTTTGTGGTTTTTCGGTTTTTTAATTGTTTTAATCGTTTCCAAATGACTGATGGATTGGTGTCTTTATTTAGCGAATTACAAAATTCACGCCATGAGTTTGATTTACATTGCTTAATAAATCTTTTCGTTTTAGCGGTAGCGATTTTGTAGTTTAAATATGATTCGTAATTGCTGTTTTGTTTATAAATATTATAGGCATTTTTTCTATCGTTGATGAAGGTTAGGCATTCTTTGGTCCACCATGAATTACTAATTACATTTCTAGTACGGAGAAATGATTTAGGGATAGAATTTTCAGCTGTTTAAGCGTCTTAGTAGTATGTAGAGCGTAGCATACTCAGTCAGTGCTTTTATCATTTTATTGTAAATCGTAAAGTACATCCTTAAAAAAAACAGGTAAATTGAAATGTAAAAATTTAATATGTTGTGCTCATTCATACTTGAATTTTTCTATCCAATTTTTACTTGGTTATTATTTAAATAAATACGTTTATGGTCTCAGGCTCTGCAATATTTGTCTACAAAAAATCAAAGATAAAATATTCATAAAAATGCATACAATTTCCATCTTATTAAATTATTATTAAAATGAATGAATTTCAAAATTCAGTTCACTATTTTAGAGGAGAAAATGCATACTGATCAGAATGTTACCATATTAAATCTTAAACTTAATTTATAATAATGTGGTTTATATAACGCGAGGAAACATCATAGAAAATATATTAAAATGTGTGTTATAGCAGTAATAAATTACCATATTATTTAATTTATACACAAAAAAAGTATTTTACTGCTGTTGGGAACTTGACGTATAACACGCTCTCAGAGAATTCAGGGCAATGAACGACCCATTTTTACTTCGATCGATGTGTCTGGCATTAATTGTGAATATATTTTGTGATTTGCTGAAGCCATGTCCGCATGTTCTGGGTGGCAGCTGTTTTGCGTTATTCACTTCATTAGTGATTTTGTTGTATTATATATTATTAATCTTTATATTTTGAATCGTATTCCATTTTTTTCTGTAATGAGATAAAATCTTAAATTATTTTTACTTTCGTTACTTTGTTAATTTATTTTATTTAACGATTTTTGTTATATATGAGATGAGATAATATGTTTGTAAACGAATTATTATAATAAGAGTGAAATGGGAAAAAAAAAAGGAAAATATTGTCAATCTTGTAATAGGGAATTGATGAGTTGGTTTAAATATTAATAGCTTGTAAATAACCTAAACACAAATAGTCCAGTAAAATAAGGGTTTGCCAAAGAAAAAACTGCGGAACTTCTTTCTCAACTGATCTTTATGTTTTTTGGGGTGCTGAATCCGAATCTGAAGTTTGCTACCACGGCAACCATCGGCTTCATATTAAAAATCAAAAAAACAGCCAAAAAAAAAAAAAAAAAAAACCGTTATGTTTGTTTTTTTATCTATAACACGATAACGAAGCTTTTTTCGAAGAAAGCCTTCAAATATTAATTGTAGCTGCAACTAGTACCTACATAATGAAAAAAATAAATCCGAAATCGTACCATTTTTCGCGAAGTTACGTTATTGGGAAAAAATGGAGAAATTGGCCAACTTGCTGTCAGTCCCACAGCTCAGCGAAAACACGTTTGTCGTACTCTTTTGGCTATAACTCTGAAACTATTATTCTGATACAACGTTACTTTATTTCATCTTAAAGATGATTGAATTTACTATAAGAATCTATAAATGAAGTTTTAATCAACCCCCGTAAAATGCCAGCCCGCTAATAAAAACGTACTGTTGTAAAATGCAAGTGTTTTTTGGCTTATTTGTCGCTCGAACTCCTCAAATATTTGTTTGATCCCAAATTTCTTTTTTCTATCTCAAAGCTGATTAAATTCACTATCAGATGCTATATATGGAAATTATAATGAATCCTGTAAACCACCCACGCTAGCACGCTAAATGTGTATGTTGTGGCAAAATATGTAAATTATGACATGTTCAGTAGACTGGTGTGGGTATTTCACGGTGTTAATTATATGTTACATATATAGGATCTAATAGTAAATTTAACAAGCTTTTAGATAAAAATCGGATAAATGGTTTATGAGTTATAGCGAATAATGTGCCAAACAAACATGTATTTTACGAACGTAGGTGATTTTCAGCGTGATAGCTAGTGTATTTCAAGAATTTTGATAAAAATTTTATATATAGAATCTAATTGTAAATTTAAACACATTTCAGATTAAAAAAAAAACAAACATTTTGTATCGGATAAATTCTTTCGGATTTATAATATCCCAGACGCCTAAAAACCCGTACTGTTGCTAAATCCATGGTTTTCGGCACATTTATCATTATAACTCCAAAAGTATTTGTCCGATTCAAAATTTTTTTTTTTTTCAATCTGAAAGGTGGTTAAATATACAATTAGATTCTATATATGTAACTTATAATTAACACCACATAATTAACATACACATTTAGCGTGCTAGCTTGGGTGGTTTACAGGATTTAATATGATTTACATATATAGCATCTGATAGCTAATTTAATTAGCTTTGAGATAGAAAAAAGAAATTTGGGATCGAACAAATATTTGAGGAGTTAGAGCGACAAATGTGCCCAAAAACACTTGAATGTTACAACAGTACGTTTTTATTAGCGGGCTGGCATGTACATTTGACGGGGTTTGATGAATTAAAACTTCATTTATAGATTCTTATAGTAAATTTAATCAGCTTTAAGATGAAAAAAATTAATGTTGTATCAGACAAATAGTTTCAGAGTTATAGCCAAAAGAGTACGACAAACGTGTTTTCGCGGAGCTGTGTGGACTGACGGCGGCAAGTTGGCCAATTTCTCCATTTTTTCCCAATAACGTAACTTCGCGAAAAATGGTACGATTTCGGATTTATTTTTTTCATTATGTAGGTACTAGTTCCAGTTACAATTAATATTTGAAGACTTTCTTCGAAAAAAGCTTTGTTATCGTGTTATATATATAAAAAAAAAAATAACGGTTTTTTATGGCGGATTTTTGTGATTTTGAATATGAAGGCGATGGTTGCCGTGGTAGCAAACTTCAGATTCGGATTCAGCACCCCAAAAAACATAAAGATCCGTTGAGAATAAAAGTTCCATAGTTTTTTATTGAAAACGGCCTTTTGGAGCCTTATTTTATTGGACTAAAAGGTTGAAGAATGACACCATTTAATATATATTTTTCCTGTTAAAGAATGAAGAAAACCAATCTTTTAACAAATCAATATAACAAATGAATATAAAGAAAAATATTAAAAAAAAAAAAATCAATATTTTTAAAAATTAGGATGAGCCAGACGGTAGTGATTGACACCCTTCAGGCAATATTTATAATTTAATGATAATTCAAGAACAGATAGTTTAAACATTTATAATTTCATTGTAAATTTTTTTAAATTGTTCTACATTAAGACTAAATAAATGGTTTACCCTTTAACTAGGTTAGATAGTATTCTGTTATAAAGTATTCATATAGGGTCGATATGAATATTTCTTAACAGACAAAGAGAACCAAATATTTTTATTCTCACAGCTGACATCTTTGATTTATTTTAAAATTAAACAAGGCTAAGGAAATTATTTTACAATTTTGCTATCAATAACTCAAATCAAATCAATAACAATTTTTGATTTTCTATATGACGCCGTATTTTACTCGCCTTTTACACTCCGCTTATTGTTTCTTTGATTTAATATTTGTCATAAACATGTATTTTAATCGCATATTAAAATTCACGAAATGAATATAATCTTCTTTTCATAAGCGTTTGTTAATTCACTTTTTGTCCCGAATGGGAACTCAATACATTGAAAGCTTTGGTCAAAAGGCTTCGAATGAATTTTTTGTTGAATATAATTTTTTATTTTTAAAAGGGATTTTTGGAACAACAATATTGTTCAGTGCATCCTTTAGAAAATACCAACTAAGAAGTATCCTTTAGAAAATACCAACTAAGAAACCATCATTGTTAAATTACTTTCATAAAAAAATCGTATTTGTCTCCAAGGTGCTTTGAAAAACGATTTAGCAATAAAATTTATTTACATTGAAAAATAATATTCCTGTGTATCTTATTGCCTTTTTGACAATTGTTGGATTTTTTTTTTCTAATTAAAAAGAAAAGTTGATTCTCGCATACCTGGTAAAATTTCCGGCGTGGCTTCCAGTTTATAATCCATACAATACATGTTTTCAAGGAGATATTTTCTGGACTTTTTTCACTTGCGATTTTTAAAAGAAAAAATGATGTTGAATGGAATTGCATTAAATAGTTCTTTTTTAATTTGAATTTTTTCTTATTTTTTTAAAAATATATCTCATTCATACTTTTCTTACTTAATATAAAAATATGTTGGGAATATATTTTAACAATGGTCGTCTATTGCGAGTTATTTTTTTCATATTTTGAAGAAAGTCCTTAGAGCTGATACAAAATATTTTCTTACTATTTCTTTATGTTGGTTATGCTCGGACCGTTATCGCTCGTGCTATTTTTTCTTTTTTTTTACTTTCCACACTTCGCTATCGTTTTAGTGAGACAGTGTATAGCAAGGATAAACTTCTTAATTAATGTTTTTTCTAATAATAAAAAAATTATGGATTACTAAATTATTGATATGATTGTTTTAATTCGTCTGGCTGACAATTTATATTTCTTTAAAGTGTTGCTGGTTTTCCAGTCACATTATATTCAGTTGAATAATGCGGTTTCTAATTCTACCACCTAGCTTTGTTTAAAATGTGTTAAAAAATTATTTATTTATTTACGCTAGGACATAAACAGAAATGCGAACAATGGTATTAGAAAGCTTCTTCTTCGGTTGTAATTTGCCTAATATTTTTTGATACATCAAAAATTGGTAAAATTCTTAAACAAAATTTTTTGTACCTATTTATTGAAATTTACAACTGTACAAAATATATACATCATGTAAATGTGTTGATGATTACAATAACAAGTCTAAACGTGAAAAAAACTGCTTATCTTTACATCAGTAGCACTTCAATGTAAATTCTACACTAGAAGGTCTCTAGGCCATGAAGTGGGAACTAATCAATCCAGATTTGATTACAAACCTGGTACACTTAATGCCTAGACGTTTAAAAACTTGATTTTCTTCTTTTCTCGGTTTCCAATGCTCATGGGTGCCTTTGGCGCTAGTTTTGCACTATTATAGGTCCCTACTACCAACAAAAAAATCGGCATTCAAATCTGTGAGTTACAAGTCAAAACGTCCCCTTGTATGTTATATTGTATGTATGTATGTACGATATGTATGTTGTATGTATAATTTTTTTATTACCTTAGTTTATAATTTAATAAAAAAAACTTGGTGCAAATACCCCCCCCCCATTATTTGTCCTATCTAAAGCAAAAGTTTGATAAATCATATTAATTTAGAATTTTGTAATTTTCGTTTGTTTGTTTTTTTAGTACCAACGTTATTATTAACAATTATGGAATCCTGGATTCAATAATTGCCTCAATTTGTTTTAAATTACTGGAATTGTTGTTGGTTGAAACTATATAAATAGGATAGTCGACATCATTAGGGAAATAAATAATTTATATAAGTAAGTTACTACTTAAAGATTTAAAATTGCTCGGTATTTTTTAATTTGTTTAAAATTCGGCTTGCTTTTATTTAATTAATTTTTGCATAGTGCCGCGATATTGAAAAAAATCAATCGTGTGGAATTTTTTACCGTATAATCAGTGCAATGTAATTTTTGTAATTCTATTAGTTCGTAATTCAAGTTTGTTTTGTTCTATTTTTGATTATATATTTCTTTTCTGTTTCTATCACCTGTTGAACTATACATTACAATAATACTCCCATGGCCATTTATTCAGGTTACCTATACTAGAACTAATTGTGTAATAGGACAGCCCTATGTAAGATTGAAGTGTTGATTGCTCCCCTCTGAAACCTGTCAAGTCTAATTAGCTTAGATTATTGTCCAGTTAGGCTTTCAAAATAATTAAATAGTTTTTTATATATTGGTATTATTTTAATCGTTAATTTATTACGTTTCAAAGTATTGTTTAGTACTTATTACGGTGGCATGGAATCTATTAATCCATGTCGAATTTGTCTGACAGAAAATGAGGTCGCTCGGTTCGGTTTCGCTAGGTTAGAAAAATACTTTTCATTTCTAAATTAAGATCAAATTCAATTTATTTTACTATTATTCCGAGCGGGAAAAGATTTGGATTTTTAAAAGATCCTATTTTTCGTTTATTTATTATTGGCATTCAAAAAACATATATTGTTTCAGCTCTTAGTGTATAAAAAAGATGTTATGACTCTTTTTTAATACAGAACTGAGAAATTTGATGATGAACAAAAACAAAACGAAGGGACTTTTGTATTTCGTTTCATTCATGGTTTTTTCTAAATACAAAGAAAGTATGTGTAAATAGAAGAACGTGTTACAAGAAAATGTACGTGATTCTAAATCTCGTATTAGCTGTTACATTTGAGATTGCTGTGTGGGTGGTGTCTTATAGCAAGACATTGTGTTTTATAAATAGCTGTTCTGTTATTGTTCAAACGAAAACAAACAAAAATAACGTAACAAAAATGTTTCTTTTCTTGAACCTGCCCATGTCAGACCGAAAATATTGTTTAAAAATGATTCGGATATTATAAACCTAGACTCCAAACATCTCAGTTTTGTTTGCCTTTTAAAAAAAAAAAAAAAAAAAAAAAAGAAAAAGGTCTTACAGAGTACCTTAAAATATATTTCTTTCAATTTTAGATTTTAAAAAATTATTTTAACATACTGAGGTATAGAATTAATTTATTTGATTGATTAGATATTACTGATGACTACATGTCTGTGTTGAAATTGAATATAATTATTTAACTTCACGTTCAAGTTAAAAAAATATATGCAATGTCAACGTTTCGACTTGCCTTGTAGTTCTTCACCAGAAAGTTTGTTGTAAGGCTAAAGACTTGAGAAACAATCAAAATGAAATCTCAAACCGCAAAGAACTGTAACGTGTCTGTTTTAATAAACCTATAATTGCTCTGTTCAACATTCACGATGTTTTTGAAGAAATCGGTTGTTTGATTATTATTAGATTTTCGACCCAACAAAAAGAATTAACAATGAAAGGATTTTTTATTTATTAATTGATTATAAAAAATCCTTCTTTGGTATTCAAAATCCTGCCTATTTGGGCATTAAAGATCTATGGGGATTAAATTAAATATATATTATTTACTGATCAATATTTTCTTATATCTGTTATAAATCATCGCTCAAAGGTGATTAGGTTTTTGTTTGGTTTCTTTTGAGAAAAAAAAAAACACACAATTTCTTCCAGATTGGAAAAACAATAGCTCAAGGCAAGGATATGTCTATCTGTAATCTACTGTTTTTTCCAATTCACATTTTAGAATTAAAATTAAATTACTTTAATTCGTAATTAAATCAAATGAACACTAAATCATTATCCGAAATAAATTGAAGGAAAAGGGCGGTTTCAAACATGACTTTCTTCATTAAAACCAATCTAAACGGTTGGTTCCAGCGACAAATGTTAGAAAAAAAACAAAAAACTATTTTGAGTTAAATTTCAGATAAGAAAGCTGTCGTTAAATTTTTCGTCCGAGCAAGAACAACTTGCTTGCTATTTTGACACGCCAGAGCGTGTCAAAATAGATGTGAGATAACGTTCACCAAAAAATTATAGACCCCCAACCAAAAGAAATGTCTAAATCAAATTTTAAATTGTATTTTGATGATTTGATTGACATCTGTAGTTCTTGTTATTTAAATAACTCATACATATTAAAATATACAACATACCAATATAATCGATATAATCGATGTTGGCTGTACCTTGTACATAATACATACAAAATGTGTAGTCATATTAAAGTCTCCTTCTACAACAATATAGTTCGTACTAAGAAAACTAGGAAGGAAATAAAGGAAACTTTAAAATCAATGGACTTAATTAAATATTAATTCATTAAAATACATTAATTTGGAACGTAATTTTAGTAGCAAACCAAAAATCAGAAAAATTAATTTTAATGAATTGAAAAAGAAATACTATATTTTAAAAAATACTGGGTATTTTTATGGAGCAAAATGATTGTGTAATTATGCATTATTACACATTTTTCATCTGGTAAAACAACTGTTTACTAATAAATTTGTATTTTTATGTATTAATAAAAAAATTTAAATATCAAATTAAATGATAAGATCAATTGTATGTTGACATTTTTTTTTCAATTTCTGACATAAATAAATAATATTAGTATTCACTTAATGCATATGTATATATACCCACTTCATTTGTACAGAAAACGAGGAAAAATCAAAACAATTGTTTGGTTTTTTTAATAATATAAAAGTTTCATTTTTTATTTACTTATTTTTTGTTTTATGGATGAACAATCAATAGTAGTAGTTATGTCATCATTGAACCCACTACGCTCCCTCTCCAACTCCCCCCACCCCACCCCCTCCCGAACCTTATTAACAATTATAAAATTTCATGATTTTTATTTCATTTTTTTTTTTTTTATTGAAAACTAATTAGCTGTCTGATATCCGTTAGTGATAATGGAATTCTTTCCAAACTGTGTACGGTTCCGCTTGAGACAAGAAGTCTTGAGACATTCGGCGATTCGAGTGTGACTTGAGGCCCCAACAATCTGCATATTTAATCTCGCCTGGCAGCCCTTCAGCCGCTAAATGAATTTTCGACACAGTTATAAAATATTCATTGTTTTTCAAATCCTTTCTTGTACATTTTGATATGGTCGTGTTATATTGTTAAGTGATGTGCGTATGCAATTTTATTACCGACGGGTACAGCACGATGGAAATCCAATATATTTTTTTAAATTATTTTTTTATTGGAAAACTATTGCAATCTGTCTCAAAGGGGCAATATGGGGATGGCTTAAAGGATCCGTATACACAACGTGTACAATAAAAAATAAATGAAGAGAAGAGAAAACAAATAAATAAATTAAAAAAAAAAATAATACAACAAATAAAGTGAAAAAATAAAACAAATAAAAAAAAGAACCTTAAACAATAAAATACATAAATTACAATAAAATACATAAAAAATCGCTTTCACTTATCCTATAAAATGAGAGACCATTCGACTATCCGTTGATCGAAGGCGGAGGTGCAGAGGTCAGGAGATAAGGACCCGATCAATGACGAGATCACCTTGAATATTTACCACCAATCATTTCATATAATTAAACAGTCTTGATAAACTGTCTAAATTGCTGAATGAATTATATTATCTAAGGCCAGAGGCAGGAAGGATATTTCATGCTAAAGAAATTCCAATTAGCAATCAAGCTCAAGGAACTTCCTATTGATTACCGAGTGCAGGCATTGATAGGTGTTATTTGGGGACTAAATTAATTTATACTTTCAAGATTAAACGAACATTTTGATAAAAAAAATAATAAATACATTTCAGCTTTAGTCCAGAGGTTACCTAACGCTTCTGAAGAGCGGATCCCTAGAAAAAAAACTGGCTTGTGATCTATACTTAAAGCTTTAAGTAATTATTGCAAGATATTATATCCGTATATATATTATAACAGTCAAGAAAATATCCATTAAAAGTTAAAATTTCTAGCTGTATTTAATTCAAAAATATGGAGGATGAATCTACTTACAATGTTACTGATGATATCTCAACATTGGCTACATGGGTATGTAAAGACTAAACCAACTAACTAAAACTGTAGTAAACAAAAATCAAGGATGGAAATGGTAAAAGGGATAGGTGAGAGGTACAGCTTTTGGGAGGAGTGAATATATCACATTAAGAACCATTTATCCATTTAAATATTTACTAAAACAAAAAAATATATATGTGACTGAAGATAGAGTAAAAATATAATTTTTAAAAATCACCAAATTAAATGATAAACTTTGTTTCATATCGACAATTTTTATTTATTCTGTTGAAAAAATTAAAATGTCGTGTGACATGATACATTTTTGACAATGAACTGATATAATTATTTTTAAAATAACTTAGCGTATCATAAAGGGTTAAATAAAAAATGAATTAGTACATAAGATTGAATTAATAAACATGGCACTTTTAATTTTGTAATACCTATTTTTATTTTTGCCCCATTTTCACATCTCAGTTATAATAACGTTTGTTATATTTTTCTAGAATAGTTTCATTACAAACAATAAATATTTGTTAATACTTCTTACTTTATATTTAGTTAGTTTCTTGTTTATTTTATTACAATTTACTTTATTTTATAAATTAATGAGTTTATAAGATTTATCTGGTGAATATAGTTTAGGTTATAGCAGAGCGATGGTTAAAATAGGCATCTAAAATCATTGTATTCAATATTGACCGATTTTCTAAAATGCTAATCAGTTTTGAACCGTTGTGTAAACGTCCGAGACGTAGATTGGAAGATGACATCAGGGTCGATCTTGGGGGTTGAGTTTTAATGGCGTATCATATGCTTAGAGGTTGTTGTTGTTGGCATGGAACCTTCGGGTTCGCTGATCCTTTTTTAAATTTATTTATTTATAATGAATGGGTCCATACAATGAGTTTATCAGTAATTTTTTATCGAAATCGCATTGAGTTTTTTGAAAATAGTCAAAATTTCATCTAAATACAACTAATAATAATAATCAACTTTACTATCATTATCACCCACAAGCAATACTTTCAGATAAAGGGATAAAGATTTTCTGGGATCACCCAATAATAACTGATCACATGATCAGACACAACAGGCAGGATTTGGTTATCATAAAGAAAGTAGGGAAATGGGCCTCTATCATTGAAATCGGTGTGCCATCAAATGACATGTTCCGTGTTTTAGCTGAGAAGAAGAGGAAATACCTGGCAGAAGAACTGAAAAAATTATACAGACTGGGTAAGTGTTGGCTCTTGCCTATAATATCCTTTAATGGTCTGGTTCCAAAAAAACACAATTTCTTCTAAAGAGGAGTTGGAACTGCCGGAAAAAGCTTTAGAAAAAATAAAACAGGCGGCATTGTTGGGAACTATTGTTGAATAGTTCGGAAGTTTTTAAATTCCAAATAAACATTGATGGTTGACCGACCATATTTGGCCCCCAGAATGTTTGCTACCACTTCGATGTGAAAAACCAAATAAAATAATAATAATAGTCATTTGATTATGGTTCATAACTCAACAAAATTATCTTAAATTCAATACAAAATTTTCAAGTCCAAGTCCACAATTACTATCATATTTACAAAGATAATTCAATTCATCTTTGAGCTTGAACATGGCCTTCCCTCATACCAAGTGACTACAACTAATAAAAAATCCAAATTAAGTAATGAATCTTAAAAAGAGTTTTAGGATCTTTTATAATCCTGTAGATTTTTCTCAAACATTTAAACCGAATTATGGATCACTGCTATTCGTCTTGATTTCCATAAATGCCAGGACTTAATGTGGTTCCATTTAACTACCCAGACTCTGGGATTATAACATCAGCCGGACTTCATTGTATAATAAATGTTTTATATTGTATGTTACGATGCTAGATGCTAGATAAGCCTTAATCTCGCTATGATTCATCTTGATCGTTGCCACGCTAGAGCGACCAGTTGAGTGAGTGATATAAGTAGGTCGAACCTTATAGATAGCTGGTCAGGTTCAAGGGCGATTCCTCCACACTCTCGTCCGCCGTGCATGGATGGCTTTCCAATTCAAATATTTCCCACTCGCCGGAGCACATCGATATGGAGATAGTGCTCTCTACGCCGGATCGTGCACCACCCCCGACTTCCGGACCTGGGAAGAGAAAGGTTAGGGACTGAAAGGGGTTAGCCTTTTATTTGGTATGTCCTATTTAGCCGCACGTGAGTACCAACAGAATAGCGGTACCCGCAATTGAATGTGCAGTGGAAAAAATATCATAAAAACTGAATCCGATGGTGCAGGGCCAAAAGCAGTTGGCAGCTCGATGGGTTTTAACACTATTACCTATTTATATAAAATAGGTTAAATGTATTAGGTAAAAATCTGAGATAAATATTTGGATTATGGGTACTATTTCAGCCGGATTAGTTATATTTTTGACAATTAAAATATATTTTTCAGAAGAAAAAAAATGTATTCCATTGTTGAAAACATTATGCAACAAATTTTTTTTTTTTCAGGCAAACAAGAATATTAAAAAGGACGAGTAATAAATCAGGACTATTTAATACCTTATAAATTTTTGTTTTATTAATAAAAGAAAAATACAGGTTTATCCGAGATAGATATTTTAAGAATTTCATTATGATCACCTCTCCCTTCCTCCCACTCTCTCTCTCTCTCTCTCTCTCTCTCTCTCTCCCTCTCTCTCTCTCTCTCTCTCTCTCTCTCTCTCTCTCTCTCTCTCTCTCTCTCTCTCTCTCTAAAATATATCTCTCTCTCTCTCTCTCTCTCTCTCTCTCTATATATATATATATATATATATATATATATATATATATATATATATATATATATATATATATATATATATATATATATATATATATATATATATATATATATATATATAGATACTATTATATAATAGGACAAGCCATTTTTCAGTTTTTGATCACTAACCGTGAAAACCACTGAACTAATGTGTACCAAATCTTAACCACATCATCTTTATAGTCCAAGGAAGGTTTAGTAATAATAAATTGTACAGATGTTCAATAAAATTGTCACAAAAAAAGCGAATTAAATATGTAGTATGCAGTAAAATTTGATAATCTACTGACAGGTGGCGGGCACCATTCGAGAGAGGTTACAAAGATTCGATGTTATATAGAGCTAAAATAATATGATAAAATTTCACTTGAAGTACGCATGATGATATAGAAGGATCAATACAATTAGGATTGATGAATTAAATGCCACTTCTATTGAGACCTTTGTTGAGCAAATTATTTTCATTTTTAGTTAATGTTATGTTGCTGAGGTTGAGGATACGTGGGGAAAATTGGTTATCGGATATGGGGTTTTTTGCACTGTTAGATGGGCGATTAACGGGGTTATTCTTGCTAGACCGCAAGTTATTAATTTTCTTTTCTAATGTTTTTTGTTTTTTGGTTACGAGATATTCAACTCGCGTCCGGATTTGATTGTCTAATGAGTCAAACTCAAGTGGGTGGAGTACAGAAGTGAGTTTATTGTGGAGGATATAAATATATAATTTTAAATTATCTCTCACCGATTACCAATGGTTAATTTCAAATCTTAACCATTGACCTCTAGTATGGTGAGTGGCTTTCGACGCTGCTCTTGTTTGTGCTCCGCTTCTTAGTTGCACGTATCTGGGAATGCGGTCTCAATAGAAGTGGCATTTAATTCATCAATCCTAATGATAAAATTTAATTATTTTCAATTAAATTGCTTTTTTTTAAAAAAAAGAAATAGGTGGTACGACATGCGGATCGCAGTGCAGTTTAAAAATCGACCGATATGTGGCTGGCGCCATTCTGCAACTGTTTTCAAAACGATTGAACCCAACTGCATCTAATTTTAAGTACATCTTCATATTTCTAGGAAGGTTTACATTAATGAAGTTTACTACAATAATAATAATAATTTAAATGTACAGTATTGAGCAGCAGAAATGAGGTTTGTCACACTGTTATATACTTTTATGGTTAGAAAATAAAATCCAACCAGATGAAATCGATAAAATTATTGCAAAATCAAATTTTCGACCTCTTGCTTTTTGATGTTGTGTGTAAAAATATGATTCACGGACCTCACGAATAATTTAATTTGTCCTATCCTTACTTAAATAACGGTAAGTGTTCAAAAAATATTCTAATACAATAAGATAGTTATCAGCATAACTTTTATTTTTGCCGGATATTTCAGTAGACTTTATCCGAATCCAAAAGTTTCTAAAGCCGATACAAACATGTTTAAAGTCTTCTTAAAATTTAAAAATACGATAGTTCATCTTGCTGGAGGAGGCTCTAAATTTCCAATTCATTTACTACAATATTGGAAAGTAAGTAGAAGATATAACTGTAAATGAAGAAGTTGGAAAGTTTGGTCAAGGATTTTATTTTTTAAATATACTTAAATTCTCTCTCTCTCTCTCTCTCTCTCTCCCTCTCTCTCTCTCTCTCTCTCTCTCTCTCTCTCTCTCTCTCTCTCTCTCTCTCTCTCTCTCTCTCTCTCTCTCTCTCTCTCTCTCTCTCTCTCTCTCTCTCTCTCTCTCTCTCTCTCTCTCTCTCTCCCTCTCTCTCTCTCTCTCTTTGTATATATATACGGATAACTTTCTTGACTGTTACTAATAAATGTTTAGTAAGGTTATTGAGGTTCAGTCAATAACTTACTATATAATATATATATATATATATATATATATATATATATATATATATATATATATATACAGGGTGAGTATCTCTTAATTAAAAAAAAAAAAAAAAAAAAAATGGGTAAAAACTAGATCCAAAAAAACGTAGCTTCAAAAATGCCTCAGACCTTACCTTTCTATTCCAATCCGTTGCAGATGTATGATAAATCAAAGACTTTTTTGAGGAAACCACGTTTTTTTCCATAAAAGCTGTAATATCTCCAAATTTTGACCCCATTTTCGGATTTAGCATTAAATTTTCTACAATAGCTGAGTACTTGTATCCTTGAATTTTACAAACTTGGTATCTAAAGAACAGCTTGATCTTCACCTTATTTGGGGAAGTCACAATGTCGTATTTACTTCAACGCTCACAGTTTTTCCAAAAAACTATCTACGAAACGTCAAATTTTACAAAAACTTGCAAATTTGATTAGCTTTCGAATGATATGTTAAACGTATTGATTTTGTTTCAATTTCATGGAGAAATTTACTTTTGAAACCAAAAAAACATTATGTTCTCATTTGGCATACAGATCAGTTACTTGTGTAAATAAAACATTATGACAATCCCTTAATGGAAATGTGGATTTTAAACATGATAAACTCTTCATTGGAATAAAAAGCAAAGAAAAAAAATATCGTTTAATAGAAAATTAAGGAAAACTGTCAATAAAGCGACACCAGATCAGATGATCTTATGTCATTACATTTATTTATTTAGGATCATTATTTAGTATTTATTTTATTAGATTTTCAATGTAAGGTTTAAAACTCAATGATAATGAACATATACCTCAATTTTGCTATTAGCTTCTGAATGCAGATGATACTAATGAATAGCACTTTTTGAGGTGAATTTATGGCTAGATGGGTCTGTTTTTACAGGGGAAGGCATTTCTACCGTTACATGTGGAGTATTGTTGCTTTATTCTATTTTTTGATCTAGTTTCACCCATTTTTTTTTTTTTACCCTAAGAGATACTCACCCTGTATATATATATAAATGCCATGTTATTAATAATAACTTAATTATAACAAGTACTCCACCACTAGGGTTCGCAAAGGGAGGGCAAGTGTTATTCCCAAAGAACGGGCCGGTTGAACTTTCGTCCCAGATAGAACAGGGTCGGACAAGTACCTGACCACCGTAGCTTATTAAAGCCATCCACTCTGAATATATGATTCTTGATAAGCCATACCTCTATCGATCCACTGCATTTACATCTTCGGGAACCTGCCATGCTTAATTTAGTGCTCCTTGCATAACGCCTTTTTTATGTAATCGTTATTTATGATGGAATTCGTGACTATTGACCTGTTCAACGGTGCTTAAATATCAAGTATTTTTATTTGGGCAGATTGAAAGCAAAGGGATTATGAACTAATATTTTCGAGTTTCTCGTAGAAAGGTTCTGTTTAAAAGTTTCGCTGCGAGATATTTAAAATTCTACGTCATTAAATGCACTATTACACAACCATTTTAAATAATATTCTGAAGTATAAAAACAGCGAACTTAAAACGATTTTAGTTGGGCTCTTGAGTTGCGTGCGTCACGGCATCTGACAAATACCAAGAATCTTTAAGTTGAGTACTGTTTTAAATACGAATAAACTGAAGCATGATAATTATTCTAAATTACCTTTTAAATACTTTTACTATTCTAAATTTACCTTATTAAATACCTTTAATTATAAATTGTAAATTTTCAAAACAAGCGTATCAGTAACCCTGTAAAATCATATTAGTTCATTAGGCAAATTGGTGTATGAAAATATTCTACTGGATTAAATTAACCAAACATGTTTCCAGCTGCTTTCAAACATGTTATTAATGATTTCGCATTAAGTTGTTAAATATGGTAAATATTATGTCTTTTTATTATTAACTCATCCTAAAAGTATTTGTTGTTTTAACAATTTGTAAACTGAACGGCCTAGTACTTTAGGGGTTTTATTAAACGACGTAGTTTCTACCAAGGTAGGCTTGGATATCCAAGTACCTGGTTTTTTGAGACAACAAAATAGAAAGGGAAATAAATAAGAACTGGATACATGTATCTAGGAAATACTTATATACATGCAATAATAATATAAATAAGTGACATTATTAAATAATAGCTATCCCCGTCATGGCTCTGCCTGCTTTTATTATTACAATTAACAGTGAGAGAAACAATGAGTTCGAAGATCCACATCAATGTTTTTATAAGTCTAGCCTTACGATTTGTTAGTTGCAATAGCAAACTAAACTCTAATTGGAAATAATAGAATTTGAAATGAAATAAATAAAGGCTATTTTTTCAGTCGCCAGTATTTCGAAGCGTAGTTGAATTGTTTTTTTCTTTTACCATTGCACTGATTGGGTTAGGTTAGGTTAGGTTGAAATTCTTATGGACAATCAACTTCGAGGGTCTTCAGTGTCCTTCAATCTATGTTTTTCTTCTATGTCTTCTTTTTAAATTTTATTGAAAAAATTGTATTTTTTAAGAAAATTTATTATTATTTCGATATTCTTTATTATATATTCGTTATTGTCACCTAGCATGGTAGGGAGGTTTCTAGTTTTGTAGTTCTTCTTCTTGAAAATAACTATCTCATATAGGGCATTCTACCAGAATGTGTTGAACTGTTAGTTGTATATTGCATGATATGCAGTTTGGTGGATTATCCTTTGTTATAAGATACCCGTGAGTGACACTGATTGGGCGTTTTAATAGTATATAAAGGCATAACTGGGAATCTAGTTTTCAATTTTTTAGTAATTAAGTTTTTAATGATTATTTTTAAAGATTAACAGTATTTATCATATTATTGGCGGTATATCGGTTGATTTTTGAATTTCTCTGGGTTCCAGATGTCGCAATAGATATTTAAAGCAATTTTAATTACAATTTAATTGAAAATAAGTATAATTATCAATTTAAAGCTCTATATAACACCATGTCATTGTAACTTTATTTGCAGAATGGCGTTCGCCACCTATGGTCGATATTTAATCTTCACTGTGCATTACATATGTATCGCTTTTTTTAACAACTATTTAATTGAAAATATGTAAATTTTGTTATTACTAAACCTTCCTTGATCCATGAAGATGATGTAGTTTAAATTTGGAACAGATCGGTTCCGTAGTTTTCGCGATTAGTAATCACAAACGAAAAATGGCTTGTCCTTTTATATAATAGTATAGATTTAAATCATAAAGTTTAAAAAATATCACTAATTTTCTTTTGTTTAAGAACCACCATTCTATCAAGATTTCTTTATTGCCTAACAACCATCAAACGATGTTGGATGAGTTCTTCCTTCAAACATTTTTGAAGTGCCTTCTCCAACCCAGCAATCCCTTCTTCATGAGGAATTGTTAATGAATATACTGAAGTTATGTTTTCCAGTAGACTGTCCTTCCCGCAGTAATGATCATACAAAGATTGCCTGATGCCTTTTTCGGCAATCCAACGTTTTAAAGAAAAAATAATTTACAATAAAATGAAATAAAAAGATCGAGACCTTGGTTGTTCGAGACTCGACTTATTGACACAAATTAACATATACTTATAGATTTGACTTATATGGCTATTATTATACAGGGTGTCCCGAATTTAAAGGGCAAAATTTCAGGAACTTGTAGGGGACCGAAAAACTATGACAAAAAGTTCTTTAGAGATTTGCTCGGTTTTTCTTAGTTTTAGAGAAAATTGCAAAAAAGAAACAAAACAAAAATGTTACAGGTAGCGATTATCACCTTTCAAAGTTCGTGAGGCTAGGCAGTGAGATATGTAAACACCTAATGTTATCCTTTACATTATTTTATTTGTTTACATTTTGGCTTCCTTCTAGGATTATAATTCCTAAATCAGTCTTCAGTCAGTTACTCAAATATTTTTGTGTTAATAGCATCAGCCACAATGCCGCATACATATTCTAATGTTGAATACGCTGATATGATTTTTGTGTATGGTTTCTGTAACGGTAATGCTTTAGAAGCGGTGCGGGAGTATGCGCGCCGATTTCCAAATAGAATAGTGCCTAATCGACGAGTCTTTTCGCTAACTTTTAATAGACTGCGAGAGACTGGGTCATTCTTAATACGTAATGAAGGCGACCAATTCCAGGCAGCAATAAGAGCAGATTATCGGAGAAGAAATTGTGACCAACGCCACATCGATAACAATCCTGAGACTAGCGTCCGAAGAGCATCTGCTGCATTAGCAATATCGCGGCAAGCAATATGGCGAACTTTGAAAGGTGATAATCGCTGCCCATACCATCTTCAAAAAGTTCAGATTTATTACCTCAAGATTACGTCAAGAGATTGAATTTTAGTAACTGGTTTCTTGACAAAATTCGCGATGATAATTTATTTCCATTAAAAATTATATGGACCGATGAAGCTTCCTTTACAAGAGGAGGAATTGTTAATCAAAGAAATGGTTAATCATGTATGGGCTCTTGAAAATCCCAGAGCTATTAGAGAGAATATGTTTTAGCATGTATTTGCTATTAACGTTTGGCTTGGATTTGGAACGGATTAATGGTGAGACCATATTTTTTACCTGGAAAATTGAACATTTACACATTTTTTGAAGAACGACTTTTCTAATTATTTAGATGGCATTCCCTTACATCAGCGGATTGAAATGTGGTTCCAACTCGATGGATGTCCAGCTCATTATAGCAGAGTTGCTCGAGCTTGGCTGGATATAAATTATCCACAACGATGGATTGGACGTGGAGGAGTAATACCTTGGCCACCCAGACCATCTGATATGACACCCATGGATTTCTTCGTATGGGGAACCTTGAAGCAGAAAGTTTATTCGGTGTAAATCAACTCAAGAGAGCAATTTAGAGACCGAATCAATCATAGATGCAGTGCACCAAATATCATCAGAACAATGTTTAGCTGCAATTTATCAAGTGAGTGCTAGATGTAATGCTTTCATTGGTGCAATAGGACAACATTTTGAGCAATATTTACATTAAAAAGAACATAACATAAATATAAATGTAAATAAATAAGTATAAAAATGAAAACTTGTTTTTTTTTTTTTTTTGCGATTTTCTCTAAAACTAAGCAAAAACGAGCAAATCTCTAAAGGTTTTTATGTCTTAGTTTTTCATTCCCCTATAAGTTCCTGAAGTTTTGCCATTTAAATTCGGGACACTCTGTATATCATGAATTGTGGTTAAAATAGTGTTTAAAAAAGTTTACAACAGTTTGAGATTCTTCTGCACTTTCCATAAAAATACTTTTCCGGGCTGACCGACCTCCCCTGGAAGTTACTATTGTATGCTAATGCTATTAGAGTCGTGTTCTCTATTTGCTTGGTTCTGGTTGCGGGTTCTAGTTGCACTTTATGACCCACCGTTCCTTTATCCTCTTGGATTCTTATAGGGACCTAGCCGTGCAGTAATCCAGCTAAGCAGCTTCCATAATGAAGTCCTCACAATGGAATAGGACTCCTTAACCCTTGTGTTGTGGAAATCTCGACTTTACTAACTTTTGTAAACTTTTAAAAATTAAGTTCCTTTACCCGGCGACTCATTGCACGATCTCGTTGCTGCATTACTCATACGTATACAAGCATGCTGTACAAAATCATATAAAATAACATACAGAATATTTTTCAACAAACTTTATGACCATATGAACAAACTTGACATGGCAAAAATAAATATTCCTAACATCATGTCAAAGGAAATATATAAATAAGTCTTATTTTTAAGAGTATTAAAATTAAAATTGTTATCATATTAATAACGAATAGGTATGGTTATATAGCGTATAGGCAGGAAAATTAAATGTTAACCTCATCGACTTCCTTCAAAGCAGAAATAAATATTTCTAAGAGCAACTTATTTCACAGGATGCAGGAGGCAGAAGGCTTCGGAGATGATCATATTGCACTTAACTCGTTTTAGCCATTTTCCAACTTACCAAATTATTCTCTGTTACCATCCAAATATTCCTGAGATCCTATTGGTAGTTTTCGATATGTTCAATTACCTTGAAAACGAGTTAACCTCAGGCCTTCAAAAAATGTTGGAAAATTGGTTGATTTATTTTTCTTAATATGGCCTTAAAGTATCTATTTTGGCATAAATTGTGTTTGTAAAGTAATTAAAGGATTTTAGAAAAAGATAAAAATCTGCTAACAGAAAAGTGGACAATGGTGACTTATCGTCTTCTTCACGACAACCAGTCTTATATTGACGGCTGAACACAAAATTAACGTATCTACTTGACAAACTAATTTGAAATATAAAGATAAAATGAAATCAAAAGACTTCAATTTAAAGTTGTTCAAGCGTTTAACTAGAAATGAAAACCAATGGCTATAGAAACTTTTCTGGTTAAAAAAAGAATATAGGGAGAAAAGGTGAAGTCCGAAGAAAGCATGGATAGTGGATGTATAGGAAAGAACGGTTGCTTGAAGACTAGCAGAGAAAGAGTGGTTGGACAAAAGAGGATGGGGAGAAGGAATTGCCAGCATTACTGCAATAAGTAGGTACTATGTCTGAGAAGTAAAAGCTTAATCCTATCGCCGTTGTTTTATTTTTTATCTACGATATTTTTTGTTGTTTTTACAGAGGATCTTGGATTTTAAATAACAAAAAACTTGAAAATAATACAAAACTTCTACTTTAATTTTTGTCTTAATAAATTACGTTCAGTCTCTTTGCTTTCTTAAATCAACTTCGAACAGGAATTATACAAGTAAAGGTTTCTCAGCATTTATTATTACAACACAGTTTATATAAAAAGGAAGTTGATTTAAAAAAAAAAATTTGTACGCCCATTGCAAGCACAAGCCATTTTCACACAACGAAACCTTATTCAAATACTCTGTTAAATAAAAATTGAAAATACAGGAATATATTTATTAATAAATTTAGTCTATAACAAGAGGTAGTTGTAAAAACATAAATTAATCCAGATCCAAGCTGAATGGAAATCTGATCCCCCCCTGAATATCAGAGCTTTTGTTAAAATGTTCTTATTTCCTACTATCATCTTCATGAAACCTGCAAATTCAAAAACTTAATCTAGTTTTAAACTCCAGAAAGCATAACACAATTTAAGCAATTTTTGGCAATCCCCAAAACTTGACAGACCGCCTTTCCCCCTCCTAAGCTTTGTTAATTTTTCTGACTAAAATTCAAAAAACTTTTAAAATGGAACTACGGATCACATTCAATCATTAGTACAAAAAACTTGAAGTTTCTAGTAGTAGACACTTTTGCCTACTACTGGAACAAGAGAGAAAATCAGTGTCCCAGTAGTAGACAGTTCGTTTTTGAGCTCATTTAAACAATATGTACCATAAAAAAAAAATACAAAAAACATTGTAATAAAAAAAAAATGTAAAAATAAACGAATAATTGATGAAAATCAAACTAAACTCCTTAAGCTTGTATGGTTAAGGGAAGAGCCTTTCATGACACTGCTAATTAAGAACTGAAGTAAGGTGACCACTGCTACACATAATTTGCTACTGCTTTATAGTGGCAGCACAGTAGAAGCTTGGCTTTAAAATTTGGCCAAATTCAACTTTAACTCTTAATTTTTTAAATTGAAGTTTCAACTGTCTACTACTGCTTAGGAGCTACATTGGTTGAATGAAAAGTCACGTTTGAAACCTGTACTTACTCTCAACTTTGTTAATTTCGAATAATTATTGATTTTTAATTTAATCTAATTATTAATTGAAGTAATTTGATCGTTTTAGTTCTAAAATGTAAATTAGGAAAAGCAGTAGATTATAGATAGACATACCCATGATGTATTTTTTTTCTTAAATGAGGAAGAAATTGAGTTTTATTTTTTATATATTGTAATATTTTTGAATGGCATATATTTATTGTTGTTGCAGGTGATGATGAAGCACTGGACCCACCTGATGCGGTTACTGAGCAATCGGTAAGTCACTATTTTTATGTATAAATATTAAAACAAAATGTGTTTAATGCGTAATGTTTTTAGATCAACTAAACTATTAATCTAATCTGAAAATTAGCTGATTTCGTATCGGGTTTAAATAAGTAAATTTTTTGTGCCCTGTGTTTTAATTATTCCTAAAAATTTTGATAGGACACTCGTAGGTAAGGTTTCCTCATACGTAAGCTCCATAGGAGTGTTCCCTATCCTTGAGGAATGATTTGCAATGAATGGTTATTATGTGGGTTTTGTAAACACCTCACAATGGCCCTAGCATTGAATAACTAAGTGGTCGATTTTAGAGAGATAATATCATCAATTACCTGTCGTATTAGTCATGCTGCCTGTTTGTCCCTAGATTTATTTATTTGTCGTTAATATGGATCAAATAATTGACTTTTAATTGTTTCTTATAATAAAAACATCTTTTTGAAATATTTATGTTTAATTTATTAATTTCTATTCTACCAATTATTATTCTTTATTTTATTTATTTTTGTACTATTTTGTTGTAATTTATATTATTATATCAGATAAAGTACATTTATTTTCTCCAGATAATATATATTTTTAGCTCTGTGTACTGTATTTTTTTTTTTTTTTTTTTTTTTTTATTCTTACCTTATTTTAATTTTTTTACCTTAAGATTTTTTTTTTTCGTGTAATTGAGTTTTGAGACTTCACTAAACCATCTAATTGATTCTCAATCCTTAAAACCTAAACTCTTTCGAAAAAAATTTATCTCGGTTATTTAAACAAGAAAGAACGCAAGGAAGCTTAGTGCATGTTTTTCTCTCATGTTATATATATTATACTATTCCAATCCGTTGCAGATATACGATAAATCAAAGACTTTTTTGAGGAAACCACGATTTCTTCCATAAGAGTTGCTAATAATAATAATAGCTGAGTACCTGTAACCTTGAATTTTACAAACTTGGTATCTAAAGAACAGCTTGATCTTCACCTTATTTGGGGAAGTCACAATGTCTTATATTACTTTAACGCTCACCTTTTTTCGAAAATATTATATACAAAACGTCAAATCTTTCAAAAACTTGCAAATTTAATCAGCTTTCGAATGATATGTTAAACGTAATGATTTTGTTTTAATTTCATGGAGATATTCACTTTTGAAACCGAAGAAACGTGGTGTTCTCATTTGGTATACAAATCTGTTACTTGTGTAAATAAAACATTATGACAATCCCTTAATGAATGTGCATTTTAAACATAATAAACTCTTCATTGGAATAAAAAGCAAAGAAAAAAATTATTATTTAATAGAAAATAAAGTAAAACTGTCAATAAAGCGACACAAGATCAGAGGATCTTATGTAATTACATTTATTTATTTATTATTATTATTTAGGATTTATTTTATTAGATTTATAATGTAATGTTTAAAATCCAATGATAATGAACATAGACCTCAATTTTGCTGGTAGCTTCAGAAAGCGGATCGTGTTGAAGAATACTACATTTAGAGGTTAATTTTATTGGTAGATGAGTCTGTTTTTACAGGGGAAGGTGAGGTCTGCGGCATTTTTGATCTAGTTTCACCCATTTTTTTTTTCTACACTAAGAGATACTCACCCTGTATATATATATATATATATATATATATATATATATATATATATATATATATATATATATATATATTTAAATTTGTGTAGGATCAGTATATGCAATTATTTTCGGGTTTTCAATAATAAAGGTTTATGATAAGTAAAGTAGGTAGTGTGGTTCTTACTGGTGAGGTTGATATTACCTACTAACACTAAGTCTATCTTTACAAGGACCACAGCGTATTCTACTGGAATTTTTTTTGTTAATGACACTAGAATAATATTATTAATACTATTATAATTAATATTAATAATAATAAAATTAAGATTATTTCATACTATATATTTTTATTATTAATGAGTCACAATAATTATTGTTCAGAGAGGTGACGGACGGTTACACTATTGAAACCCAGTTTGTTCCCGGAAACACATATACTACGTTAATATTCAATGCTCCTTACTTTGTAGCATATAAACCTGTCCATTTAAATATGTATGTTCCATATGTAACTGATTTGGCTTAAACCAGACTCACCTATTCTTTGAAAGTAAACTCCATAGATACTCAGTCCCACATGCCTATCAACTTGCATTTCATTCCCTCTAACCATCCGAGGCTTCTGAAGATTCCGGGACCTTCTAATGTAGATTTTATAATAATTACTTTACAAGTCATTGTCTTTTTATTATAATCATTATCTTCTCATTTACTAGATGTATTTTTTTTATAAATATGTCAGTTTTAATAAATAGACAGTAAATAAAGATAAATAGACTAAAATGGATTCCACTGTTTTTGTTGCTTATCACTTAAGCTATCTGTTCTTATATCTATCACTTATTCAATCCTTAAAATTTGTTTTATCAATAATTAGATATTTAAATAATATATTTGAACCTCCACGAAGCCTCATAAGATTCCTGATGATACACCTGAGAGAGGAGGCCGGGAGCAAGGTCATACTTTCGTTGAGGCCACTTGACCTAGTCAGCTGAAGACTCGGTCATAGGCCAGCCTATTTCATTACGTCTTTGTTCCGGCCTGGCTAACGGGCTTGTTTTGTCTCTAGTTTATTTTTATTTTTTTTTTTTTTTTTTACTGGTTCGGTAGCTTGCTACCCGTTTTGTATCAAGGGCATGGAGTTCTTTCGAAACCCTCTCGATAGTATACTTTTACTATCTTGTTTTGACTTAATAAGACATTTATTGTTATAGATTATAAAAAAAGAGCTATAAACATAAAAATCTAATGTAAACAAATAATCTGTTACTATTATTGGTGAATTATAAGCATATTTTTGGGTTCCTTGATTGTAAATCAATGACAAATCGTTGGACGTATAAGTAAGCGTAATTTAATGGGCCATTTTCAAATAAAATGGCAATTTTCTGTCCCAGCACTATAAATAACTGTAAAAAAATCCCATTATATTTGAAAAAAAAATTGTAGTTTTATAATATTTTTCTATTTAAAATTCCTAAAATTTGACAAACGTTACCGTAAATGTAATGTGCGTCGACGGTAACGTATGTTACATCTTACGAAACGGCTGGTATCAATTTGAAAAAAATACGAGCTACTCTGTGAGCAATTAGTTTTTTAACAATACCATAAAAAATAATACTTAAAACTTTTTTATTATTAGTATTGTGTATTTACAGTGGTGTAATACAGTTTAGAATTCTAAACACTATAGGTTAGGTGGCTTTGTCAATTGTTGTTAAATATGATTTCTTATTCGAGAGATCATTCAAATAAGAATAAATAAGAAATATTAAACATTTAATTAAACCGGTATTTTTTATACCAATAAACAAATATAAATGTAATTAGCATAGAGCATATCACTGCCTAAGAGAAGTTTCTGAAGTGCTAAAACCAAGACCCTTCATAGGTTGTAGTGGTACAGGAAAAAAAAAAAAAGTAACTGATCCCTAACCACTATTAGTATTTTTGTTTTCTCCATGTGAATGTCTAGGTTTTATATTTTAATTTAATAAAAATAATAATTCATTAAATAAGAAAAAAACAAATAAAAACTTTCCCTCACCGGGAAAAACAATAGATCATGAATATATCTATCTATAATCTACTGCTTTTCCCAATTTATATTTTAGAATTAAAATGATCAAATTACATAAATTAACAATCAATGTTTTTTCGAAATAAACAAAGTTCTGAGAAAATAGCAGTTTCAAAAGTGACTTTTTTCATTTAACGGTATCCTTGGTAGAAATGTTGCTTAAAAACAAAGTATTCTCTATTAAATTAATGATGGCAAAACTGTCGTCAAATTTTCGATCTAAACAACTCGAACACAGAGCTGGAGCGTGTCGAAATGTTACATTTTTAACTTAGACCCACAGCCAAAAGACATATCTATGTAAAAGAAATGGTACCCTTGTATAAACCTTTCTTGTAGTCTTTCCCAGTATTCTAAATTATAAATTGAACATTTAATTTTCTAACTGATGTAGCTTGTTGTTCTATTGCCAAGTAGAAAGTAAAAGACTTGGGCCCTCAGAAATTTATGTACGAAGCCGAAGTGTTCAGTGTTGTGGGACTGTAAATAGTAATTAGAACATTGTACCCGAGCTATTGACCATTCCGTTCTAGCTTCAATGGCGAATTAAATTAAGTTGCCACTAACCGTTAGTTAAGTTTATTTAGTAAGTCCATAACTAACTCCTTAGACCATGCTCAGCTCTGTACTACTTAAATCCTAACAGGTTTATTGGCTATTTCATAGATCTATATTTTCTTTTGAAGCCGTATAATAAATAGTATGCAGAAAGTACCGTTCTAGCTGTTTAAAATAACGTTTTATATATAGGGTAAACCAGACCGTTATTGACGCCCTTAACGAAATATTCGAAAATATCCATACTACAATTATGGAAAGAATAGTTCAATAAAATGAAATTGCAGTAGTTATTTCCCCTTAATTACTATACTTTAAGCTAAGCATGAAAGTTCACATCAAACATTATTCCTGGAATGCATTTTACAAGATAGTGACAAAAAAAATAAGGTAAAATCAGTTATTGACACTATCTTTTAAAATACGGACAGAATTGAAAGTACTTATACACAGTTGAGTTGTAAGATTTAAAAGGAATTTTATGATTTTTTTAGTTTTCTAACTTTTAAGATAGGATGTCAATAAGTGTCAATAACTGTCTGGTTTACCCTATGTGAAGTTATCGTTAACTAGATTTTTTTATTTTTAAAAAAATTAAAAATATTTTTCTAAGGGAATAAATTTTTTACGTTATATTGTTCAGATTTCGTAAACACGCGTAAAAAACAAAATGATTCAAATTCTTACCTATGGGTTTTTAAACTAGTATAAAAGTTTGAGGGTCTCGTTGATAAAACGTGTTAACTGCCAAGATTTTATAAATTTATTGGTTATAATTAAAAAAGGTATACCAATATTTAAATATTAAGGAACTATAGTTTTTTCTAAATGTATTAAGTTACTATCACATCAAGAGGGGCTTTTTAAAGGTGAAAATTATTTTCTTAGTTTTTTATGTATGAAAATAAACTTTTTGAAGGATTTAGGAAATGCTTTTGTTAGCTTTTTGAATATTTTTAATTCTTTTTTTTTCTCCGAGATAATATTTTAGTGGTTTGAAAAATTTTCAGTCAGTGTTCCATCCATCTGTAGAACTCTTGTGTTTAGCAATACAATTTTGTTGAATATTTTCATAAATACTAAAAAATGAATATTCCTTTAATTAGAAATTACTTTAATTAGATCGGTTATTTTGAAAAGGGATTTTCTGTGAAATTTACAAGAAGATAATTTTATTATTAAATAATTTAATTACTACTTATAAGTGATTTTTAGGTTTAATTTTTGGCATCAATAGAGTTACTACGTAAGATCTCACAGAGCCTTTAAAAGGTTCAACTGTTCTGATGATTTTTTTTTTTCTTAGAAGCATTGTTTTGACATTCAGATGCTACTTTTATTGTTTACTGTGATTTGGAAATTGTATCTCTGGTACGTCTAATAAAATTAACTAGGAAATATTTTTGTGGACAGGTTTTTAATGAATTTGGACGTTGATTATAAAGAAAAGAATGCATCTAAATACTTCTTTTGGTGATGAAACATTATTGTCTACCGCTCCAGTCATTGGTTTAAGGAATTATTTCGTAGTCGTACTTTGCTCATCAACGAATCTCGTGGAGGTTGTCCAAAATCAGTATTTGTAAAAAAATATTGAGGCTGTGCTTGGGCATTGACATGTAATATACCGAGGTATTCGTGTTATTTGTATTTAAAAAAATTCAATACTAATTACATATATTAATAAATAGTAATTATTCTTTACCCACCAACTCACACCAATTTGTACCAAAAACCTCAATATTTAACCGTTCAGAAGAACGAATTAATGGATCGCCCACCCTGCTGTTCTGATTTAGAATGCAATTTTCCGAACATCAAGAAGAAACTGTGTGGGGAACAATTTTCGACAATGTGATCGTTACATATATTTTGGGGGTATTACTTTCGAAGTGGTATTAATGGTCTGTTTTAGTTACATAATGGTCTTATAGACACTTATCGTCAAACCTATCTATTTTTTAATCAAAAATTTCGATTCACGCTGAATGATTATTTAATGACTTGATTCATTGATAAAATTCTGAGTTAAAATAAAGTAAATTCATTCATTTTTAATTATTTGTAACGCTTAATTTATTTTTTGCAACAAATTATATTATCTTTTAACCAGAGAGCATGCAGGTGTTATGATTCCATGGTTCTATTTAAAAACGAGCTTTGAAATTCACTGCAATTAAGTACATAAAATAATGCCTTTACCTTTAAAGAGTTTGAAATTTATTGTTTAATTATTCGATTACTATACCGAATGAGTATCTCCTAGTGTAAGAAAAAAAATTGGGTGAAACTAGATAAAAAATGTAGCAAAATGCCGCAGACCTTACCTTTCTATTCCAATCCGTTGCAGATATACTATCAATCACAAAGACTTTTTATCGTATCGTTAGTTTATTCATCTTTGTATTGCTGTCGAATAATGTTGAAAAGCCATATTTTCCCAACAGATTGAATGATGAGATTACTAAGATTTGTTACAAAATATCCTACAACAACTTCATCACTTCTGAATGCAGATTTTGTTGAAGAATACTACTTTTTGAGGTGAATTTTACGAGATAAGTCTGTTTTTACAGGGGAAGGCATTTCTATTTATCCATGTATATCGTTGGTTTATATTTGTATTGCTTTCAAATAATGTGCGGGAGCACCATGGAAAATCATATTTTTTCGAACTTCAGGTGGAATGTCGTGATGAAGTTGTGGTAGGATATTTTGTAACAAATCTTAGTAATCTCATCATTCTGTTAGGCAAACTATGATTTTTCAACATTATTCGACAGCAATACAAAGATCAATAAACTAACGATACTCGACATGGATTATCATTGGATTTCAAACATTACATTGAAAATCTTATAAAATAAATTCTAAATAATAATAATAAATAAATCAATGTAATAACATAAAATCCTCTGATCTGTCACTTTATTGACAGTTTTGCTTTATTTTCTACTAAACAATAATTTTTTTCTTTGCTTTTTATTCCAATGAAGAGCTTATTATGTTTAAAATCCACATTCTCATTAAGGGATTGTCATAATGTTTTATTTACACAAGTAACTGATTTGTATGCCAAATGAGAACACCACGTTTTTTTGGTTTCAAAAGTAAATTTTTGCATGAAATTGAAACAAAATCATTACGTTTAACATATCATTTGAAAGCTGATTAAATTTGCAAGTTTTTGTGATATCAGTCGTTTTGTGGATAATATTTTCGAAAAACGGTGAGCGTTGAAGTAAATACGACATTGTTACTTCCCCAAATAAGGTAAAGATCAAGCTGTTCTTTTGATACCAAGTTTGTAAAATTCAAGGTTACAGGTACTCAGCTATTATAGAAATTTTTTTATATCCATTTATTGAAATTTACAACTGTATAAAATATATACATCTAGTAAATGAGTTGATTATGATTAAAATAACATGCGAAACTTGAAGAGAACTACTCATCAGTAGCCCTAAAAAAAAAAAAAAAAAAAAAAAAACTTTACACTAGTAGGTCTCTAGGCCATCTTCTTTTCAGACGCCTCGGAGGGTTATCGGGAATAGAATGGGAAGCAAGTTGAAGGACTAGTGGATTGTGTGGTTATGGAGTTTACTATGAAAGGATAGGTATCTGGTTTGGGCTGAATCAGCAACATATGGGACATTAAGATCTTTATGGATAAGTTTATTTGTAACAAAGTAAAGAGCATTAAGGATTTTTCGAAGGATTTTGGATTGTAAGGAATGGATACGGGAAGAATTAGAAGGTTTAGTTGAGCCCCAAAGCTCAACTCCATATGTCCAAATAGGTCTGATAACTGTCATGTAAATGAGTCTTTTTTAATAAATCGGAAGGTTTGAACGTTTGTCTAGTAAATGTTGAAGAAGTCGAAAACAACGAGCAGTTTCCTGCCGTTTTAGTCTCGTATGTGGATTCCAGGTTAAACGTTTGTCTAGTTGGAGTCCAAGATAGTGGATCTGTTCAACAGGGATCAGTGGGATATTATTAAAGAATATTGTAGGGCAAGAAGACGTAGGTTTACGGCGAAGGGTAAAGGTTATTTGGTGGGATTTGCTTGGATTTATTTTAATTCTCCAATTTCGACACCATTCTTGAAGGTTGAGGACATGAGATTGGAGTTTTTGTGAGGCAATGAAGGGATCATTATTTACTGACATCACACATGTGTCATCAGCATACGTGGTGATGGGTCGGGATATCAGCTGTATACACCGTGTAGAGGATGGGACCTAGGATGCTACCTTGAGGAATACCTGCAGTTTGGACGAAGAGGGAAGAATAGGAAAAGTTATGATTAACTTTCAAGTTTCTATCACTGAGATAGGAGCGGATAATAAGAAAGTATGTGGAAGGAAGGAATTTACGGAGTTTGTAAAGCAGCCCCTGGTGCCAGACTCGGTCAAAAGCTTGCTCTACGTCGAGAAAGGCTCTTGTGCAGTACATTCCGCGTTCTAATGCTGAAGAGACCACGTCCACCACGCGATGCATAGTGGAGTGTGAGATTCGAAAACCAAACTGGTGATCTGGGATGATATTGTTGGAATCTAGGATGGGATACAAGCGTTTCAGAATGAGTTTTTCCAGGATTTTGCCCATTATGGGCAAGAGTGATATTGGACGATATGAGGATGGGAATTCAGGTCGCTTTTTGGGCTTAGGAATCTTCTTTATTATAGATAATTTCCAAGGATCAGGGAAATATGTGGTGCGGAGTACAGAATTATATATATATGTAAGAAATAGGATTGCTTTTCGAGGAAGGGGTTTTAGGATATGGACTGTAATAAGGTCATGTCCAGAAGCTTTGTTGGAAGGTAATCTGAGGATAATGTTTAGCACTTCTGAAGGATGAAATGCTTTAGGAGGAGGAGACATTTGGAGCGGAATGTTTAGTTCTACTTCAATAAATTCAACGTGAGCAGGATTGATGACGTCAGGATGGGGGTTAAACGTTTTAAAGAGGTGAAGACCGAAATTCTGGGATTTGTCCTCGTCCGATCTTGTCCAGGTTTGAGAGTCTGTTAGGAGTAGATGATCACACAAATTTTTGTAACCAAGGAGTTTTGTCGTCGTTATCCATAATGACTTGTCCGAAGTATTGAGGTTTTGAGTATGGTTATATAGGGTTTGGATTTTAAACTTTTTTTTCTGTCTTTAGTTTGTTCGTTAAGTTGTTGTAATTATGTTTGTCTGAAGGGTATCTTGTACGGTGCCATTTCGCCCTCGGTCTGCGTTTTTCTGTCATTAAGGAGCGAATATGCTGTGGTAAGGTATACTGTTGACTATGAGCATATTTTGGAGGTAAGGTATTTTCAGTTATACTATTTTGTATTGATGATGTAAGTTTGTCAATTGCTGTGTTCATATCTTCTTTTGTTTTAAGGGGAACTTACAGGTCCAATTTATTTTCCAGATCGTATCAAAATCCGTCCGAGTCTACTCGTCCTCTAATCAGTCTGGGAAGGGGGGGTATAAGAACGGGATTTGAATGCAAGAGAAGCAGAAATAAAAAATTTAATGCTAAATCCGAAACTGTGGTCAAAATTTGAAAAATATTTAAATAAAATGGAGATATTACAGCTTTTATAAAAAAAAAAACGTGGTTTCCTCAAAAAAATCTTTGATTTATCGTATACCTGCAACGGGTTGGAATAGAAAAGTGAGGTCTGCTCTAAACTTACTCTAAATACATATCACATATGCGATATACTATATAAAAAAATTCAAATGCAAATTAATCTTATTATATTTGGTAGAGTGTCTTAGAAACTAAAAGTTTTTCTTTTTCTTTTATTATTTTTTATCAATAAATCAATAATTTTATATTAGGAAACAGATAATAAAAATAAAAATATTAAAATAAAACAGAATTAAAGCATTTATCTCTTTCGTTGTCATATAATAATTTTGACTAAGCTATATAATATAATATCGCACATGTATTTTAAAGGTGACGCTACTCAAAAATCTGTATTTTTTATTTATCATCATGTTTAGGTTCATTACTCTTCTATGGGATGTCAAAATGTATCAAATTATTTTCAAATCACACCTGATAAATCTCACTTGCTGTGTGAATTAAAAGATAATTAAGATTCATTTTTGATATTTCATACAAGACTGCGACAATTTTATTCTTTTTTTAATTCATGTTTTATCTTTATGCTCGAAATGAATCCATTTTATACAGGTTGATTTATCTTTTCTTCATGTTTCATCATTCTCTAATCATTTAATTTTTTTTTTTAAATACTTACTCATTTATAATTTACTATCAATCCACTGATTTGGTTTCAAAATCATTGGAACACGATATAAATAAAATCTAAATTAAAGTATACATTAGAAAAAAAATCTGTTACTGTTATCCCATTGTTCGTGTTCTTTAGAATATTTCGAAAATAGTGTTTCAATAGAATTGATTATTAGGACCTTGTGAAAACGTTTATAAACATATAATTTTCTTTTTTATTTTGAAGAGAAAAGATTTGCCCAGTCGGGATTCGAACCCGAGTCCCCACTTTCTAGCGTGGTGCCTTATCCACTAGGCCACCGGGTTCGTATCCGAACCAGGGAAATCTTTTCTCTTCACTGATCCATACCCCCGGGCACTCGCAGTTCGCACTGCGAGTGCCCGGGGGTATGGATCAGTGAAGAGAAAAGATTTCCCTGGTTCGGATACGAACCCGGTGGCCTAGTGGATAAGGCACCACGCTAGAAAGTGGGGACTCGGGTTCGAATCCCGACTGGGCAAATCTTTTCTCTTCAAAATAAAAAATATATTAATATATTTATAAACCAAAAATAATTATCTCATAAATATAATTTTCTTCCTTCCTTTAACAAATATTAATTAGATAATTTATTGAATTGATTTTAAGAAATTCAGTATAAATTATTTTTAATTCGCTAATGTCTTGGATTATCGTCCCTGGCCTCTAGGAGGGTAATCTTGATTCGATGGGGGGTGATCTTATGCTAATCGATACGGAACAGCACGCAAATATTTGCATATGGGATCAAGGATGGGTTAAAACAAGGTTCATTCTCAATGTTTTCGTTATAAAATGTGTGTGTGTGTGTGTGTGTGTGTGTGTGTGTGTGTGTGTGTGTGTGTTATTTCAATGCAGGGTACAAAAATATTCAAGCCACTTACGTTAACCGTTCTACTTTTATTAATCAAAAATGTTATAAAAAAACACTTATGAATTCATAATTAATTGGAGATTTGTTCTTAGTTCAATAGGTCTGAGAAAGAGACCAATTAGGCTTCTTTCACGCTTTTTTATTTTATTTTTATTTATTTTTTTTTATTAACCTACTGGATTTCTCTATTATTGAACTTAAAATCACCCCGGATAAAATCGGCTTAAATTTCGATGTCGTCTGTTGTAGTTTCAATGTGAAAACAACAATATTTTAGTTTTTATTAGCGATCCGCCGAATTTCGTTGCTCATGAAAATTAAAAAAAAAATATCTAAGAGCTATTGAACTTACCTGAATTGAATAATTTGTTTAAAAAAACATGAAATAAAATAATAATAATAACAACATTTTTAACTTCACAAATTATTAACAAAATATTTTCCAACATGTTTAATGAACCGAGTGAGTGGCTGGAAAGAGTATTTTATAGAATTATGGATTTGTTTGATTAAATTATGGAGAATTAGTTCAATCCACCAAGTGAGGTCGAAGTTGTTTTTGGGATCCTCAGCCTAAATATAAATAAGTTAGAATGTGATTTTATATCTATTGTATTCTTTTTTGTATTAATGTTTTTATATCATAATTTTATTTTATTATATTGGTATAATAATTTGTTTAATATTATTATCTTTCATATACTTGTAAATAAGGGATTAATGTGTACTTCGTAGCACGATTATCAGGTATCGAATGTGAAACAAGTTGGGAGACTAATAAATTCGTGTGGGAGTGCAGTTTGCTATGGTAGGATTGGTTTCTGGTTTGGGCTAAATTAGCAACATATGGAACATTAAGGTCTTTATGGATAAGTTTATATGTGACAAAATAAGGAGCATTAAGGATGTTTTGAAGGATTTTGGATTGAAAGGATTTGATACGAAAAGAGTTGGATGGTTTAGTGGAGCCCCAAAGCTCAACTCCGTATTTCTATATAGGTCTAAAAACTCTCATGTAAATGAGTCTCTTGTAATTTATTGGAAGCTTTGAACGTTTGTCTAGTAAATGTTGGAGTAGTCTATAACGACGCGCTGTTTCTTTTCGTTTTAGTCTTGTATGTGGATTCCAAGTGAAACTTTTGTCCAAATGAAGTTCCAGGTAGCGAATCTGAATATATAATTTAAAATAAACGATAAGTAGCTTTCCTTATTTTATAAATAGAAAATTTAACGCCCTTAAAACTAATTTAGTGCTTTTAGCATGTACTTTACCCGGTTCAAGAACAAATCTATTTAGATGTTGATTATTTATGTTGTTTAAATTATTTGTGTAGTAGGGGTTTCGTGTTAAAGGTAAAAATCGAGAATATGTAATGTATTTTATTTCGACTTTTCTAGCAAAATCTCTTTTGCTTCTCTTATACATATCATATTTTTGCTTTGACTTCATAAGATATAATATTTTTACTTGAAAATTTAAAACTTTCAGGACGGGCTGTGACTTATTTGACGATTTAGATATATTAAATTTCCTCATTTAAATATCGACATGGATGTGCCTCCTGGCTGGGGATCTAGAGTTTTCTTCTCTAACGTTCTTTTCACACTCGAAAATGTAACTGAGACGTTTTAGTTTTGGTGTTGCTCGTATGGAAAATTTGTTTCTCATTTAGAAATTCCGTGGAGAATAATTCATCGCATTACATTTGTCGTTAAAATCTACCGTTTAGGAATTATATTTATCTGAATGGGAAAAGTAACGCTTTGATTACATTTTTTAAGTGTTGAGGCTTTTGCGACGCGCTTTAACTCTGTTGGGGTATTTTCGGATCGGAAATTTTTCGACAGTTTTCAGAAGAAGTAGTTATAAAAGCAGCAAATTATAGATAGGCAAATCCATGATCCATTGTTTTTCCCAGTCAAGGAGAAATTTTATTGTATTCATTTGTTTTTTATTACTTACTCATTCTTTGCTCTAAACGTATATCCTTATTTTGTGTTGCCTAATTTTTAAACATATACGTGCCTTGCCTGAAATCAATGCATGTAGGCAATTGAATCATTACATTTTGCTTATTTTTATTCTTAGGGGACTTTATGTACCAGAATAAGAATTATTTTTCATTACAAAATTTTTATGATAGATAATACTATTTTAACTGTTGAATAAATAACAGATGATGGTATTTATTAACTAATTGCTGATATTTTATTGATACCAATGAAATAAAAGATAAAATTAAAAAATAATACGTATGAATACATGAAAGATAGAATTAACATATTAGAAACTCAAAAATCCAAGGAAATATTGTTATTTGTTAACTAATATGTAGTACATTTCTGGTTCAAATAATATTTCGAAGTTGCAGCTTTGGCGAATATAACGGTGTTCCACGTGGAACGTTGTTTACCACTGCATTATATTTTATGAATGGAGTGAGAACTGGCTGGACCTCGTAACGGGTCTCACCTGTTCTCTGCCACCTGTTCCTCGACTGACTTTTTGTGCCTCTTTGGCCTCCGCCATAAATTCATTCCATTATCGGGTCTCAAAACCTCTAAAAAAAAAAAAAAAAATTGAAACATTATTTTAAGTTTTACTGATTAAAATACCTAAGGCTTTTTAAATCCAAAATAATTTAGGTACCAACAGGTACTGACATCATAACATTTAAATAGTGCTGTTATTGTATAAATTCACTTCACAGATTCCACTTTGGGTTTTCCCCATTCCTATTGGAAAGAAATTTGTAATTGAACTATTGGCAATATTTATCTGGTCATTTAAACAAAAATCTGGATTGGATTTGAACAATTTTTTATGTCTAAGGATTCATAAATATTTAATTTTGGGCTATTTCTTTCTTGATGCATTAGTTTCACTCCCGAGTCTTTATTGAATTTATTGTTATTTTTAGTGATTTATTGGTTCAATAATTTTTTGATTCTCAATACCAAGAAATCGATTAACGATTCCCGGTACCAATGCCAGAGTTTAAAAATGAATTGCCATTTCAAAACATAATCCATAAATAATCTAAAATGGACACAATAAATAATTCATGAAATAAATTAGTAAACTGTTCATTGCATTTATCATCAAGAACATATAATTTATTTTATTAATTATTTATAATTCAGAAAATGTAATATTATATTATTCAATTCACAAAGTCTAATTTACGAAGACAAACATTCCAAGGTTTCATCTATTGATTAAAGAGTTAAAAATGTTGTTTTAATTGAGTATTAGGGCTCAAAACTTATATTTTCTCGTAATAAAATTGAAAATAATCTCTATTTTTGACATATCGTCTCTTAAAAATAACAAAAATGTATAATAAAATGGTATATGTTTAATAAAGGTATATGTATAATAATGGTATATGTATAATAAAATGGTTTGAGTATATTGAGGGCATGATTATGTTAGGTTTTGTTGGAGACATAATATGGAGAATTTACACAATAAATTAATCTATTTGTATTCTCCGACATAAAAAAATAATTATTTATTTATGAATATTTTGATCTGGATTTTATGTTTTGTTTTTTGTTTTTTGTTTTTTTGCAAAATTTGATATTAGAGATTTTTATTTATTTATTTATTTATTTATTTTACAAGCATCTACCCTAGAGGGTCATTAGCAACAACAAATATGTGTGTTTTTTAACATTCAGTTAATTCAAACATTATTGGTATGTGATATTTTAAAAGTAAACATAATTATACAAAGTTATAAACATTGGATATTTTCAAAAATTTAAATAAACTTTGCACAGACGTTTCACTGTCACCAAGAGCGATGTCAATCCGGTTGGCCATTCCGCAATCTTTCCTTACATCCTTGTGTTCCTCGCAGTCCATTAAGATGTGCTCCACGGTCATGGGTACATTGCAGGTCCTGCAGGTCGGTGGGTAGAGTCCCTTTAGAAGATACGTGTGCGTTATAGCTGTGTGTCCCATTCGTATCCTTGCCAAGACAGCTTCTTCGCGGCGATTTCTCCTTTCTGATGTTCTCCATACGTCAGGACTACTTTTAATTTTACCTAATTTTTCATCTGTTTTGTTCCACTCTGTAATCCATGATTCATAAATTCTTTTTTTTATATGAATACGCCAATCCGATGCAGTCGTTTTATTGATGTAAATGACGTCTGAATTGGGTTTCAATCTTGCAGCATTTGCAGCTTGATCTGCTTCTTCGTTTCTTCCGATGCCCAGATGAGAAGGAACCCAAAGAAATCTTACCACTTTGCCTGAACGTAGACATTCCTTCTCAAGAAGTTGGATTTTCATCACCAAAACGTCTTTTGAGTTCCTGTTTTCCAGTGATTTCAGTGAGCTTAATGAATCGGATACAATCAGATGATATTTGCTTTGACTATTCATAATGAATGTCAGCGATTTCCAGATTGAATAGAGCTCACCGGTGTAAACACTATTCGATTCTGGTAGAAGAAATTTGTAACAAACAGAGCCCGTAATAATGGTACATCCAACTTCAGAGCTGGATTTTGAAGCATCGGTAAACCAAAAACAGTAGTTGAAGTATACTTCTTTTCGTTCATTAAACATTTTTTGGTAAATGTGATGAGGAGTCGTGGGTTTTGAAAAAAATGATAGACTGTAATCAATCGGACTTTCTGTTTGTATCCAGTTGGATTGCCTGGGAATTTAAAATATTTAGGGAAAGATAATTGTAAATCATTTGCCCATATTTTGCATCTACAATGGAAACATTTGCAGGATCGCCTATGCTCTTCATTCAAAATCGTATGTGTTGTAGGATCGTAAGCGAGGAGGTGTTTTCTTGACATAATTTGGCCGAAGTATGCTAAACTCAAATATTTTCTCCTTAATTCTAAAGATGGCTCACCGCTCTCTATGTACAAACTTTGGGCGGGTGTGGTTCTGAATGCACCAATACAAAGACGAAGTCCCTGATTATGTATAGTATCTATTGATTTCAGTGTTGAAACACTAGCAGAACTGTAGGCAACAGCTCCATAATCAATGATAGGCCTGATCAGAGTACGGTACATCATTAATAAAGTTCGTCGACCTGATCCCCACTGAGTGCTGGACAGAACTTTTAATAAATTTAGCCCTTTCTGGCATTTTGCTTTTATTTGACGAATATGTTCAGACCATGTTAGCTTTTTATCGAAGTAGATTCCTAGGAATTTGAAAACTTCTTCAAACATAGGTGTTAAAACATAGGTAAAATAGGTTGTTGAAACAAACTTAATGACGGGTGCGTTTGGCATTTTCTCCTTTTACAAAAATGGATGGCCACCGTTTTGGAACTTGAAAAGTTGAAACCAGTATTTTTAGACCATGATTCAAGATTCCCTAGAGTTGTTCTTAATTTCCACTCGATATATTCTATTGACTTGCTTCTTATATAAATAGCAAAGTCGTCAGCAAACAAAGAACAATTTACTTCTGCAGGCGTTGTATTAACAATGCTATTTATGGCTATTAAAAATAATGTTACGCTTAGCGGAGATCCTTGGGGCGTTCCGTTTTCCTGATGGAATGATTGAGAAAGGCTAGATCCAACCTTAACTTGAAACGACCTATCTTTAAGAAAATTGTTAATAAATGTCAATAGCTGCCCTGAGAGACCGAGTTTAGATAGTGTACTGACAACATTATAGCGCCACATCATGTCATATGCTTTTGTGATATCTATGAAGACAGCTACCAGGTGTTCTTTGTTTGAAAAAGCCCTTTGAATTTCGTTTTCAAGCTTCGTGATTTGGTCGATAGCAGAGCGGTGTTTTCTGAATCCACTCTAGGAAGTTGATATGAAGTTTTTTGAGTCCAAGAAATAAATTAGTCTATTATTAACCATCTTTTCGAGAAGTTTAGAAACACAAGAAAGTAGTGAAATAGGCCTATAGTTATCGATGTTTATATCTTTTTGTAGTTTTCCTGATTGGAATAACAATGGCCTTCCTCCAGGCTTCGGGGAACATCCCTGTCGTCCAGATTTCATTATAAATTGAAAGGAGAAATGATTGTGCAATTGACGGTAGTTTCTTAAAAAAAATATATGGGATCTGATCGGGGCCAGCAGTAGATTTATCTTTGCATGTGTTTAATATAAAATTCATTTCAGTTAGAGTAAAAGGCAGATTAAAAATTTCTGAGCCATGTGTATGAAATTCAATCGAGTTTTTTTCTTGTTCACATTTATGCTGCAGAAAATCTATGTTATAATTATCAGTTTTCGACATAATAGAAAAGTGATTTCCAAAATGCTCAACTATTTTACCAGGGTCAGTTATGATTTGATTATCTACTGAAATCGAAGAAACAGAGTCAAGTTTTTTGGATCCTTGGATGGCATTAACTTTTTTCCATACTTCTGTTATGGTAGTATTATTGTTGATGGAATTGACGTAAGTCATCCATGAATTTCTTTTGCTGGCCCTCAATATCTTGTTAGCAATTGATCTCATTTTTTTAAATTCAATTAAATCTTCCAGCGATCTTGTTTTTTTGTATCGGTTCAGTGTTTTTTTTTTTTTATTCATAATTGCGATCCGGCAGTCTTCATTCCACCAAGGAACTAGACGTCTGTCATTATAAATTACTTTGTGTGGAATATTCTTTTTTGCTGACTCTATGACACTTTGGTTAAAGAAAGTAATTTTGTTCTTCAGATTGACATATGATTCTTTTTTCATTACCATTTCTGATTCTATCAACAATGAAAACTTTTCCCTATTCGCTCTTTTAATTGACCATCTCGGAACTCTATGTAATGTAGCATTTGAAATATCATAAAATTTAACAGTCACAGGAAAATGATCACTTCCATACAAGGTGTCCTTTACGGTCCACTGAACTTTATGTAAAAGTTTAACGTCTATGAATGATAAGTCGATTGCGGAAAAGGATCCATTGGCACAAAAATGAGTAGGGGAACCATCATTTAGTAGAATTAAAAAACTATTGAGATCTAAAAATTTCTCTATTTCTCTTCCTCTATTCTTGTAGTCTGATAAAGTTGAACCCCACAATTTATTGTGACCATTCATATCTCCGACCATGATTAGAGGTCTTGGGAGTTGGTCAACTAAAGCTTGGAGATCATTGGCAGTGAAGTCTCGGTTTGGAGGTATATAGATATTGCAGACTGTGATAGGTTCAGGTTTGTATAATTGTATAGCAACAACTTCTAAGGATGAGTCAATATTAATCCGTTCGGAATATTTTTTTTAACCATAATCGCTACTCCTCCCCAGGCAGATCTGCAATCATTTCTGTCCTTTCGGTAGATGTTAAAATTTTTTAAATTAACAGTTTGTGATTTTAAAAAATGTGTCTCTTGTAAACAGCAGCATATGGGATTTTCTTCAGCTAAAAGTAATTTGATGTGCTCGTAATGTTTGTAAAATCCGTTACAATTCCACTGTAATATAATTGGGTTTTTTGTTGTAGTCATTTTATTAAAGTAATGAAAAGTTGTTAGTAACTTCCTAGTTGTCGGTGCTGTCGTCTGTATTTAATGTATTTTCTGTAGAGTCCCACTTTCTTTTTAATATCTTGGATATCCTTAATTTGGATCGTCTGTCAGTTGTGTGTTTCTTTGCTTCGGCAAGCATGTCTTTTAAGCCCTCTTTGTTGTTCGTGAACTCGTGAACTAGTTCGCTGAAGTTTTTAGTTTCAGACGACATTTGAATGAATTTCACCATTTCATCAAAAGAAATGGGATATTTATGTAAATTATCTTCTATTAACTGTCTAGCATTTTCGAAGTTGGTTTCAGTATTGATATTGGTCTTTTTCAGTTTTTTTGACTTATTCCGAGAAGGTTGAGGTGCTGGTATTGGTGGGAAATCTTGTAAATTAATGGTATTTTCAAACTCATCCGGAGAATCTAGAAATAAACTTAATTCTATATTGGATAAAGTAGAAGCAGGAGGACTTGAGTAACATCGTTTAGTGCCAGAAACCGCCACGGGTAACGCTGCTAAATTATTGCTCGAATTAACAGCTGATTCGGCACCGGAACTATCTACAGTGATATTGTCCTTGTTGTTTGACTCATCACCATGGCTACGTGATACTTGGTTTTCGTTGCTGTCTTCTTTTGACTCTATTTTCAAAGGGTCTCCATGACAACCTCCTATGGTCGTTGGAGCCTTATTAACCATATGATTTGGTGTATCTAATATTGAATAATTGGTTATTGTTTCACAATTATTTTTAATATCTTGATCAAAATGTATTAATAGATTTTCTTTCCCGTTAGATGCCTCCTGAATATTGTGATCATTATCGCACTCAGGGCAATCTGTAGATATATGACCCGGTTGTTTACAAATAAAACAAGTGACGATGTCTTCACTGAAAAAAATTCGATATGATACATTGTCATGTTTTATAAGTAAAGACGTTGGAAGTTTATTCAAATCTTCGGGTGGAATGTATACTTGCCGTCTAAAACTTAGAACGTGCGCCAGCCTTGGGTCTTGGTAACCAGCTCTTAGAAAATGCATGGGAGAGACTAATTTTATACCTAGGCTTTTGAGTTCATTTTCTATTGCTTCGTGTGGAATTGAAGGGCAAGCATTAGAAATTATTATACGTTTGGCTGGGTTAATTAGACGTTTAATAATTATTTGTTTTTGTTGTCGATAGTTATCGATTGATGTTTTTTTTTAGGAGGTTATCGATTGCTTCCTTATTGCTAAAATGGATACAAAATCTTGAATTGGATATTCTAGAGGTGTATCTTATGAATTTTGGGTCTATTAATTCTGCGATTTTGAGAACATATTCTTTTTGTTTTATGCCTGGTAATGTATGTAAAATGATAGCATTTTCTCGTTTTGAAAAACGGTCTGAAGCGGTGGCTTTAGCATATGTGGTTTCAGTTGCGTTGAGGTTTTCGAGTAATTATTTCTTTGGATTAGTTCCATTATTTTCTGTTTTTGATTTGTTGGTTTCAAAACATTCTGAGACATTTGTGAGGTATTAAGAACTGTTGCCATATTGTTTCAGAGCCAAAGCTCTGTACGCCTGTAAAAGGCGTTAAATAAATTGACTGACTATATATATCACTTTTTTTTTTTTTAATAATGGTACACGCGCACTAATATTGTTCGAAATGCACAAAATAAAGTCAATAAATGCATAAATAGCACTCGAAATATATAAATCTTTGGGACTGACCTGAAGCGTGTCTTCTTCACATGGAGCCCAAACAGCTGATCTAGAGATTTTTATTTCATAAATTTTATTTTGCATAAGTTTTATTGAACTAAGAATATGCTAACTTCGAACTGTTTACATAGCCCATTCATATTTGCGATGTAATATAAAAGTATATACCAGAAAGAATGTTCTCAGAAGTGCGATATCCCCATTACAGTGAGTGTAACGGAGTGAAATTTCATAATGACTACAGAGTGCTGTTCTAGCCGAAATAAAAAACCGTTAAGATACATGAGCATCTTCATGATGAACGGTACGTGTGAGGTCACCCTTGGAAAGGACCTACACATGGTCATCGAAGGTGAAACCTTGCCTCGAAAGGACATTCCTACCCACTTACGCGACCAAATATTCGATTGCGGTTCGACTTTGCCGACAATCGATTTGTTCGCCGAGTCAAATGTTGCGCTACTGGCCATGCCACACGGTATTCGCGAAGGACGTGCGGGTTCATGGAGGAATACTTTCCAATCAATCTCTTGTAGGTACTGAAACAGTGTCAGCGTAAACTAAGTATTAGTGGTTATTTCCTCTTAACCACTAAAGGTAATTTTACATCAATAACAACTATTTTAATGTTTAACCTCTTAAAAACGAATATTTTTTATTCTATATTGGTATATTTTATTATTGAAAAGACCCCTGAGCTAGTTACAAACTAGTCCTAAAGTTACTCAATCGTGAATCTTGAATGAATTAGAATTAAGATGGGGTCCTTTCAAGAATAAAGCCAGCATAGAAATGAATACAACGAGGCTAAGGTTACGCGTAGTTTGAGACGTTCATCTCTGGTGGTATTGCTCTCATCGAAACTTTGACATCCTATTTGTAAAAAATTTAATGGAAAATATTTTTTGTTATATAACATTTGTCACCAGGACCTACCGTTTAGGAGATATATTTGCTTAAATGAAAAAAAATCACGTTTGAAAGCTCTATTTTTAAGTGTAGGGGCTTTTTTGAAAAACTTTAGCTCTGTTGGTGTTGCTACAATTGGAAATTTGATGTAAGTTAACTTATCAGAAATTTAATCGAAATTATTTTTGTTGTATAACATTTGTCCTACCGTTTAGTAGCTATATTGGTTGAATGAAAGTCACGTTTTGAACCCCTGTTTTTTCTCAACTTAGTTGATTTCGAATAACCATTAATAGTTAATTTTATTATATAAAACATGAGAATTGATGGTCAAGGGGGCCCTAAAACATGTTCCACGTTATTCTTTCATAAGGCAACAGGCTCAAGATAGCCATTTTTTTTATTGATAACTCAAACTGTATACAATAAGAAAATGTGTGGTAAAACGATTACAGTGACTTGTTAAGAACTTCCCATTAGTAGCACTTCAATCAAAGTTCGAGCGTGGTAAGTCCATAGATCATCTCCTTAGAAAAGCACGTATGGGATATTTAGATGTTTATAAATAAGTTTATATATACTTAAATGTATTATATAAAGCATTTACTCCTCTTTATTTATTGTAAAAACATGTGACATGTTTCGGGATCAAGGTCCCATCATCAGACTTTAAAACTATCACTTGGTGTTAACACACCGTGTCAGTGTCATTTACATGGTCAATAAAATAACTCTTCTTCTCTCAAGGGTACAAGGGTCAATCCTCAAATATATATATAATAATAATAAGGATCGGTGAGGACTTTTAGATTGTGAAGATTGGATACGAGAAGAATCGGAAGGTTTAGTGAAGCCCCAAAGCTGTACTCCGTATGTCCAAACGGGTTTAATTACTGTCATATAAATAAGTCTTTGTAATTTATTGGGAGCTTTGGACCATTGTCTAGTAGATGGAGCAGTCGAGAACGACGAGTAATTTCTTTTTGTTTAAGTTCCCACGATAATTTATATTCAAATATTACAATAAAATAAATTCATTTGGAGATATATATATATTATATTTTGAGTGTGTGTGTGAGTAAGCATATTTAAAAAAAAATTCTAATTTTATGATTTCTTGAGTAAATTATTTTATGACAAGACATCACATTCCTATAGAACCTAACTAACCAAAAGTTATTCTTGAAAAGATGGGGGAAGATATGATATAATAGCTGAAAAGTCCGGAGCGCTGTGGGAGCCTGATAGTGGAATACTGACACAGATTCCTCTCCTGTATCTCTCTAGCCTGCCGTTACATCTAGCTCCAGGGCTCTTGTTGTATAGGTGCTTTCTTCTGGAAGATCTGTTAATCAAACGAACCTGAAAATGTTCAAAAATAACTAATCTTGAAATTTTCAATCAGACAATTTTTCACTTGCTCTGCAGGAATAAATATATTTTATTCATATTTTAAGCTAATATAAACTTGTCTTTGTACTTCACTTGTTCACATTGTTAAAGCAGCTTGTCATTATTTTATTTTTTTTTTTCTCTACATCTTTTGAAAATTGTTTATTTATTTGATTTTTATACACTTTTAATTGGAATTTTATTTTTTTACTAATGTGGACATTTTTTCCTCAGTAACATTTTAATATCCATATTTTTGTTATGACATGGTTATGCCTTTTGGCTTGCGGTCTAAACTTTTTTGGTGTAACGATCGTTTCACTCTCATTTTGGCAAACTCTAGCTCTGTTGACGTCGCTCGGATCGAAATTTGATGACTGTTTCCTGATTTGAAATTTAATGGAAAATATTTTTTGTTATATAGCATTTGCCGCTAGGACCTACTGTTGTGGAGTTATATTGGTTTGAATGATAAAAGTTACGTTTTGCCTACATTTATTAAGTGTTGGAGCTTTTTTGACACGCTCTAGCTCTGTTGGTATTGCCCGGTTTAAAAATTTAACGACAGATTCCTGATTAGAAATTTAATGGAAAATATTTTTGCTATTAACCGTATCTCGTTAGGAACTGCGGTTGTTTCTAATGAAAAAAAAAATCACGTTTTAACAACGTTTTTTGTTTTGTGGCAAATAAAAGAAAATGCCTAACACTTAAAAGTTATATATTATAATAATTATTTTAACAGTGATAAATTAAAGAAATTTCGTGCTTATTGGACCAAATATTTTAGTTCTTATCATCAAAAAATTATTTTTTCTATATTAGGTTCTGGGTGGAAAAAAATAAACTATTGGTTTTTTAGTTTATTTATTTATTATATGTATATTAATAGGACAGTGTTCTGATGAGATCGATTTATTGGAAGTGCTACCATTGTCATGCGCTTTACCTAAACAAGGTTTAGCCTGGTGCACTCAGGAACTGTTATCGCCAGAAGAAGTCCTCTAAAGTGTGACCAAAACGTGGGAATAAAGGCGGATCGAAACACATCAGTCGTTTTTTTTTTACAAAGACCACCCTCGGGTGACGACTGTACCTCCCCGATACCGAGCACCCGCGCGACAAAAAATCCGACCAGGAAGTCTTATAAAAAAACTAGGAGACTATTTTAGATTTTCTGTTAAAAAAAAAAAAAATACTGTAGGTAATATTTCCTTTCTAATTTTAAATTTTCTATAATAGTTTAATTTTTTTAATTATTTGTCAGTTAAAACACAACGAATGGTCTTTAAGATTGATATAATACTAACTAGATTATAACTATTATTCGTTTATGATTAAACCGAAAATAAAAAATATGATAAGTATATTTTATAACGGTAATAACATTTTGATAAAGTGAGACCCTAATGTACTCCGTAGACCTCTACTTAAGTACCGTACCGTAAATTCCAACCACGAAACGCTAAGGAATTCGCTTGTGTGTCTTCGGCTTTATTACCCGGCGTTTTGACACGTGCATATTTAATAAGAATGTGTGAGGTATCACTTCCTATATCATCTTGCCTGATCTGCTGTTACATTCTTGATTTTGAATTCCCTGTCTCACAAAACAAAGCTATATGTAATCAATGTCCAGTTAATGCCTTCTACTGATGTGCCTCTATCGCTGTTTCAATATGATCTTCGATTGATCGAAGACTCTCCTGGGGTACTCTCAGCCTATATGAAGTAAGAGGAAAACCTTGGGGCTGGGCGTGATACTGACCATATCACCTTGTACAAACGTTGATAAAGTACTGAACTTATAGGTTTTGTAGTCAATTTTTTATTTTTTATTTTACTTTTTGTTACTTTGCTATTTCTATTCACTCTTTTTTTCCATATTTTAGTCTACTAAGGCAAAAATAATAATTATGAAATATTTACTAATAACTTTAATATTCGTTTACCCTTCTAATTTAAGTTCCAATTATGTTTATTCCTTTGAATATCCGTGAGCTTTGGGCATTCACTTTTATTGCTCTTATATATGTAAAAAAAAGTTTACTCAACTTAATAACTAACAATCAAACCATTCTTTGCTTTTATGTTTTATTTCCTTTTTTTCATGCATTTTCATGGATGTGCTTGTATTTTTCCTTATACAAGGTTATTTTAAGAGGAAAAACTTAATTTTTTTTCTTTTTAATGTGTATTACAATATTATTCAATAAGACCTTATAAAATAACTTGATTCTCTTTTCTGGTTTTCTTAGCTGAGGTTGTATAAGGATACTTTTTTTTTTTCATTTTCATAACTAAAAGTATTTATTATCTTGATATACAATTATTTTTTATTTATTGTTGTTAATTTTTCTATTAATTTTTATGATAGTATATATATAAAATCTGGCTGGTTGTGTGATTTAGACCAAATCTTCTCCTTTAACAACCGTTGACTGTTAGACTTATCTCACCTGTGAATGATTAATAAATTTTGTGATGATATTAATTATAGTAATAATATTTTTAAATGAATTAACCGATATTCCATATTTTGGACTACAGTTGAATCTAAGCTCCTTCCCTTCCTATCAAAACTCAACATGGATGCCCGTTGAAAAGGATGTTAAGTGTAGTTTTTAGGTAAAAAGCGGCACAATATGTGCCTCGATTATTTCCTCTACTCTCTTCAACCATTTCAACTAACACTCTTTTGTTGACCTCCTGTTCTGTTCTATGGCTGTTGGGTCAACTTGGAGTCTTGGATTATGGAATGCTTATTTTCTAGAAGGACGCCCAAAACCCTCAATTCCCGGAAGCTAATACTGTAGTGTAATTTTAGGTTTCAAGACAGATTTATCGCTGCCCTTGAACCCACTTTTGAATGGTGAACAGTTTGTATTCATATGTGGAGGTCAAATCAATAACTGATGTAGTAGTAAAAATATAAAAACGTTCCCCTTTGATTAAGTTGATATTTATCCGTCTAAATTTTGACTTGAATGTCCTTGGTCCTGGTTTAAATTAAACTGGAAAACCAACTTTGGGCAGCTGAAATCTCTATATATAACAAAGAAAAAAGAAAGTAGTTTATAAAAAACGGATTATTTTGTAGACCAGAGATGGGACAACAGTTTGCTGCTTTTGTGGTTTATTCATTTATATTTATACGCTTAAAAATCGGTTTATTGTCACGAAAACATGGCTTATATTGACTATAATTTTTATTTTAGATTCATCTTTAAAGTTTGAAAAAAATTAAATTATACATTTTTTTTTTAACACAATAATCGATCTTATTGCGTTGGGTAATATGAGACATGTATCTGCAATCCAATATATATCCATATGTGTCTAGTATGATGTATATATACATATTTGCTTTAGATAATAAAGTATAGAGAATTCTTAGAATAATTCAGTTAAATAAACCAAATATTATTTTTAAAATAATGAATTTAGTTTGTACAAATCTAGTGTTCACTTAGAACAATATTAGTTGTATACATCATAACGGTTCATAAAATAATAAATAAAAAATCCAACACTGTATAACCTAACTGTTTGATGTGCATGCATTATATGTAGTTTGTTTTGTTTTGAGACAGTATATGACAAGTTATTTAAAAAATATATATACTCGTATAAGCCAGAAAGTGTAATCATATGACTTCATCTTTTGACAAGAAAGCTGAGGTAGTCGTTTCTTTTTTATTTAATTATTGTGATTTGTTCAAAATTTTTAAAAGGAAAATTACTAATAAATATCAGTTTTGAATAAATTTTAGTTTTAGATAAAGATTTTCAAATTGTGATGAACATTTTTGTTTAGTTACAATTCAAACAGTAAAATTTATACGTTTTTTCATAAACAGTAATTTATTTTTCACACATGAATACCACCGTAGATGCTTATGAACTTATGCTCCACTTCGATGCTTCACAGGTCAGTTGGTAAGTCGCAAGCAGTAAGAGAGCTCGTGACTGCAAGAGCACAGCGATAAATCTACAACAGTATTGGGGTCAATTAATTCCATAAGCAGAATTCACAACCGCACTGCAGTCATGTGAGACTTGTTAACAGTACTGTGAGGGGAGGGAAACGTAGTCACCAATGAACTGGGACTTCAGTGTCAAGAAGCTATGCTTAGGTTTTAGGTTGTCTGATACAATTTTTATAATGTTATATCTTGTTGTTCTTTTCTTTCATTAGTAAAAGGAAAATAGTAGCGGCTATAATGTTGATCTCTAGTCACTCAGAGGGCAAAATTTCATCAAATTCGTTAGGGCTAGTAAGATGTTATTTGAAATAGGCTCTACCTTCAATAGGGATTTTTGATATGAAGACTAGAATCTTAAACATTCATCATCAGTTCTTAAAACATTTAAACAAATGCAAAACATCAGCACTTCGCTACAAAGATTATACATATTAATATTTTAAGTATGTAAGATAAGAAATCAGACATGTTGTTACTGATCTAAGAAAGAAAAATGAAATGGCTTCTGAAAGATATCAAGTTTGTCTTCTTAGGTGAGTATGTATTCAAATATAATATATATATATATATATATATATATATATATATATATATATATATATATATATATATATATATATATAAATATATTAATATATAAGAGATGATAAATGTTTTACATTAGAAACTAGTCTTCAAATAAAAATTAAAAATCATAATGGCAATTAATTCATCAATCCTGATTCACTTGATTAGAGATGGGCCAACAAAAAGGTGGATTAGACGACCGACTAGTTAGCCAAGCCGATCTATCATTGCTTTCGGTGAATTTCGGGTGACATCGGCAATGTTCGAGGCGCTTGGTTTATAGCTTTATTACCGTCATTACTTGTAGCTACAGGTTTTGTTAATCTTATATTTTTTCTTCTGTTTTTACAAACGGGCAGATATGTAACGGATTGTTTTTTGTTTTTTTAGAAAAAAAAATAACGAAAGTTAGCATTTTACTTTACTCACCTGAAATAGTTAATGAAAACGTTAATAGTTAGTAATAATAATTGTGAAATTTTAAATTCAATCATGCGAAAAAAGATGCCACTATATATATATATATATATATATATATATATATATATATATATATATATATATATATATATATATATATATATATATATACATATACATATATTGGAATGCATATATAAACTCCCCGTCAAAAGTATCCCAACACTTATTTTATAAAAACGTTTTGTTTTTTTCATAATAAGAAGAAGTTCTGAAGTCTATAATAAATATTTCTTAACTAGACATAAACAATTTTTATTAAAATAAATTACAACATTTCTTACAATAAACAAAAAGTTAGAAAACGTACTTCTTAAAATTTTCATTTTTTACAATTTGAACTTTTAACTATTTAATTTATATTTAATAAGACATTTTTTCCCCTCTAGCTTGAATGACTTCTTCCACTAGTCTTTTTTTTGGGAGTTTATGTCTAAAAATGCCCAACACAACTTTAAATACCATTGACATTAGAACTTGCCTACTTTTACTCGCTGTGTATGGCACCAATTATGGGTTGTCCAGAGTATTTATCTCTTTTTGACAAAAATCAACTATTTTTTCCCAAATGGTACAGATTTACAAGACCATGTTAAATCTGACCCTGCAAAAAGATGAAACTAATAAGCAGAGAGAACAATTATGGCAATAATAAAACGCAACTTTTAAAAATGACACTGTTGGACAGTACTTGAAGGTGAATTGAACTGCTAATCATTTTACAATAAATATGCTGACAATTTGTGGGTTATTTGACAGTATGTACTTGAATAAAGGGGAAGATGGTTGGGGTGCAGTTTTTGCATTAATGCGATAGTCTGACCTGATTAAATGGAAATTCGTCGATGAACTTATCAAAGAAGAAAAATGACTTGATTTTCAGGTTAACTGAAAAATCAACAACACGCTCTTCTCGGATTGACGTCTAATTCCCTCCCCCTTAAGAGTTTATTAATGTTTAAAAAAAAAAGATAAAGTAAAAAAAAACCTTTGATCCTAACAAGACTTTATAAGGCTAAAAAAAAAAAAAAAAAAAAAAATACTATAAAGAAATGGTTTTAACGATACAATGTACTATGTGTAAAGAGTGTCGCTGTTAACGGTGCCCCTGTATCCTTTTCATCCTATTGAAAAGATATTTGTTTCTTCTGGATTCTGGGGCCGTGAGCTTCTCCTCCACTAGGGCAAACTCCACGGACGCTACTAATTGAGGTTAAATCTCAATATTGAAATTACTTGCAATTAATAACAGCCTTTAGCCATTGTGGAGTAACTGGGTCTGCCAACGGTAGCCAAGAAAATCACACGAGGAAACAATGCATACAACAGAGAACTAGCGGCTGCTTCTCGCTCCGGTCCATCACCTACCGTTATAGGCAATTTTTCTTTTAACTTTATAATAAACTTGATGAAATGGCTAAAATTCATATGTAATTATCGAAAAATAATTAGAACATCCTATTTCTGGTAAGACTTACCAGAACGAGAAATACTCCTGTGTTAGTTAGGTAGCGGAATGGATTGTAGGGCGTATCAAATCAAAAATTTCACTACGAATACAACGGTACCATTAAGTTATAATCTCACTATTTTTGAGTTGCTGATTTTCTCCTTGGAAGAGCTGAACTGGGTGATTCAAAAGTTTAATATTTTTAATATCTCTCCCAATCTCTCTTTCTCTCTTTCCCTGTCTCTCTAATTTGCATTTCAATTTTTTTTAATCCGTTTGTTTTTGGCAAAAATATGTGGCACCTGTGAATAGTGTCTTTTAGGAATTTTGGATTATGAGTAAAACCAGACACCCTGTATATCTTTATATTATTTAATTTTTGTGTAATTGGCTAAATTATACGGTTATTAAAGGGATTCGCATTCCTTTGTGAGTAATTGTGGAAGCAATTTAATGGGTCCGCCGAAAAACGTTCTAAGCTACAAACAGTGAAATAAAATCAGTGAAAGAAAATCATAATCTGAAGTTTTTGTTTGTTTTGTAGGTTATATTTTATACTTACATATTAATTTGTTATATTGACATAATGGAGTACTATATCATACTAAGACGTACTATTATACATTTTAAAACTTTTAAAATCACCACTTCGGAAATTTTGTCGCTTGTAACGTTTTTCGGTGGACCCATTCATTTGCAAATACTTAATGCCATTTTCCCTAAAATACAATGTTTTACAGGTGCCAAAAACAAATGAAAAAAAAAAAAGATTGTTTTAAATTAAGTATTGTAAACTAAATTTTATATATTACCGTCAAAGCCAGATGGATTTTAAAGGTCTAATTTAAACCTAATATTTGTGCTGAATTTTGTTTAAATTAATTTATTTTTCACAGAATATCAAACTTTTAATTTTACCAATATCTTTCAGAGCTTTATCATTCAACAGTGTACATACGTATTATTTGTATTATGAGCAATATTTCAAACATGATTAATATAATAGATAACAATTACTATTTTAAAAAGTTCTTAATATTTTATTCTACATTTTAACTTGTTTCGACATCGGAAATTTTATTAATGACAGTATTATTCTTTAGCTTTGCAATGACTGGTTTTTAATAACTAATATACGATTTAAGTTATAAACAGGTCATTCTTTTCGTAAACCTGCAAAACATCCTATCAGTTGTTGTACAATATCTAATTGTCATATTTTATTTATATTATTATACTAGGGAAAAGTGGCAAAAATAGATCTCAAACTCCCTAAAGTGGAACCCTTGTTATCCTGGCTGTTCTTGATTTTCTTGGTCCCTATTCTAACAAAGGTATGTTAATGAGCTAAAAACCGAATACCGCCACAAGTCCAAAAACGTTTATATACAAGATTGAAATTGAGGTTTTTCTCGAGTTACTAAAAAAGTTAGGAAAATCAAGATTATTAGGATAAAAACCTAGAAACCTGCTTGATGTTTCGAAAAGAATACTATGACGTAGTTCAGCATGAAATTCATCCGATGAAGTAGTATATACATATAAAATTATGGACGTTCAGTTTGAGGTAACGATTCTGAAGTATTGATTCATTATTGATTTGTAATTTAAGTTTTCGTAGTCTTCCAATTCTTCTCGTATCCAATCCTTACAAAATCTTTCGTAAAATCCTCACAGCTCATTATTATAATGCTTAAGTCGCAAATTGGTGGCCATATTTGGCCAAACAAGATACCTCTCCTATGACAAGTTGCATACCAACTCAACCCTCTCGTCTCCCAACCTGCTCCTTACTCGATTCCCGATAACCCTCCAAAGCGTCTGAAAAGTAGATGACTAAGGGACTTTCTAATGTAGATCAGCTATTAAAGTACTACTAAGAAATAGTTTTACAAGTTATTGTGATACTGACATATTTATGTTGTATGTTTATAGTTATACTGTTGCAAATATCAATAAAGTATAAATAGATAAAAAAGTTTTTGTCATTTAGTGCGTATGATAAACTAATGTAAAGAAATTCTTGTGAAAGTTATGAGAAAAAATATGCGAATCTAGTTATATATACTGCAGCAAGTTTTTGTTGTACCGAGCATTCACACGTTCCACTAACCTCCTACAGAAAAAAAATGTATATTAGACTAATATTTTTTAAAGTGAGTTATTGTTCTCGCCGAGTTTTTCTTCTTTTCGTTTCTCTTGTTTAATTTTATAGCTATTCATAGTGATGCTAATTGTATTCAACCTATGAATCCTGGACTGGAAGACGTTTTAGGATACCGCTGTGATCCAAATTAGACATGCATTCTCCTACTAGTTTTTATTCCCTAATCGTCTCCGTGGTCATTAGGCCACGTAGTTCTACCTTCCTACCTGGAATGCCTCATTCTGTTAATAGCAGTGAACGGATTACACAATATGATATTTATTGTAGATCGTTTGTCATTTTATGGAGAAACAAACAGTTTTGAGTGTGTAGGGTAACAATTTTTTTTTTTTAATTTAATTATCTTCAAGTATATATCAAAATATATTTACAAAACTATTGAGGCTTGTAAATGGAAAAGGCTGTAAGTGCCAAAAATAAAATTAAAAAAATGTTTTTACTTTATTTTGCCAGTTAAAGGCTTTTCCATTTACGTTACATGCCTCAATTAAATAAGTTAAAAAGTAAGTTTCTTATATTAGTTTATTTCACAGTAGATATTTTATTTATTTATTATTTACGATGAAGTAGTTAATTATAATGTTGAGTCAAGGAAATACAATTAAAATTTTGTTTAGTTTATTGGCTTACAGTATGAACCTTAGTCAACCTAGTATGAACCTGATGAAGGCTTACGCTTTAAGCAAAAACTATTTAATTATGTTTTCTTGACTGCGTACTAATATCATCTACTTCTTTACTAGTTTCTTAAACTTAATTTTTAAGAATAAGACTTGAATTTTTTCATTTAATTTTTTTTTTTAATAAAAACGATTTTTATAAAAAACTAATTGAAAATTGAAAGGATTTCACTGTCGGTTAAAAAATTAAAAAGTTAAAAAATAGAAACAACTAAACCTTTGAATGTTATCTAGATGAATGAGACACTCGGAGCTTTGGAGTGAGAGTTTTAGCTGGTCTGGTTCAGAAGGTTCGAATCCCTCCCCCCCTTAAGCGGGTTAAACTTTATTTCGTAGGGAACCCACATGATGAATCTTGACCTTCCCACCCTAGAATAGATTGGCAACATGCAGGATAACCCGTCCTTCCTGCCCTAACTAGAGTGCATAAGGAATTTAAGCTCCAACAAATAAACATGGTCTGAAATTCATTATCTCTAAATTAGGCATCAAAAAAAGAATACTAAAAAGTGTATAGCTCAATTGCAGTCATAAGACTGTAAAGAATGCTTTGATTCTGATATACTCAAAGAATGTCAATACAATGGATTTTATTATCACTGCTAGTGGATGAAGTTTTAGAAACTTGAGGTAATATGAGGATTTCCCGCATATAATACATTATAGATGTAGATCTTCATACAATTCGTAATTACATCATTCGATTTCATAAAAAGTCTTTAAATCACAGAACACGATCCCTCCATTGACCCCTGAAGCAAGGTTAGGGGTCTGTTGTTCTGCCAAATGTGCTCCCATGTTTGACCTATTTGTTAAAATAAAATAAAATAAAAATAAAATGAATTTGGCGATGGCTTCGTGATGTAGCTCTGGTAGTTAGCTGATCGATCTCGGTGACCCAGTCACGAAGCTCGTGAATCTGTCATTAACCGACTTACCTCTCAATTGGGAAGGTGGGCGTCTTTAGGGTGCTTGATGCGGCTGGGAGGAGGAGTTGAGGGAAGTAATTCTAATTTTTGTTCTTGATATATATATATATATATATATATATATATATATATATATATATATATATATATATATATATATATATATAAATGCGGGACATTTAATTTTTTTATGTCTTGCAACATGTTTAACAAACCTTTGCAAATTCTCAATACCTTCCTGAGCATGTTGTGCTAATGCAGCGTTATGTATATATATATATACTCTTCTTAACAAAGAGTATTAAGGAACAATCAACGAAATTATCATTACTTATGTACCTATTCACAATTTATCATCAGTTTTTTTTGGAGTCGATGCCAGACGTTGGCAGTTGAGTTTAATTGTATAAACATTTTGATGCACTTCTTTACAATTATCGGCTTTCTTCCGTTTTCTGTATATTTTGGTTGGCAACGATTAAAAAATAAAACTGATCATAAATTTTGAATAGGTATATAACGATAATTTCGTTGATAGGCTTTTAATTCTCTTTGTTTTGATGTAATTAAAATATTATGTTTTACTTTTTGTAAAATCTGAAAACTTGGCTGGTTTTGGAATTCTACATATTATATGTAAGATTTCGGAATTTCATCAATGATCTCACTGAGTTATGTTGTCTTTTTGTTAATTGTATCAACCTCCTATGTTATCCTTTTGGAGAAAACTTGGTATTTTACTAGTAGATGTTTGGCTGTTCTGGGTTCTCCACTGTTTATTTTCTCCAAGCCATGTTTACATTGCTTTCGAGTGACCATTCTTTAGGTTTTTATTGCACCCTGTATTGAGAATGTTACTTATATTATCCAATCGTTTTATGGTGTTTAGTCCATGGTTTTTATTTAATCATTGTCATTTATCCGTGCAACCTGGGATATATACTGAGTAAGATACAAACCGCTATAAGGTCCATATGACAATAATATACGTGTTTTTGTGTTGATATTCTCATACAAGACCAATATCGTCACGTGCTTTGACTGATTCATTTGCACCACACTCGATGAATCAGTGACAACGACAGACTTGATTATTATCTTATCTAACCGGTGTAGGACTGATATTTGCCTTTGCTTTGAAGACGAAACAGGCTCTTGAAGCTACTAAATTTCCACATTTAAAATCATCAGTGTACCTACTTAAGTGAGTATAAGGAAAAACCTGGTAGTTAAGCGTGAATTCTGGTCCTATCACTTTCTTTCACAACCGTTGGCTCAGAAACAGTACAGCCTTTCTTAAGCACTGAACCCATTTTTTCCTATATATATTTACGTGTAGTAAGTGCAAAAGGGCATGAAACATGTGAATGAAACACATGATTATTTTGGGGGGGGGATTTAATGAAATTAATAAGAAGTGTGTTAGATTCGTTTCATTCTCGATCTAACCTTAGCATGACTGAATTAGCTACAGTCCATGAATTATATAATGATATATTTGAATTTTACTGTTATTATTAATAATACCAAAGTATGTATAGTTAAATATGAAGACTAAAGGTTGATTTAAAATATTATATTTAGAATAGTGGCTGTAATACATTTTTTTACAGGATTTAAAATTTTCGTTTGTAATTTATTTCTTGTAATAGTTTGATTTACCCAAAAGTTACTATCATCTTCTTGGATTTTTGACAAATCAGCTATTACAAAACATATGGGTGTGAGAAAGAAGGACCAACGGTTGGGCAATTGGCCAATTTGAAAAGCATTCGGCTCCAACCTGTCATTGTGGTCTGTTAACGACACCCGTGGGACGGTCTGGTCGGCTACCCTTCCATCAACTTCTTGCGGAGGATACAATGGAGTATGCAGATGATCCTGATTGTAACATTAATAGGCCTAGAAACAATGGTTGCCTAGAGCGTAGGCTTCTGATCTAGTAGGCAGTGGTGCTTATCTTTAAGGGGAGAGGGGAGAAACATTTTAATTTTATTATGGAAAGGAAATTTACTTTTTTTTTAGTATTAATAAATAAAATCCAAAACATGTATTATTACAAAAAATAATGAGTATTTATATCTGATGTAATTGTTAAAAGTTATTAGATATTCGAAAAAAAAAACAAATTGCTCTCTGATGATTAAATAAAAATGTAGATTTAAAAAAAAACACACACACATTTTGGCTTTTTTATTCTGGTCGTTAAATCCTTTCTTATCAATATTAAAAAAATAATAATAATAATTAAAACTAATTATTGCCTCAAGCTACACATGTTTACATAGGTATTCCCATGGATACGTCTGTTGGCTGGGTGTCTGTACTTTATTGGTTTAAGAATTTTTTTTTCCTACTTCATTTACAGTTATATCTTCTGCTTGGTTTTCAATTTTTAGTAAATGAATTGGAAATTCACACAGTCTCCTCCAGTATGATGAACTGTCATATTTTTTTGTAATTATAGTTGTTAAATGTTGTTCCTAATACATGAAGACTTTAAACATGCTTTAAACATTTAAACAGACTTTTATTATATCCTCTTTAGAACCTTTTGGATTCCGATTTAGTCTACTGAAATATCCGGCAAAAATAAAGGTTATGCTGACTAATAACTTATTGTCTGAGGATTTTTTTATTGAACACACCGTTATTCAAGCAAATAGGAAAAATTAAATTATCCGCGAGGTCCGTGAATCATATTTTTAAACAAAATATAAAAAATCAAATTTAATTTATCGATTTCATCTGGTTCAATTTTTATTTCTAACCATAAAATTATATAACAGTGTGAAAAACCTCGTTTCTAACAAGACTGTACATTTAAATTATAATTATTGTTGTAAAAATTATTGATGCAAACCTTCCTAGAATTATGAAGATGTTGTATTTAAAATTAGATGCAGTTGGGTTCAATAGTTTTGTAAACTGTTGCAGAATGGCGCCAGCCACATATCGGTCGATCATTTAAACTGTACTGTGATCCACATGTCGCACCACATATTTGTAGTTTTTTACAAGAAATTTTATCGAATATAATTAAATTTTATCACAATTTTCTAGCTGTATACAACTCCTTATCTTTGTAACCTCTATCGAATGGTGCTCGCCACCTGTCGGTAGATTAACAAACTTCACTGCGCGCCACTTATTAATCGCTTTTTTATGAAAATTTAATTGAAAATCTATACATTTTAATATGCTAAACCTGCCTTGTAGTATGAAGATGCTGAGATTAAAATTTGGTACTGATTGGTTCAGTAGCGGTTAGTGATCACAAACGAAAAGTGGCTTGTCTTTTTACGTAATAGTATAGATTAAATTCACCTTACTTTAATGTTACATTTAACAAAACATATTTCTATATTATTTATTTTCATGACTTATTCTATGTGATGGTAAGCTTCTAAATATCACTAGCAATAGAATTATAATCAATTTTGCTAACTGCAGAGCATAACGAGACATCTCTGTTTAGGTTGTCGCTGGGCTGGGCCTAGTCATCTACAAATCTTTGGATTATGGAATGGACGATGATGAGGAGAGACATTTGAGTCCAGAACTCTCTCGTCTAATCAAGAATATGATCGGCCAAGGAGGTGAGAGATCCTTTATTATTTAGGTTACATAGATTATTATATGTTTTACTATTTATTGTTTATTTTTATGTATCTACTATACAACTGATAATATTTTTTTATAAATTAATGAATGAATAACCTTACGTGTTGTATAGTAAAATATACGGTTGCATACTAATTTCTTCTTACCTACCTATAAAAAAAAAAAAAAAAAAAAGAACCACTGAATATTATAATCATGAGATATGCATGTATGTACAGTATTAGTAGTTCTTTGTTAGGAAAAATAAAATTAAAAACGATGATAAATTGTTAATAATAACTTATTTAAAGATAATATTGGTTATTTAAATATATTACTACTGATATAGATTGGGGTCCATGTTTTTGAAAGGTTCGAATAGATTTGGTGTCGTTTGTGTCGTTGAGAAGCAATACACACCCATCCCCATCCGTTGTATGGTATTCAATAGCTGAATCGTAAGTTTCTCACGGTTTTAAAATCCTACTTTACAATTGCATTTTGTTCTGTAAAATTTTATTATATTTTAAAAATACAACTATTTTTTCTTTTATTCTTTAAAATGATTTGAATATGCCTTGACCTGTTTTTATTTAAAGATCAGTTATGTTCGTATGTTCTACTTCAGTGCTTCAATGAATCATCCTTTTGTTTGTTTAATATGAAGATATTTAACATATATTTAATGAAAATATTTAACTGAATATGAAAACTGAAATATCTGTAAATATTATAGGCAGGAAAAATAGTCTCAAAAATATAAATCAGTATATACATGTTTACAGGTGAATACTGAAGTATTAAAAATTTATAATATTGCATCTCTAGTGCCTAGATAATTTTACACTTTTATTAATATTGATAGGTAGCTTAATATTAGTTTATAATAGATAAATTAAATCTTATGGCAGTGCAAAGAAGAGTAAAGAAGAATATAGAAATGGAAAAATCAAATATAAAGTTAATAAACAAAAAGATTAAAAAAAAAAAAAAGTGGCAGGTTTAATTATTCTGTTAACAAACGTGTCAAAGTAAATTTTTTTGGCAAATTTAATGATCTACTAGCTTATTCAATAAACCGTCAAGATAATATGTTATTGTTAACAAAATATAGTTGGGATTCAAAACATAAATGATATAATTCTTTAGACAGTATGATAATTGTAAAATATTCATATATTGAAGTACACATTAATACGTTAGTAGTTAGAATTGGATACTTTAAATATATAACGTTTTTTGTATTTTTTTTTTTTTTGTATCAAATTCCTCTTACAAAGTACTATTCTAACTGTATAATGTATGGTTTGAATTTTACATAAAATAAAAAATATTACGAAATATCGATTTTATTGTAATAATTAACAATCGGATGTAATTCTTGCTACCATATGTAGTTTTATAATAAGATATTTAAATTTATATAATTGTATCACGCTTTGCTCATTGTTATATCATGTCTTTTAAAATTTCCAAAGGATTTTAATGCTTTATCATTTCTTTTTCATTAGCACTCGTTGATGACCTCTTCTTCTTCTATAAGCAGTAAAAATCAACTAACTATTAATTTTTCTTATGTTAAATTTTTCATTAGCACTCGTGTTTAGTAAGGTTCTTGAGGTTCAGTCAATAAATAAAAACAACTATTTTGGCGACGTTTCGAGACTATATATTATTATTCAACACGTACTCCAAAACATGTTGAAGAGCATAAAAGTTAAATAGGAGTTATGCCTTAAAAAGAAATATTAGGTTTTTTTTTTTTTAAATCTACCCCACCCCAAAAAAAAAAAAAAAAAAAATATGTAAAGTTTCAGCCGTATAAAAGTGATGGTACATCAATATGTAACTCTAACAATTTCAAAAAAAAAAAAAAAAAAAGGTGTGACGGTCGTGAGGAACATACCGTAATTTAATGTTTATTGCATCACAAGAGCCATACCTAAACGGCTAGTTTAACTAATCAGTTGTGTACATCTAGAAATAATCAAATATGGAGTCTAGGAGCTTTTAAAAAATACGAATCATTTCAAAAGTGCGTGACGGTCGTGAGTAATAAAAGGTACGAGGAAGAAAACTTACCCTGGATTGATGAAAATCGTAGAAAATACACTGAAAAATGTCTTCCAAACACATCACTTGTTATGCTAACCTCACGAATTACTCTGTAGATAGAAATAATTATTAGAAGCTTATTCTTGTAGAGAACATTGAAATAATTATTTAGTGTGACGGTCGTGAGGCCAAACCGAGGGACAAAAATAAAACTGAATTTTCAGTTTCTTTTTATAATTTAGAAATGTTTAAAAGCATGCTAACTTATTTTCCAATATATGTTTTCATACTCTAGAATATCAATACATAAGTTTTCTAAAAATAAAAACTTAAACCACTTCCATGAAATTTCACTTTATAGGTAGGGACATGGGACGGTCATGAGTTTATAAGCCTTTTTATTGCTATAAAATAATAACAAAAGTATTTTTCGAAACTAGACTGTCTGCACCAACATTAAGGGATTGATTGACGTTCAAATTAACTAAAAATATTGATTTGGAAGTTTTATTTCCAACTTAAGTGCAGTAGGACAGTGAAATCTCTTTCTCTCTCTCTCTCTCTCTCTCTCTCTCTATATATATATATATATATATATATGGGCCATTCTCATGGCAGTGATTTTTCACTGTCCTGCTGCACTCAAGTTGGAACTAAAACTTCCAAATCAATATTTTTAGTGAATTTGAACGTAAATCAATCCCTTAATGTTGGTGCATACACTATATATATATATTTATTTATTTATTTTCTATCAATAAATAACTGATCCCGCTTAATCGATTCGGTTCTTTTTTTCTGACTTTATTTTAGATTTACTTTAATGTTTTCTTGTAATTTTGAAGATAGCGTTTTATAAATAATATAAAGTGAACTAATAGCAAATATAAATGCCTTATTAAATAATTTTATACCTAAAAAGATGACATTTTATTTTTTTTATCAATAAAAGAAGAAGAATGACTTGCACCCCTGAAATGTTCTGATGTGGAAAACAAAATGTCACCCTTTCCTCCTCGCCAAGCACCCGTAGCGGCTCGAAGGCCTTTCGTTTTCGTGTAATTTCTCTTGTGCTTTATCTTTTTTTATTCTTCCTTTTTGGGGGATTGTTCTAGCAGTTATTCGTGCGCCGCAAATCGATAATCAGTCCGATTGGAACGTTTCTTCATTTCGAAACTCTTTGAGGTCTGCCGAAGACCCACCTGTAATATTGACTTTTCTTGGACGTTAGGTACCCGAGAATGGGGTTGTCCGTTATTCTGATCAAGGTAACCTTCTGGTCGATCGGTAGACGTACAATAGAGAGAGTTTTAACGTACTCATTATCTAGAAAGTATCATGATTACAAATGTACTGAAACATAATATGGTATATGAACTTATACATAAGAGATACATGTAATTGATTATATATTATGGGTGTTCAAAAAGTAGTAGTTTCTTTAAAAAAATATATATAATGTTAATATATTACGTTTATAATAATAATTATACACATTTACCCATGAATTTAAAGAATTGAATTCAAAACATGTGCTTTATTGAAATCTCCGGTTAATCTGATCTTTTTACCGTTTCGCCCTACCCCTTGGTATCATAGGGTTCGGATATATTTAATCTTTTGTATCTTGTTCATTTAACTGCGAGCTCTATAAAGTACGTTTGGTTTCAATGTAAGAAGAGCTTTTTTTTTTTTAGGGTTTTCGAAAATATCTCTTCTTTTTTTAAAGCTTTAATATATAAAATAACGAATGCAATATTTTTTTACTTAATTTACATATTTGTTGGGTGGTGTTATTACGAATTATTTGCTGGTACCGATATCAATAGGGGGAGGGGGGAGGGAGGACTAGTCCAGAAAGTGGGCCTTTGATCCTTTTTGCCAACTCCTACCTCCTTCCAAGGGGTTGCAGCCAAGTCCTTTCGGGGGGTGGTGGAGTGCCAAAATTCATTTTTCAGAACTTTAAAAAAAAAATAAAGGTTTATTGGAAAGGCAGCCTCCAATTTCCTCAGACACGGCCTCTCTATCAAGAATTATAAAAAATAATATTACATATTAATATTATGTGGCTTAACATTATTTCCATCATTATAATTATTCTTGTAGTTTAAAGTATATCATATCTTTGCTTTCTTTGCAATATTTTATTAAATATAACGAAATCCTTTACCCCAGGCTCTAATTTGTCCTGGTAGTATTATTTAAATAACATTTCTGCTATTCCAGAATTTATAAATAATTTTGCTTATTAGAATAAATTATTTATAGAGATATATTTCATGTTGGGAATGCTAGATACATCTTCTTTAATGATAATAATTATATTTAAATAGGTTTGACGATGAATAACGAGGACATTAAATATAGAATCAAATTGTTTTTTAATTATTTTATAATAAGCACTCAATCCTTAGTTGTAATCGAATGGCTTAAATTAATAAAACTTTTTTTAATAATTCAAAACTATAATGTTATGATATTGGAGAGGGTACCGCAATGTTTAAAAGTTCATTACCTGAGAGCTGTTTTCTACCTGCTTCGGGAGGAACATGTAACAATAAGTGTGGCCGATCGGATTCGAAATGGTTTTCGGTGGTGGGATGCGTTCTTCCATCGGAACACTAAAATGCAGTCATGCATAATATTATGTAAATACTCTTTGTCATAATTTTTTTTTAATAGTAAATAAGTTTTAAGAACAAAGAATAATATTTTTTTTAAATTTTATAACAGTCCTAAGTGATTAAAAAAAATAATAAAAAAATAACTACATTCCAAGAAGGGCCTTGTTTTCTGTACGTAATTAAAGAGGTCGAAATCACGCTCAACTGCTAGGTTTTTTTCCCTAATTAAGCGTTCCCGCATTATCTATAATGCTGATAACTTAAATAAAAGAAAATAAATTTTGGCTACAGCTGGGCTTGAACTCAGGCCCGGGAGCTGGGTGTTAGGTGCTGTATTCACTGAGCTATCCCACTTCCTCAACAAATGAAATGGATAAAGATGAAACCATTCTAGCCATATATACAATACAATAAAACAATAAACCTTTAATTAAAGAAGATATAAAATAAACTAAGAATAATAGAAGGATAAATAAAATAAAATATAAATATAATGACACTTAGGCTTAGAATTCCATAACCAGCTTAATCCAATTTTCAGATTTTTTTTGTTTGAATAGTTTTTCTACTTAAGTATCTTTAGGTGGAAAATTTTCTCTCAAAAGGAATTAAATCATATTTAAAACGGCCATACAAAAATAAGGCCTGCTCTTTGATAACACCAACGAATTTTGTCAACCAGCTGTGAAAAATTTTCAAAAATGGACTTGGCTGGATATAGAATTCCACGCCTCATTTAAATAAATATACACAAGCGTCCCTAGGAAACCCCACTTATGAAGGGTAATCCTGACCAAAAGAGATCCCAACGTTATCCTCTCAGCTGCGCCACTAGTAGCTAAAACCAGTGGAGGCTTACTTAGAGCTTCATGGCACAGTTTTAATATCAATTACTCGTTCTTGAATGCCCTCATTTGTACTTATGAATTAATTATAATATTCTCTATTAATCTAAGCTAATAAAAAATAACGAATAGTTGATTGGTTAGTTTTTGTTGTTTGTTTTTTTGAGTTTACGCATTGATTTTATAATTTTGTGAATTAAAGTTTATGTGCCGATACCTCAAATAATTAATTATATGGTTCTCATGTAACAGAACTATGACCTTTTATTTTGTTCCATATCATTGATAAATATCTCAGTAAAATGATTGTTTTTGTATTATCATAATATAGATGTGGCTAGTAAATCATAATACGCTATTATCAGTAATAAAATGGAGTTGTAATCTCGAAACGTTGATCTGCTAAGAGATACTCCTTCAAGTGTCCTGTTATTTAAAGGTACTGTTTGTATGACATGATACCCTATACTTCATTGAAATCCTTACCTTGAATAAATAATAAGTATTCCATTGCAGCAAATACATAACTTAATGTAGCTCTGTGTCCGAGGCATCTTGCTCAATTCCTTGTTTGTTATCAGAACAGCTCCCACCCGCACATTAACAAGATAACAGCTCGCAAAATCTTGTTTTTCAGCCTGGTTCTCTTGTGTTATTTCGCCCCAGGGTATCCTTCACCTAACTATTAATGCTGCGGTCTAAAATTGCAAACACCATTTCCCTCCGGGCTTAGATAAAATACTGCTTAATATATTTCAAGTTAGCCGTGGTGATCGATGGTTATCTGGCCTATAAACCTTGTTCCACCTTTCACATTCCTTCTTCTAAGTCCCTCACCATCTAAAATTGAGCGATGAAAAATCGTGTACTCCGGATGAGCCGATATTGACTTGCTAATAAATGACTTACTTTCTAAGGGCATTATTTTTATTTATGAGTTAGAGCGTCTTTCTCTCTCTCTCTCTCTCTCTTTCCTCCTGTCAGTGAATAAAATATTTGAGTGAAATATTTTAGTTTAACGATTTGAAATATTTCTATTTTTTTTTTCTAATGTTCGTTTGGTACCATACTATGTACATAAAATATATCTGTAATCTATTATTATACGATTATGTGCCTTCTTCTTTTCAACGGAAGACCAAAAAAAAATTGTTTATTTTTTATTTAGGCTTAAAGGCCTTATTTTTATATAGGTCCTTTATAATTTATAAGGGATCAGTAAGTTTTATGAATAAATGAAATGTATCAAATATACGTATCTTTATCAATATATGGCAAACTTTTGGAATAAAAAAAATTTATGAAAAAGTAAATACTCAAATACTCGCAAATACTAATACATTCAAAAACTTTTTTTTTTTAGGAAACCACGTTTTTTACCGTAAAAACTGTAAGATGTTTAAACGTTTTTCAAACTTTTGATCACATTTTCAGATTTAATATTAAATTTCCTATTAGGGCTGAGTACATGCAACCTTGAATTTTACAGACTTGGGAGGTCCCTTGTTTGTAAAATTACAAACTTACAACAAACAAAAGTTACATGTGCTCAGCCCTTGTAGAAAAATTAATGTTAAATCCAAAAATGCGGTCCGAAAATTTTGAAAAATATTTAAACAAAATGGAGATATTAAAGCTTTTATATTAAAAAATGTGTATTTTTGAATTCTTGAAATTGGTTTGAAGAAAAACAATTCTTTGAATTATCGTATATCTGCAAAGTATTGGTATAGAAAGTTAATGACTGCGTCATTTATCTTTATTTTTGATCTAGTTTCACTCATTTTTTTTTTTTTTTTTTTTTTTTTTTTTTTTTTTTTTTTTTTTTTTTTTTTTTTTTTTTTTTTTTTTTTTTTTTTTTTTTTTTTTTTTTTTTTTTTTTTTTTTTTTTTTTTTTTTTTTTTTTTTTTTTTTTTTTTTTTTTACACTAAGACCTCTTAGTGACCAAGATTACTTATTCACCCTGTATAAAATAACTGTTCAGCGCGCTATGCTCCATGAGGAACTTTGGCCTCCTGAACTGTTCTTTTATCTTAGAGCGATCCTCTGTAGCTCCTTATATGTATGTATTCCTATCTCCCGGGAGCAGTCAGCAGGACATCTTCCAACCTCTGCACTCTTGGTCTACTTCTTCCTCTTTTACCAGCCGATCGTCCTCCCTTAACCCCTAGATATCTTTTCTAATCTCTACGATTTGCGTATCTCAATCTTCTTATCATTCTATAATTTATAGCACTATAGTTAATACTCGAGACCAAATTTGGTCCCCCGTTTAGGACCCTGAGTTCCCTTTCTGTACACATTGATTTTGGTTAAAGCATATATTTTTCTTACGGTTTTCTTCTAAGATGTTTTGTAAGGATCGACGCCTGATTATTACTTGGAAAAGTACCGTATTGGAAAAGTATATATATATATATATATATATATATATATATATATATATTATAACTATTAAAATGTATATATATATTTAAACTATTAAAATGTATACTTTACACTATTAAGATAACCTTAATAGTGACCCTTATAAATGTCAGTAAAGAAATTGATCAACTTATCAATTCCAAAATAAGATAAATATTTGGTTAATATTAACTTATCTGTTTTCGTATTTACTTTTTCTTGTATATATTTTTTTGCAGACGAAAATTGGCGTATATAAAAAAATATATGCATATTATGCATATTTAGTAAATTTATTTTTATTATAAAATTTAAAACCCTTTAAAAGTTTTCATTGAAATGATGTCACACTTTAGTACAGGGATTTTACATTCTTGAGAGAAGACTGGCTGCTTCAGAAATTTTCTGGATTTTCCAAAATTCGTGTCAAATTACTTATTACACGAAAAGTTGGACATGTTTAAAATATTGTTATCGAACACTAAACTTGTTATTATTGACATACCGCTATTAGCGATATTCTCTTGAGCTGTCCTAATATAAGGTACTGTTTATAACTGTTGAGTCGGTTAACATAACTTTGTTGGACAAGACAAGTGGAGGAAGTGGAAGAGAAACCTTCTTAACCGCCAAGGAAGGTAGTTTCATAAATATACTCGCTCGGAGCCTTGCGCAACTCCTTAAACAATGCCCTATAACATACAACTTCATTTGACAGTACCCCCATTTCTATCTAACGACCCCTGCTACCACAATATCCTTCTGT